>CM066988.1:11157500-11782500 GCA_033977485.1 Hydrangea macrophylla
GGCCCTCTCTTCTTCCTTCTTCTCAGCGGATTCCTCCCACATTTTCTTGATGGCTTCAGCGTCCAGGTATTTCAACCAGTCTTCCTCCGTGGTCTTCTCAATTTCTTCGGGATAGAACGGGTCTTGGTATGGGGGCCTTTCGCAGTCAGCGAAGATTTCCAGCCCGGGGTGCCTTTTCCCAGTGGTTCAATGGGTCCAGGGTTCAGGGAACCCGAAGTAAGGGAAATCATCCCCTTCTTTGATGAACTGTCCATTCAAAGTCTTGCGGTATGGGGGGAGATCCTTCACCCTTTTCTTCCATGGCCTCTGTAGCTCGACGTCTTCTTCAGTGGGCTTGTACCCCAACCCGAAAGTGCCTTGTTGACCTTTGATCTGTGGGAACTCTCGAATTCCTTGCTGGCGTCGACCCAATCCCATTCCGGGGAAGTAGTTCATCTTGCGGACAATGTTGACAACTGCAGAGTGGACCTCAGGGAATCGGTCTTCATCATTGATCACATGGACTTCTTCCATGAAGAATCCTCCGATTTCTCCTTCTTCTAGCTCAGGTATTTGGACTTCAAAAATGGGAGCGTAATTTGGGAAAGCTTCGTTACCCCAACTATTGCCGAGGATGATCTTTACTTCTTTCTCATGAATGTACTTGATCATTTGATGCACAGTGGATGATACAGCTTTGTTGGCATGAAGCCAGGGCCTTCCAATTAGCAGATTGAACGAGGCAGGTATGTCCATGACTTGAAAAATCTCAGTGCTCGCCAAAGATCCTACCCGAATTTGCAGGGAGACAGTCCCCATCACATTCCTCCTGGTGTTGTCGTAGGCCCTCACAGATTGCACAGATGGCGTGATGTCAAGGATATTGACCCCCAAAGCAGTAGCAGTTCTCAAGGCACAAACATTCAAAGCAGAACCTGTGTCGACCAGACAAAACGGTACCTGCTGCTCCTTACATCCAACAGTGATGTATAATGCTTTGTTATGCGCGGATCCTTCCGGTGGCAAGTCCTCATCAGAAAATGTAATGATCGGGTCAGGGGTAAGTGCGCCCAAGAAAGCTACCATGTCCTCCGGTGCGGCATCGATAGGAACTTCAATCCCAGCCAAGGCATTCAACACGGCTTGCCTATGCTTGTAGGATGTTACCATGATATCCCACATTGAGAGATGTGCTTGGGTCTTCTTTAGCTGTTTTATCAACTCATTATCTTCTTCGATGATCTCATCCATCTTACCCTTCCCCTTGTCCTTGACTGGACCTTTCTCAGTTGCGTCGGTGGCAGGCTGTGGAGGCTGATAATGACGGCCTGACCTGGTCAGATGATCAATCTCGGCAGGAGTAGGCCCTTCTACAGTCCCATCCTTCTTGAACCAATCACAATCCGTTCCCACAAAGGGCTTTTCTGGCTCGTTCCAGATGGAAGCATCACTCTCGTTGTTAGGATCATACCATTTGAGGTCTACCACCCCTAGGTCATGCTCTTCCAGGAAGAACAAGTCTTGCTCATCGTTAAGCTGCTGCTGCCACTCGTCATTCTCCCCTCCGATCAGATGAATTCCCTCAGAATCCGGGATGTCAATGAGGGGTAAGGGTTGTCCTAGGGGGGTGATATAAGCAGCAGGGTTGAAGGATATGGGGTTGGACTCGATGAGGTTGACATTTTGGTGGTTAGGTAGAGGATTTTGGGTGATATGAGGCTGCTTTGGGGGCGGCTCGATGATATTCTGATCAATGAGGTCTTGGATATCATGGCGAAGGCACATGCAGTCATCGGTGTTATGGCCGGGGGCTTGGTGGTAGGCGCATCGTTTGGACATATCACAGTTAGGAGGGGGTGGGGTATTTCGAGACTGGAGTAGTTGGAGATGGCCCTTTTTGAGGAGGCGGTCCAAGGCTGAGGAGAGAGAGATTTCTAGCTTGGCAAAATTGCGAGGGGGCTTTTTCTGGAAAGGGCGGTTGGAGGGATTTGCCTAGTTGGAGGGTTGGTATGGTCTTGGAGGGTATGCCATGGGTTGGCTGCTAAGAGCATTGACATCCGGGGGATTCCGGGAGTAGTTGGGCCTTCTTGGCTGACTCGGAGGGTCTTCCTTTTTGATCTTCCCTTCCCTGATAGCATCTTCGATTCGGGTTCCGACTTCAAACAACTCCTCAAAGGTGGAGATGGACTGGTAGAATAATTTTTCATGATAGAGCGACTGCAGATTCCGGATTAGCATTCTCACTTGTTCTTTCTCAATCGGCCGGTGGGTCATTTGGGCTACCTTGTTCCTCCACCTGCTCAGAAACGCAGCGAAGGATTCATTGTTGCTTTGCCGGGTCGTTTCCAAATCCTTGATAGTGACATCCAGTTCCTGGTTGTAGGAGTAATGATCGACAAAAACTCGAACGAAATCTTCCCAGGCCCGGGTTTTGGAGGTTTCCAAGGTTAGGAACCATGATAGTGCAGATTTTGCCAGAGTTTGTGGGAACAGCATTGCGATGTGCTCGTGGGTGCAACCCATGGACTGGAAGATACTCATACATAGCTTCACGTGGCTTTTCGGGTTCCCAGTCCCATCAAAACGATCGATGGCAGGCATTTTGAAGTTCTCCGGCAGTTTCAACTTGACAGGCTCAAAGAGGCCTTCCAGATCTAGCATGTAACCATCGATTCCCTTGCTTTTTCTCAGCACGCTCTCCAGTTTGTCAACCTTGTCCATTTTTTCTTTGAGCTTCTTTTCATATGCGAGCGGTGGGACCCCTTGAAACCAGTTTTCCTCCCCATTATTCTCATGTAGAGGAGGTTCGAACTCGGGCGGGGGTTGTGGCTGCTGCTGCTTTAGTTCTTCCATGAACCTCAAGACTTGGGCTAGACTGTCGGACTGCTGGCTTATAGTTGCTCCCAACTCGGTGACCTTGTTTTCCAATTCTTCTCTATTCATGTTGAAGCGGGCCGTCGGACTGATTCTGACTAAACGATTATCCGAACTCCTGGTCCACAATGAGGATTCCGGCTGTTGACCCTGGGAATCTATACTGACCTGACAGATTTTGAGAGAAATGGGTGTATCAGATCCTGATAGCGATGACTTTTAGACAGACAAAGACAGTGACGTGGACTGACTCGAGACAGTGTGTGCAGAGAGATGGGGATGGTGTATGCATGGGAGACAAGCATGCGGATGTAAGGCCTAGTCTATATGACGTTCCTATTTCTAACAGATAGAAGTTAAGCAATTAAGGTCCTAACCATATAGAGTGTGCCAATCTTACTTTCCAGTACGATCACCAAGGGATAACAGGGGTTTTCAGACGTTTCCGATTGACTAGGACAGAGTCTCTGGGAGAAACTGGTAAGTACGGTTATATCTGGGATATCTGGACAGAGTTTCTGGGAGAAACTGGTAAGTACGGTTATATCTGGGATATCCGGACAGAGTTTCTGGGAGAAACTGGTAAGTACGGTTATATCTGGGATATCTGGACAGAGTTTCTGGGAGAAACTGGTAAGTACGGTGATAGTGATTATACTTTCTAGCAGGTTTTCATACTCCTATGTCTCAAGACCGACAAGCAAGGTTTGCGGTGTATATCTTTGCGAGCACGGAGCAGACATCCTTGTCATGATGCTTAGGCAGGTCAACTCAATGTGATCACATGTGAGTGATTGCCTTGGGAATCATAAGAAAGAGGTTTTGTTCTATGCCACATAAGCATCTACACCGCGCAGGTAATCCCGTCAGGGCATACAGCGGTTATATCATATTGTCCTATCTGAAAAGATAAATGAACAGTCATATGAAAGGTTCTACAGGAATCTATATGCAAAGGCTGGGTTTAGTCAAAGAGGGTCCGTTGACGAGAGTTCCAATATACCGTCAGAGAGACAGTACTGAGGTTTTTACTCTTTTTGATATACCTTGGAAGGTACAGTATCAACGGTGACTTGTGCCCTGGCACAGTAAGACCTGAACAATGTCAGCGTCGCGTTTCAGACACAGTCGGGAGGGTAAAATGCAGAGTGCAATGCGGTGAACCAGACACAGTAAAAAGATGATTTTAAGGATGCTTCTTATGAGTCAAACCTCTGTATTATTTTGTTTTAAAAAATAAAATTCCCTAGCAGAGTCGCCAGATTGTGGACACGCGGAGTCGGACCACTCCTCTCTCTTGTTTGAGATTTGTTTTGAGATTGATTTGAATCAAAGAAAGAAAACGAAAGGTCTGTTGAAAACAGATACAGAGTCGTCACTTGGTCTTTAAGGAACCAAGAAACCTAATTTTGACTCACCCAAGCGGATAAGGGCACCGGCCCTTCATAACCAAAGAACTTGGTTCGGGGTTTTGGTACGAGAGAGGAAGGAGCCTTTGTCACGACTAAAACACCCTCAACTCGCCCCGTCTTATGACGGGCCTCAATTAGCATCCAAATAATCATCTTATACTATGTATGGTTTGACAAATAATACTATGATAGTATATTACATCACATAAGAAAAGTTGAAATGGAAGATCTAAAGATAAAATATCATTCATAAGATCTAAGCCAAGTATCACGCAATGCAAAGTGAAAGATTACACAAATAAACCTAGGAAAAATCGTCTAATCATGTATCAAATAATCAAGACTTCCTAATCTAAAGGGGGACATGAATTGTTCTTGAAACAAATAATCAAAGAATCAAAGTATGCTTAGCAAGCTAGAATGATGCATGTTAATTTTGAGAAAAGAAGACTTCTCAATCCCCGGGACGGACGAGAAAGGATGATTAGATCGAGGGGAAGCATGAGCGTGTGATCAAGTTCATTCCTTATAATCTTCTTAGATTAAGAGTTACAAAAAATCCCAAATCTTGCATGAATGCATTGTATGTATCTAAAAATGTGCAAAGGTTGTAGTGTGCTTTGTGTACATGGATTTCTAAAATGACTTAGAAGTCTAAAATGTGTATGAATGAATGGATTAAATCAACATGGGATATATACAAATGTAGTATGAACTACTTCCTAAGATATGAGCTAATTTGGAATGCATATAAGCATTAAATCAAAGAATGGAAGTTGAAAGGTGCTTGCTGTGAATAGTGGACAGACTGCATGTAATACTTTGCAACATTATAATGGGAGGTCAAACGTGCCTAGAAAAATGTGAGAAAAATCAGAGATCATCCTTATTGTGTCTAGAAAATAACCCAAAAAGCCAAATATCAATAGCTATCACAGATTAAGAGAAAAAAATCATAATGTACACATGACTCAGAAACAAAGGCTGCACTGTTGACTGATTTTGTATGATTTTTCATAAATCAAAGAAAAGGTTTATGATGACCTATTATATACCAAACGTTTTCTAAGACACCCAAGTTTTATAAAAAAAATAGAAAAGATATATATGCAGTGATGAAAATATCCAGAATAAGTGCAAGAAGTTGGGTGAACATTCTGTGAGAACAGAGGCAGATTATGAATATGAACTTCTCACATCCAAAACAAATACTTTCACATCTCTATAATTGATGGGAAAAATTAGGGACAAACTATGATGTATTAGGAAGGTTTTTCAAGTGGTTTCATCATCATAACTTGAGTATTTAATTCAAAACAAATCTTTGAATCTGAACAGCTCACTGTTTTGGGTCATGGTTTTGGAGATTTTAGGGAAAACAAAGTTTTGTTTCTTGAAACCAAATGAGAGGGATTGAGAGGGGTTTTGAAATAAATGTTTTGAAAACATATTTTCAACACTCAATAAGGATTATGGCCACTTAGAATACCAACATCAAACTCATCATTAAGAATCTCCAAGATTGTTGGAGAGATTTATTTTATTTTTTGAACATAACTCCAATACATTCCAAGAATACCTTGGAAGTATTGAGGTTATGATCATCATCTATCAAACATGTTTTTGAGGTCAAGAGCTACTACCCATAAGGATTCACTCACCCCAAACTTCATGTCATCACTTAGATGATGATGAACTAGTAGGTAAATAAAGAAAATAAAAAAGAAATGGGATAAGAAGAGATGAACAATAAATGAACAAGCAAGTAGATAATGATCAATAGATGATATTCATGAAGCATGAACTTGTAGATTGGTGTTTCACTCATATGTAATGACACTAGACATGGAAGTAGCTTCCACTCTCTTAAATGCTCACTAAAATGGTGGTTGAGAGTATTGAATGTTGAAGTAAATGGAAGTAATGAAGTAAAAACAAGGTTTAGAACTCACTTTTGTTTTGAAAATCAAAGAAGAAAGCTTCTTTTCTCTCTACTCTAACCTTATCTCTACAACTTTCTCTCCCAAACTTTTTCAAAACTCACATTTGACTCCCCTAAAATGAGGAGTAATGGGGTGTTTATATAGGCCAACTTGGGGTGTTTTTGAGATTTAGAAAGTACTCCCATTGGCTCCAAACATCTGAAATCATAAAACTATGTCGTTTTGGCTTTTAATTAATCAAAATGGGACCACCAACTTAATTACAAAAATACACTGTTCTGGAGGGGAGTGCCGCGGCGGCACTGGGCCAGTGTCGCGGCGGCAGTGCTCCTCCCTTCGTCTGGATAATGCTGTTTAGGCCCCCTGAAGTTCCGGTATTCGCGAAAAGGCCCTATTTTGTCCGAAATTCACAGAAAATGCATATGAACTCCAAACTGAGGTTGTGATATACCGTTGGAAAGGTAATGGAGTCTACTTTACTTAAAAAATAGTTCGGGGATAGGTCACTTTGAAAAGTTTTGCGGTATTTGCGATAAAAGCCAATTTGATCGCCTTTTTCGCCTTTGGAAATTTATAATAAATTCGTTTTAAATCCAGAAATTATGTGCGATATACCGTTGGAAAGCTATTGACCTCTATTATCCATGAAAAATATTTGAAAATTGTTTCGGCACCCCGGTTCCAAAGTCAAATTCTGGTCAAACTGGTCAAACCTGGGATTCCCGGGAAGTTCTGGAAACCTCCGGGAGTTCCTGGGAGCTGATGTTTTCGCTCGATTTTCTTTTGGAACTTGTTTTAACACTTTTCCCATGATTTAAAATGATTTTGGTAAATTCGGACGATTTTGGTCAAACTTGGTCAAACCTGGTCAAACCTGGTCAAACCTTGGTCAAACCTAGTCAAACCGGTCAACGAGGACTTTCTGGGAACTTCTGGGACTTCCGGGGGTCTCTGGGAGCCGACAATTTCATCTGATTTCTCTTTAAAACTCTTGTTATCTCTTTTCTTACGACATAGCATGTTTTTAGAACTTTGAGACCAAATCTGGGAGTTTTCGGGCTTTCAGGGGCATTTTGGTCATTCTGAGCATTCTGAGAGATGGAGCTGACTTCCGAGAGTCCTTTCGAGTCTTTTGCGATCATTGTGAACCACCAAGCTATGGGTCTCCTAAATCCGACAGCTGACAAAATGGGGTGTCTACACATATGAGCATAGGAATGGCACCGTTCGAAGCTTTGTATGGAAGACCTTGTCGATCGCTGCTATGCTGTGCCAAAGTCAGAGATACTCAACTTCTTAGGCCAGAAATGGTATGAGAAACTAGTAAGAAGATTCAAGTTGTATGTGAAAAGATGAAGACGACTCAGACCCGATATAAGAGTTATACTGACAAGTGATACAAAGATTTTGAGTTCGCCATTAGAGATCACGTGTTGCTCAAGGTTTCACCTGTTCGAGGAATTGTTAGTTTCTGTACAAAGAGAGGCAAGCTATCGCCTCGATTTATTAGATCATTTGAGATTCTAGAGCGTATTGAAAAGGTTTCATATTGACTTACGTTGCCCCCAAAGATGTTAGGAGTGCACAACGTTTTCTACATCAGTATGTTGAAGAAGTGTGCTCACAATCCAACACACGATCAACTTTGAAGGCATTGAAGTCAATGACAACATTATATTCGACAAAGGACCAGTGCAGATCCTAGATCATGGGATCATGAAGCTCAGTAACAAAGAGATTCCGCTAGTGAAGATTTAGTGGAATCATCATGATGAAGAAGAAGCTTCATGGGAGATAGAGTTAGAGATGCGCGAGAAGTTTCTATTTTTGTTTTAGCCCTACTTACTTTAGATTTCGAGGATGAAATCTTTAATAAGTGGTGGATGATGTAATACCCTGTATTTTGGGATTATATTAATAAATAAGACTTGGTATGATTCATGTATACTTGTATGACCCTTACCATTCTGTTGAATAAATCTTGATGCCAATTGATTGCCCTTATAACCCAATCGATTGCTACTTTTTGAATATTAATCGATTGCTATATTTCCTAATCGATTGCCACCCTGCCGACCTAAATTCATGACGTGTCCATATCCTAATTGATTGCCCTTAAATATCTAAAGCCAATCGATTGCCACTGGTCCCAATCAATTACCAATCTGTAGATCTTTATTTTCAACTTTGCTTCATGTTTTGACATGTGGCACTCCTTTTCTCTATATATAGGAGTCTATTTTGTTTTTGTGAGGTTTACTTGACAGTTCTTCTTAAGAGAAAGAGATTAAATATCGATATATACACTCACACATACATATATATACATAAACACACACGTACACATACATACTATTGGGCAGAGGAGGAAAAGAGAAGGAAAGAAGAAGACATAAGAGATAAGAAAAAGATAAAAAGAGCCAAGGAGAGATAGAGACAAAGAAGAGAAAGAGAAAGAGGAGAGAGAGAGAGAGAGAGCTTGGAAATTAACCATAGCGACCCCCACACACACCCTTTGTGAGTTCTAACTCACTTGTTCTCTTTTATGTGATATTTTATGAGTTTTAAAGAAGGAAAGACGTAGCTAATATGTCCCTTCAATGTTTAATTCTGCTGGACTAAGCTTCTGTTGTAGAAGACAAAGTCCCAATTGATTGGCCTTTTGCCCAATCGATTGCCACCTGAACCCAATCGATTGAATAATTTCCCAATCGATTGGTATATGATGACTCCCAATCGATGGCCAATGTTTGGAGTCAATTGTTAGTATTTTCTATCCAATCTATTGGACACTTTCCCAATCAATTGTTAATATTTTTATCCAAATCAGTTGGACCCCTGTCCCTATCAATTGGAAGTTACAGAACATGGATAGTTTCTCTTGTTTATTATATTTTATTTTTCATATCTCGTTTGATACGTCTGATATACGACTATGGAATGATCAGGGATGATTTGATACCAAAGAATAGAATGGTTATGAATAATGGATTAACGTTATGACATTAGATAACGTGGTGGTCATAAATCAGTTCGATATCTATTTTATTTTAATCAGAGTAGTCAGGCCATAAATGGCAAGTCATATATATCAATATTAGTGCGGAATTAGGTAGATTTGATAAGTTCTGGGAATTTTACATGGGCGGACACTTGGTCATGATATGTTCTTAAAAGTCGGTGACCTGTTAATGTGAGCTGGACCATGTAGTCCAAAGATAGCCAAGTGATCCATGATATGTTCTTAAAAGCCGATGAGCTGTTAAAATGCTCTTAAAAGGCATTGAGTTGGAATTATTGGTAAACGTCGCTAAGCTATGGCACTAGATTGATATGCCTTGTTTGAAACTGTCACACCCCGACGTAGCATAATTCAGGAAAGCATTTAATTTCTTTTATGGACTCGTAGGTCGTGACAAGTGAGTATGACCAATTGTCCCTGCAAAATATAACTTAACAACATTTCTAGAGCAAAGGATACTAACAAAACATTACCTCCACAATTAAAACTTACTAACTATTACAGCAGTCATAAACTTAGGCACAAAACGCCTTATTCAAATGTCTAAAGCTAGTTTATTACAAGCCCAAATTAAAAGACATAGGAAATATAAAGCAGCCTCCTGAAAAGTCTCCTGACTCTAAGTAGCATAGTCAAAATACCCTGGCTGCTCCTGACCCTGAAAATCTGGACATATAGTCCAGGACGCATCAACGCCGTCAGCTTATGCAAGCTGGTGAGAAAAATAAACAAGTTCTCGCAATGTATATATAAGCATATAAACAACGGTGCAATTTAACTTTAAAAGCAATAGATTCAAGGTTCCAATTCCAACATAAGCCATGGGGGAACAAAGAAAGCAATAAATATGCGACCATGCATGAACAATGTAATATCTCGTCTTTCTGACTCTTTTCTCTCAACAAAACTCAACACAACCAAACCATTATCTCAGATACCAGGAATACTATCCGATCGATATCCAAAACAGCACACCAAACTATCGCTTCAGATACCAGGAATAATATCCGATCGATATCTAAGCCACACTCAATACCATCATTTCGGATACCAGGAATAATATCCGATCAATATCCGAAACAAGCGCCCTAGATACCAGGAATAATATCCGATCGATATCTAAGCCGTAACTCAATACCATCATTTCGGATACCAGGAATAATATCCGATCAATATCCGAAACAAGCGCCCTAGATACCAGGAATAATATCCGATCGATATCTAAGCCGTACACAACACTGTCGCCTCCAATACCAGGAATAATAGCCGATCGATATTAAGGTCGCACACCAAACCGCCACGCTTTACTCTTTTCACACTTTCTCATACACATGCATGTTGACACAACCTCGACCCTAATATGTATGTCAATGTTTCATAAATAACACCATTAATTAATCACAAAGCCGGATAATCGTACGAGCATAAATTTCGGCCTAAGTTGTTCTTGTTTGTACATTTCTTAAAACATAGACCTTTAAAACAATATATTTGCCAAACAGTTCTTTAAAATCTTTCAAAACCTTTTCCAAACAGTCCCTTATAAGAAAATACAAAAACTGCTCAAACTACCAGGTCGCGCGAGCGGGTCGCGCGCGCGAAGGGGGAGAACAAATCGCGCGAGCGGATCGCGCGCGCGAAGGGGCAAAACAGGTCGCGCGAGCGGGCCGCGCGAGCGAGTGGGCAGAACAGGTCGCGCGAGTGGGTCGCGCGAGCGAGCCTCGCGCGAGCGAGTCGCGCGCGCGAGTTCTTGCAGTTTCATCATCTTCTTCGTTTTTCCCCTGTTTTCAATTTCTGTACTGAAATTTACCCATTTTCAAATTCTGTTTTAAACATGTCGTGTCATATATGGATTTCTTCAGTTTTCCGCGTAGATTAAGAATACGCAATCAATTTAAACAATTACAGATTATATCTCTAGATATTCGCAATTAAAGTGAGGGTGTCAAAACTTTAAATTAACGGTATGTCGCGATACGGACGAATTGCTGCGTAGGATTTGAACCGTAGCCTATTGGGACAAAGATCTTCCATAATCAATTCACCGAATTGAATTTGGTTGAGTTTGACAAAACTCCAATTTTAAGCTTCCATGGTGTATTACATATATACACATATACACACCCATATAAACTGAAATACACATATATATACGTGGCGAGTGAGTTTATAATACTCACAGAGGGTGCTAATACAAAGAATTTGAGATCGAGAATTCCGCCGTAATAAACCGTCGTTAAGAATTTCTCCTCCGTTCTTGATTTTGAGATGTATAAATATATAGCTATATATCTATGTATGTGTGTATGTATATAGTATATAAACTGTATGTGTGTGTTGATGTTCTTGAGAGAGAGCAAGAGAGTGATTTGAGAGAATTAGAGGGAGATTTAGAGTGAAAATGAGAGACTGTGAGGTTTTGAGAGTTAATACACAAATATATATAAACTGATATGAGTAGGCTCCAAGCAACTCCCAACAATCGCACGGTGTGGTTGAGCTCACGTGCTCCCACACCCAAAACGCGGTATAACGCAGATTTAAAACATAAAACTGGAATTTAACGGTTGGAAATAAAATACAGAAAATTATATTAGTGTAGGAATTAAATTCCCGGTTTAAACAAAAATATAGATATTGATTTTAAAACCATAGAAAGTATTTTGGAAATTACAGTTTGACCCCAGATATATATATCAAAAAGAAATTGAAACAAATGCTCATGGAAATGAAATGCAGTATTTATTTATTAATGAAAATAAAATACAGGGTGTTACACTCTACCCACCTTAACAGAGATTTTGCCCCGAAATCTGAGCTAACTAATCTAGAAACAACTCGGGGTATCTAGTCCTCATGTCTGACTCTAACTCCCACGATGCTTCTCCTTCGTCATGATGCCTCCACTGAACCTTAACCAAAGGAACGTCTCTTCTCCTCAGCTTCTTGATACTCTGGTCAAGAATCCTCATAGGTCTATCCTTGTAGACAACACTCTGACTTGTCTCAATATCATCAAAATTAACCACATGTGAAGGATCCCGTATGTATTTCCTTAACATACTGACATGGAACACGTTATGAACTCCAGACATCTTTGGCGGCAGTGCGAGTCGATAAGCCACTTTTCCAACTTGCTCCAAAACCTCGAATGGTCCGATGAAACGAGGTGCCAACTTTCCTCTTTTCTGACCAAAACGTACTACTCCCCGAACGGGTGAAACCTTAAGGAGTACATGATCTCCAACACTGAACTCCAAATTCTTTCGACGTCGATCCGCATAACTCTTGTGTCTACTCTGTGCAGTTTTCATTCTTTCTTTGACCAGTGAAATCTTCTCATTGGTTTCTCTCACCAAATCTGGTCCCAAAAGTTCTGTGTCTCCCACTTCAGCCCAACACAACGGAGATCGACATGGCCGTCCGTACAAGGCTTCGAACGGTGCCATTCCAATACTCGAGTGATAACTGTTGTTATAGGCAAATTCGACCAACGGCAAGTGCGTCTCCCAAGACTCTTCAAAATCGATTGCACAAGCTCTGAACATATCTTCCATAATCTGGTTAACACGCTCGGTCTGTCCATCGATCTGAGGATGGAATGCAGTACTCATCTTGAGCGAAGTTCCCATAGCCTTCTGCAAACTTTCCCAAAATCCCGAGGTAAAGCGTGCATCTCGGTCTGATACAATAGACACAGGCGCACCGTGCAGTCGCACCACTTGTTGTAGGTACATTCGACTCATCCTTTCTACTGGGTAAGTCATATTGTACGCGATAAAGTGTGCAGACTTCGTCAGACGATCCACAATTACCCAAATCGCGTCATGATTCTGTTGTGACTGGGGTAATCCAACCACAAAATCCATAGTTATGTGTTCCCACTTCCATTCTGGAACAGGTAAGGGTTGTAACAATCCCGAGGGTCTCTGATGTTCGGTATTCACTTGTTGACAAGTCAAACATTTAGACACAAACTCGGCTACTTCTCGTTTCATCCCTTCCCACCAGAAATTTCTTTTCAAATCTTTATACATCTTTGTTCCTCCTGGGTGTACTGTCAGTCTCGATTTATGTGCTTCTTCGAGAATATCTTTTCTCAAATCCCCAGAATCTGGCACACACAATCTATCTTGACATCAGTATCCTCCATCGGTCCCAACCTTCCATTCTGTAGGGTCCTTTTCTGACATCTTGACGAACCACGCTTGAAATTTCTCATCTTCCTTCTGGGCTTTGATGATTCGACTCACAAGTGTTGGTTGTACAATGAGGCATCCAAAGTGTTGTCCGTCACTTCCCTCAGAAATCTGCATATCAAATTCTGCGATTGTCTCCAAGGCTTTCCATTCCCTCAACATCAATGAAGCAATCTTTTCTCGAGGTTTCCGACTTAGGGCGTCAGCGACTACATTAGCCTTACCAGGGTGGTACTCTAATGTAAAGTCATAGTCCTTAATCAGCTCCATCCACCGACGTTGCCTCATGTTCAACTCCTTCTGAGTAAACAAATACTTGAGGCTCTTGTGGTCCGAGAACAAATCAAACTTCTCCCCATAGAGGTAGTGTCTCCAGATCTTGAGCGCAAACACAACTGCTGCCAGTTCCAAATCATGAGTTGGGTAATTCAATTCATTCGGCTTCAACTGTCGTGAACCATAGGCTATGACCTTTCTGTCTTGCATAAGGACACATCCCAATCCTTGATACGAGGCGTCACTGAAAATAGTGAACTTCTCACCATCCTTTGGTATCGCAAGCACTGGCGCTGTTGTTAATCTCTCTTTCAATTCTAGAAAAGCGCGTTCATGCTTATCAGTCCATTCAAACTTCAAATCTTTCTTAGTCAAACCAGTTAACGGGGCTGCTATCTTTGAGAATCCTTCCACGAATCTCCGATAGTAACCAGCGAGTCCCAGAAAACTTCTGACTTCTGTAGCATTGGTCGGCTGAGTCCAATTCGCCACTGCATCGGTCTTTGAGGAGTCAACTGCGATTCCTTGTTGTGAGATCACGTGCCCGAGGAACTTAACTTCCTGAAGCCAGAATTCACACTTGCTGAATTTAGCATACAGGCGGTGATCCTTGAGCGTCTACAACGCGATCCGTAGATGATGTTCATGCTCTTCCTCTGACTTGGAATAGATCAAAATATCATCAATAAAGACAATAACGAATTGATCCAAATAGGGCTTGAATACTCTGTTCATCAAGTCCATAAACACAGCCGGAGCATTCGTCATCCCAAACGGCATCACTAAGAACTCATAGTGTCCGTACCTCGTCCTGAAAGCAGTCTTAGGTATATCTTCCTTCCGCACTCTCAACTGATGATACCCTGACCGTAGATCAATCTTAGAAAAGGTTGTGGCTCCTTGCAACTGATCAAACAGGTCGTCTATCCGAGGTAAAGGATACTTATTCTTGACAGTAACCTTATTCAGTTCTCGGTAGTCAATACATAACCGCATTGACCCATCCTTCTTCTTCACGAATAACACTGGTGCTCCCGAGGTGAAGTACTTGGACGAACAAAACCCAAATTCTCAAGTTCTTGAACTTGTTCCTTCAGCTCCAGTAGCTCTGTAGGGGCCATCCTGTAGGGAACCTTGGTTATAGGTTGAGTGCCTGGCACCAATTCCACACAGAATTCTATGTCCCTTTCTGGCGGTAATCCTGAAATATCTCGGAACACTTCCTCAAATTCCTTGATCACTGGGATTGATGATACTGTCACCTCTGCACTGACAACCTCAATGTTTGCTAGGCATCTGGTGAGGAACATATCACCTGAAGGGTTGCATTGGAAATCGAAGAGTCGATTCCCATTGTCCGAAAATGTGATCCTCTTCCTTGCACAATCCAACTTCGCATGATTCTCCTCGAGCCAATCCATCCCCAGGATTATATCAAATTCTTTCATCGACAGAACCACCAATCTCGCCAAAAGTTCACGGTCTCCTAACCGTAAAGGACAATCCTTACATACATGTAATAACTTGACGGTGGTCCCTAAGGGTGAGACAGCACTCAAAGCTTCCTCTAAACGTTGCGGTACTAAACCCAACTTTCGAACAGTCTTAACAGATATAAAGGAATGTGTAGCACCCGTGTCAAATAAAACTTTAACATGAGAGTTAAACAAGGTTAGAGTACCTTCTACTGCTCGTTGCTCGGGCACTCCTTCCTCATAAACACCTTCTTCATACCCTGTTTCTTCATAACCAGCAACCTCGGGGATAACAGCATTCAGGCGGGCTTGTCCTTGCTGACCGTAATTGCCTCTCCTAGGAGCCTTGCATTCCGGACTTATGTGACCTGGCATGCCACAATTATAGCACACAACTCCCGGACGATCAGCACGCCTAGTCTGTCTGCAATCTTTAGCTCAGTGACCGGGATTACCACAATTGAAGCAGTTATTGTTGTTGTTGTTCCCTCCTGTTGCTCGAGGCGGGTACTGCTGTACAGCTTGTGTCTGTTGAGGTTTCTTCCCTCCATCCCAGGTCCTTTTCTGTCCTTGAGGGTACCCAGGTTTCTGTCTGGGATAGCCCTTCTGCGGAGGTCGATTTCCAAATGGCTTCGAATTTTGACAACCATCATTCTCCAACCCCGTAGCCAATCTCACCAGGGCTTCAAACGACTGGCCCAGATGCCCCATAGTCAGATGTCGAAGAGACAAGTTGAGACCCCGGTGATACTTCTTGATTTTCCTCTGGGGTGTGTCCACCATATGTGGAGCAAAGCGAGACAGACGCTCAAAACGAGTAGTGTACTCACGGACAGTCAAATTCCCTTGAGTCAACTCCATAAACTCTTTCTCTCTCTTGTCCTTCTCTTCTTCAGGAAAATACTTCTCGAGAAATCTTTCCTTAAAAACCATCCACGACATTCTCCTTGCAGCTTCTTCCCCTATGGTCGCCTTTTCTGCATCCCACCAATCAGCCGCTGCATAAGACAGCTGAAAGATAGCCAGACGCTTCTTCTCCAGATCCGTGCACTCTATAGTCTCAAAGATACGCTCCATCTGGCGTAGCCACTGTTCCGCTTGCCAAGGTTCATCAGTCCCAGCAAAATACTCAGGTCGCAGAGCGCGAAACTCCTTGAGAAGTTTGTCTCCCGTCTGGTGGGCTTGCCTCCCATTCCCATTGTGATTCCCATTCTGATTGTTGTTCCTTGCATTCTGATCACTAACCCTCTCCAATCTTCTTACAAAAGCCTCAAACATTCCGGTTGGATCTATTACCGGGGGTGCATCTTCAATAGCGGGACGATTCCTGAGATTTCTTCCAGCCATATAGTCGAGGGAACGGTACCTATCCATTGATCAACAAGAATACAGTCAAACTCTCGGGAAGAAAGAAAATTCTAAACGATAGAAAGTGACTAAACACGGAATGAAGTCGAACTATCTTATCTTATTCTATCTTAACGGGAGATCCTATATGTCTTGGACAATTGGTCGAGCCATAACCTGGCTCTGATACCAAAAAGCCTGTCACGCTCCGACGTAGCATAATTCAGGAAAGCATTTAATTTCCTTTATGGACTCGTAGGTCGTGACAAGTGAGTATGACCAATTGTCCCTGCAAAATATAACTTAACAACATTTCTAGAGCAAAGGATACTAACAAAACATTACCTCCACAATTAAAACTTACTAACTATTGCAGCAGTCATAAACTTAGGCACAAAATGCCTTATTCAAATGTCTAAAGCTAGTTTATTACAAGCCCAAATTAAAAGACATAGGAAATATAAAGCAGCCTCCTGAAAAGTCTCCTGACTCTAAGTAGCATAGTCAAAATACCCTGGCTGCTCCTGACCCTAAAAATCTGGACATACAGTCCAGGACGCATCAACGCCGTCAGCTTATGCAAGCTGGTGAGCAAAATAAATAAGTGCTCGCAATGTATATATAAGCATATAAACAACGGTGCAATTTAACTTTAAAAGCAATAGATTCAAGGTTCCAATTCCAACATAAGCCATGGGGGAACAAAGAAAGCAATAAATATGCGACCATGCATGAACAATGTAATATCTCGTCTTTCTGACTCTTTTCTCTCAACAAAACTCAACACAACCAAACCATTATCTCAGATACCAGGAATACTATCCGATCGATATCCAAAACAGCACACCAAACTATCGCTTCAGATACCAGGAATAATATCCGATCGATATCTAAGCCACACTCAATACCATCATTTCGGATACCAGGAATAATATCCGATCAATATCCGAAACAAGCGCCCTAGATACCAGGAATAATATCTGATCGATATCTAAGCCGTAACTCAATACCATCATTTCGGATACCAGGAATAATATCCGATCAATATCCGAAACAAGCGCCCTAGATACCAGGAATAATATCCGATCGATATCTAAGCCGTACACAACACTGTCGCCTCCAATACTAGGAATAATATCCGATCGATATTGAGGTCGCACACCAAACCGCCACGCTTTACTCTTTTCACACTTTCTCATACACATGCATGTTGACACAACCTCGACCCTAATATGTATGTCAATGTTTCATAAATAACACCATTAATTAATCACAAAGCCGGATAATCGTACGAGCATAAATTTCGGCCTAAGTTGTTCTTGTTTGTACATTTCTTAAAATATAGACCTTTAAAACAATATATTTGCCAAATAGTTCTTTAAAATCTTTCAAAACCTTTTCCAAACAGTCCCTTATAAGAAAATACAAAAACTGCTCAAACTGCCAGGTCGCGTGAGCGGGTCGCGCGCGCGAAGGGGGAGAACAAATCGCGCGAGCGGATCGCGCGCGCGAAGGGGCAAAACAGGTCGCGCGAGCGGGCCGCGCGAGCGAGTGGGCAGAACAGGTCGCGCGAGCGAGCCTCGCGCGAGCGAGTCGCGCGCGCGAGTTCTTGCAGTTTCATCATCTTCTTCGTTTTTCCCCTGTTTTCAATTTCTGTACTGAAATTTACCCATTTTCAAATTCTGTTTTAAACACGTCGTGTCATATATGGATTTCTTCAGTTTTTCGCGTAGATTAAGAATACGCAATCAATTTAAACAATTACGGATTATATCTCTAGATATTCGCAATTAAAGTGAGGGTGTCAAAACTTTAAATTAACGGTATGTCGCGATACGGACGAATTGCTGCGTAGGATTTGAACCGTAGCCTATTGGGACAAAGATCTTCCATAATCAATTCACGAAATTGAATTTGGTTGAGTTTGACAAAACTCCAATTTTAAGCTTCCATGGTGTATTACATATATATACACATATACACACCCATATAAACTGAAATACACACATATATATACGTGGCGAGTGAGTTTATAATACTCACAGAGGGTGCTAATACAAAGAATTTGAGATCGAGAATTTCGCCGTAATAAACCGTCGTTAAGAATTTCTCCTCCGTTCTTGATTTTGAGATGTATAAATATATAGCTATATATCTATGTATGTGTGTATGTATATAGTATATAAACTGTATGTGTGTGTTGATGTTCTTGAGAGAGAGCAAGAGAGTGATTTGAGAGAATTAGAGGGAGATTTAGAGTGAAAATGAGAGACTGTGAGGTTTTGAGAGTTAATACACAAATATATATAACCTGATATGAGTAGGCTCCAAGCAACTCCCAACAATCGCACGGTGTGGTTGAGCTCACGTGCTCCCACACCCAAAACGCGGTATAACGCAGATTTAAAACATAAAACTGGAATTTAACGGTTGGAAATAAAATACAAAAAATTATATTAGTGTAGGAATTAAATTCCCGATTTAAACAAAAATATAGATATTGATTTTAAAACCATAGAAAGTATTTTGGAAATTACAGTTTGACCCCAGATATATATATCAAAAAGAAATTGAAACAAATGCTCATGGAAATGAAATGCAGTATTTATTTATTAATGAAAATAAAATACAGGGTGTTACAGAAACATTGTGTCCCTGTATTATGGTGAGCTGTGAATATGTTCTTAAAAGATAGGGACAGATTGACATGGAGTCTATGACGTGCGGTGAGCTATGAATATGCTCTTATAAGCAGTGGATGGAATAATTGTATATCCACAGATTTGAATGATTGAGTTTTGGCTATCGATTTTAGGGTATGAAGATGATAAGGGTTGAGTAACGACATTTGAATAAAAAGAAGATATGGTTTAGTAGAACTTAACTTATTCACTTCATAACTTGTTTTACTTCAGATAACTGGTACCTAGTAGGTTTCTATTCACTTCGCGCTTTGTAAGCTGACGACCGTTATTGCTAGGACATTCCCCGTCTAGACTACCCTGTCCCTAATCATGAATGTGATGGAGCTTATAATGACGGCTACTACCCGAAGGAGGAATATGCAAAGGGTGGCCCTACTGATGACCGATATACTGGGGAGGACTATTACGCTGATGATTACGTTTACGCCAGCTAAAGACTAGATAGATATTCATTTTTATTTTTGCTTATAGACTTTATTCTTCCATTTTGCATCTAGGCATATGTTACCTCACACTTTAGTATTTCTATTTGAACTCTGATGTAATAGCTAGGATGTTTGTTTAATAATTAGTTTGATTTTATTATCATTTCCCTTGTTATCTATTATCTGTTACTGTATGGTGTGGACAATTGAGTGACTTCACCAGTCATTCCCTATGGATCCAAAAAGAAAATTTTATTTTTATCTATTTTTGCTGTTCTGGGGTATGACATTAGCAATGCTTAGCTCGGATTTCGGGGGTGAAATCTTTATTTAAAGGGGTATGATATAATATTTGCAATTCCTATTGTAATTTTTGTCTAATAACTTACAAAATAAGGCCATTTGATCTTTCTTTGTTTTTGGTGTAATTATTGCCCCAATCTATTGGCATTATTTACCAATCGATTGCCAACCACCTAACCCCAATCGATTGCCATTTATTCTAATCGATTGCCACTTAATCGCCTAACCTCAATTAATTGCCACTGATCCCAATCACCCAGTTTACTTTGTGTGGCTGTGGTTTAATATCCTCATTTGTATATATGTCACATATATGCTAACATTTCTGGTTGTTGAAGTTGAGAGAGGTTGGGAGGGAAAGATATACATATATACATATATATACACATACCCATGTATATACATATATCCACACATCCTCACACACTCAAAAGGAGAGAAGAAAAAAAAGAAGAAGAAGAAGAAGAAAAGGAGCAGAAGGAAAAGACAGAGAAAGGGGTAAGAGTAGAGAAGGAGAAAGAGAAGGAAAAAGGAGAGCAAGCTCACCATGAACCTGTACCATCCCGAGCTCCACTAGAATCACCAAACCTTACCAGTGAGCGTTTATACTCACCTAGTAGCTTAGTTATGTTGTATATATGTGTTTTCGTAAAAGAGATAGGACCCCGAATGTAAATATATGTTTCAATTCGTACTTGAAAGTTTCTGGGAACAAGGTGACTTCCCAATTGATTGGACCTTGATCCTAATCGATTGCCAATTTTTCTAATCGATTGCTAACCTTGGTATGCTAATCGATTGCACTTTTACCCAATCAATTGCATATCTAAGTTTCCCAATCGATTGTACTCTTAACCTAATCAATTGTAACCTTCAGTTCATTGTATATTCAGATTGTTTATATACGTTGAGCTATTATATTGATATATGTTACATGTTAGTTGTTAATGCATTATTCAATAATATACATGGTTGAATAATGAATCCTTAATGCATTATATAAGTGGAACTAGTTGAATAACAATTAGGGTGTTGTCGTTAACAGGATTTGGAAAGCCGACGTGCATAGTCATATGTTCTTCATGGAGTCCTATTTTCTATTCATGGTTGTATAGATGTAAGCAATCATTAGGATTGTGGGATGTTGGAAGTATTCATTGTATGTGGTTATTGTCATGTGTTGAAGAGCTGGGACTACATGTCAGGCTTACATGAGAGTAAACAATGGGACTCCTTGTCAGGCTTAGTTAGGTTGAAGAGCTAGGACTGCGTGTCAAGCTTACGGGATAGTAAACGTTGGGACTCCGTGTCAGGCTTGGTTAAGTTGAAGAGCTGGGACAGCATGTCAGGCTTATAGGATAGTAAATGCTAGACTCCATGTCGGGCTTGATTAGTTTTAAGCGCTGGGACTACATGTTAGGTTACAGGATAGTAAACGCTAGGACTCTATGTCAGGCTTGGTTAGGTTAAAGAGCTGGAACTGCATGTCAAGCTTACGTGTAATAGAGTAGGGACTCCATGTCGAGTTTGGTAGATTATGATATTTGGGGATGCGTGCCAGTTAGTAAAGAGTTAAGTAATGTAGGATGTGAAGCTACATGCGAAATTTGGATCCAAGAGTCGATGTTATCGTTGGGGTCTGGTTGGCACAATGTTAATTGTCGCATATAGTGAGTTGGTCTCTAGATGAACGCAAACGATGAGATGATCTTTATTGCTAATGTTTTTATAATATTGCATATCTCTTGGTACTCTGTAAGTTTTTACATTCACTCAGCTTTAGTAAGATGATGCATTTTATGCTGCTGAATATTCCACGCCCAGCAACCCCAAAATATGAAAATATAGGTGAAGGCGACGCTTCCGAAGGCTATGCTTATGAGAAAGGCTATGCTGGAGACGACTACTATGCAAGTTGAAGATCTCGAGCTTTGTCGTAGTTTTTATGTTTAGGTTTTAGAGACTTTTGTATTAATAATGTTTGAAATTGTTACGTGCTGCCATAATACTTTATTTATATTTTTGCAAATATTTATGGTTTGTAATAGTTAGTATTAAACTCTGATTATAATATGTTGAACTTAGATATTCCCAATGTGTCATTTGTTTCATTACTATGATGATTAGACGATGTTTTATGGACAATGTGGTGACTTTCTACTGTTATAGCCTACGAGTCCAAAAGAGAATTTTATTTTTCCTATTTTTACTACTGTGGGGCGTGACAAAGTTTCTGATATCAAAACTACTATAAGAATGCATAACTTGCAAATCTAAAACATGTAACTATGGAAATTCAAACCTAGGTATTGAGGTTCCGAATGTAAACAAGTTACATTAGATGAACTATGTATTACATACTTACTAGAATCTCCCCCACAAATGGGGTTTTTGAAAGGGCGATTACAGACCGATCACTATAGGGCCTTGCCCTTATCTGGTTCACTTGAAAAATGGTTTTAAAATAGTTCATGAGCATGGCGGCCCGTATAGTCATATAATTTCAGTAATACAATGGATTATATGCTATGTTTCGATAATTTAATGGTTTGTTGCCTAAGAAAAAATAATGTCGCCCTAGGCTTTTCATGTTTTTTTCCAAACACTCACTCTCAATACATTACCCGGTCTGTGGGCCAACATATATGAGGGTCATTAACAATATGATATGGGTCTTAAGCTTATAATTCCTATGGTTTGCAAGACTAGGAGATCGAGTCCTTAATGGATCCAGTTCTCACATTCACACCCACAATCGGGATTATCTAAACATCAAATCAAACCTCTCACAGAGGTTTTCATGATCTTTAAAATCCAAAAGTCCCACACATGGAGATCTTCCCCTTTTTAAATCAAAAGCCCCACACATGGAGGTCTTTCACCCAAAATCACTTTCATGCATTTTCATGTTGATGCACATGTTCATGCTCAAATTCATAACCATGCTTATTTCATGTTATGAAATGCTAATGAACAATAATATGCTACTTAAACAGGCATATAAACATGATTTCATAACTTCAAGTATAACAAGAGACTTAAAATCCAATCTAAGCATACTTATCAATTCCTAAGTAAAGCTTGTAGACATGGTTTCAACTTCCAATTAAGCACATAATACAACTTAATCACGAAGAGGAAAGCACATAAACATTAAGAACGCATGGCACTTAAGCAAATTTTCAAGACAACTAGGTATGGATTATTGACACGCCAAATGCGCTCCAAACTTAGTAGTCTTCTAGACTTAGTCTAGTTAAAATATAATACATCAAATTAGAGAGTTATATAAACTACCTTGACTTTTAAGAAAATTTCTAACAGAGAAAAGTTGTCAGAAATTGAACTCGAAGACTCTCCTAGATGCTCATCATTGCAAGGAGCACGTTTCCTTCTCGGGGTTTTGGCTGGAGATCGACAGATCTAGATGATATCGGAGGTCAAAGGCTTGAAGACTTGAACTTCCATGGCCACTAGAGAGAGAAAGAAACACATAGAGAGAGAGAGAGAGAGAGAGAGAGAGAGAGAGATGAAGTTGTAATGACAATTCAGCCCAAACCCTATATTTTTATACTATGTGGGAAGGTATAACTCTTAAAGCACAGAGTACCACTCACTAAAACTTCTGTATCTCTCTAACCGTTCCATTTATAACTAAAGTTAATAGACAGAAAGTGAATCATTTGAATATACGCTCCTTTCAATCCAAAAATCTAATTTTCAATTTTATGGTCAAGTTTGACATCACAGGTACAAATGACCAAAATACCATGTGACTAATTTTTCCAAAAAAGTTTCAAATTAGCCTCAATTTTCATACTAATAATCTATATTGCATATTTAAACACGGGATTATAGTCTAGCCCCTTAATAGAATTTCATCTGTAAAATTCAAGGTAACCACTAACCTCGTCTAAGAACGTAATAACATTCCAACACATGAATGTGGAAAAACCAAAACTCGGCATGGAATCCTAAATTGAAATATCACCAGTTCAAACGGCTATACTATCTCTTAACACGAATTAAAATCTCTAAGTAAATAATGTCCTTGAAAAGATAACTTCTTAGATGACTAAAACTTATAAACAAGTCTCAAAACACACAAAGTCCAGGAGGACACTTCCTCAACTACCTATTCTTAAGTACTCCACAAGTACTATACTAGAAACAAGAATAGAATACGAAGCTGGCATATCTTCCCACCACTTCCTACAAACACAATACCCAAAGGAAAGATTAAGGTAGCTAACCTCAAAATTTGACAAGTACTATCGTACATAAGTGACAATCCCAGGTACTAGAATCCATCCAACAATTCCTTAAAATAACCCAATCTAGCATACACTAGGGATTAAAAGTTAACTCACCTAATGTGACATCCTTCACTAGTAAGGGAAACAATCCAAACATAGTAAACTGTTGTGAGCTTCAAAATTCTTTAATTACTCCAATTCAAGTCAGCTCGCATCAATACCAACATCTGATTTCCTTAATAATTCAACGTGTATCAATACATTCCCTAGGTCAATCGAATCGATGATAACCTCGAATATGCCTTCAAACAATTATTTACTTGAGTTTCTATAACCAAAACTTCCATAAGGATTAAACTATCCCAACCACTTCCATTACAAGACCAAGGTCACTAATAGAACTAGATACTTCAAACAAATCAAGATTAAGTCCAATCTTTATAGGATCCCTCTTGTCCATCAATCCTTATAATAAACATAGACACTAACCTTCATGTCTAGATTGTCAAAGTCAAGCTTTCCCAATCAACTACAGGTATCAAGTCCATGCCCTTCAACGAATCAAAAGCTTATATTCTAAACGTTCCATAATGTCCTTAGTACCATAACGCCCCGAATCCCAGAGACGAGGGTTGGTAAGAAGTTTAGACAAATAAATTTTTGAACATTACAGAAAACTCTTATAAAGATAAATTATTTTGAAAATTTTCAAAAAGTTTTTGGGGTATTGGATACCCAAAGTTGTATTTTTCCCATAATGGGCAACTATACCCTAAAGGAATATCGAAAAGAAAAAATTTTATATCAAAAGAGTTTTCAAAAGAGTTCCTTTTCTCTGGTATAAGGTATGAGTAATGCTAGGGGTACAACTTATTCTTACAACTCATTTACAACCATCTCTATATCTCTCATAAGTGGCATTGGGGCCTATTGAATTTTAACCAGACCCAATAGAGCCACTTAGAAGAGAGATAGAGATAGTTATAAATGAGTTATAAGAATGAGATGTACCCCCTAACATTTCTCATAATGTATCTCTAAACACTAAAATCTGAAATTCAATCAGTTTAAAACCCAAGTGCAAACATCGTATCTGAGTACATTACCATGATGACCAAACATTCCTATGAATGGCTTCGAGACTACTAAACCCATCAGTCAACTTCATAAGGGTTAGAAACTATGGTTTCCTATGATCCCTTCATAACCGAGCTGATTTCAAAAAGTTCTTATCAACTCTCAAATCAAACTCATATTTCCATGCACTAGGCAAAGTGTATCACAACACTTATCAACAATACAGAAATTACCTAGAGACACTAGTTAAAAGAAACCTCAAATCCAAAATGAACACTTATCAATCATTCGATTTATTTCACTTATTCCCTTAAGTAACGAATAAACTTTATTTCCATTTCTTATTCCACTTCACCACTAGAGTCAACCTGCCATAGGCGCTTCCAACAGATTGAAGTCTAGGATAATCCACATCACTTATACAACAAAGGGTAAAAATCTAGGCATTACCTCAAATATCTATATCAACAAGCAGTGTTGAAACAATGACAAAATCAACCTCTTAAGCTTAATTTCTATCTCTATAGATCACTTTAATAGTCTAATAACCTAGATGTCACACATCTAATCTCACAAGCATCCATACCTTAAATGCACATTCCGATCAACTTCAGAAAAGGTAATTAATCCAATCCTTAGATTTCAATCTAACCATCAATCTTTTACCTTGAAAACCACCTCTAGGTATTCTGTCTACTATGAATCAAGGACTTACTTTCCTCAAAAGTTCTCTGGCCTCCACAAGTCCCACAAGCACAATAGTTCACTCACCATAAAAAGCTTCTTGATTTGAGATAACAAAGTCGCATGCTTACAATGTCCTTATCAGCCTCAACAAAGCTCGTCACAATGTTCCATATCTTTAAGTCCAACTTGATACTATCAATGACTCGATCAATATCTCTCCCATCACTTAAAAATAATCCTTATGAATTATACACAAGGCAAGTCTAATCATCAACATAGAATAATAACACACTAGTATTGGGTACTTCCAATCATTTCCTTATGTCATCCTTAATGTAACAACACTAGGAATAATCTTTCTCAAAACATATCCATCCCCATAACTCAACATTCATTCCAAGAATCCATAGCCAAAGTCAAGAAAATTCTAGTCCTACGTCTCCACAATAATCTCATAAGACTACACCACCAACCAATGGCTTATAGACTTAGCTATCTATAACATCCTTAAATACAAATATAGTTCAATAAGTCTCATTCATCGAAATTCCTTCAGATATACCATTCTACAGAATATCCTCTAAAATTATAGATCTAAACCAAGAACCATAATTCCAATTCAGGATCTCTAATGTCTTACACTAAACCTCAATATCTATTTATATCCCAAGTGTAACACTTACTTTCCAAATTCTATCAAACTCATAGTTGATAACCATCAAAGTCCTCAAAAGAACATATAAAACACAAGACTATGTTACTCCACTTTCTATTACAACTCAAGGGTCAATAAACAAGTATCTATATCCTTGTTCACACTTAAGTTCTTATAACCGAAGTTGACCTTAACTAAAGGATACTCATTCCATTACTTATCCGTGTCAGCCTCCTATTCCAAGATTAACTTCAAACAATACAATAAGTGATTCTCTTCACAAGTTGTTACCATTAACAACAAAGGCCTTAGTCTAATGACAATATAAATATCCTCAAGTATAAAGCCACCACTCTAGTGATGCTAGGTAACTATAAAATCCTTAACAATTACCAAAGTTCTCAAATAGCCAAACTTAAGACAACCAAAGTCTACATCAATCCTAATAGATTTAAGTTATCAGAACTCAACTAAATAAACAAGAATGAAAAGATTCATAATCTTGCTAGACTGTACACAAGATCACAAAGGAACAGTAATCCCCACTGGACTACTAACATAAGGTTTACAATCCCAAAATGATCTACCCCGAAGCACATCACAAATGAGTACTTCCCAAAATGAGTACCAACAAAGGAGGTAGGCAATTTCATAAAAAAAAAAATTTGAGATCACAAAGGTTGAACCACCCCAAAACAAGATCAAAATCAAAATTGTTTTGTAAGAAAGGAATAAGAAGATGGACACGATTCGGAGTATGTAAACAAAAAGGATGGTATACCTCAACCATAGGTATGTTGCACTTGCAACTGAAAGTCAATAATAACCAGATCGTTTCCCACGACACAAGATAGTCATTTTGGGTAACAAGGTTACATAATCACTATGAAAGAAATGAATAATCATATGATTCTAGGAATAATAGTGAGCAAAGCAACACTACCTATTCTACCACACCCACAACCGTGATTTGACATCTTGTTGATAAGGGATCTAAAATATTACTAAGGAGAAATCTTTAAAATGATGAGGGATAACACCGAAGTACCAAATGTAAAATAAACATATTTGGTTTAAAATACCTCCAAGACATGAAATCCCAAAATCCAAAATTAAATGGATTAAGCACAAATTGGGTTAAATCCCAAACCAAGAAGTCTAAAGAAAGGATGATACGGTTTCACAAACTCAAATGTTCATAAAATTATGGATAAGCCCCAATCAATGGAGCTTAAAAGAAATGAAGAAACCAAATAAGTGACTAAAAATCCAAAAAAAATACTCATATGCTAAAATATCAAGGCATTTCAGTAATAGAACCAAAGAATCATCATACGAGTTTAGGTATTATTCTTTAACAAAAAGATCAAGATAAGTCCAATAACATGACCAACTTATAAAAAGATGATTCTGGAGTTTGATATCGATGCCAAGTAGAGAAATCCATAAGGCCAGACCGATAAACACTCAAGACAAGAGTAAGCAATCAATCAAGTTATGTCTTATTGACATAAGCTATCTAAGTCATGAATGACAACACGACCGTATGCTCCTTCCAAACAATGCTTAAGGTTTAGGTAACACTTAAAGCAAAACTAAAGTTAGTTAATGCGTGGTGAAACTATCTATACCTATAACCTCCTAAAATAGATTTCATGTTATGTAAGGTAAGTGTGTATCACATAAGCATTTAAGAATGTGAACAGAAAACATTTAGGAATGTAAACACATAAGCATTTAAGCATGTGAACACATAAGCATTTAAGCATGTGAACATATAAGCAATAAGAATGTGAACATATAATCCTGAAGGCCCTTAGTTCTCGGCAGGTAAATATGTCCTTTCAACAAGCTTGAAGCATGAGATGCTCAACTTGAACGAAAGACAAATGCCCAACCAATTCCTATTGTCTCTAGGTATTCAAACCTGGTTAGCTTTGATACCATTCTAAAATGCACAAATTTTAAAAATGGAAGTAAGTCAATAGTCTCTTAAAAGATGGTTTAGTTGAGTAAAAAAAAAAAGAAAGATTTGGAAATGTTTTATGCTTCAAAAGTTTTCATGTTGACCTAAGACTTTCGAACTTTTTTAGAAAGGTCAAATTTTCAAAACTATCATTGTAGTGGACCATTAAGGTCCTAAGGAGACCCTTTTATCATCTTAAGACCTAAGGAAAAGCATGGGAACTAGGTGAAGTCAACACAATGCTGAGGGGTAGTTCAACTAGTCAAAGGGTCCCGTTCAACTTGTCGAACGTACCTTTGTTGAAAACAACCTCTATTGTGCCTCGTTAGACTGGTTGAACGATCCCTTTAGACCAGTGGAATGGGTCACAACACCCAAAAATAAGTAAATAGGCCCTGTTTTCTTTAGGTTCTAAACACCTAAACATTAAGACTCAAATATGGCATTGAATTTATATGACCTAAACTCGATATAGGTATATTTGAGGGGTTCAAACTTTAACGTATATTTAGACACCCCATTTAACCTACCAAAAAAGAAATATTTGTCATAGGGGCCCACTAGGCACGTAAATTGAGAAAAGAGCTCTAGAGTACAATCTGGAGCCCTAGAGGTCAAATCAAAGTCCATACAGAGATGACAACTCATTAGCCGAAAGTTCTAGAGTTCGGAATTGTCTGATTACGATAATCGTTCATGTTTTAACCAGAATCGAAGTTCGACATGAAATTTAAGACTGGAATCAAGTTCGAGATGATCGAAAGTTGAATTCGATTATATCAGGGCAAACTAGGATTCAATATAGTCCCACAGCACTTTGAATCGTCAAATTTTGACAACTGATGAAGAATCAGGCTCCGACCAAAATTCTAGCGCACCAAAATCAAAGAAAAAGGATGCAATCATAAATCCAGGAGTGCCAGAGGTCTGAATGAACATGATTGACTGAAGTGCAGATGAAAATAGAGATTCTAGAACTTAAATCAGTCTAATCAGACAGCCAGAGAAGAAATGATGTTAGATCAAAGTTTTAACGGCCTGATTGGCATCGACAGAGGCATACAGGTCATTATCTGGACTCAGAAATCAACGATCCAACCATATAGATTTGAAGAAGACATTAAATCCAGCCCGAATCATTTTAAATCGTCCAAACCAGACATCTAGATCAAAAGATATCAAAGATAAAAGCTCAGGAATGATTGATGGCTCTAATTGACGATTGGAACAAACCCCTTTGCACCTCACCTACATGGGATTACACCCATGTAGGGCTCCACTTTTCTTCTATAAATAGAACGCCATCCTTCCCTTCTTAGCCGCACAAAGTTCTCCCCCCATAGATTTTTGGGCCTTGTTCAGCTTGAAACCAAAAACTCCCTCATCCTTAAGCTTTGTTTGGTTTCTAACCAAACACCCCCATTACAAGCACCACTACTACCACTACCACTGCCACCACCAGCAAGGCACAAATGCCTCCCCTTTCTCCTCCTTACGGCTGTATTTGGTTGGGCTTACTCTGCCCTTCCCCTTTACTAGGATCTGTTTGGTTTAAGACCAAAACACCACCACCACTACAACCACCATACATAGCCAAAACACCAACCAAACACCATCACTGTCAGCCACCACTTGAAACCCATATTCACCACTCCATTACACATTGACCCTCACAACCACAGCTCCTGAAGCTGTCCAGAAAGTCTAGAAAATAAGTCTGAACCAAACAAAGCCCTAAGCATAGCCAAGAAATAAAAAACCCAACCAAACAGGGCCTTAACCATCTCTCTTTCTCTCATTGCCCACACTAGAACCTTTCTCTCATCAAACTGGAGCCAATCTACTTAGCCAGAACACCAAAATAGACACATAGAGGGCCTATGCGCCACACAATGGGGCCATGCGCTGCTGTAGTACAGAGGCGACTTTGACGGCTTTTCCAGCCATATTCATGGGCCAACACCACCACTAGCCAAATCATCTAGCCAAGATGATCCTATCCCCATCGGTCTGGTCACCAAAGCTCACTGAAGCAGGTCGTACACCCTACCAACCATCCTTGTTGCCTCCCAATGCAGCCAACAACATTGACTCACCATTGACCTCCAAATCAGAGACCACCATGTGGTAAGGACTGCTGAGTCAGCAGTCCAGTCAGCCTACCATGTCAGTGTTGAGTCAGTACTGACTAGCCAACTAGAAGATGACATGTGGCATTGACTGCCATATATACTTCCACGAATCTGCCGTGTCAGCATCCAATTAGCTTTTACCACCCAATCAGAAACTAACACGTGTCATTCATCACCACATCAGTAGCCATGTGTACTGCCATATCATGCTAAGTCAACATTGATCGACTAATTAAAGACTGACACGTTCCATGGACTGCCACATCACCCCACCACGTGTCTACCGCGTCATCTACCACATAATTGCATAGTCAACTATGATTGACCAATCATAGTCTACCATGTGTCTTTTTTTGCCACGTGGTATGATGATGGGTCTCACTTTTTAGTTTTTCCCAGTCTTCTCTAGGTTGGGCCTGAATTTCAAATTTCGGATGCACCGGTGACCTTAGATTTGGCTAAATCCAACTTTTAGGGACTGTTTGGCTTTTTTATAAGTCCATTTTAGGCTCTCTTGGTTAGTTCTAACCCTCACTGGTCCCACTCAACTCAGCCCGGACCCATTTAAGCCAATTTATGTCCTTTTTGACTTTTTTAACCCCTCCAGACCCAACTATGACGTCCGTTCAAGTCGATTTCTCATCGAAATACAATTTGGGCCTTCTCAGATTATTTCTGTGACGTTTATTAGAATTCTTTCATTCTTTTTCAACAAACACCGATTGGGCTTCAATAGCCCCCTCTGCACAGGTAACGTACTCAACTCATACTCTTAGTTATGTGGCCTCCCTATAAATCCACTGGTCGAATATTCCGCCTTTTTTTTCTTTTTCTTTCATTTTCTCTTATGGTAAGATATTCTGCCTTTTTTCTTTCTCTTTAATTTTCTCTTATGGTCGGATATATTGCCTTTTTTCTTTCTCTTTTATTTTCTGTTATGGTCGGATATTTTGCATTTTTTTCTTTCTCTTTTATTTTCTCTTATGGTCAGATACTTCGCCTTTTGTCTTTCTCTTTTATTTTTTTTAGTGGTGTGGCCTCCCTATAAATCTACTGGTTGGATACTCTGCCTTTTTTCTTTTCTTTTCTTTTATTTACTTACTTGTACATAAAAATTCGATAAGCTGGCCTGTATGCCAGGGATGACCTCCCTAGATGCAACCACCTCATTGTCTTGCTTCCCTAATCAAAGGATAAAATCTTCAATTCCTTACTTATACATAAAAAAATGATAAGTTGGCATGTATGCCAGGGCTGACCTCCCTAGATGCAACCAGCTCATTGTCTTGCTTCACTAATCAAAGGATAAAACCTTCAATTCTTTGCTTATACATAAAAAGTCGATAAAATGGCATGTATGCCAAGGATGACCTCTGACAAGCGGGGGTACTTGTAAAATACAACCGCGCTAAAAGAAGAAAATACACTAAATTAGTTTACAATTTCCCTGTTTATCTGCAATTTGAATTACAATGCCAGTTTTTATATAATATGATTAATCTATGATAAGTGGTATTGTTTTAGTGGTTATGTGTGCAGATTACTGTTGCTGTGTGAAGAATTGAACAAGCAAGATAAAAGGAAGTGACTGGGTTTAATGAAGACAAGTGAAAAAGGAAAAGAGAGTTTCGAGCGAACAAAGAGGTCTCGAGCGATCAAGGTTTCGATCGATCGAATTTAGCTCAAGCGCTCGAAGATTCCAGAAGTTCAATCGATCGAGAAAGGCTCGATCGATCGAACATGGCTTTTATCAGATTTTACGCGCACGCAACAGTGATAGACTTTTAACCCTAGCATTAGGTTTTTGTTATATATATTCATATTACATATGTCCCAGAGGATGCACACATTGTTTTTTATCAGTTTTAGGGAGAGAGAGACAGAGAGTTTACATGTTTTGTAGGTTTCAAAGCTTGGATATTGCTTTTGGATTATTTTTCTTTGTTTTAATACAAGTTCTGCTATTCCAGGTTCGGTGATTTCAATTTTTTTATATTCTAGTTGCTTAATATTGTAGTTTAATTCGTTAGTTTTGATAGTAGCATATTAGTGGTTTCAAATCATCATTAGTTTACATAGTTTTCATATTAAAATCACAACCAAGCAACACTTTAATGGATTTTTACATTAAAAACAACCCTGTGCTACTCCAGACTATGTCTGAGTAGTCCCCAGGTTGGGAGATCACGATGAAAGCGTGATCTTAAGCCTCTGCCATACAGCAGAATAATTCCTGTACTCGATCGATCGAAGTTAGTTCGATCAATCGGAACAGAGACATTGTCAATCGATCGAAGTCAGTTTGATCGATCGAGGGATGAAGATGTTCGATCGATCGAAAGCGCATCGATCGATCGAACACTCTAATTCTTGAAAACATCCTATGCAGTATTCCTAGACTTTCTGCTTTACTGATTTGTTATCAAACTGTCCCCAAACGCTCAGTTTGTCAAAGCAGTCTGTAAACTTAAAGCCTTGAGGCATTTTTCTTCAATACATTTTGCAAACCACCCTCAATGCTAACACCATTGTAGGTGCAAGTCTTAACTATTGTTTTAAAATGCTTTTATGTATTTCAAACTTAATTGAGATGACATAGTCCCTGTCATGAAAGGACTATGGATTCTTTATCCTAAGAGAAATACAGAATACTGTAGAAAGTGTACTCCATTGAGCTTCAACGTAATTGCATGGTAGATGGCTAGGTCGTGGTGGATTCGTGTAACCCCAACATTCCTTTTTATTGAAGAAAGAAACACGTTTTAAAATATCGCTTTAAATTGTTAGTTAGTCGTTAGATTAATGTAGTTTAATTGCTTTATCTTTAGTAGTTGATAAACTGTGAAACTTTGTGTTCTACATCCTTTTAAAGTGTTTTTATTTATTATTTTCCCTTTCAGAGATTAATCTAGGTTTTTAGTTTAACACCTTCCCTGTGGGATCAACCTGGACTTAACCAGATTACTACTTGCACGATTACCTACACTTGGGTATAGCACACAAGCGCACACAGAAAAATTGTCGTGTCAACCTCCCTAGACGCAACCAACTTATATCTACGCCAGCTGAAGATTCAAATAGATAGTAGATTCTATTTATGTTAGACATTATTAATACATTTTCTAACTGGGCATATGTTTCCTTAGGACTTCTGTATTCCATTTTGAACTCTGATGTAATATTTAGTATGTTTTATTATACTCGGTTTGGTTTTATTACTGTTTCCTTTATTTATCGGTTGTCTAGAACTGTGTGGTGTGGACAGTTCAGTGATTTCACCAGTCATTCCCTATGGACTCAAAAAGGAAATTTTAATTTTCTCTATTTTTGCTATTTTGGGGCATTACATACACCCCCTGTACTTAGGGTCTGTTCACCTAGACCCCTTGTAGTTTAAAACGTGAAATTAATACCCTATATACTTTAATTTAAAGTGTCACCATCATGATTTCTGTTAAAGTTAACAGTAGCTGACTTGTACAGAAAATTTCCTACCAAATACTACCTGTAAAAGACCAAAATGCCCTACAACAGCACTTTCACAGCATCCTCAATGGCCAAAGTCTTAGCTACATAACCCAACTCCAATATTACTCCATTAACTCAACATTAAAATGTCCCCCATCCAAATTGCCCATTGAAAAACATCAAAATATATCCAAACAACCACTGACCCAAATCACAAGCCATATAGTAGTAAAGGTGATGATGCCAAATTTTGGGTGGAAGGTATGAAGAAGAAGACAAGAGAATTTGTATGTGGTTCAGCCCTGTTACGAAGAGACCTACGTCTACGTGGTGTGTCTAAGCACTTCACTAGATTGGAAGGTGACCGGAGACCTCTGGTGAACCAATAATGGACTGGCACTACTAGATATCAGCTGAGTAGTATGCTACCTATCTTCTGTGTAAGTAGTTCGATCTTCTCTATAGGGAGGGAGATGTCTCTTTTATACATACAAGAGACCTTTCTATACATGGAAACTACACTGATAAGGCAACATAATCTGATTTGAGTTTGATTAGCATAATCCATGCAAGTTTCCTAATGTGATTAGGAAACTATCTGTACAATATTCCATTAGTCTTCTACTTGATTGAGGAAACTGCTTGGAAAGTTTTGATTATGCCATGGGGCCAGGCTGAGCTGCACCTATGATGAGTTGTGCCTGGAGATCAATCAGATACATGGGCCAGGTCCCCATAGATATCGGCATACTGGCCGAGAACTCCTCCAATGTTCCTTAACGTGCTCGTAAAGCTATACTCTCAATGGTTTAATATTTTTGTACGTATCAGTTGCCCCTCATTTCCAAGGCTAAATTGGTGCTTTATGAAATGAGGGTTGGAAATTCATACAGCTCGGTATAACTGCTTGGGTCAAATCGATCGTCTTGATGACTCAGGTTATTAACCTGGTCTAATGACTCGGGAGCTCGGGGTCTGATTTGCCATGTGTCAAGGATTGGTTGGTCTGGTCAAGATTCACCACGCTGGTACCAGGGTAACCAGACAATCGTGAACGAACCAAACTATCAAATAGAATAATAAATGTGCACATTTTTTAAAGCACCGCTTGGACCGCCCAAGGTGCCAACTGTCGAGCGTTTAGGCTGGAAAAATTCTAGGCCGCTGGATCTGGGACCATTTGGATTATTTGTGTTATCTATATAAGGGACACTTAGGCATTTTCATTCCTTTTGCTATCCATAGAGAAAAATTACTGAGCGGTGTCGTAGAAGAAATTCCTGTCATGTCTTCCCGAGCTCCCTTTTGCCTACTCTCCTTTGTAAGTCCTTACTTTGGTCAACTTCTGTTAATTATATTCTTCCCTTCTTTTTTTTTTCTTTTCTGAGCAAGACTAGAGAATAGGAATCCTTTAGGCTTTACGAGGGAGTGGGAGTTCTTTTTCCTCAAGTTTGGTTTTTTTCTTAGGTTGGGGGGTTATCTTCTTTTGATAGAATAATTTGACCGGTCGGTGTATCCTACGCCTACCCTGTATGAGTGCTACTTTACAATCAAGGCCATACACACCTTACGGTATAGGCTCTTGAATCTTCCACCACATTACCATAGGTTAGGAGTCTTGGACCCATACCCAGGTCATCAACTACTTCCCCGTCCTATAGTAAGGACCTTAGAAATGTGTCATTCCGATTTTAACTCATCTTCTCAGCTAAAAAATGAGTACTCAAGATCTGGGAACCTAAGCGCTAGCCTAGTTGGTCCTTCACTAACCCCATCAGACCACCATAATGAGGGTAGAATCCCCAACCAAGTGTCTGATGGAAGAGTGGGTCAGGGTACCATGAGGCCTTTGAGTCATGAGGGTCAGGTATCAAAGCAACGGTCTCGGATAGGGCCTAGGTTGCATTTCCCTATAAGTGGACTTCAAGTAGTTTGCTCGCGTCTGACCTGAGTTAATTTAGGGAGAAGTACGACATTCCCAATGGGTTCACCTGTAATAGTAGGGTTTTGTCACCCTTTACGAGGACACCTTCATTGTGGGCCTTCGTCTTTCCCTTCACTCTTTTGCCCAAGACTTGCTCATCTACCTCGGTATTGCTCCCAGGTAACTCACCCCAAATGGCTAGAGATTCCTGATGGGGGCCATCCACCTCTGGTCCCAAGTTTTTGGGTACAAGCTTACCCTTCAGGAATTTCTATGGACTTATTGACCGTTCTCATTGCATGGGGAGGTTGGTTTCTTTTCCCTGAGCGCTCGACAAGGGAGAAAGATAATAGATAAATGCTCGAGCAATAACAAGGGATGGAACAAAAAATTCTTCTAAGTGTCCACCCTCGGGCTCTATATAATGCTTTGAGAATTCCTCTAAGAACCGCCTGGGCGGGCGTGTTAATGGGTAAGCTCCATAGTCTGCTTTTTATCTTTTGCTTTATTTTCTTACTGCCTGAATCTTGACTAATTCCCGTTTTGTTTTGCAGCCAGATCTACCAACTCATCGAACATCCCGAAAGAGTGCCAGGACCGAATAAGGGCATTAGCTCGAGAACCTATCAACATCATTGATCTGTTGACTCGAACGGGAGACTGAAAGGTTACCTATAAGCCCCATAAAGTTTTATTTGCCCCAATCTTTCCATCTATCATTCTTGGTAAGTTCCTGCTCCTCGAATCTTCTTTACTACTTCCTTATCCCCTTTCTATAGTTTGCTGACTCATTTTTCTTTCTGATTCTATTGAGATGGCCCCTAGGAAGATCTTGATATCCTGAGGGAGAAGGAGGCTGTTACCGCTGCTGCCCAGGTGGGCAGAAGAGAAAGAGGGATGATGTGGCCACCGGGCTATAACTCCAATGGCTATATACAGGCCAAAAGAGGAACCGTTCAGGACATAGGCTCCTTAGGTTAAAGTGGTATCGACCACTAAAAGCCTCCAAGGAAATATCCCGACTGGTATCCCATAAGTAGAGTCTAAGGAGCAGACCTAGAGGAGGATACGGGCTGCCCTCCTTCCGAGCTAGGTTGAGAGGTACAACGGATGGCCTCCTCAGGCGCTTGTCGAGTGGCTTTACAACCTCTCTAATTTGGTAAGTGGTTTACCCTTTTTTTTTACTCTCAGTGATTGACTGGCTTCTATTCTTTTTTCCAACCTATTAACTGGCGGGCGAGGTTGAATCCTTCTAGCCCAGTCTGACTAAGAGAGTGGCTACTACTGAAGTTGTTCTTTCAATGGAGAGAGTGGTGCTAGAGGCTAAGGAATCTACCCTGGCTGTGGAAAAAGAAAAGGTAAAGGGGTTGGCCCTGAGTCTGGGAGCATCTCAAGCAGAGCTGGAGCGAGCCTAGAGGCCGTAAAGGTTGAGAAGAAGGCTTTGGAGGATGGAGAAGACGGTGGAGGAAGAAATCAATGCCGACTTCTTTCAGGGCTATGCAGACCTGAAAAGGAGGGTGGCCTTGGACCATCCCGAGTGGGACCTCACAGCTTACTCGGGAGCCAAGTCCAACTTCTAGGATATAAGAGACCGAGGATGAGGTAGTCATTATGGACAACGCCCAAGACTGAGCCTGCTCGCGAAATAAGGAAGTGTATTGCCAGGCAAAAGAAGGCCGTGAAGATTTTCCCAAGGGTAGTAAGTGCTCTGGGAATAGCTCAAAGGTTTATACTTGATTAATCCTGGCTCTTATAACTACCTGATGTGAACTCTGGGCATTGTAGGTGCTAGGGTTTGTCTAAGTACTTCCACTTAGTTAACCCTAAGACTTATGAATGCTCGGTGTGATTTCCTATTAGTACATTCCTCATTTCTATCCCCCAAACATTCGATAAAGTAGGTGTCAAGGGGGTAATGACTGTAGGGCACCGACCTAGAACATTGAGGTTCTAGGGTCGTTTGACTCCTCTATCATGGGCCACCTAAGGTGTTTTTCTACATCGTAGGTTGTGGACCTAAGTGGAGTTAATGCCTTAGATGGTTCTGAGGTTTTATTGGCACCGGGCAGTTGATCCTTTTGGTCTTTTTGGCACCTCGGGGGTGATCCCGAGGTCTTTTTGGTGCCTTAGGGGTAATCCCTAGGTCTTTTTGGTGCCTTGGGGTGATCCTGAGGTCTTTTTCTTAAGCATCTGATAGGGAACACTGCTTGTAAAATAATTCTTTATTCAATTTGGAAACTACTGTAGGTGCTCGGAAAGAGCTACAATTTATTAATGGAAGATTGTAATTCCTAAAAAGTCCTAATTTTGATTTACTGATAGTATTTTCGTGGATGCTCCATAGTCCAAGGCTGTAGTACATCCTGTCCTTCTAGTGTTTATAACCAATAGGTTCCTAGCCGGTTGACCCAAGTGACCCTGTATGGTCCTTCCTAGTTTAGCCTAACTTCCCATGGCTAGGATTCTTAGTGGACTGGTTGACTTCCTTGAGCACAAGGCCTCCCACTTGGAAGCTGCGGTGCTTTGCACTTTTGTTAAAGTACCACGAGACTCTTTGTTTGTAATTTTCCATTCTGAGATATGCTCGGTCCCTCTTCTCTTTGACTAGGTCAAGCTTTTCTCTGAGGGCTTATTTATTTCCCTGATCATTGTAGTTTACCACTCGATAGGTCGGTAATTCCAGCTCGGTAGGGACTACAACCTCAAAACCATATGTGAGTGAAAAAGGTGTTTCACCCATGGTGGTTCGGGGAGTAGTATGATATGCCCATAGTAGGCTCGAAAGTTCTTCTGTACAAAGCCCCTTAGCTTTTTCTAACCTGGTTTTTATGGACTATAAAATCGCTCGGTTGGTTACTTCGGCTTGCCCATTAGCTTGGGGATGTCTAGGAGAAGAATAATGATTTGATATTCCATAATTTAAGTAGAATTGTCTAAACACTAGTGTGCCGAACTGTCTACCATTATCACTGACCAATACTCAGGGCACACTAAACCTACTGAGGATGTTCCTTTCCATAAAACTTTCCATCTTTTTCTCGGTGATGGTGGCCAGTGGCTCAGCCTCCGCCCACTTGGTGAAGTAGTCAATTGCTAACGCAGAATTTGACCTGACCCTTTTCCATAGGGAGTGGTCTGACTATGTCAATGCAACACTACATGAATGGCTAAGGTATGAGGATTAGGGTTTGTTCCTTTGTCGGGCGGTTGATCATACTAGCAAATCTTTGGCACTTGTCACATCGTCTCACATAGTCTTGTGAGTCCTGGGCTATGGTGGACCAATAGTAACTTTGCATTAGGGCCCTTCTAGACAAGGCCCGACCTCCAACGTGGCTCCCGCATACAACTTCATGAATTTCTTGCAAAATGCTCTTAACTTGAGTCGGGTGGATGCACCGAAGGTAAGGAATAGTAAGTCCTCTCTTGTAGAGCACATCGTCAGTGAGGTGGTACCTTGTCGCTCGGTATTTGACCAGTCGTGCTTCGGCTTTCTCAGTCAAAAGGCTTCCACTTGTGAGGAACGTCAGTATGGTATCCATCCAGTTGGGTCCTATGTCGATCGGGTCTACTTCCATTACTCCCAAGTCAGACACACTTGGTTCGGGTAGGTATTCTACCTTAATTCCATGAAGATCTGACTCTAAAGATGGTGCCGATGTGCTAACCAGTTGGCCAGTGTATTTCATTCCCTCTGAATTTGAGTGATGGATAGCCCTTTAAGTTTGCTTGTAATCTGTCTAACCATGGCCAGATAGGCCACCATGCTGTCCTCCCTAGGCTGATACTGCTGTAGGACTTGGTTGATGATCAACTGAGAGTTACTGTGCACTTTTACCTACTGGGAACCCATTAAGGTGGCCAGCTGTAGTCTGATTAATAAGGCCTCATATTCTGCCTCGTTTTGGATGCTTGAAACTCAAACATGAGCGCGTACTTGAGCTAAATCCCTTCAGGCATGATCAAGATAATTCCTGCTCTAGTACCTTGCTTGTTTGAGGATCCATCCATATAGAGCACCCAGGTTGGGACCACGTTCTACAAGTCAGGCGGTTGATCGGGCGGGGAATAATCCTCGATCAGGTCTTCTGGATAGGTGAACTCGACAAGGAAATCTGCTAAAGCCTGTCCTTTGATCCTCGTCCGAGCTCTATAAAGTACTTCAAACTCCTCCAACTCCAATGCCCACTTCATAAGTCTTCCGAACCTCACGGGTCGGCACAGAATCCTGTGCAGAGGTTGATTCGTGAGGACGACTATGGTATGAGCCTGGAAATATGGGCAAAGTCACTGGACAGAGGTGATGAGGGCTAAGGCGAGCATGAGATATGGGCATACCAGCTCTTTACGCCCTGAAGTGCCCTGCTGGTGTAGTGCACTGGATATTGTATCCCATGCTCTTCTTTGACCAGTGTCAAGCTCACCGCCAAGAGTGACATTGCCAAATATAGGATCAATTCTTCCTTCGGAATAGGCGTTGAGAGTAGAGGAGGCGAAGCCAGGTACTTCTTGAGTTCCTTAAATGGCTTCTCGCACTCTTCCGTCCACTCTAAGGCTTCGCATAGAATTTTAAAGAAAGGAAAACACGATCGGTTGCTCGAGACATGAACCTATTCAATGTGGCACCCCGTTCTGCTAGACTCTGAACTTCCTTGGTTGACTGGGTGACCGTATGTTAATAATAGCTTAAATTTTCTCTAGGTTAGCCTCAATTCCACATCTATTGGCAAAGGTGACCAAGGAACTTACCGGATGAGAACTAGAATGCACACTTGGCTAGATTCAACTTCATCCAGAACATCCTTAAAATGCTAAAAGCTTCGGTCAAGTGCTCGAGATGGTCGGTCTCATCTGGCTCTTGACTAGGAGGTTGTTGACATACACTTCCATAGTTTTCTGAATGAAATCCTTGAATATGTGATTGACCAAGCGCTAGTAGGTCGTTCCTGCATTCTTGAGGTCGAAGGGCATCACCAGATCGGTTATGTCACGACCCATCCTGTTACACGCGAAAATAGAACACGTGGAATGCCACCAAGGCTCATCCAATTCCATTAAAGTAAAAACCAAACAGCAGCGGAAAACATAAGTACAATCCTTTAAAATCAGAGTTATAGTTTTGATCAATTAGAACACTTCTAAAGAATTCATTTATGATAATAGAGGTTCAGTCGACTGGGTCGGGGCTCCGGTCGACTAAAGATCAAAGCAATGAGTTTAAGAAGATCAACAGCCCGGTCCAGTCGACTGTGTCAGGGACTCAGTTGACAGGGCCCTTAATTTTTCAGTCGACGGGGCCTTGTCCAGTCGACTGGGCACTATGCATGCAGAATGTGGTGTTTTCATGCGGAAACCAGTAGACTGATAGTCTCCCTTCAGTCGACTGAAGCCTGAAAAACTAATGGAAACTTTCCAGATTATAGGGGTCCAGTCGACTGAAACAAGGGTCAATCGACTGATCCCTCCCAGAACTGCACAATTCTGCAGCACAACAAACCAAGGTTTCTCCAATCAATTTTCAACATGACTCAACCATATTACAACGATTTAAACCATAATTACCCGAGTAATCACTAGCGCTACAAGTACTGATCCAACTCCAGATTCAGTTACAACATATTAAAAATTTTATAATCTTATTATAAGTTTAAAATACCAAAAATATAGACAAGGTGAGGTTTCCCAAGCATTCCTCGGCCTCACTCCTCACACTTTTTCTTGCCTCTCTTATTATCACCTGTATGGAGTAAAGCTCCACTACTCAGCTATATGCTGAGTGCACAAGTTCTAACATATGAAATATACAACAAACATGCCTTAATCTCACAATTCATAACAAATTGTCTTTAGGGAGAAAAATGCGCATTCATCCGGTAGCAGCAAGTCCAAGTCTTAAACTGCGATGCCAATGGCAAGTCCAAATCTATCAACCATTGCATCCCTAAGTGTCACGGCAAGTCCCAGTCTATCAATCATGCACAGTATCCATTGCTACTAAAATTCTCAAACATCAAGAAGCCTATTCCGGCATGAAATTGCATAAATCCACCCTTTGACCCATATAGACAACTCAACGTGCTCGCGTAAAAGTAGACATACTTTTCATATTTAATCGCGTGCATAATTAACGGGCCTAAGATTAACACATGAATTTTGTTCGAATCTCAATTTTGTCGTCGAAGTCTAAAACATGTATATTCCTATATTTCACAAGTTAGAACTTCATACCTTGTGCGATTTCCCCCAAACTTTGAAGGATCGACTAGAGGGCCGATAAAACGTCAGATCTCAGATTTCAAGTGATTCCACAAGTTTTACTGGGTTTTCCCCAAAAGTCTAGAAATTAGATTTTCAAAAAAAGTTACCCAAATACGGCCTAAGAGCTATCAAAATGTAGGTCTTACCTCTAGGAGACCAAATCTAGAAGCTGGAGAAAATCTGACAAACGAAAGGTCGCCAATCGTCATTGCAAAGCCCATGGCAATAAATCTCCCTTTTATTTCTCCACTCTAGATATTTGTAATGTTTTGTAACAAATGACAAAATCCTCCACTCCTATTTATAGACAATCTTTTCAAAAATTGCAATTACCTCCCCGCGAGTTCTCAAAACTTCTAATTAATCCATGAAACGTCGTACACCTCCATTTTATGCCTTTACGAGTGAAAACTATAATTTACAAAAGGTTTCAACTAAGGCTCGTTTGGTTCCAAAATCACGTCCGAAAACTAAATTCTATGGAATTTCTACACAACCTGGCTTTTATATACCGTGTCACTCACGTTCTTACCACAGTTCTCAAAACGATATACAACAACATCGAGATTACCAAAATTTACTCTACATAGGTAAATTTACTATTCATCAAAATATCATAAATTCAAATAATATTTAAATCACGTAAATGTCATTTGATCGTTCCAAAGCAAAATGAACTTCCATGTTCCCGTGTCTTCACTGACATCTTACCATTGACCCACAGTCAACCTCATTCACCATTATCAAATAACATTGATAATTCACAAAACTCAATTATGCATGATAAAACCATGAAATTTTGGAACGGGTGTGATAACTCTCTCCTCTAAAAAGGAAGCTTGTCCCCAAACTTATACCTCATACGCCAAACACACACGAATACTCATTCTTCATTTCTTCTTCACTTTCCCACGTAGCCTCTTCGACCGTGTGACTATGCCACAGTACTTTCACCATTGGAATTGTCTTAGTTATCAGGACTTGCACTTTTTGATCTAGAATCTCTATCGGTTGTTCTACATAAGTCAAGTCTTCCTGAATCTATAATGGCACATGTACAATGATCTTACTCGTATCTGTCATACAACATCTCAACATTGATGCATGAAATAAATTATGCACATGTTCTAATTCTGATGACAAGGCTAATCGGTAAGCCACTAGTCCTATTCTCTCTAGGATCTCAAAAGGTCTTACAAATCCTGGATTGAGCTTTCCTCTCTTTCTGAATCGTACAATGCCTTTCGAAGGCGATACTCGTAAGTAGATAAAGTCTTCCACTTCAAAGGTCATTGATCGTCGCTTCGAGTCTGCATAACTCTTACAATTGCTCTAAGCTACCTTGAGTTTCTCGTGAATCAGTTTTACCTTCTCTGTAGTCACATGTATTAACTCAGGTCCTAGAAACTTTCTTTCCCCAACCTCGGTCCAACAAATCAGTGATCGACATTTACGCCCATACAAAGCCTCATACGGCGCCATGCTGATACTTGACTGAAACCTATTGTTGTAAGAAAATTCAATTAATGGTAAGTGCTTATCCCAATCACTCCTAAAGTCTAAAACACAAAGTCTCAACATATCTTCTAATGTCTGAATCATACGTTTGGTTTTCTTGTCAGTCTAAGGATGAAATGCGGTACTGAAACTCAACTTCGTGCCCATAGCCTTTTGTAGACTTCCCCAGAACCTTGACGTAAAACTACTATCATGATCTGATACAATCACGGTTGGAACCCCGTGAAGTCTTACAATCTCTTTCACATACAACTCTGCTAACCTTGCAGGCTTAGTCATCTTGTTAGGCAATCATGGAAATCCCAAAACAAAATCCATAGTAATCTCATCCCACTTCCATTCTGATAATGGTAATGGTTATAGTAACCCTGTAGGTACTTGTCTTTCTGCCTTGACTTGCTGACATGTTGAACATTCTGAAGCATACTTGACAACTTCCCGCTTTATACCTCTCCACTAAAAGTTCTCGCGTAAGTTCTGGTACATCTTATTACTTACAAGATGAACTGAGTATTTAGTACTATGAGCCTCCTCTAACAGTCGCTCTTTCAAGTCTTTCACATTCGGTACACATAACCGATTCCCAAACTTCAGAGTTCGTTGTTCCAATATAAAACCAGGTCGCTTTCCTAAAGGTATCTCGTCTCTCATTTTGCACAAGTAGACATTGTTAAACTGTTCTTTCTTGATCTCATCAATAATATCTGGGTGTGCTATAATCGCCATCATTAAGCCACCACTAGTCTCTGGTATCACATCCAATTCTAAACGTTCCATCTCCTTTACTAATTCTTTTTGTTGTGTCTAAGTTCCTTGACGTCTTCAAGCATAGCGCATTAGTTACTACGTTGGCCTTTCCCGGATGATATTCAATCAAAAGATCGTAATCCTTCATTAATTTTAACCATCTTCTCTGTCTCATATTCAAGTCTCTTGTGTGAATAGGTATTTCAAGCTCTTGTGGTCCTTAAAGATCTCACATTTTTCTCTGTACAAGTAATGTCTCCAAATCTTTAAAGCATAGATTACTGCGGCCAATTCAAGATCATGAGTTAGATAGTTAACCTCGTGTGTTTTCAACTATCTAGAAGCATAGGCAATTACTTTCCCACCTTACATAATCACACATCCTAACCCCTAATGCGAAGCATCACTACAAATCACAAAACTCTCTGTTCCGGATGGTATCGTCAAGATAGGTGCTCTTGTCAACCGCGAATTTGACTCTTGAAAACTATCTTCGCACTCTTGACTCTATTCAAATGCAACGCCCTTTCTCATTAGCTTTGTCATTGGTAATGAAACCTTTGAGAAATTCTCGATAAAACTACGGTAGTATCCTGCTAACCCTAAGAAACTTTGAATTTCAGATACGGATGTCGGTCTTTGCCAATTAGACACTGCTTCTACTTTGTGAGGATCAATTGAAACTTCGTTCTTGTCAATCACATGATCAAGAAAAGTAATCCTAGGTAACCAAAATTCACATTTCTTGAATTTCCCAAACAATTGCTTCTCCTGCAATCTCTAAAGTATCAATCTCAAATAATTCTCGTGCTCCATCTCACTCGTCGAATAAATAAGGATATCAACGATAAACACTATCACAAAATCATCCAAGTAGTCCTTGAAGACTCGATTTATAAGATCCATGAATGTGGGGTGCATTGGTAACTCTAAATGGCATGACTAAGAACTCGTAGTGTCCGTATCGCATTTTGAAAGCTATTTTCTCTACGTCTTCTGCCTTTACTTTCAACTGATGGTAGCCCGATCTCAAATCTATCTTGGAAAACACTTATAGTCCACGAATTTGATCAAACATACCATCAATTCTGAGTAATGGGTACTTGTTCTTGATTGTTAACTTGTTCAGTTCCCTATAGTCAACACATATATGCATCGAACCGTCTTTCTTCTTCACAAACAATACTAAAGCTCCCTACGGTGATATGCTAGGTCGAATGAAACCTTTGTCAAGTAATTATTGTAGTTGTACCTTTAGTTCTTTAATTCTACAAGTGCCATTCTATACAGTGCCTTGGATACGGGTCTTGAGTCTGACATTATTTCAATAGTGAACTCATTCTCCCTCTCGATAAGGACATCTGGCAAGTCATCAGGAAATACATTTGGGTATTCTCACACTATTGGAATATCTTCTACTTTTAATTCGGTCGCTAAGACATCAATTACTGAACATTGGAATCCCTGACATCCCTTCCCCAACAATCTACCTGCTCGGATAGTTGAGATCACATATGTCGGTGGTGTAACCCTATTCGCCTTAAAAACAAAAATCTCTATGCATCGGTGATCGAAAATTCACCTCTTTCCGTTCACAGTCGATGGTAGCTTGTTTAAGTGCTAACCAATTTATTCCTAGTATCACATCAAAATGGTTCACAGTGATTGGTATAAGGTCTACGATCATCAACTTCTCACCTAGTTTGATTTCACAGTCCTTGTATATCGTAGACATCATTATCAGTCTACTAAGGGGTACAACAATAGATAGTTTATATCCTAACGGTGACATTCAAATGTTCAACAAAGGCATGCGACACAAATGAATGTGTAGATCCTGAGTCAACAAGTATGCATGATAAATGTGAACATACAAGCACCATACCTGAGACTACTGTCTCTGAGGTAGCCATATCTCCTAGGTTCATCTAAAATGCTCTTCCCTAGTGTTGCTCCATCCTTTGTCCCTCATCATTGCTCTGTCTAGGCTTCGAACCACTGGAAGTCATAGAACTAGCTCCTTACTGAGGATGCTTCCTCGGGCGATTCCTGGATTGATGCCCAGTCATCCCACAATCATAACATTTACCCCTTGCATCTGGTGCCAAACTAGCACTGTATACCCCTTTAGTTTTGTTTTGGAAGTTCATTATAAAACATCGGCTGGTATGTGGTGTATTACAAAATGGACACAACGGTATGTTACTTGGGGTCCTCCAAAAATCACTGAAACTAGAACCAGTGCCTCATGCAAATGGCCTCTTGAAGGTCCCACCTTGGCTCCAGTCTCCACCCTCATTACCTCGCTTGCCTTGGTGATTTTGCCTAGACCTTTCCATCCCACTTTCGGCTACAAGCGCCATTTATTGTACTGCTGCTATAGTTGAATGTTCGTAGGTTTCTACCCTCAAACAGATATTCTCTCTTAAACCTTCTTCGCCCTATTTTCCTCTTTCGGCACTGAACCCTTATTGAATCTTAGCAACACATTAAACTTGGAAGTATATTTGGTTATAGTCATGTCTCCTTGCTTCAAGTTATCAAATCTCTCTTTTTTGCATTATAAGCGGCTCGTGGAAAGAATCGGCGAATAAACTCTGCTTTGAACCCCTCTCAAGCTATCGGTGCCCCTTGCTCCAAGACATTTACTCACTAATTCTGAGCTTTCCCTCTCAGTACATCACTTGCATTTTCAATCTTCTCCTTATCGGAAATCAAAATAGATCGAAAAATTCTCTCTATGCCCATAATCCAATGTTTTGCTAGCGTCGTATCAGATGTCCCATAGAATTCCGTTGGTTTCTTCCTTATAAACTGTTCTGACACGGATCTCATACCCCGAATCTCATGTGCATGTACCATAGTTATTGGTGCTTGCTCGAATGGAGGTGTTGGAGGCAATCGTTCTGCTATGTTCCGTATCATGTCCCCCATATTTCCCACCATTTATGCCATTTCATTCATACGTCGGGTATGCGGCGATAACTCTCGGTCATCACTTATGATTATAATCCTATAATTCTCAATGCATAAATACTATACATGCAGAACAATATCTATAACATATATGTACGACAACATACATATGCACCAAACATCTCTACCATGTATGGATGCATTCTAGAACATGTAACAATTCACTCAACACTCCACTCGTCGTCGAACGTTCCCAAGTTTTGTTACCTCTAGCTTTGATACCAATAAATGTCACGAATCATCCCACTACGTGCAGAAATAGGACACGTGGCATGCCACCAAGGCTCATCCAATTCGATTAAAGTAAAAACCAAACAGCAGTGAAAAACATAAGTGTAATCCTATAAAAATAGAGCTATAAAAAGTTTTGACCAATTGGAACACTTCCAAAGAATTTATTTTTTAAAATAGAGGTTCAGTCGACTGGGTCGGGGCTCTGGTCGACTGAAGATCAAAGCAATGAGTTTAAAAAGATCAATAGCCTTGTCCAGTTGACTGTGTCAGGGACTCAGTAGACAGGGCCCTCAATTTTTTAGCCGACGGGGCCTTGTCTGGTCGATTGGGCACTATACATATAGAATGTGGTGTTTTCATGCGGAAACTAGTCAACTGATGGTCTCCATTCAGTCGACTAAAGCTTGAAAAACTAAAGGAAACTTTCCAGATTACAGGGGTCCAGTCGACTGAAACACGGGTCAGTCGACTAATCCCTCCCAGAACTGCACAATTCTGCAGCACAACAAACTAAGGTTTCTCCTATCAATTTCCAACATGACTCAACCATATTACAATGATTTAAACCATAATTACCAGAGTAATCACTAGCGCTACAAGTACTAATCCAACTCCAGATTCGGTTACAACATATTAAAAAATTTATAATCTTATTGTAAGTTTGGAATACAAAAAATATAAACAAGGTGAGGTTTCCCAGGCGTTCTTCGGCCTTACTCCTCACGCTTGTTCTTGCCTTTCTTCTTATCACATACAATGGAGTAAAGCTCCACTGCTCAGCTATATGTTGAGTGCAAAAGTTCTAACATATGCAATATTTGACAAAACATGCCTTAATCTCATAATTCATAATAAATAGTCTCTAATGAGAAAAATATGCATTCATTCGGTAGTGGGAAGTCCAAGTCTTAAACCGCGATGCCAATGGCAAGTCCAAGTCTATCAACCACACACAGTAGCTGTCGCTACTAAAATTCTCAAACATAGAGAAGCTTATTCTGGCATGAAATTGCATAAATCCCCCCTTTGACCCATATAGATAACTCAACATGCTCGCATAAAAGTAGACATGCTTTTCACATTTAATTGCGTGCATAATCAACGGGCCTAAGATTAATACATGAATTTTGCCCGAATCTCAATTTCGTCATTGAATTCTAAAACATGTATGTTCCTATATTTCATAAGTTAGAATTTCATACCTCGTGCGATTTCCCCCAAACTTTGAAGGATCGACTAGAGGGCCGATTAAACGTCATATCTTAGATTTCAAGTGATTCCTACAAGTTTTTCTGGGTTTTCCCCAAAAGTCTAGAAATTAGATTTTCAGAAAAAGATTGCCAAAAGCGACCTAAGAGGTATCAAAACGTAGGTCTTACCTTCAGGAGTCCAAATCTAGAATCTGGAGAAAGTCTGACAGATGAAAGGTCGCCGATCATCATCGCAAAGTTCGTGGCAACAAATCTCCCTTTCTCTCTCCTCTCTAGATATTTGTAATATTTTGTAACAAATGACAGAATCCTCCACTCCTATTTATAGACATTCTTTTCAAAAATCGCGATTACCTCCCAGCAAGTTCTCAAAACTTCTAATTAATCCATGAAACATTTCACACATCCATTTTATGCCTTTATGAGTGAAAACTATAATTTACAAAAGGTTTCGACTAAGTCTCGTTGGTTGCAAAATAACGTCCGAAAACTAAATTCTGTGGAATTTCTACACAACCTACCTTTTATATAACGTGTCACTCACGTTCTCACCACAGTTCTCAAAATGATATACAACAACATCGAGATTACTAGAATTTACTCTACACAGGTAAATTTACTATTCATCAAAATACCAAAAAGTCAAATAACATTTAAATCATGTAAATGTCATTTGATTGTGCCAAAGCAAAATGAAATTCCATGTTCTCGTATCTTCACTGACACCTTACCGTTGACCCACAGTCAACCTCATTCACCATTATCAAATAACATTGATAATTCACAAAACTTAATTATGCATGATAAAACCATAAAATTTTGGAACGAGTGTGATAGGTAATGAAAGAGGTCTTTTCTTCATCGTCGGGGTACATACGAATCTGGTTATACCCTGAGTAAGCATCCTTGAATGAGAGGCGTGAGTGGCCCGCTGTAGCATCCACCAAGAGATCTATCCATGGCAGTGGATAACAATCTTAGGGGCAAGCCTTGTTTAGGTCGGTGAAGTCTACGCAGAGCCTCCACTTACCGTTACTCTTCTTGACCAAAACTATATTTGCTAACCAGTCAGGATATTGTACTTCACAGATGGATTATGCTCCAAGAAGTTTCTCAACCTCCTCACGTACCGCTACTTGTCTTTCCAGGGCCACTCCTCTCCTCTTTTGCTTAACCAGGAGAAAGCTCGGGTCAACATTGAGTTAGTGGGATATGACCTAGGGATCGATTCCAAGCATGTCCTTGTGGCTCCATGTGAAGATGTCTTGATTTTTCCTCAAGAACTAGATTAACTTTTCTCGGAGCTTGGGCTCTAAAATTGAACTCAAACTAATGAGCCGGTCGAGGAACTGGGGGTCTAGGATTACTTGATTGATTTCCTCGACCGGGCTAACTCCGTCCTTATTGTTCCTCGGGTCCATCTCTTCGACGTTCAGGGCATCGAACATGGTATCTCTGCATAGAGAACTGACATCATAGCTCCGAGCAGTGATCTGATGTCCCCTCAGTATCTCCGCTCCTCATGGGGTCAGAAATTTAACGACCAAGCTGTAGGTTGACATAATTGTCGTAGCCTGGTTAAGGGTTGGCCTCCCAAGGATGACGTTGTAAGTAGAAGGGGCTTCTACCACAATGAAGTTGGTGAGCATAGAGATTTGCTGTGGTCCGTGGATGAGCCCCCATTAGGACTGGTAGCTTGATCATCCCAAGGGCCTACATGCTGGAACCGTTAAACTGCACCAAGGGGGTGGCCACTAGTTAGAGTCGGCCTCTTGAGATCCCGAACTGATTGAAAGTTAAGGTAAAGAGTATATCAGAAGAGCTTCCTGCATCTATGAATACCCTTTTTACCACATAATTGTCTATGGAGAGTGTACCACCAAAGGGTCATCAGGGGGGTAGTGTATGTCTTGGATGTCACTGGATAAGAAGGTGAGGGTATTGGTCAGAGGGTGGCTCTCTAGTTGGACATATGCGACATCCGCTCTGGATGCTCGGGTATGCCTCTTCTTGGCTGACTACGAATCTGCTCCTTCCGATGTCCCTTTAGAGACCACATTGATGTGACCGAGTGGCTACTGCTCCTGCTGCTGCTTAGGGGTTCAGGCATCCTGCCACTGTTGCCTGTCGTTGGTAACAAACTAGGATAGATGATCCTTCTCGATGAGTTTTTCTATAATGATCTTTAGTTTAAAACAATCCTCAGTATCATGGCCGTGGTCTTTGTGGTATTGGTAGTACTTGTCCCAATTCCTTTTCTTCGTGGGCTCTTCAACTTCATTGGCTTTTTGAGTAATCTTTACGCTTCGGTGGTGGCCATTACTTCCTGAATAGGCCTGGAAAGCAGAGTGAAGGTCATCGGGGCCTGATCTCGACTCCACTACGGTTGATCTAGCCTCTGCTTCTTCCCTGGACCTTTCTCAAGGCCTTCGTGCTTTCGCTTGGCTTTAGTAGACTCATCCTCTGCAAAGCCTGAGCTCTTAGACTCCAAAAATTCTTTAGTATCTATACACTTCCCAACTCTCTCCGAGAGCTCGACCAATGTGGCCGGGCGCTTCCTGTAAAGCAATGTGGCAACCTTTTCATTTTGAACACTGGGGTAGAAGGCGGTGATGGTGACTGTCTCATTTAGATCATAGACTTAGAGCTTCCGTTGATTGAATCGGTCGACATAATCCTTCAGAAACTCCCCTTTTGTTGCTTGATGGTTAGAAGCTGAGTGTCAGGCTGCGGCCGATCAAGCACACTGAGCTCCTTGAAATCATGGATTGATCGAGGTTTTAGAGAGTGGAACTACTATGCGGTCGGGCCTTTTAAAGAACTGAGGAAGGCTAAGTAGTACAGCTCATTAGCATTGGTGGCAAGTGTCATCTGGGCCTTGTAGGTCCGAATGTGATCGACCGGGCTTCCCGTGCCGTATTAGGAGTCCAGATGAGTTGTTTGAATTTACGAGGGATGTCAAACCTCGTGATTTGGTTAGAGAACAGTGACTCTGTCTCTGTGTTAACTTGATCCTGGATAGAGTTCCAGCCAAGTGATTTGCTCATTCCAATGATATGCTTCTCCAGGTCCTCAGTGCGGGCCTCAAAGCCTTCCTGATCGGTGTTAGATTGATAGGTCGGATCGGTGGAAGAGGCTTCGTGGTCGAGGCGTACTATCCTTTGAGACAAGGCACGACTATGACTCTGGTTGATTATGTGCCTAAGATCATTTCGGTCTCTGACCGATTGATCTTGGACTGATTCTCGGGTCCTGTGCTCTTGCCTATCTTCTCTAGCAGCTCGCCTATCGTTGATGAAGTCTCTTGGGTCCTCAACCCAACTCGGGTCTGCCCTAGCATGCTGTCGGGTTCAAATTGGTTCCCAACTAAGCTCAGCATTCTCGAGCGGTCCCCCAACAGGTGGAGACTTTGGCTTGGCTTAAGCACGTTGTCGGGTTCACATTGGTTCCCGACCACACTCTTCGTTCCCAAGTTGTACCTCAGTTTCTGGAGACTTGTTCTATTGGGCCATCAAAGCTTCGATTTGTTGCTAGGTCTGACGTTGTCCCTCCAGAAGTTATCCGAGAGCCATGATGATCTGTTCTGGGGTTATGGGAGTCGCCGGGGCATGGCCGGTGGATCCTCTTGATCGATTTTCTAAACAGTCTTCTTATTCTTATTACGGGGAGGCATGACGATCAATTAAGAAATTTATTTTTGGAAAAACTGTCGTTTTCCACATACGGCGCTAAACTGATGATGCCAAATTTGGGTGGAAGGTAAGAAGAAGAAGACAAGAGAATTTGTATGTGGTTCGGCCCTGTTAACGAAGAGACCTACGTACACGTGGTGTGTCTGAGCACTTTCACTAGATCGGAAGGTGATCGAAAACCTCTGGGGAACCAACTATGGACTGGCACTACCAGAGATTGGCCGGCTAGTATGCTACCAATTTTCTGCATAAGTAGTTCGATCCCCTTTATAGGAAGGAAGAGGTCTCTTTTATACATGCAAGAGACTTTCCCGTACATGGAAACTACACTGATAAGGCAACATAATCTGATTTGAGTTTGATTAGCACAATCCATACGAGTTTCCTAATGTGATTAGGAAACTATTTGTACATTCCATTAGTCTTCTACTTGATTGAGGAAACAGTCTGAAAAGTTCTGGGTCACATACTAGGGCTTGGCTCAACTAAACCTGTGACGAGTTGCGCCCGGACATCAATCCCGACCCATGGGCCGGGTCCCGTAGATATCGGCATACCGGTCGGGAACTCCTCCAACGATCCTTGGCATGTCCGTGAAGCTTTGCTCTCATAGGCTTAATTTTTTATACGTATCAGAAGGAAATTAAAGCTTGGCTTCGGTACCGACATTGGAGGTTGGTCCTTATCACAAGCTCGAGATCCACAAAAACCAAACAAACTGAATCCAATCAATGAAAAGAACCATCTAACAACCAATAAACCAAAATATTCAGAATTTGAGATATCCCAATGAAGAAAAATATGGGTCTCCCGAATCAAAACAACAGAGCCCAGTTCTAAAAAATTTGATGAAGAAGAAAAATGGCGAGAGAGAGAGAGAGAGAGAGAGAGAGAGAGAGAGGAGTAGGATTGTTGTGGAGGGAAGATGGGCATGAAAGGACTCATCAGGGCAACTCATGTTCATATCGAGAATCCTCGTACACCTCCAACAAATTTGCAATCCTTGCTCGATTTCTTGGAAATCCTAGCTTCTTCATCTCTACATTTCGATAACACTTTAGGATTTTTGTCCCTTTTGTAAAACCAACAGGGAATGTAACAAGGGTATGAAAGTCACTTAGGGAAAATATTAACGTCTCCTAACGGTGACACTTTATATTAAGAGTAATATTTGGGGCACAAATAACTTCCACTAACACTTATTAACATACTCTATCTCTACCCCACAGTGCCACTAGGAGAGAGATAGAGTGTGTTAATAAGTGTTAGTGGAAGTTGTTTGTGCCCCTAACATGACCCTTACATTAACCCCACAGTGCCACTAAGAGAGAGATAGAGTGTGTTAATAAGTGTTAGTGGAAGTTGTGCCCCTAACATGACCCTTACATTAAAGTAGAGGGGATATTACATGAGATCTCGGTGAAAATATCCCTAACTACAAAGGGTGTATGTGTAATTTACCCCATTTCTAAAACGTAGCGTGTGTGTAATTTACCCCATTTCTAAAACGTACTGTGTTTGTCTCGATTGACTTTTGTTGTACGAATTAGCAAAAAGACTTATCCTCGTAGATCGAGTGGCTCATCACACAAAAAAACAGTAGAATAGTCAATAGAGTGGTGCGAAAGAAGTCACCCTTATCTTTTTGTAACGTTTACTGTGGCAATTCCAATTATTGAAGTGGTGATAATGCCACCCTCTCTGCAATTATAACGTGTATGTAATATGTATATTGTATATCCATATATAGATATATATATATATATATACAAACGCGAAAAACATAACCCTCTCAGTTTCCGACAACTTCACGGCTTCGCTTCGTCCACGCCAAACCCAAACCCGTACCCGAATTTACTCTTCATCTTCTACTCTTCCTAATCAAGAGCCCTAATTGTGATAATTTCAAAAAAAAAAAAAAAGCTCTCAAAATTTGCAAACCTACATGGTTACATACCAAACATAGTTGTGTATGTGTGTGTGTATATATATATATCAATCGTTGAATTAGGATGTCGGGAATGGCGGTTTTGTTGGAAGAAATAGTTGAATCTGTGGAGATGTGGTTGAGGCTCATCCGGAAGCCACAGCCTTACGTGGATCCTAATCTTGACCCAGTTCTGTTGGTTCCTGGTATAGCCGGTTCGGTAATGAATGCTGTCGATGAAAACGGGCGAGAAGAACGGGTTTGGGTTCGGATTCTTGGTGCCGATTACAAGTTCCGGACGAAGCTCTGGTCTCGATTCAATCCATCCTCAGGTAATTCTTGTGGAAAAATTTGAAATTCTGAATTTTAGTTTTTGATTATGAAAATTGGGTTTATATTTATGGAGCTCATATCGGATTTATATTTTGTATTGCTAAGAATTTGTGATCAAATTGTTGTAGTTTAGGACTTTCTGTTTTTGTTCCAACTTTTTATTCAATTCTTGATTGTAGTTGTTGATTATGAAAATTGGGTTTTTATTTGTACATCTCATATCATATCGGATTTATATTTCGTATTGCTAAGAATTTGTGATCAAATTGTTGTACTTTAGTACTTTCTGTTTGTTGTCAATTCTTATGATACAGAACATCACATCATTAGCTTGCTCTGTAAGTTAGATGGACGCTGTACTGTTATTGATGATCTCAGGCATCCACATACGTTTGTATGTCAGTTTAATGCTTTCTTGAAGAGTGATATATATTTTTCAGTTTTTTTTTATATGATATATATATAATCTCACCTGTTCTTCAAACATGCATTACAACTCAAAGCTCCTTGATTATGTCATACAAACGAACAAAATCTGCGTCATTTTGTCAGATATGACAAATGCATGACAATACATAAAGTGAATTAAAGGGGTTTTACAGGAGACCTCATTTTATGAGCTATTTGAGAAGAAAATGGTAGTTGATAATGTCTCTGCACCCATGTAAACATATGTTTAATGATGAGTTTCTTTTTTAGAATGATTTACCCGTATGTGGATGCTTATTTTGCTTCAATGCGTCTTCTTTTACTTTCCATATAACGTTGTTCAGTATATTAGTCTTGGTGTTGAAAGTGGTCATATGTTTCTTTGTTTGAATTAGGTAAAACTGTATCCTTAGATCCCAAAACAAATATCGTGGTTCCCGAAGACAGATACGGGTTGTATGCAATTGATGTCTTGGATCCCGACATGGTACGTATTGTCTTATAACTCTGTTTTACTCATGTGCCCTTTTTTTTTTCTTCTTCTGAATAAGCTAGAGTTTGCTATATTATGTTTCAATTGTTTTGACGTTTCTCGTCCCTCACAAGTGTTTAGACATTTGTTTAGTTCGTGCGGAATATAGAGTGGGGGACGTGTAAAATTGCAGCGAATTTTGTTTGCTTGTTTGTTTTATGTGCAATTGGGAATTCTCTGCGTGAAACCAAGTCTTTTAAATTGTTTGCATGTTTGTGCTTCCATATTTGCTGTTGTACATAAAAAAAATGAACTTGATGTTTTGTGATATTTAAGTCGTAATGGATAAGGTTGTATACTAATAAGTAAATTATTAGATAGAATTTTAAATATAGGAGGTAAAAGCTACATGCTAGGGCTTTTAAAAAGTGAGTTGTCTTCTAGTATGACAAGCTAGTTGAATACCCATTATCTTGCCCTTATATATCAATGAATATTCATTACTTAATCTACAATTCAAATGAGTGACTTTATATTGTTTTGACTCATCATTTGTCTAAAACCTTATTCCGATATTATGTATGGTTTGCAAAATTATGTGATACGTGGTACCTTTACAATTGTTATGTGCAAGGGCTATGTTACCCAGACTCGGGTATGGGTGTCGGGTACGGGTGTGTATCTAGGTGTCGGACCTCCTCTAAATCCAAATCTTAGGATCCGGGGATATGTGTCCAAACGTTGGATACGGGTATGCGGACACCTTCTGAATGTATAAACATACTATGTTTCTTAATATCAATAGTTAGAAACCTCTTTGCCCACAATTTTAAGCTTCTACTTGCCTTTTCAACATCACTTGTGGAGGATCCGAGTGTCCGAATTGGATAGGGGCGTCGGACACAGGGATCGGGTACTTGGGGGTTGTAGGAGAGTCCAAGTAACATAGTGCAAGGGCACAAAACCTAACGGGAAGCAAAACACTCCCCTTGTCTTTGCTTTGATATATTTTTTTTAATCTCTATGGAAGATATGGTCATTGTTATTTCTCATTTTTGTTCAACATTTGGTATGTCGTTCTTCGTTATGTGAGGTGTTATATTTCTTCGTGAATGGAGATTACATTCATTGGAAATCATTACCTGCCAAAAAAATAAAAATAAAAATAGAACTTATGGAAAGCATTACACACGAGAAAATGATAGTTTGGAAGTAAATAGTTTTATATTGTTTAGATGCAACATATGTCTAAACCATGGAAACTCTGGACTCGTTGCATTGGAATAATAATTGGAATTTATGAATGCATGAATCTTACTCAGCAATACTTTGAATTTGATACATGCACAATGGGGTTGATGTCTAGACTTAAGTGATATTTGTTTATTCGTATACACTCTAGTTGTTTTCAAGTGCACACCACCCGTCTATAACATTTTTGTGACCCGCCCATTGTGCTTCGTAAACAATGCATTAGTTGCTAAAGAAGTGTTCATCTCAGTTTCACTAGACGTTTGCCTTTATTTTTTTTCTTCAAAGACATAGTATAAAGGTAATGATGGACCTCAGCGTTTTCAGTAAGCACATTAGTTATATATGCTTGATGCCTCATTATGTAAAAATAATACTTACCTTGTAACTCTCAAAACAATCTTTAATCATGTTAAATATGATTCTTATGTTAGAAATGTGGCATTTGTTAATGCATCAGTTGCTTAGATTGTAGGAATTAGTTTATTTTATCTTACAACTTTTGACCCAAAGGGATCACTAATATAAATACAGAGAGATGACTAAATGACAGTAAATAGATAATGATTTGTTTCACTAATTGTTGGAACTTGTTAAGAGTGTTTGGGGCAAGTCTAAAATTGGACTACGTTTAGTCCAGGTCTCACTTTTAATCTGGTTTTTTGTGAGAACCATGGTAATGTTAGTTTGACAAAGAACCAGTTTTAAGAGAGTTATTAGACTGGGCACAGACTCATATGCAAGAAAGTGGCAATCACCAGACACTTGAATTTATAGCACCGGTTCACTTATGAGCACTTTTTTTTGGTTTTTCCTAACATCCTCTTAAGTTTCAAGTAATTTCCTGGTTTTCCTTTTCTTCTCTTTCTTTTATTTCTTTTTTTATTTTTCTGGAAAGAATTAACTTTTTGTGACTGAGACTTGAGGTGATTTGACTAAATTTTTGATGCATCAAGCCAATAGTTTGTTGTGTTCTCCCTCTTTTGGATAATCAAGTAAAAAGAATAGATACATATATTCGCTGTGAATACTTCTAGGTCCCTTAGCCATATTCTTCCATTGATGGTGGGATTATTTTTTGTTGATCTGTTTTTTTGTGTGTGTGTGTGAGAGAGAGAGAGAGAGAGAGAGAGAGAGAGAGAGAGAGAGAGAGAGAGAGAGAGAGAGAGAGAGATCCACGCTTCATATATTTGAGAGAGAGAGAGAGAGAGGACATTTCTAGAATTGCTTGTCCCACATTAGTTAGACGTACCGTAGTCTAAGTTTGTTTAAACCTGTAAATAGGCTCTCCAGTAAACATTGTATTCACTCACTCAATATACAAACTTTTACATAGTATCAGAGTGGGTCGGTATGACCTAGAATAATCGATTGTTAGTTACTGTTCACGGTCACCGTTCTTCTTTATCGTTCACTGTGTTCGCTCTTAAGAACCCCTTTGTTGTTTGTCTTTGTTGACTCACCATTTAGAGATGTGAGATTCGTTTTGATTGTAAATCACCGTTGTGAGATTGAGAAATCCTGGAGAACTTTCTTTGAAAAGCTGAGAAATCATGTTTTGTTTTCTTTGTGGAAACTCTGGCCAATCTCTCTTTTGTAAGGATTGAGAAACCTAGCCTCTTTTCTCATTATGTAATCAAATATGAATTCTAAAGTTCTCCCAGAACTCACCACTTGGAAGTTGACTGGTTCCAACTTCAATCAATGGCATAAGGTCATTTCTATTGCCCTCACTAGCTTGGGCCAAGATGCTCATCTCATGGCGCTTGCTCAAACCACCGATAAAAAGTTGTCAAGGAATGGAGATAGATGGACGGTCAGATCATTACGTTGGTATGGAACTCTCTGGATCCATAGATTGCAGACATGTGCACTCAAACGAGTTCATGTACTCCAGTAATTTGACTCGGATGTATAACCTCTCTTTCAGAACTTCCAACTACTGCAGAGTGATTCTTCGGTGACAGTTTACTTTGCTGCGTATATACGGTTGCATGAGGAATCAAATAGTGTCCTCCTTATCAATGCAAGTGTGCAAGAACAACAGAAACAGCGGGAGCAGATGACCGTTATGAAATTTCTTGCATCTTTGAAGGCTAATTTTGAGCCAATCCGGTCCCAAATTCTTGGAGGTACTACTCAAACCTATCAACGCATTTTAAGGAGCACTACCCAGGAGCAGAGTTAGAGTCCATCGGTTACAGATTAGCCTTAGTTACTCAGACATCTCCACCCACTACTGGTAGGGGTGGTGGTAATTCTAGTGGAGGTGGTTATTGAGGTGGTCGTGGTGAACGTGGTAGAGATCCGTCGCTATAGCGCACTCATTGAGGCAAAGATGGGCACACCGGGGAGACTTGTTGGGACCTTGTTGGTATCCTTGTGCGGTTTGCGAATACTGTTATTACAGACCTGGTGACACGTGTTGATACCTAGTTGGTTGCCCTGCATGGTTTGCGAATGCTGCTGTTACTGTCCTGGTGACACCCATGCTCCCATTGGAGAGGGTCATTTTATTGTTCCCCGTGTAGAGTACTCTTTTTTTCTCCAGTGTTAGGCATCTCAATAGGCATTTGTTCCTAGTAGTGAGGTACACATACTACTTGCCTCACCTCTAGTTTTGCACCTTGGGTAATTGACCCGACTTGTGCATCGAACATATTTTCATCCCTAGAATTCTCCTCATCATTGACCCCTCTGAGTTTAGCAGATGGTTCATCTATACTCGTTGAAGGAATTGGGAGTGTCCTTATACAGTTATTTGTAGTACCATATTCTTTAGGAGTTGTAGTTTTTAAAATGTTTTCTGATTGGGCTGTTATTTTTGTTACCACCTCCATGTAAGGGTACTTTAGCCATTGGAGGATATAAATAGGGGTCAAAGCCTTAGGAAAGTAGATCTTTTTGATGATTTTATTTGAAGCTTGGAGAGAAGTACTGGAGACTAAGGGGCTAAAGATAAGTAGGACGAAAACAGAATACATGGATTGTACTTTTAGCAACCGTGGAAGTAGAGACAACGAAGCAGTGAAGATCGAAGATAAGGAGATCCCAAAGAGGGAACACTTTCGCTATCTAGGTTCAATGATCAATAGAGACGGAGAGATTGGTGATGACGTGACCCATAGAATTAAAGTGGGCTGGCTTAAGTGGAGGAGTGCTTCTGGAGTATTATGTGACCGGAGAATACCAACAAAATTGAAAGGAAAATTTTATAGGACAGCTGTTAAGCCAGCTATGCTCTACGGGACAGAGTGTTGGGCAACTAAGAAACAACACATTAGCAAAGTGAGTGTAGCGGAGATGAGGATGCTAAGACGGATGTGTGGAAGACTAGGAAAGATAGAATTAGAAATGAGTACATCCAAGAGACTGTAGGAGTGACACATATTGAGGATAAGTTGAGGGAGAATAGACTTAGATGGTTCGGCCATGTGCACCGAAGACCTGTAGATGCACCTGTGCGAAAGAGTGATAAGATCGTGGTGCCTGGAATAGTTAGAGAGAGAGGCATACCTAGACTGACTTGGGAATATGTAGTGCAACAAGATATGAATATATATAATTTAAATGAGCATATAGCTCTTGATCGTGCAGAATGGAGAAAAAGGATTCATACAGCCGACCCCAATTGATTGGGACATATGGCTTGGTTTGGTTTGGTTTGGTTAGGATTCATTTGGTTTGTATCTCGAATGAGCCTTGGTTTTGATTCTAGCCCCAAATCCCTAGTTCTTGAGTTGTTATCCAATTTCTCATGAATTTGAGACTTCAATGCGTTTGCATGCATCATTTGGTATCAAGGCCTACTGCGAACCTGAATTGAAAATAATTTGGCCGTAATTTCAGTAGTTCGTACCAATTGAAGCCAATATTCATCAATTGTTGTTTCGCAAGCAACCTGGACAACTAATTTGAAGCTGGAGTTCTAATTCACAGTGCAGCAGCCGATCTTGGAAAAGGTTGCATAAAGTGATATAAGTTGGCTGGCTTTAGAAGCTCATAACCACCAAATTGCGTAACAGCCACCACGTCGAAGCTTGAGTTTCATCGCGAAGTGGAATTGAAGGTCTGAGGTCACCGCGATCCCGAAATTTTTGCGACCACTATATCTATCTCGATTCGATCTCGCACCTTGTAATCACTCCTTGAATGCTTGTGAGAATTAGGCTATACATGCAATCAAGGATTGCAAAGACATGTAACGAGATGCACCCAACCCTACCCAATTCCTGAGTTATTCGAAACTGATAAACCGTGGTTTGTGAGTTGCAATACCTTGCTTTTGGTGGTGCTTAGTGATCAAGACCAATTGCCTGGTATCCGAGGTAGTTCTAGTGGAGCGACAGTTGTTAGGAGTGATTCTTCGATGGTTTTCGGTGGTGCTCAGTGATGAAGTCTTCAATCAATCATACGAGTCTGCTACAGTAACAATTTGGTATCGGGATTGAACTTTCAACAAGATATATTGTCTCTAATTTTCAGATTGTAGGTTTGATTCGAATTGATAAATAGAGATATGGCTCAAAGTGGAAAAGGTAGTAGAATGGGACCAATAGGTGGAGGGCGAGGAAACTTCTTTGCTTTTTTAGGACGGGATAGACTGGTCACGTTCCATGGGACGCAAGGGTACCCAACAATATAAATGGAGGAATTAAGAAGGCATATCAGGACCTTAACTATTACGGTGAGGAGTTTGCAACCTCTTTGTAATAGAATCCAAATTCCAAAATACTATGGTGATGAGTCAAAGTTTGATGATTGGTTGAAAGGAGCTGAAGGCCTCTTCAATTGCCAGGAAAGTAAAATTGGCGGAGACGTGTTTGAAAGGGAGTGTTGCGGATTGGTGGCAACAAATTAAGTTTGGTAGAAAAAGAATGGGAAAACCTTAAATCAAGGATTGGAAAAAAATGAAGAAGTTCGACGAAAATATTTTACCCGGTAGTTATCCTCCAATCAAAATTGTGGAGTCGAAATACAATTTTTATATGTTGGACTTTGATGATACCTCAGAGCTTGATGAGTACTTGAATGAGGAACTAAAGTTTGATGATTACTTGGACTTGGCAACCATAATGTTGGAAAGATTAATATCAAGAGAAAAACCATTGTAAAAATGCTATTGAGGAATTCAATTCCTAAACTTGAGGAAAACTTACTCTTTGGAGGGAGAGGATGATGCAGTAATTTGTAGGACCATAATCTTTAGGAGTTGTATTATTTTTTTTTTAAATGTTTTGTGATTGGGCTGTTAATTTTGTTTACCACTTCTATGTAAGGGTACCTTATCCATGACATGATATAAATAGGGGTCAGGGTCTCTTGGGAAGGGATTTTCTTTTTGATGTCTTTGTAATTCATTTGGTTTATAACCTGAACGAGCCTTGAGCTCTTGTTTTGATTCTAACCCTAAAACCATAGTTCTTGAATTCTTATCCAATTTCTCATGAATTTGAGTCTTCAAATGCATTTACAAGCATCATGTCCAACCCTCTACTTCTTTGTCCTTGTCATATGTTCTATATATATCTCGTTCTCCTTTTAATTTAATGTCTGTTGGCAAGTTAACTAAACATCTTAACTACATCATCTCTGTTTTCCCTTTTTCTGAATACTCAGAAGACAATTGGCGTAGGACATGAGTCTAATGGTCTCTGCTGCCACTTTCCTCCCACTGCCTATCCTATTGTTGTCTTTCCTCATCAGATTCACTGTAGTCTCGTTCATCCTTCCTTGGCCAATCTGAAGATCCTACCTAGTTCCTAGTTCGAGTCATTTAGCTTCATTAAAATGTGAGCCGTGTTAATTGGGGAAGCATCATTGTGTTCAATTTGCTCCCTGAGTCAATAAACATGTGTGTAGTCCTTTTAGTTAGTCCATTAAGATGTTTCGGGTCCTCACCGTATAACCTCCCAGAAGGGGTATATATATTTTGCCACTTTTGTTGATGACTTTTCTAGTACCACTTGGTTTATTTGATGAAGACTGAACTATATTGGAGATAGGCTATGGATGATGGAATGCTTGCTTTGAGCGAAACTGGTACTTAGGACTTGGTCCCTCTTCCACAGGGAAAGTTAGTTGTTGGTTGCCGTTGGGTTTATAATGTAAAAGTACACCCACATGGCAAGTTAGATCGATTAAAGGCTTGCCTTGTTGCCATGGGGTAGACTCAAGTCTATGGGCTTGATTACTCTGAGACCTTTTCTGCTGTGGCTAAGATTGCGTATGTTCGTCTTTTCATCTCCCTAGCAGTAACTTTCCACTGGCCTTGCAGCAGCTGGATGTCAAGAATGCATTCCTCAATGACACATGTTGGAGGAAGTGTATATTGAGCCTACGTAGGACGGATATGGACACGTGACAAAGATACGATATGACATGAAGACGGCGATACTGCAAATCCAAAAAATGTAGGATACTGATACGACTAGGATACATTGAATAAAAAGACCATTTTTTTAAAAAATTATTTTTTAAGCAAAAAAAGAAAAAGAGTATCCATCAACATTGTATATTCATCCATATTTTCTAAAAAAAAACAAATGTAGAAAACCCTAGTTTGGAAAACATTATGAAAAACCCTAACATGTAATGTAAAAAAGTCAGTGACGTCTCCCGGATGTGTCTGCAATTAAACTTTTAATAATAAAAGTTGGATACGGATTGTGACGTGTCGGACATGTATACGGGCGTATCCCACGCGTGTCGTGTCCCCCCTTGTGTCCGATCCACATACAACACTCAAAATGAAATGTTCGTGCTACCTAGTATGGAGCAACCGCCTAGGTTTGTTGCTCAGGGGGAGTCTACTATGGTATGTAGATTGCAAAAGTCCCTGAATGGCCTAAAGCAGTCCCCTCGTGCTTGGTTTGGTAGATTCAGTGGCGTGGTTGCTTAATTTCGACTTCACCATTAGACATACCTCAACAGGTAAAATTTTGTTGATTTTTTATGTTGATGATATTGTCATAACTGGTGGTGACTCCAGAAGTTGAAATTGTTTCTGCAAAATAAGTTTCAAACCAAAGATTTGGGGCAACTCAGATACTTGTTGGGTATTGACGTGGCCAGATCAAGTGATGGGGTTTGCCTATCTCAGAGAAAATATGTCATTGACCTGCTGACTGGGACATGAATGTTAGGATCCAAACCCTAGCATTCACCTATGGATCCCAACACCAAGTTGCTGCCAGATCAAGGAGAGTTACTTGATGATCCATGGCAGTACAAGAGCATGGTTGGTAAGCTTAATCACTTGACTGTGACTAGACCTGATGTTTTGTTTGCAGTTAGTGTGCTTAGTCAGTTTATGAATTCTCCTTGGACCACCCATTGTGTTGCAGTGGTACGTATCCTCGTCGTTTGTTGTATAGGGATCATGGTCACATACGGGTGGAGAGTTGATGTATACTCGGCTTGGTCTTCTGGTGATAGAAGATGTACTACGGTTTACTGTGTTATTGTTGGAGGTAACCTAGTGTCATGGAAGAGCAAGAAATAGATAGTAGTTGCTAGATCCAGTTCAGAGTCTGAGTACAGGGTTATGGCACTCACTACTTGTGATCTAGTGTGGCTGAAACACTTGCTAGAGGAAATCGGGTTCACTCCGTGCAATCCTATGAATTTGCTTTGTGACAACCAGTCAACTATCCGTATTGCCTCTAATCCCGTGTTTCATGAGAGAACGAAGCACATTGAAGGTGGATGTCATTTTGTTCGGGAAAGGCTTCTGTAGAAAGTAATTCATACAGTTCATGTTAAGTCCAGATTAGTTAGCTGATTTTTTTACTAGAGAGTTGGGTGACACTATGGTTAGATATATTTGTGGCAAGCTTGGTGCATATGATATGTACGCCGCTAACTTGAGGGGAGGGTTAAAGGGTATAATTGTAACTATGTATTATGTTAGTAAGTTTACCGTGCTTGACTGCTTGTCCCACATCAGTTAGACGTACAATAGTCTATGTTTGGTTAAGCTGATAAATAGGCGCTCTTGTAATCATTGTATTCACTCACTCAATATACAAACTTTTACAAGTAGAATGCTGTGTAATTGAGGAGATGTATATTTTTTCCGTAATGATGAGGACCCCCACGGTGGCTAGTGCCTCGATCAAGGTTATTAAAGGCGCAAGGCGCACTGAGGCGCAAAGGTCCCCTGAAGCCTAGGCGCGAGGCGCAATCTGAGGCGCGCGCCCGAGCGAAGCGAGGCGCACTTTTACATGATTTTTTTACATGATTTTACATGTAAATAGCTTATCTAAAATATGATTTTAGATGATTATAATATGATTTTACATTATTATATACAAGTCAAAGAGATTAAATCATCAAGTAGTCCATGGACATTATCAATTATACATAGTATGGACTGCATAGTAGCATACAAAAAAATAAATACAATTGAGGTGTCAAAAAGAGCATAACACTGATAATAGGAAAAAAAAAAAGAAAAAAAAGAAGAAAGAAAGAACATAACGGGAAGAAACCAAAAAAAAAAACAGAACAGAACCAAGAAAAAAAATATAAAAAAAAAATTAAAAGAGAGAAAAGAAAGAACAAAACAAAAAAAGAAAGAAAGAAAGAAAGAACACAAAAAAAAAAAAAATTATAATAATAATAAAGAAAATGAATTGATTCATACAGGGCAAAAGAAAAAGGAAAGAAAAAAAAAAACTGTTAGTGGTTACTGTGGGTTTGTCTCTTTCGCAGAATTGAAGAAGAAGAAGAAGAAGAAGAAGAAGAAGAAGAAGAAAAAGGCAGTGAAGAAGAAGAAGACAGCAGAAAAGAGAGGAAAAAAAAATGAGTCGCAACTGGTTCTAGGGCTCGCGAAGAAGAGCAGCGAAGAAGAAGAAGAAGAAGAAGAAGAAGAAAATACCTGGTAAGAGTGTACGACTGGTTCGTAGGGCTCGCGATCTCCTTTTCTTCTTCTTTTTTTTTCCCCATGCTAAACTGAAGTGATTGGGATTTTTGGGGAGTAAAAATTGGGAATTGGGCCTCGCTTCATTAGGCGCACGCCTCATGTGCCCTGCGCCTCGACGAAAAACCCCAAAAGGCGCGCGTAGATTGTGCCTTGTTGAAGGACGTGCGCCTTGCCTTAGGCGAGGCTCATAGCTCGCGCCCGCCTGCGCCTCGCGCCTAGGCGCGCCTTTCACAACAGTCCTCGATTGGGTAAATCTCATCAGCTCCCCCATAGTGTTTTCACATCACTGACCTATGCATGGGAATGACTTGAATCATCAAATTTTTAGTAGAAACTCTAGCAATATGGACCAAATCTGTCTCATATTCATCATTCTTTTAAAAGGATATACTTCGGCCAGTAGTGCACGTCGCTTTTTCTTTCCATTCAAGTTGAAATCAATTCCTCTCATCAAAGTCTGGTAGTATCTCGGCAACCACTCTTCCCAAAGTTTAACCTATTAAAGAGTAGGCAAAACTATGTTCACTGGGATCTCTAATAAACACTTCAAACTCTCATGTTCTTTAATAAAATTGAAATTTACACCTGCAGTTTTTTAATAGTGTTTGAAACCTAAATACGTATAAAAGTCTTTGTTTCTGCACTTCATTTTTTGTTTGTCTTTTCAAGTACATCCATGCTACAATTGTTGCTTCGAAACTTTGGTACTTTGACAGCATTTGCATGTTCTTAAGTTTTGGCAGCTAGGCGTCGGTACTTGAGAGTCGTTCCTTTACTCCACGGATGTACTACCATATTCGTCTAACAATGTAAAGTTGTTGGAGACCAATGTACCGATAGAAGTTTCTATCAACATAATACACTTTACTAGTATCAAAGCAATTGGAGTTAAGGACTTGGCCTTCGTAAATTGTGTAACAATTAGTTATCAGGAAGCAAGAAAGTTGGGGCTATTTTAATTGTTCCTGCTTCTGGGCTAGGCCACTAACACGGCCTTGGGGGTCTTAAGTTCCTAGTTTGTAAACATAGTGGCTCTTAATCCTCCACCGCTATTTGAATTGTTAATCTTAGCCACCATAACGTTGGTCCGAAAAATAATAATATTACAATATCTGGTGATTGAAAGACAAGAAAATTACTACTTTCCTTGACAAAGAGGAATAGGATCCGCTATTGTAAGCCTTTTTCACCATGTGAAGTGTGTGTTGAAGCTTAATTCGATTTAATGAATTTTCGTAGGTGAACTAGTGTTTCAACCATTCTTTTGGTCTTCTTCCCTTGTTTACTTCTGTCTCCCAACATATGAATGTAAGAGAAATCGCCAAGTCCATGGTAATGTTGTGTAACAGAAAGTTATGACTGATAAACACCGAGTGACTGAACTGCCTGCTGAATGAAGTGAAATACGTCATGTGCCTGTATTTCCATGACTTTACAAAGTGTTATTGGAACAATCAAGCTGTTCAATTGTTCAGAGGGTTTAATTAATCCTTTTTCTGCTTTCCCATTTCTTGTAGGTCCTTGGACGTGATTCTGTATATTATTTCCATGACATGATAGTTGAAATGCTGAAGTGGGGTTTTCAAGAGGGAAAAACACTTTTTGGGTTTGGATATGATTTCCGCCAAAGCAACAGGTATGCGAAACTATATGTTTAGGTTGTATTGTACTGTCATAAATTTATTAATGAATAGCGTTTTTTGTTTAACTTGAAGATGTATTTAATATTATTGGTGGGCAAGGTCAATGAATGGTTATCTTACATTCTCTATGTAAAAGTGATTAATCATTAAAAATGTTTTGCTTCCTATTTTTTTTTTTTTTGGAATCTATAGATGATGAGTCAGACGTGTTCATGTTACTACCAGAGAGATGAAATGGTCCTCATTCAGTAGTTGGCATGCTTACAGTTGTGTCTTTTTTCAGGTTTCAGGAAACACTGGAGCGCTTAGCTGCAAAATTAGAGGCCGTGTATAATGCTTCAGGAGGAAAAAAGATAAACATAATTAGTCATTCTATGGGGGGGATTCTGGTGAAATGTTTCATGTGCTTGCATAATGATGTAAAGATTCCACTCACTTGTTGCTAATCGTTTAATTCCATTGTGGTTAGGGTTTTCTGTCACTACTTGTCGTGTAATTTAATGGCTCATTTTTCTGTGTTTTTAGACAGAGAAGGTAATTTGATGGTCTTAATGCCGTATTAACATTTGATGGTCTTAATGTCGTTTTGTAGATTTTTGAGAAATATGTGAAGAATTGGATAGCAATTGCCGCACCATTCCGGGGTGAGTGATATTACAGCGTGTAGCGAGTGATTCCAAATAGGCCCTTAGTTAGAAAAGGATTTTCCATGGTTAGGTTAAAATTTTTGTTTACTAGCTATATGTCAATGGATGACTCTTTTAGTAATCTTTTCCTAACAGGTGCACCAGGTTATATTACATCCACCTTTTTGAATGGAATGTCATTTGTGGAAGGCTGGGAACAAAACTTTTTCATATCCAAATGGAGCATGCACCAACTGGTATGAATCCACTTCCCTTTACATTTTCAGATTTTATATTTAGCAGTTGTGCCATATTAAACTGAGATATTAAATCATCTTGGCTCTGTACAATTCTTGATTCAAAACTTATGATTCGATACAATTTGATTCATTCCCCAAGCGATTTAATTGTTTTGAAGAATCGTCTACCGAAGTAACTGTAGGTGAATCTTGCGATTCTTATGGACACGAGATTATTGGACTTGAAATCTGTACTTAAAACTGTTAGATAATCAAAGTTGGTGATGACATCACTGCTCCCATTGCTACTACAGAACCGACAGGAGATTTTCACCTCATACGGCTCCTCGAGGGCCACAAATATCTAAGAACCGATTTGATATTATTTTTTTGATATGTTTGTGATATGTTTGTAGGATAGATAGAGTCAAAATCTATTGTAAGGTCCCGAATTACACCAATGAAATTCTCATTCGGACCATGGACTGAGATAAAGGAAAGAAAACAATTTTTCCAGTAAGAATGATCAGTACCGGTGAATAGGATAGAAATTTTCTGCTATATCCCTTATTTCCCTGAGATTGTAGTTCAATTGGTCAGAGCATTGCCCTGTCAAGGCGGAAGTTGCGAGTTTGAGCCCCGTCAATCCCGACGGATTCAATAAATACATCAATTCCTCCACATTTTTCGTTTTTTTTAAAGGAAAAAAAAAAAAAAAAAAAACATCGCCAACCCTCTTTTATGCCACTTGGGATTCGAATTGAATGTCATTACTTTTGTTTTTCTTTTTGGTTTTGTTTTGCCTTCTTATTTTGTATGTTTTGACATGTCAATGCTACAGAAATATGTGGACTAATCGACAATCGGTTGGCCTCTCCTTTGTGTTGATATAGAAGTCTTTTGCATCTTGTACATCTACTTCTACTACCTTATGTCAAAAGGGATGGTTGGTTGTTTCGGCAATGTGATTTTGTTGTTTTACAGTTTTACCGCCATAATCATGTATTGCATTCCTGTGTGTTCGTCAAGACCGCGTTATACAATTATCAACTCTTATACCCCAAAGCTACTAGTGCTGTTTCCATGCAATTTTAATATTGTATTTTTCATCCTGTTAGTTATGTGTAAAGAAAGCTTATGCAAAAATAGTAATCTTTTGAATGTAATTTTTATTTTTCTTATTTCAGTCACAATTCCATCATACATGTTCCTAAACAAATCTTATATATTGGTAACTTCTTATTCTAAAACCTATTATAATTAATATGTCTCTCTTCATATTAATATGAACTAACATCCATTCTCTTCTCTCTGTACCTCACCATTAGTCTTCTCAATATTTAGATGGTTTCCACGATTAATCTTCGTACTTGGATCCAAATATCTTTTCAAAACTGTAATTTTAAGTATTAGTTGGTCAATCAGCCTCTCCCAAAGTTCTATAGCACAACTCATGAGCTTAGTACCTTCTCTTCCTTGTCATTTTCACCACTTTGAGCTGCCATCTAGGCAAAGCTTGTTCATAATTATGGTTCTCTTGCGTCCTTACATGTCCGTTTACTTCATCTATGTTTTTGTCTTTTGGAGCTCACATTTTATTGAGTGGCTGAGTGGGTTTCTCTGTGTTTGTAAGCGTACTTTTGCGGTTCTGTTAGGCTCCGTTTTGTTCACAGATTTTCCTCCATGCTAAAATAACATCCAAGAACAATCTTCTCTAAATATAGTATTGTTGAGATTGTCTATCCCACATCGGGGACTTATAACCTAGCTACTCAATATATAAGTTCAAGGGGCTACTCCACCCATTGCCAATTGGTTTTGGGCTGGATGCTCCAATTTAACAAGTACAAGTGTACAACTAGTGCACTTGGTCCGCAAAAAGTGAAAGCTAAAACTTCTTCAACAGATTAAATTTGGCCAAGGCGTGCTTCTTTGGATCCAAAATGCATATGTTAGCCTCTCTGGATTACTTTTAGAAGCACACCTCCGAGCCCCAAAAGCTCAATTTGGCTGAAGCAGGTCCAACGGTGTTTCCTCCCTAACATGATGCAACAAGAAGCTGAGTAGGGTTTACAATGAACTTTTCCTCAACTCCCTCATTGCTCTTATGATTAAAAAAGGCAAATTGCAAATTCCAAACTAGTCCCAAACACGATTGAACGTAGTCCTCTAACACAAATTCGCAGCTAAAGTTTATGCTTTTACCTAGTTACAAAAGCCACAGACAAACCAAACAGACCCAATCTTTTTACTTCCAATGCTTATGGATGTTTTAAATTTGCAAATTTAGTTGGATTGTTGTCTACTCCGTCTTGTTCGTCTAAATATATGCTGTTGTGCCCATTTCTTCTTTCACTATTTTCTATTGACTAATAGCTAGCAAGCTCTAATGTTTCAGCTGATTGAATGCCCGTCAATATATGAATTGATGGCGTGCCCTAGTTTTCAATGGCAACAGACGCCACTTTTACAAATTTGGAGAGAGAAACATGATGATGATGGAAATTCCAGTAATATGCTAGAGTCTTATACCATGGAAGAAGCGATATCACTTTTCGGAGAAGCTCTTTCTAGTAACACGGTGAGCTATGATCCTCATCTATTGTTGATCATTCAAAGTTAAAATAATCCATACCAAAGTCTTTTGCTGATTTATTTATGGTGACGGAAACTCCAATGTTTTTCTGGATGCGAGTGCATACTGATAGTTTTGAAGAGATCCAGTGTTGATTTATACAAGACCTAGTACATTGTATGTGAATCACAAACACATGTAAAGAACATATCTGCGTGTCTTGCACTAAGGGGGGGGCGGGGTGGCACCTGAGTGTGCCGTGGATTCTTCTGAGTTTTGCTTGGGTTTTTGGTGAGGCAAGGATTTTTCTGGGTGCTTCACGGTTGCGGCTAGGACACTTCGAGGTTGCGGTTGGGGCTTTTTTTGTAATATCTTTCTGTCCTTTTTTTTTCCAAAAAAAGGTTCTTCATGCTATTTTGAAAACATTGGGGTTTAAAAGACGAATACTTTGGTTAATTATAAACTTATGCAAAACATGGTTGACTGTTGCTAGCTAATTGTTATTGGTGTCTTAGTTACAAAAAATTAAAATAAAAACAAGACAATGTAGTGATAGAAAAGTTGTGCAGTGTCGTAATAAAAATATATTTTAATATCTTATACAAAAAATCCACTATCCATCAGCGCCACACCCCCCCACCCCCCCAACCCCCCCCCCCCCCCCCCCCCTTACCCTTACCCTTACCCTTACCCTTACCCTTACCCTTGTTTTTTGAAAAATTGGTGAATCCCCCCACCCGCATCCCTGCACCTGGTGGTTCCTAGCTGCGTGTATGTACACGTGGCATGCAAATCACGCCTGGCCTTGAATTTGTGAAATTGCCAAGGTGGTGTACACTCTTTGTAGAGCATTAAGGTGTCTATTTTTTAAGGTTTAAATGGACTTAACTTATATTGGAATTCTTATAATTGCAGGTTAATTATGAAGGGGTGAACATTCCTTTACCATTCAACTTAGAGATATTGAAATGGGCCCACGAGACTCAGAAGATCCTGTCTTGCGCTAAGGTTCCCCCTCAAGTTAAATTCTACAATATATATGGGACAAATCTTGAGACACCTCATACTGTTTGGTAAATACTGAATACCTAGTAATTTTTTTGAAATGATTTTTCTAGTGTTTCTTGTACTCCCATGCCAATCGAAGTTGAGAGTCGATTTATTCGAGTCGATTTGACTTTCATATAACCTGATACGATTCTCAATTTAATACAATTCAAAATTTAAAATTTTAACCTTGAGATTATTAAGTTTGACGTGTTTCAACATTTGGAGCCTTGATATTACATGAAACCTTTTTAGCACTATTCATGTATTTTTATACACAGACAATATGCACATACATGTTATCATTTTTACGATTCACAAATCATAATGTTGGCATACGGATTTCCAATTTGACAACTATATGACAATACACTTCAAAACGTCGTTATCGAAACTGTATGGTACCGTACTGTGTGGTTCTCGACTGGTTCTGAATTGTTGGGATTTTCAATTTGGTACTGTAAAAGAGGAGAAAATAATATATTTGATTGATTCTCAAAATGATTACAAGAGCCTAATATATATAGGCTTAGCTACAAGCTACACTTTTACAATCTAACCGATGTGGGACACTATAACATTACACTTTTTACAATATTATCCTCTAACACTCCCCCTCAAGCTGGAGCATACATATCATATGCACCAAGCTTGTCACATATATATTTAACCCGAGTCCCAACTAATGCTTTTGTGAACAAATCGGCTAACTGATCCGCGGATTTCACGTGAACGGTATTGATTACTTTCTCTAGAAGCTTTTCTCGAACAAAATGACAATCAACCTCGATGTGTTTTGTCCTTTCATGGAATACTGGATTGGAGGCTATATGAACGGCAGCTTGATTGTCACAAAGTAAATTCATAGGACAAGACTGAGTAAACCCAAGCTCTTCTAGTAGATGCTTCATCCACACTAATTCACACGTAGTATGTGCCATAGCCCTGTATTCGGACTCAGCACTCGACCTAGCAACTACTGTCTGCTTCTTGCTCTTCCAAGACACAAGATTACCACCAACCAAAACACAGTATCCTGTAGTGGATCTCCTATCACCAGGAGATCCTGCCCAATCAGCATCACTGTAGCTTTCAATCCGCATATGACCGCGATCCTGGTACAATAAACCACGGCCTGGAGCTCCTTTGAGATACTTCAAAATACGTATCACTGCCTCCCAATGTGTGGTACGAGGAGAACTCATGAACTGGCTAATGACACTCACTGAAAAGGCAATGTCGGGTCTAGTAACAGTAAGATAATTAAACTTACCAACCAGACGTCTGTACTGCTCAGGATCCTCCAATAACTCCCCTTGATCTGATAGTAACTTGGTGTTAGGATCCATAGGAGACTCCACAGGTTTGGATCCTAACATCCCTGATTCTGATAGGAGATCAAGTACGTACTTCCTTTGAGATAAGCAAATCCCTTCACTTGACCTAGCAACCTCAATACCCAAGAAATATCTAAGCTGCCCGAGGTCCTTGGTTTGAAATTTACTTTGCAGAAATAACCTCAACTCCAAAATACCCTTGGAATCATCTCCGGTAATAACAATGTCATCAACATACACAAGCAAGAAGATTTTACCTGCTTTAGTATGTCGATAGAAGACTGAATGATCGACACCGCATCTCTGGAGTCCAAATTCAGCAACTACATCACTGAACCTACCAAACCAGGCACGAGGAGACTGTTTCAGGCCATACAAAGATCTTCTTAATCTACATACCATATTCGACTCCCCCTGAGCAACAAACCCAGGTGGTTGCTCCATATAGACCTCTTCCAACAAAGTGCCATTAAGGAAGGCATTCTTGACATCAAGCTGATGTAAGGGCCAGTGAAATATGGCAGCAAGAGAAATGAGGAGACGAACAGAGGTGATCTTAGCCACAGGAGAGAACGTCTCGGAATAGTCAAGGCCATAAACCTGTGTATAGCCCTTGGCAACAAGGCGGGCTTTCAGGCGATCTATCGTGCCGTCAGGATGCACTTTAATAGTATAAACCCAACGGCATCCCACTACTGTCTTGCCTGGAGGAAGAGGAACTAAGTCCCAAGTACCAGTATCTCGTAAGGCAGACATCTCATCTTCCATTGCCTGTCTCCATCCGGAGTGGGTAAGAGCCTCTGCAACAGTGTTAGGAACCGACACAGAAGACAAAGAGGTAACAAACGAAGAAAAAACAGGAGATAGACGATTATAAGAGATAAAGTTGGAAATAGGATGAGAAGTACAAGAGCGCTTACCCTTACGAAGAGCAATGGGAAGGTCAGATTCTGATGGAGGCGGATCTGAAGACGCGGAGGCGGTTGGCGGAGACAGGCAATGGATGTACCTTTCTGAACAAGAGAAGTACTAGGAGAAGATGCCTGCTGAGATGCCTGGAACTGTAGGAACTGAGTATACTCGTCCCGAGAAACCGAAAAATGATCAGCCACAACTGGAACAGGAGGATGAGTAGAGTCCATGAAGAATAAGAGAAAAGAGAAAAATCAGATTGGGAGCAAAATAGATTGAGAAAGGACCAAATCGGAACAGATCTGGACACACTAAAGGGCTGCCAATGAACAGTGACTTTTGCAATGAACAGTAACTTTCGATGAACAGTACCCTCGGATGAACAGTACTTTCGGATGAACAGTAACTTGCGATGAACAGTAACTTTCGTATGAACAGTACCCTCGAATGAACAGTAACTTGCGATGAACAGTAACTTGCGATGAACAGTAACTTTCGGATGAACAGTAACTTTCGGATGAACAGTAACTTGAGGGGCAGCGGCTAGGGTTTGAGGGGCTGCTGGTCTTCTCGGATCTTGGACAAAGATCCGGCAATTGATAAAACACGAGAAACACTCTCGATCAACTTTGATCGGCAACAAGAAGAGGAGCGAACCCTAAGATCGGTTGCTCTGATACCATGTAAAAGAGGAGAAAATAATATATTTGATTGATTCTCAAAATGATTACAAGAGCCTAATATATATAGGCTTAGCTACAAGCTACACTTTTACAATCTAACCGATGTGGGACACTATAACATTACACTTTTTACAATATTATCCTCTAACAGGTACCATAATTGGGCCGCCTGTGCAATTGAGCCAGTAAAAAACCCACTTGATTCGGTTAAATCGAACCAAATTTCACTAAACTGGCGAGAACAGGAGTTCATCCAATCACTTGATTTTTTAGCATAATCTGTATTACGTACAAAAATATAATATTTTCGTATGGACCGTTAAAGTGGTTCAACCTGTTTGCCCGGCAGTTGAATCAATGGACCATAAATCAGTGGTGTTACTGGGTCAGTGCCTTGTACAGTTCTGATAACAATGGTTCAAAAGGTCTGAGTTCATTTGCCGATAGGAAAAGTAAATTAATATTTCTAAAATTTGTTCCCAATGCAGTTATGGAAGCAATGAGGTCCCTGTTACAGATCTACAACGGTTACCATTATTCAAGGCAAATATCTGTTACTGAATGTTTTGTTCTAGCATTGGTGCACTATCTTTTCTGATTTCATGTCTTATATACATATTATGGCTTAATAGCTATAAACTGTATTCAGGCATTCATTACATAGCTACTCTTAATGATTTTGGTAGTTACTGTACTTTATGACTGCAAATTTTCAGGCTAAATACGTATGCGTTGATGGTGATGGGACAGTTCCTGTAGAATCTGCAAAGGTACAGTGACCTAGTTTTGCAGTTGATCTGTCTGGTCTAATAATTTACAGATTTATTGTTCTGAAACTTTCGTTAAGGGCTTGGAAATTAGATTTCTTTGGTTATGCTTTTGTAGCATGTTAGCAGATAACTAACTCTGCGAAGTCATGCTTGTTAGCATAGGCCGAGTCATGAGGGAATTCAAGTTATTTCATAAAACCTGTTACAATTCCCCGTTCGATAGGTTTGTTTCAAGGATCGTAATTTGTAGTAGTTTTTTTTGTTTTTTTTTTCTTTTCTTTGTGGTTATTGTTAATCGAAACAATGTTTAGCTTCTGTGAGGGAAGCTAACTCTAGAACTGTCAGCCAACAATGGCAAGTACAAAGCCCGTGGGGGCCTATCAAGCGCAACCAAAGAAGCCTGTTGAGCAACACCTATGTTAGCCGGCAAGTCGGCACATTGATTTCCTTCCCTATTCGTATGGGAGATACAAGCCTTGCAGCGTTCCATTAGGACTTTGATGTCTTCCAAAATGGCTCTCAATGGGTGATGCACCAAATCATTCTAACCAAACCAAACCAAACCAAACCAAGCCTTGTGTCCCAATCAATTGGGGTCGGCTGTATGAATCCTTTTTCTCCATTCTGCACGATCAAGATCTATATGCTCATTTAAATTATATATATTCATATCTTGTTGCACTTCATATTCCCAAGTCAGTCTAGGTCTGCCTCTCCCTCTAACCATTCCAAGCACTACGATCTTATCACTCTTTCGCACAGGTCTTCGTTGCACATGGCCGAACCATCTAAGTTTATTCTCCCTCAACTTATTCTCAATATGTGTCACTCCTACAGTCTCTCGGATGTACTCATTTCTAAAGAAGAGAAAATCCGTTTCTACAATCAGAAATTGGAATCCTTTCCTTAGAGCTTGTTGAAGAGTCTACCAAAGTATCCTCCTTTCCATTGGCCTTGATCGTGTATGAAGATCCCTCCAATACCTCCTGTAACTGGATTTCCTTTGAAGCTCCCGTCAGTTTTTAGCTTTAGTTTGCCTGCAATAGGGGGATTCCAAATATGCCTTGGAAGCTGTCCAGATATCAAGAGGCATAGTTCTTAATAATCTGAAGCAAAATATGTGAATGGGTTATCGAACAGTTGAACAGATTCTTGTTCTCTTCCTTCTAGTGGTACATCTAATGCACTAGGAGTTGTCAGTAATATTCCTCTCGAATCTCAGATAGTTTGAGGGGAGCCTGTTGTCAAAACACTTCCATAAGGAAAGTTTAAATTTATTAGGAATTTTAGTTTCCAGAGAAGAGTCCTGTTCATCACTATAGTCAAAGATCTTACGGTAAGCACTTTGGTGCTACAAAGACCGTGTTTAGTAAGAGTACTGGAAGGATAATTAAATCAACCATAGCACTAAAGATAGGAAGAGGGTTATTGAGATAGCTTTTCTGGTAGTGGGAGTGAGCAAGGGATCAATGGTCGTAAGGTTCCACAGACCCTGCTCATCAGTTAAGTCACTGATCATTGCTTATGGGAGAATCCTGGGAATTCAAGCTGGACTAGAGAGGAATTATTACCACAGCACCATGAAGGAAAAGCTTGGTCTGGAGTTTCCATACATTGGATTTGGATCTGCTGTTCGTCCATCGATTGCTCTGGGCAGAGTTGAGATATTTGGCTTTTAAAGATTTTAACCAAAACTTCTATCCTCCTTCAGCATAGACCAGCCCATATTGCATAGCGTAGCTAAATTATTGTTTCTGCTTTTCCTTGGGCCAAGACCACCATTGGCCTTGCTCTGAGAAACTTTATCCCACTTTATCAAGTGGATTTTCCTCTCTCTTTCCTTATTACCCGGAAGGAAATTTCTATTAAGTCTGTCAAGAGACTCACAGGTAGCCATAGGGAGCATTGTTTGCATCATGTGAGAGGGTGTGGCCTCCAAAGTAGAAAAGCTAATCTTTTTGTCCAGACAAACCGCAGAAAGTGTTTAGAGTGTTCATAATACCATCAATATGTTTCTCAGAAGCTTCGGCGAAAAGGATAATTCACAATTGAAAACGCGTTGGTTGCTATTATAGTAACACAACTGGATTGATGATCATGATAGTGATGGTGGATTGATAAAAGTGCATTGATGAAGGGCATCAAGGGTAAAGTCGGCATTTAAATCTGTTTGGTTTACGGCTCCTCAAACAGAGGGTGATATTTGTAAAGAATAGCCAAACCGCAGGGAATGTCAGTTTAATTTTCACAAAATATCATGGGAGGTGCTGCATTTTCCCAGACCGTGGGGAAGGTCGGTGTAATTGATCTGAATGAAAGTAGTTGAAGCATCTTGATGTAGCATCTTAAAACTATCCAGGGAAAACTGTTCTTGATGTTCCATCTTAAAACTATCCAGGAAAAACTGGTTAAGCTACTAAATCTCATGTTGCTTATTGGTTATATGATTGCACCCTCTTCTATATCTGTCTACATGTATACGTACCTATAGATAGACTTATAAGGGCCTTGCTATCCTATTACTCGAAGGTAGTAGGACTGTAGGATAGCAATTTGTACAACTTTTAATGGACCACCTCATTATAATGAGGGCAGTAAAGTGAGTTTACAATGGGGGCACTATAAACTAATCTTTTTGTCTTTTTTGAAATTATTTAGTGCCATCGTTTGAGTAAAGTTCATGGTTCTTTATATTCATTTAATAATGTGGGTATTTAAAGAGATTAGTAGGTTAGCGTATTTCCCAATATATAGATATACACACATTCATATACATATATATATAATAGGGAATATGTCAAACCTATTACATGTTTATGGGTATGCACATTTTTTTTGTTTGTATAAAACGAAAGTTCCTGCCACCTCATTAAAACGAGGACCGTAAGCGAATTTTCCAAATAAGCTAAGGATAGTAGGGGTCGGTTTCGGTCGGTTTTTTGTGTATTTTAAAACCGACCAATAGGTGTGGTTTCGGATGCATACATGGATGTATGTATATATATGGGAACTTTGTTTTGTTATGAATTTATTTCAGTTTGAGATCTGAATTGGCCGTCTTTAATTGCACTTCCAGGCTGATGGACTAAAAGCGGAAGCGAGAGTTGGAGTCCCCGGCGAGCACCGCGGCATCCTCTGCGACCGTCACGTGTTTCGGATACTCAAACACTGGCTCAAGGCAGACCATGATCCGTACTACAATCCCATCAACGATTACGTTATTCTCCCCACTTCCTTCGAGCTTGAAAGGCGTCAAGAGAAGGGCATTCAGGTAACTTCACTCAAGGAGGAATGGGAAATAGTTACAGAAGACCAAGACAACATGGTGGCTGATGAAAAGCCATTAGTGAGCTCAATAATAGTGTCTGATGGAGAAAGAAGCGAAGAGGCTCACGCCACTCTTACCGTTCACCCCCAAAGTGAGGGCAAGCAGCATATTGAACTGAGTGCTGTCAGTGTCTCTATGGGTGCATAAAATGTATGCTATGTATCTATATATACATATATGTGTATGCTACAAGGCATAAAGTAATGTGTAATGGTTTGAGTTGTGTATGGTTTGTGAGAGATGATTTATGTATATATCAAGCTGCAACTCTTCACATACTGCAACTCTTGACATACGCACTCTTGACATACGCACTACTCTATTTATTCTAGCAATGTGATGCATATATCTGTATTACATACTACGTAACTACTACTTTTAGGATTGTAAATGAAATCAAATAATTAGAATTGTTTGCTTAATTTAATCCTGATGAATTCAAATTGTAATACTACAAGCTTAGGGAGGTAAGCTTTGTGTTAAAACTATAGGGTTGTGGAGTTTCTAGTTTTTAGTTTTCAAAATTCGAAAACGAAAACAAAAACGAAATTAGGCTACTTTTGGGGAGATTTTAATTTCTAATTGTGTAAGTGTGAGAAAAAAGCCACTAGGTAATCGGTTTGTCGAAAAATTATAATATTCTCCCACTATATATGCACTCATATCTCAGATTATATTGTATATTTGTTTATATATGTATGAAAAAGGAAGTACACAGTTATTAAAAGAGAGGATGGTACTAATAGGCTTATAACATACGTGATTGGTACCACCTATGACTACAGTTCTTTACCTTGAGCAAGAGTTGGCCCATTTTGGTTTTTAAAAATACTTGAAATTTTTTTTTTTTTTTTTTATCGTTTCTGTTTTTATTTTATTTTATTTTATACATTTTTTTAATAAAAAAAAATCAAACGAAACGGCAATTAAACTCATTTTCGGCTTTTATTTTAAAAAAAGAAAAAAAAATGGAAAATCGTAAAGTTACTAAATGGACCCTAAATATGTTTAAAAAACTAGCAAGAAATGGTGTGTTTAGAATGGAAAAATTGAAGTAAGAATGTAAAGACCATGCCAGCAAATGAAATTGAAAAAAACAACCATTTATACAATATATATATATATATATATATATGCAAAATGAAAAAAAAAAAAGGCGTTGGTGGAAACTATAATTCATCTCGGTGGAAACTATAATTCATCTCTAACTAGTGGAGTGTCACTCACTTTGTGAGTGTAAGGGGTGATTGAGGGAAGTTATTTTTAAAACATTTGGAGAGGGGCAGCAAGGGACTTGTTTAATATCAAAGTCGAATACAATAAACATAACCTCCTAACACTAAATTCCGAATCCGCCACTGCTCACAGATGCCCCAAACATCCAAAAAAAAAGTCAAAATCAAATTATTATCTCCTGATCAAGGCAAGCAATTCCCGATAGTTGGGTAAATTTTCACAACCGTGGAGTAAATGCACCAACTAGACGATATGTTTTTTGTTTGAAGTTTTGTGATGCTATGACCATATTATACCCTCTAAAGATGATATTTGATATATTTTTTTTTAGTATGTGTTTCAATTCTTCTATTTTTTTCAGTTATTTTTAAGTTTTCTTTGTGAGGAGGAAATCCAATTGTAGGTTGTAAAACTAGTGCCTCTATTGATTTATGGATTTAGTAGGGGAAAAAACAAGAGAGATATAACTATTAATCTACTGAGAAACTTCTATTCCTGATCTTTTCTTCATATTTGATTTTTTTTTTTTTTAGTATGTGTTTCAATTCTTCTATTTTTTTCAGTTATTTTTTAAGTTGTCTTTGTGAGGAAGAAATCCAATTGTAGGTTGTAAAACTAGTGCCTCTATTGATTTATGAATTTAGTAGGGAAAAAACAAGAGAGATATAACTATTAATCTACTGAGAAACTTCTATTCCTGACTTTTCTTCATTTACTATTACAACAATGCTAGGGGCACCAAAAGATACAAAGAACTTCCACAAAATGAGTGGAAAGTCTATGTGGCACACTGGGACCCGCCAGCAATTAAGCATTATTTCCATTAATTGCTGGCGGATCCCACTGTGCCACATAGACTTTCCACTCATTTTGTGAAAGTTTTTTGTATCCTTTTGTACCCCAATCATTATTCTTACTATTATATTTAGAAAATCTTAGTTTCTTATGTTATTTATAGCTAGGTCTACTTGTCAATTTCCTATCCTTTTGTTTTTTTTTCTACTCCCTTTAGAATCTGTGGGAATAAGAGATTTTCTTACGGAGTAATTTTCTATAGAGACTATATATTTGAAAGGAAAAAAAAATTTATTTACCAATTAGTATTGCTTTAGAAATTGGAGATTTTTCAGCTTTTGTAGAAAAAATTTCTGTTCATTTGTTTCAGATTAATCTCTTTTTAAGAAATTTTCTACTTTTTGAAGAATTTATTTATTTATAAAAAGCTTTAAAATGTTGATTGTCGACTCAACTTTGACTAGAACCTTAAATATTTAATTATCAAATGTATATTAAATACATAAAATAAAATAAAAACGAATTTAAATAAAGGCTACAACAAACACAAAGAGAGGTCTAATCTATACTAATTATATATGACGAAAAATGGAGGGACTCCCAAAAAAAATGTTAATCCCACCACAAGAACAATGAAATGAGGTATAATTAGGGAAAAATATTATTCGTATATCAAAAATGACTAAATGCATTTCATGATACCACTGTCAAAATTTGTGGTATTATCATTATCATGCATTCCATAGAGTGTATTTTGACTCACAAAGATGAAGTTCTGCTAATTAACTAAGTAATGCTATATTTTTCAAATTTTCATCTCAAAAGTGATTTCCAAGTGATGGGACAGTGGGGCCGAGTGAATAACTTCTAATCAAAATTTAACTGGTCCCACTGTATTACACCTGGCCCTACTGCCACATCATTTGGAAAGCACTTTTGAAATGGAAATTTGGAAAGCATAGCATTACTCTAACTAAGTTGGCTTGTATAAGTTGGCCAGACCTCTTGATCTCCTTTTTAGAGGTAGAGGCAGTCCTAGAGTAAATATTAGTTGTAACGGGATACCACGTCACTATTTGTAACGTCTCTAATACCGAAGAAGTTTTTGGGTTATGCGGAAAGACAGAGGTGGACCTAGGATTTTATGTTAGGAGAGGCCAAGTTAAAGATATTTGAGTTCACTGAGTTCACTAGTAAACAAACTTCATGCGAGGGTTCGGGGACAGTGGTCCCGAGACAAATTTTTTGGTCTATTTCTACATATTTTTGGTTCGAGACCTTAAATTAACTCTTTTTCTGGTAAGAGGAGGAACAAAGAGGAAGTATTGGTTCATTGACATGGCCTATCACAAATATCAGTAATATTTTCAAATGTAACCCTTGACGACAAGGGTGTTCAAAGGGGGAATGAATGTTACGTTTCTATGTTTTATCATTTGTGTTTTTTAATTAATTATGTTTTCAATTAATCAAATGAATAGTTAAGTTAGTGGGTGGGATATATAGTGGGTCTTTAGTCTTTGAGTTGATTTAGGTTAGTGATGTAGTGGGGGTAGTGTGTCTAATTTGTAGGATTTGGTATTTACCACTCTCCTATTTAAAGGAGTCTTATGTCTAATGAAATATTATCATCTGCAAATAGGGGTGTCATTTGGAACGAAAATTCTGATTCCGACCGATTCCGATCCGAAAAATTCCGATTTTGGCAACTAAATATGCATTCCGAATTCCGAATTTCCGAATTCCGAAAAATCCGAAAAAAATCGGATTGGAATCAGAATTGTTTTTAGAATTCCGAAAATTCCGAAAAATTTCCGAAAATATTCCGAAATTGTATTTTCCGAAACTTTTCCGAAAATATTCCGAAATATTCCGAAAAATTTCCGAATATATTCCGAAATTGTATTTTCCGAAACTTTTCCGAAAATATTCCGAAATATTCCGAAAATATTCCGAAATATTCCGAAAATTGTGTTCATCCCACATCGAAAAAACACAAAAAAACGGGATGTAATGTGCTTCTATAAAAGGCCTACAAGTTTCAAGTGAAATCCCATTAAGCTTGAATTCCGAATATTCCGAAAAATTCTGAAAAATTCCGAATATTCCGAAAAATTCCGAATCTGATGAAATTCCGAAAATTCCGAAATTTCTGAAATTTCGGAATCCGAAATAATTTTGGAATTTCCGAAATTTCGGAACGGAATTCGGAATGTATTTTTGGCTTCCGAAAATTTTGGAATTTTTTCCGAAAGGGGTGTTTCCGATCCGTTCCGGCCGAAACACACCCCTATCTGCAAATATATGTATATCACGTGAGTGGTTATTTTGAGGCAGATCTTCCTCAAAGTTGATCATTAGAGGTAGGGTTGCCTCGAATCAGCCATTCTTCATCTATTTTCTATTTTTAATTTAATTTCTTTAAGTTACGAATATTAGGTTCGTAGCAATCTGATACGGTCCAAACTTGGACAGAAATAATAGAGGAGAAGAGAGAGATAGAAGGTTAAACATAAGAACAACTTAAGAATAACAAGAATATTGAGAGAAAAGCCGCAGCTAGAGAGAAGATAGAGAGAGAATTGAGTGGAGATAGAATGGAGGATAAAAATTTTAATCAAAGTTCCCTCATTCATTCATTCCTTCGCCATATATAGGCCTTACTGGCCAACAGTACAATTGTAATCAGAAATGCATACAATAATTAAACGTGCTTAGCTAACTAAGTAGTAAGTACCTATTTATAAGGAAATGATACTAAAGATAACTTCCCTATAATGTATGCTAAAGACAAGGCAAATGAGGCTAGCTATTGCATGATTATGGACGTGGGTATGGCATGGGATTAGTGGAGTGCTGTGGTGGGTTTAATGGGTTTGCATGGATGTAAGGTTAGGTGGTAGTGGGTTGTTTGCATGTACAGTGGTTTGCACGTATCAATGCTTCCCTCATAAAATCCTTCCCTCCATTAATGAGCTTGTTACAGAATGCACAAAACTATCAACTTGTTCTTTTTCCCAAAATGCCTTATCATATAACTCCTCTGGCATGCTAAGTTTATTGCTTTTATCCATCTAGACAATGATAAAAAAAAGGAAAAAAAAAACAAAAAAAACAAAAAAGAAAAAGAAAAAACAAAAATTTCCTACATCATGATATACAATTGAGTTGAGAAAAATAGTATAATTTGAACCTATATAGTAACCAATTGAGCTTGATAAGACTATACAAGCTTTCCTATGCTCACATAAACACCTTATCCCCTTGATACCCAGTTGATCTCTAAGATCTCAAGTTCAAATTAAATGAAAATACAACATAAGAGACTACGGTCGTGATTCCATGTCAACACATGAATCCAAAGCGGATTCCATGGCTGATAAGCTAACCAGTTTCAAAGATGTTTAAACAAAAATTTAAAGATCATTGGGGTAGACCCCAAGTTCAATTGAAACTTTAAACCAAAACATACTTTGAAAAAGTTTGCAAAAAATAGCCTTTTCCACCTTAGCAAACATTACTATGCTCACTTAAAGACCTTAGAAAACATTTCATTTTACATGGTTCCTTGCAAAAATCTATCATCATTGATGAGCAACAAGTACATTGATCAATACAATCAGTCCTAACAACTCAATTCCAAGATCTTACACATCTTTTAATAAGAAGTTCTTCATCCTTTTAATGCCAAATTCAGACTATCAAAACCAAATAAATAAATACACACACACACACACACACATATATAAAACCTACAATTTCAATCGCCATAATGAACCTCTTTGATTGTATACGTATTATCTAACAAATAACACAAATACGTCTGTAAAAGAACAATATATATAAAATGCATACATACATACATATATATACAAGCTAAATTCATATAAACATAGATCCATCAGATACATACACATTCAATCTTCGATTTTAGCCACAGAGAGAGAGAGAGAGAGAGAGAGAGAGAGAGAGATAATAGCACTAGAGAGAGAGAGAGAGAGAGGGTCGCTGGTTAGGGTAGAGATGAGAGAAAGATAGAGAGAGGAGAGAGATGAGACAGTCGGTGGGGGTCACGATTGGGAAATTGTGTTTCTCGTAAATAAAATAGCAACTTCGGGCTTTTAAAAGGATCTTATCTATAGCTTTTAAAAGGCCATAAAAAAGTACAAGCCCAACTTTTTAAAAGTCCAAAAAGCTGATTGACAAACACCTGAATGTGGGCTTGTGAGCATCCCTCATAAAGGGGGGCCAAACTCAGCCTAAGTAGTAAGTAGCTATTTACAATGAAATGATAACTAAATGTAACTACCCTATAATGTATGCTCAAGACAAGGCAAAGGAGGTTAACTGTTGCATGATTGTGGAGTGGGTGTGGCATGGGATTAGTGGAGTGCTGTGGTGGTTTTAATGGATTTGCATGGATGTAAGGTTAGTGGGTTGTTTGCATGTTCAGTAGTTTGCATGGGGTAGGTTTGCACATATTAATCTTTCCCCCATAAAATCAACCTTGTACACAAGGTTGAAGTCCAATCAAAATGAAAATTTGAAAGTCCACCAAGATCCCAATTTTCGACCATAATTATAACCCATTTACATATGCCTTGGGTAGCTAAATCTCCACTGGCCACCTTCACAACTACTAGATGGAAAACTTCCATGTTGAATAACTTTGTCCATACATGGTGTGGGCCATATTTCCCATCATAAGGGAACGAAAGTTCGATTCTGATTGTAATTTGTTCAAGAGAGTGTGTATTGCTTAAGTCCCACCAGACCAAGACATTGTATTCACTAACCATGCCTTTTTCTCGCATGGTTTACTGCGTGTGGGCGATCTGATTAAGAGCAACATTCTAAAACTCAAAGTGTAGTTCATCCTGATTTATCCAACTGGTGGGTTCGTCACCAGTGAATTTGGGAAAAGATAATTTGAGGTCAGAAGGGGGTTGGGCGGTGGTTGGTGAGTGGGCGGTGCCCCTCGTTGGGTAAAGTGTTGCAGGAAGACTCGTTGGTGGTGAATGGATTAATATTTGCCATATCGGGGACAGGGTGATGTGTAGTAACCTGAGATTTTAAATAGTGATTTAATATTAGATTTTAGAACTCTAGTGAAAATTTGGAATTTTTTGGACTTTTTTTGGAATTTTAGTTACAAGGGTTTTGGTAATTTTTACCTGAGATGCAAGTCTTGACTAGAAAATTTTAAAAATGAGATTTTTGGACTGAAAGGAGCTTATGCTCAAATGATTCACTTATGGTATTTTAACTTTTGTCATAACTGATATAGTTAGTGAGATATAATAGTTTATGTGTGTGGTACCTTGTGCTTTAGTAGTTGTACCTTGCCACTTAATATAAATAGAATATGTTAGGTTTAAATTTCATAGTTGTCAACTCTCTCTGTCTCTATATATATCTCTCTTCTCTCTTTCTAGGACATGAATACTTAGGGTAGCACAAAACCCTGGGTATCATCTAGATCTGTCGATCTCCAAGCGAATTTTCAACCTTTAGAGTTATTCCTTACAACGAGAAGCACGCGTGGACATCAAAATCACTTCAATCTGACAAATTATCTCGGTTAGGAAAAACCCTAAAGTTCTAAGGTAGTTCATATAACTCTCTAAAATGATCTATTATACATTAACTAGTATAAATCTAGAATGCTACATGGTTTGGTACATGTTTGACGAGCATAAATTCCAATCCTAGCTCTCTTGAAATTTTACCTAAATGATCTTGATGCTTATGTGCTTTCCTCTAGATGCTTATGTGCTTATGTGCTTAAATGAAAGTGCATGAAAAAGGATTTTGGGTGAAAGACGTCCATGTGTGGGGCTTTCGATTTAAAAAGGAGAAGATCTTCATGTGTGGGACTTCCAGATTTTAAAGACTATGAAAAAAAAAACCCCATGAGAGGATTTTGATTTGAAGTTTAGATAATCCCAGTTGTGGGTGTGAATGTGAGGATTGCATCCATTAGGAACGCGATCTCCTAGTCTTGCAAACCATAGGAATCGTAAGCTAAAAACCCGTTTGAGGCGGTTAAAGGCCCCCATAATGTGGTGGTGCATAGACCGGGTGTTGTGTTTGAGAGTGAGTTTTGGAAAATTTACCAAAAGGCCTACGACCGACATTGTTTTGATTCGGCAACAAATCATTACATTCATGCATTCTTGTATGTAATTCATGATGTTGTTGAATTGTATGACTCTTCTCATGGAGTGTTTTTAAAACCTTTTCAGGTAAAATGGATAAGGGCAAGGCCCTATAGTGATTGGCATGTAATTGTCCCTTAAAGACCTCATTTGTGGGTTGATTCTAGAAATCATGTAATACATAGTTATATGTTTTAGATTTGTACGTTATGCTTTCGCGTAGTAGATTGTTATCGGACGCATGTTAGTCCGTACTCATTTTTAAACTAGTATTCATGGTTGTTTTGGGGTGCATGTTATCCCCTTTAAACTTAGACTTGTTATTTGGATTCCTAAATCATGTTTGGATTCATTATATTCGTATTGGTATGTAATCGTGACATAAGCCACTCCTTTCCAAAAGATTGTATGCATATATGTTGTTGATGGAATAACTCGTTTTCATTTTTAGTTATGTTTGGGTTGAGAGGGTGTCCTATAGCCCTCACTCCTTTATTTTATTGAGTTTGAATCACCCGTTTGGGAGTGGGAGCAAAGTTGTGTGAACATATGGTTGTTGTGCAGCAGTGTCTTCTATTGCTACAATCAAGTCGACTGGATTGACCGATCGGGTGTCCAATCGACTGGATTCTGTACCCAAGAGGTTGGGCTCTCTATATTTATAAAAATAGTCGACCGAGTGGCCCTAGTCGATTGAATATTTCATGCCCTAGTCGATCGAATCTATTCCAGTTGACTGGGATAGACGTTTTATAAACTCTCTGTTTGAAAACCAGTCGACCGAACCCTTTTGTCAGTCGACTGGATCGGGCTGTTCAAAATAATGCTCTCAACTTCTTGCAAAACTAGTCAACTGATGTCTCGATCAGTCGACTGGATCTACAGATTTTCAAATCTTCCTATTTCAAAAATGTTTTAATTTGACTAGTGAATTATCTAATCACCCTAACCCCCATTTCCGGGATTTGGGCCATTACAGAATGGTATTAGAGCATAACTGGGTCGAATACTTAGGGACGTCGGATTATGAGTTCATGCATTAATTCTAATTTGAAGGTATTATGTAGACATGTTTACTTGTTAAGTGTTATGTGCCTTCGGGACGATGTGTTCACATGCTTACATGCTTATGTGTTACATGCTTACTTGATATAACAAGTGACTTGTTTAAGTATGTTATACTTGTTAAAACTTTGGAACATTAAATTTTGGAATAACTTTTATATCCTTAAAAATTGTATAGAAAGGAGCACTAGGCGTGACTCTAGAACATCGAGTTGTATTGTTTTTCTCTCAGAGTGAGTAGTAATCAGTTTTACCTTTTGGAGTTTCTCCTTAGCATCTTTTATCGGTAATTCAAATCACTCTTTTGAGAGTTTATCTAATCGTTGAGATTGTTTTGATTTTGTTAAAAATATATATATATATATATAATCATACTTCTCAACTCGTGTGATGATTCTGTAGTTCTATCAAGTATTTCGTCTTGATGACTCTATGTATGATCCAAGTTGTGGAATATTAGTTTCTACAGTAATCGTTTTTATCCCTTGGATCCTATGGTCATCGCATAGTGATCAATTGTCATGAAGTGTCTATCCCATCGTGGATTCACTCCGTTTATTGTTGGTTTTCGATTTCGAATGTGATTACACCACTCTTTGTTTTAGTTACTTGAAAGCATTCATACTCCAGTCTTGAACTTTTGTATTTCTACATCGGTTCTATAGTTTGGTTGCGTATCCTTGTTGGCGCATATCTTGGGACGTAAACTTTTTGTGTCGTGTTTTGAGGTAGATCACTTGGGTTCTACACTCATTGATAATCCAGTGGGGATTACAGTTTCTTTGGACTCAGTGTGTATGGTTGCGAGCTTGTGATAGTTGACCGATAGGTTTTCGTACTTTTTACATTATTTTTATGTCCGATTTTGAGTTTCGTTGACATTTGTCCTTACAGATAATGCTTTGAGCATTGCTTGTCTCAAGTTTGACATTTTGAGAATTGTAGAGAAATCCTAGTCATCTAGGATTTTGTTGAACTGAAGATTCTTTTTCATTGGATCATAAAGTGTATAACTTGAGGATTGTTAGTGTCATAACTTTGAGGCACATGATCATTAGTTATACTAAGTCGTTGAGAGGATCTCACGGTTATTTGGGGACCTTAGGTCTTAAGATTGATATGGGGAATTGTGGGTTGAGTAATTCAGTTTTGGGAATGGGAATGTTATTTTGAGAATACATTCAGTTATATACACGTTAGATGACTTGGGACAATTAAGAGTGCCAAAGTCATTTACTTGATTGAGGACAGAAATTTGATAAGCACTACCGTAAGTGTCGGTGTGTATTTAAGGTCTTTGATTGTTGTCTACTTCGAGTTTGACAGGCATAGAAATCAAGAATCACTTTGAGGTGTATATTTTAAGAGTTTGAAACAGCATTGACGATGAATTATTGGTCTTAATTGGTTTTGGACAGAAAGGTGTTCTAGAAATAAAAACCTTGTTTGGGTTTGGAAACAACTTTATAATTGTGGTTTTGATTAAGGAATTTCGTATCTGATGATTTTGAAGCTCTTAGAGGTAGAATGTAGTTATCGCTTGATATATTGAGAAGAGTTGTAAGTATTTTGAAGTCGTAAACGTCATGTTGAATCGTGTTTGAGGACTTATGGATGTAAGCTTTAGGACTTGAATGGAGCCTTGACAATGAGTGGTTTCTAAGGAATTCTTAAGGTGAATTATGACGTAAGATTCTAGTTTGTTCATTTCAAAGAAATCGATATGGTATGGGATTAGTTTGAGGATCCAATTATCAAATCGAACCTGAGAAATGAAATAAATGGATAAATATATAAGATATTGACTGGAAGTATTATCTTGTGAGACTAATATAGAACTTGTGGATTGGAGTCGAGCAAGGTGCTTGACGAAGGATTTTTGAACCCATCAAAATTTGATGTTTGAAGAAGGATATCGAAGGTGAATAAAATGAGTTGTCTTAAGTTGAGAATTTCATTCAGAAAGAAAATCTTATGTACAAAGGACTTGTGAAAATCTGAACTCTTCGAGGGAAATACTGTCATGATTCTTATTTGGTAGAATGCCTAAAAGAGGTATCGAGAAGTAATAGAGTGATTGATGGATCCGACTTTAAGAGTAGATTAAAATCGATTCCAGATCTTTTCTAAGAATTATTGGAACACTCATTTGGGGTCTTGAAGTTCATTAGGTAAGATGTGTGACACATCTTAGGTATTGGATTGGTGAAGTGATCTACAGAGTTAGTGAATGAGCCCCAGAGGCCGACTTTGTCAATGTCTTGATAAGACATATTGATAATGCTCTTTTCGATTTGATGTTCAGATTGCCTAGTGTCTCCAAGTAAATACTATTATAAGATTGAGGAAGAAATTGGTGTGATGAGTCAAACTTTGAGGTTCATTTTAAATCTTGAAATGTTTGGTAAGGACGATGCTTAGGTATTTATCATGAGGCTTGGGTTTGCATGGAGCAAAACTTTGGGTATGACCTTTTACGTTGTGAAGGTATGGCTTAAAGACAGACAATAGGAAATCTTTTGTTTGTTTGAGGATATAGTAACTGAGTAAGCGATTTATACATTTGGTAGGGTAGGATCTTTATAAATTTGAAGATTTCATGAATAAGACTGAAGGGACAATGATAAGTTTTGGAGGATGATCATGAAGATAAGTACAATGAGAAATTATTGATGAAAGTGTCCTAAAACTCCTAGAGAGTTAGATAGAATCATGAGATGACTGGAAGCTGACTTATGGTTTTGGAAACCTTCGAGTAATGGAACATGTGAGTGTTTGAGTCAAATTGAAGAGAAACTAAGGATGTTATGATTGAGTGTTTGACACTCATTGGTACCTTTGAGGTTAGAATTCTTTGTGGATTCGACAATTGTCTTTGAAAGACCGAGAGCAATTTATGGCCCAATTATGATTGGGAAATGAGAAAGTGTTAAGAAATTCTAGATCAACTTTTGTCTTAAAGAATTTTGTAGTAAAATTTTGAAATGTACATTTGTACTTGGATGTTGGTTTTGGTTGAAATCCGTAGAGGTTTCATTCGAATTGGAAGGTTGTTTTACCATTTACTGTTAAAGTAGAACTGTGAATGACGTATGAATCTGTTATAAATCTTTGAAGAGATTAACTTGGAGGACGACTTTACATAAGTTGGATTTAGTCTACATATTGTTTTGAGGTGACTATGGTTATGTATAACCTATTCCTAGTGGTGGAAGTATGATTTTTGAGTGGTTGGTTTTGACAACCTATTTGATAGAGCATGAAAAAGGTTTACAAACTGAAATCCAGGGTTTACACAGATGATCGTGTCAGATTGAATTTTGTATCGGGTTGTTGGTTTTCCATTGGGAACTTCTATGATGGATTTCAGCGATTCTACAAGTGTAGGATGTGTAGAAGAATCAGAAAGTTTATTGAAGATACCGCGGATGTGATTCTTACTGGTTGTGTCACTTGGTGACTAGAATGAGTTCTTGTATACCAGATTTATAATCTAGATATAGATGGATTATAAGGGTACCATATCTTGAAGGAATACGAGTTGATATGATTTGAGATGTTCAAGGAGTTTGTATACTCACGAAAGATTTCAAAGTATTGATTGGTTATGTTATCACAGAAGGACATGAGTTTGTACATGATTCCTGACTTGGGTCACCTAGGGTTTAAAGTTTGACTTGATGTTTACCAAGATTATGTGATTGTGTTGTGAGTGTTGAGTTTTGTGGATATTGGAATTAGAAAGAGTACACCGAGAGAAGTGCACTGTATTGAGAACTCACTACATTTGAGTTGAATAACTGATTTAAAAGCTATCAGGATTGAGATTGAGAAAGTTGTTGATTGTTTCAGAATTAGTTTTGATAAAGGTTATTTATTTTGAATGATGGCCTAAGGTATGAAAAAGTGATTCAGCAATGAGAGAATACTTGTGAAGCAAAGTTGTCAGCTTGTGGTAAGGACTGTTTATGACTAAATTATCTTCAGAATTGTGGGTGTCAGGTAACAACAAATAGTTAAGCTAGCTTTAGATAGTCTACTCTTGGATATGCTTGTGGTACATATGTATTATCAGTTGAGGATTTCTTTTCTGACCTTATGAGTTTGGGGCAACATTTTCGTGTATTTGATTTTGAGACAGTTATCTATTCGAAGATATTGCCTTGAGGACGGTAGGTATAACCACTTAAGAGTGATACTATGATAAAGAATTTTCTTCAGCTTATGAGATTGGGATTACACCTATCGTGTGTTGAAATGTTATTATCTTTCTTGGAAGAGGATGGAGGATACCTCTTTACCGATTTGCCAGAATTAAATTTCGCGGACGAAATTTAAGGGGTAGACAGCAATAACCTGAGATTTCAAAACAGTGATTTAATATCAGATTTCAGAACTCTAGTAAAAATTTGGAATTTTTCAGACTATGTTTGGAATTTTAGTCATAAGGGTATTTTGGTAATTTTTACATGAGATGCAAGTCTTGACTAGAAAATTCAAAAACTGAGATTTTTGAACCGAAAGGAGCGTATGCTCAAATGATTCACTTTTGTCATAGAACTCTGGTGTTTTAACTTTTGTCATAACTGGTACGGTTAGTGAGATATAGTAGTTTATCTGTGTGGTACCTTGTGATTTAGTAGTTGTACCTTGCCACTTACTATAAATAGAACATGTTAGGTTTAAATTTCGTAGTTGTCAACTTTTTCTCTCTCTCTCTCTATATCTCTCTTCTCTCTCTCTCTCTAGGACATGAATACTTAGGGTTTTGAGCACAAAACCCTTGGTATCATCTAGATCTGTCGATCTCCGAGCGAATTTTCAAGCTTTAGAGTTATTCCCTATGACGAGGAGCACGCATGGACACCAAAATCACTTCCATCCAACAACTTATCTCGGTTAGGTTAAATTCTAAAGTTCTAAGGTAGTTCATATAATTCTCTAATATGATCTATTATACGTTAACTAGTATGAATCAGGAATACTATGTGGTTTGGTACACGTTTAACGTGCATAAAATCCAAACCTAGCTCTCTTGAAATTTTGCCTAAATGATCTAGATGCTTATGTGCTTTCCTCTAGATGCTTATGTGCTTATGTGTTTAAATGAATGTTAAAAACATGTGTACTTGCTTTCATAGAAGTTTGATAACATGATTTGTATAGAAATCCATGATTTTTTGCCTATGCTTAGGTTGTATGAAAGATTATTAGTATGCTTGTTCATCTAGCATAATATTGTTCATTTGCATTGCATAAGCATGAGATAAGCTTGATTATAAAATTGAGCATGAACATGTGCATCAACATGAAAATGCACGAAAAAGGATTTTGGATGAAAGACGTTCATTTGTGGGGGCTTTTGATTTAAATTGGGTAAGATCTAAATGTGTGGGACTTCCGAATTTTAAAGATCATGAAAAAATAAAAACCTCTGTGAGAGGATTTTGATTTGAAGTTTAGATAATCCCAGTTGTGGGTTTGAATGTGAGGATTGGATCCATTAGGAACGCGATCTCCTGGTCTTGCAAACCATAGGAATCGTAAGCTAAAGACTCTAATTATGAGGTGGTTAAAGGCCCCCATAACGTGGTGGCCTATAGACCGGGTGTTGTGTTTGAGAGTGAGTGTTTGAAAAATTAACGAAAAGGCCAACTGGCGACATTGTTTTGCTTCGGCAACAAATTACTACATTCATGCATTCATGCATATAATTCATGATATCATTGAATTCTATGACTATACACGTCGTCGAGCTCATGGACTATTTTTAAAACCTTTTAAGGTAAAATGGATAAGGGCAAGGCCCTATAGTGATTAGCATGTATCCGCCCCTGAAAGACCTCGTTTGAGGGGAGATTCTAGAATTCATGTAATACACAGTTATATGTTTTAGATTTGTAAGTTATGCTTTCGCGTAGTAGATTATATATTATCGGACGCATGTTAGTCCGTACTTGTTTTTAAACTAGTATTCATGGTTGTTTTGGGGTACATGTTATCCTCTCTCAACTTACACTTGTTATTTGAATTCCTAAATCATGAGAGGATTCGTCATATTTGTATTGGTATGTAATCGTGACATAAGTCACTCCTTTTCGTAAGATTTCATGCATATATGTTGTTGATGGAACAACTCATTTTCAATTTTAGTTATGCTTGGGTTGAGAGGGTGTCCTATAGCCCTCACTCCTTTATTTTATTGAGTTAGAATCACCCATTTGGGAGCAAAGTTGTGTGAACATATGGTTGTTGTGCAGTAGAGTCTTCTGCTACTACAATCCAATCGACCGATCGGGCGTCCAGTTGACTGGATTTTGTACCCAAGATGTTTGGACTCTTTGTATTTATAAAAATAGTTGACCGAGTGGCCCCAGTCGATTGAATATTTCATACCCCAGTCAACCGGATCTATTCCAATCGACCGAGACAGATGTTTTTATGAACTCTCTATTTGAAAACCAGTCGACTGGATCGGGCTATTCAAAATAATGCTCTTAGCATCTTGTAAAACCAGTCGACCGATGTCCCTATCAGTCGACTAGATCTACAGATTTTCAAATCTTCCTATTTAAAAATGTTTTCATTTGACTATTGAATTATCTAATCACCCTAACCCCCATTTTTGGGATTTGGGGCATTACATGATGGGCACTAGTGACTCGTAGGGCCTACAATTCAGTACGGATCGATTGAAGGGTGGTATTGACTTAGTTAAACAAGTGGTCGAACGGTTGGGGTGATCGTGACGAAACGTTTCACTGGGGGAAAATGGGTTAACATCGGCCATATCGAGGACATGCTTTTGGGTGCGAGTGATGCGTAGAGCATGCAATTTGGTAAGGACCAATTGAGTGGTGTTGTTAATTTGGTCGAAACTCGACTCATGATGAGCCAAAATTCTGATAACTGCATTGCGGACCTCAGTGTTGGATTTTCCACAGGTATCCATAAGATCTCACGGCTCTGATACAACTGATACGGTCCAAACATGGACTGGAATAAAAGAGGAGAAGAGAGAGAGAGAGAGAGAGAGAGAGAGAGAGAGAGAGAGAGAGAGAGAGAGAGAATGTTATACTAAAGAACAACATAAGAATAACAAGAAGATTTAGAGAAAAACCGCAACTAGAGAGAAGATAGAGAGAGAATGAAGTCGAGATAGAATGGAGGATAAATATTCTAATCAGAGTTCCCTCATTCATTCATTCCTTCGTCATATGTATAGGTCATACCGGCCAACAATACAATTGTAATCCGAAATGCATACAATAAGCAAACGTTCTTAGCTAACTAAGTGCTAGTAAGTGCTAGTTTGGCCCCCATATGGCTTCTTAAAAGGTCCTTATGAAAAGCTGCTTATCAAAAACTCCTTATGAAAACATCTAATGAGGTGTTTGGTAACTTTGTGAAAAAGCTACTGATCAAAAGCAAAAGCTCATCTTGAGCGCTTAGTCAAAAAGTTGTAAAAGCATTAAAAATGTATTAAATGACTAAAATAGACATTATGAGCGACCCTGTTATTTTGTAATACCCCGTATTTAATTTTCGCATTTTAATCGAAAAATTCCAGTTTTGGAATTTGTTCAGTATAATTTTACCTGCGTATGTGTATCATCGCGTGAGCTCAACACACACGATGATCTTTCATGTTTGCTTAGAGACAAAATAAATTCTTGCACAGTGTGTGCATATGAATTGTGTGTGTGTTCCGTGAATGTGTTTGTGAGTATGTATTTTGTGTGTATGTGTGTGTATGTGTGTGTGTGTGTGTGTGTGTGTGTGTGCGCGAGCGCGCTTGAAGCCTCTTGGGGGCCAACCAAAAGGAAACCTATAAAAATAAACTCGCCCCCACTCTTAATCTATCATCTCAATAGCTCTCTATCTCTCTGCCATCGCTTTCTTGACTATACACACACATGCATATTATTACATATATACACACATACATGGCAATATAGTCAGATACATAAATAAATATTCAAGTAGTAGAATTCAAGCTTTAGATAAATCAAATTGGTAAGTTCCATTTGTAATTTTAGTTTATACAGTCTGTATATATATATAGAATTCATATATACATATATCATTAGGGGTCCGAAAATCGTTGTACCAAATACAATAATGATAATGTGATTTCTTTATATCAAATGAAAGGTCTTGATCCTACGAGACTCTGTTTTAAATTTCAGAAGCTCATTCATTACGGTCGCGACGAACGGTCAATTTAAAGTTTTGCCATCTTTCGATTTTTTGATTAATCAGAGCTATGTTTTGATTCATGAAAAACTAATTATATTTTTGGAATCTACGTGGAAAAATGATGAATTTCATATATTGGAAGTCCTGTTTTGGTTAAGTTTTGAAAATTGTATTTTTAACAGAGCTTCGAAGAAGTCAACAATTGCTTCTGGTTCGCAGCTCGCGCGCACGACCAGGCATATTTTGAAAACTGTTTTTAAATGTCCACGTGACCTTTCAGAATAGAATTCGTCCTAGCGACCTGCACGAACGACCATAGGCAGTTTGGTAAAAACTCCTATTTTCTTGTACTTGAGACATAACTGAGCTAAGGGACCTTGTACCCTAAGCTTTAAGAGTTGTACTTTACTTTAATAGTAGTTGTACTTGTGGTTAGAGGTGTCGTACCTCACTGATATACACGCATTATTGTATATCGAGATTTGTAACAAATTGGACAATTCCGAATTCTTTTTCTGAGTGCTTATTCTATCATCGGTGAACGGTAGTTCCATATGATCTTCAATAAATTTGTATAACATGTTAATGGTGTACTTGTATGTTTATATGAATTGATATGTTTTATGTGTTTACTTGGTTGATTTTAGCATGTCTATTGTGTTGCCATAAATCGATAGCATGTTTTGATATGTGATTTAATGTTGAATATGTCTTGATGCTTAGAGCTCACACATGTCATAACATTTCATAAGCATGAGCATGAACATGAACACAAAAATCATGAAAATAGTTTTGGGATGAAAGACCTTAGAGGCTATCGATTTTTGAAAAGGGAAGACCTTAAAGGCTGCCAGGTTTTGAAAAAGGGAAGACCTTAGAGGCTTCCGTGCATAAAACCATCTTGGAGGGATTTTGTTTGAAAAGATAGAAATCCCGGATTTCTGGGTAGGCGTGTGAGATTGGTACCGCTAGGAACTCGAACTGAGGGACGTGTTAAGAAACCCCTGTAACATTGAAGGCTAGGCCTCCGTGTAATTCGTAAAGCCTAAAGTCCCGCACGTTGAAGGCTAGGACTCCATGGACGGGAAGCCCATGGTCCGGGTAATGATATTGATGTTCGAGAGTGAGTGTTTGAAGAGAGCATGAAAATGATTTCCATGCATAATATTGGCATTCATTACACTCACGTATATTATGCAACAGATGTTATTGTGTGGTTATATAGTATATGAGCCTCCATGGCTTATGGACTATAAAACCATTTTTATCAGGTGAAATAGATAAGGGCAAGGCCCGCAAGATTTGATGAGCTTCCGCTTTGTTTGAAGGCTCCATTTACTGGATTTTTAATTTAAAGAATGTAATGTAATTTGTTTCAAAGAATATGTTATATTTTATTGGACAAGTGGTAGTCCACCCGATTTCAATAGAATCATAGCTTAACTCTGATTTTCTGTCACGCCCCGGAGTAGCCAAAAATAGGGAAAATTTAAAATTTCCTTTCTGGATCCATAGGGAATGACGAGTTACATTAACTGATTGTCCTTTTCAACATTCTATACATGGTTAACAGAGTAAGCGGAAGCATAAAAACACCTATCGGTATTCTTCAATAGAACTCAAATGTCTGGGATCTAATTATTACATCATGAGTCTAAATAAAAAATCTATATGGCAGCCTAGGGCGATCTATATACAATACATATCTAAACCATTACCTCAAATAGAAGACAATAAGGCAAAATTAAGTAATTCTAAATAAGACTATGTCGGAGTCCTTCGCTTCAACTTGTACATTTGCCGTGTCCCTTTGGGTAGACCTCGTCTTCAGAGTCGTCACCTGTGAAATCTAGACGTGATATGTCCAGGGCAGGAAGGAGAGCCATTAGCTTTTGAAGCTAAGTAAGTTGACCTAACCGATCACTCCTAATATAAACAATAATATACAAGTACAACAAATATCTCGAACTTGAATATTTGATAAGCATTATCTCAATACGTATGATTAATAACATGATAATATGAATGAGATACGACACGATGCATCATTGATATATTCGACTTTACTTAGACACCATTACTGACTCATGTGACTTGTTACATTACTAGTGTAACACCGTTAGCTTAGAGTGGAATGATTACGTTGCTATCGTCGCCTAGCAGGGCCCTATAGTAGTTTTTGGTTTAAAAAAAAAGAGTATAATGATTGTACTCTTAGGTCCTCGTGACCTTGCATGGAGAATAGAATAGTTACAACGCTATCGTCGCCTAGCATGACCCTATAGCATTATAAAAGGTGACTATTACATTCAATGTTCAGGTGGATATTTTGCTATCGTCACCTAGAATGGCCCTATAGCGTATCAACCATCAACTCATGTTCCACCTCAATGATTTCAATGGGTACCTTTGCTATCGTTGCCTAGCATGGCCCTATAGCATATCAACCATCAACTCATGTTCCACCCCAATGATTTCAATGGGTACCTTTGCTATCGTCGCCTAGCATGGCCCTATAGCATTTCATCGTTGATTCCATTGATTTGACTATACCATTCGGACCTCCGCGATCCATTCAATATGTATGACAATATGACTGGGTTAGTCCCCTTGACTAACCATGCAGACGTCAACATAGACATCATGACTCAATTGCGTTCATATAAATGTCCATGTGATTGTATAATTATGAAGCATAAAAGCATGTATAACGACAATTAATAACTATGCATGGAGTTTGAATATTTACACATGCGTTCATCATATAAATAGTACATCTGAACGTACACATATATAATACTCATCAGTTATGTCCAAACATGACACACTAGATATTTATAATTGCACAAAGAGTAATTCTACAATATACCAAGCGAGTTAGGACGAATCACCTCGATGCGGGTGCGTAAAAACGAGCGTAGCAGTGGTCCCTACAAAGTATATAAATATATTGAACGGCGGTTAATAAGTGTACTAGAATCAAGGGCATAATGGTAATTGTGCCAGATGGATTCCTAAACCTCAACATGATGATCTAGACATCATTCTGAGTCTCACGCCATTGACTAGACTGAAATCGGAGTCCGTCGCATAAAATGCTGAGTTTTCATACCAGTGTGGGCCCTAAAGACAAGCTGTATTTTTGACTGTGTCAAAAGGTCACCAAACTTTAAGGGGATATTCTAGACATTATTCTAAGACTCTAGGAACTGACTGCTTATTTTTCTGAGCTACGATTTATTTACTGTGAATTATCAAAGTCCTAAATATATAATTATAGTCCACGAGGTCCTATAATTACAAAATATATTTTGTGAAAAGACCTTTGGTCCTTATAAATATTTTTATTAAATACTAGGCCTTTGGTCTGTATAAATATTTTTATTAAATACTAGGCCTTAAAATAAGCTAGTGGCGTTTTTCTCATAATTTTCAGAGCTCGTTTAGTATTAAAATAATTTAAACAATGGTTAAACGGCTCCTTATTAATATATTAAAAATGTTAAAACTTAGTTTTATAATTTTATAAATTATAAAAAAAAAAAAAAACAGTCCTTTATGTCCTTATGACATAATATACAATTTCTTGGATTTTAAAATGGGCCAATGGATATCTATTATCTATTTATCATAATTTAAAACTAACATTTTTATTTATTTAAGTCCAAATAAATAATGACTATAATACATCAATACTAAAGTTTGGGTTTTTATAAATAAATTATTTATAAAATGAGGGTATTAGGCCTCGAGATAAACAAATATTTTTAAAACAATTAACAACTACACATCTCTTTTTATTTTAATTAAACTCACAATTATTATTTATTTAAACTAAATAAATAATAAGTAGCACATAAATAATAAAATATAATTTTAGCATATAATAAATATTAAAGTGTAATATCCCAGAATTTAAAAATGGATTAAGTAGTATTAAATCTATCTTAGTGCACCTCTTTTGAAATAGGTCCAACTGAAAAACGTTTTTCGTGTTAGGTCCACAAATATATATAATACACAAATGCCCCTATTAAAATATTTCTATAATTAAGTCATCTAAAAATTAGGGATTCCAAATTTAGGTTTGAAAAAACCCATATCATGCTATTATCTATATATGTATATATAATTATTAAAAAGCAATTCGGCTATTATCTAGAGAAAAGGATTAGAGATCTTTATTCTAAAGAAACCCACTTTGCTTCTACGCGACGAGAGAGAATTAAAGAAATCCACTCTTCTCTGACATGAACAACCCAAAATTCGAGCTCAACTCTGACGCCAACGAAACAATGGTGAAGAAAGGTAAGAAATCCACTTTTTTGGGATCTTGATCGGCTCTCTCCATGTGCACATCTACTGTTTAGTCATACTAAGGGTCTGGTCTTTGAAAATTCTATCGATTTTAAGGACATGTGTAGATTGTTCCCTATGCTAAGTTTTTCATTAGCGATTTGGTCGCATTTTTTGGATGATCTTGTTTGGATTTATTCTGGTGGGTCGTTGATATCATGCAGCCCTTCAATCTTCATGTCTTGAGGCGCGTATTTCTTCTTGTTACAAAAGTTTTTCTTTTGCATTTCTTCCTTAGGCTAATCTAGGGCTGTGCTCCAGGTTTTGTGTATTTATTAATACGTTTTACAAGATAGCGGATGACAACTTGGTCTTATATTTTGAAGGAGTGGGCAGCCAACCCAGGCTTATATTTTAAGATTTTTCCTTTGCAAGTAGGATGCCACACCATTTCAATCTTGTTATTTGGATGAGAATGATGCATTTTTAAATTTTATGTAATGGGCCATTTCACCCCTTTTGTGTTTCTGCGTGCTGCAATTTATTATCACAAAAAACAAAAACTCTACTTTATTTCTTCTTATTGTTTGATAACATTGTTGATTCTTAATGTTAAATTTCACACTGTTTTTAAAATTTTACACTGTTGAAAAGTTTTAAACTGACAGAGAAAGACTCATGGAAAGGGGCGTTTCGACGTATCAACCCAAGACATAGAGAATCCCTTGAGTATGTGGTGAACTCAACCAACATATATAGCATAACGCAATGCAAAACAGTGGCGCATGAATCCTACAAACACTATGGGATGTCTTGGAGCATTTATGGGGTTCCAAAGTATTATGTGCGAGTCTTTTTAGGGGTAGGATGCATGTGCTTTGGTTGTCTTTTGTGGAGGATTTTTAGGATGATATATGATGTAAGGCCCATTTAATGTAGTATAAAAATTGTACACTGTAATGTAGTGTAAAAATGTACGATGAGTAAGTGATACTTAGTGAATAGACTTAGTACACTGATAATCTGACTAGTCATTGCTGCCAAAAATATCTGTAATGCTCACCAAAATTACATTGAACGAAAAAAATAGTAATGGATAATCCAACAAACCATTTGACATGGCACTAAAGATATGGAAATCAATAAATAGCAAATTTAATGGAACTACATGTTACATATAGTGATATTAATGCTATAATTAAGAGATTTATATCAGGAAACAGTTATACTAACAACTTGCAAGATATTTGGTTGACTGATCTATATAAATTTATATATCTACGTGTGTATCTATCTATACGACTTAAATGGTGACTCCAACAATTTAGAGATTAATAATTAATATTAAGATATGCTAAAAATAAGGATATTTTAAGTTAATAGAGTCCTACGTGTATGCATATGATTTCTCTGTGTATATAATCTAGGGGTAAAATTGTAACAATATTGACACTAAATTGGGGGATGGACTAATCACAATAAACTTCATGTTTGTTTGGACTTAACACTATAATTAAATCTTGAGTGGACCTAATCGAAAAAAGTTTAGTAGATAGGGATTTTCAAGAAAATTTCTATTTAAAAATCCCTTTGATAATACATTAAACTATTTTAGACCATCTATTATATGCAATAACTAATTATTAAACATGAACAAATAATAAAATTAATTAACCACTTGTATCATACAAATATGCTAATGTACAACACCTTAGAAAATCTAATATGAGCTTTCTTCTTCTCCCCAACGGGCTGATTCACACAGCACGTATATATATATATATTACGTATATATTATCATTCTTTGGCTTAATGTTCAAACGATCATAACTCGTTCATTACTCGATGAAAATCGGTGACCATAAGTCAAAATCGAGTGTCTCGACGAGCCCGATCCAATGGCACAGGTTTCGGGTCCTGACTCTTAACGGTTTGTACGAAAAATGGAAAAAAACTGAAAGAGGACTTAAACTTTGACCGATTCGTTCGTCGCGATACGACATAGTCATCGTGAACGGTTCGAACTGAGACTTAATGGGGTCCTAACCTATTGTTTTTCATTCACAGAACGCGTTTCTGTCATCGTTGACGGAACATTGACTTTTACGCCTATATATGTGCCACCGGGAATATCTCTACGTAAAAATGTGTAATGCTACAGCATTTTATGTTGGATCACTTCTACAAATGCTACCAAGTGATTTAGTGGGCTCACCTAGGCTCATGGTGGTCCAGTGGTGGCGCGTTAGGGTTCCGAGGCCATCTCGGGTTGCTCGGGTGGTCTCGACAATGGCTACTCCTTCCTCTCTCTAGCTTCTTCTTGTTGTGGTCTGTGTCTATATATATTTATGCAGTGTGTGTGTGTGTGTGCAGAGAGGGTTGAGGCAGAGTGTGAGTGAGGGATGAGGATTTGGTATTTATTTTCTTTCTTTTCTCTCTCTCTCTCTCTAACCGTGGCCTCTCTCTCTCTAACTATCACCCTTCTCGGGGTGCCTCCCTCTCTCTCAGTCTATCTATGTATATATATAAGGCACACATGCACACACCTATATATTTTATATATATACAACACACTATACATACATATAATATAATGCATATATATAATTTAAGTCATGTGTGTTCGAGGTGGTGGCAGTGAGGGTGATTGAGGGGGGCAGGTGGCAAGGGTGATGTGCGACGATGGATTTGAGAGGGGTGGATTGAGGGGGAAGATTCGGTGGTTAGGGGAGGGGGTGAATGTTCGGTGGCTTGAGGAGGGATCTAGGGTAGTTGTCCAAAGGTTAGGGAGGTCTTTGGCTAATGGGTAATGCCCAATAGGTTTAAGGTAGATTTGGTTGTACTATTATAAATTTAGGATCCTATGCTTGTCTTGGTCTGTGTGCCATTCAGTCTAAGTTGAATACAAATTTACACGGGTCTACGTGAATCTCAGTCTAGGTCTAAAGTTTCAGTCCAAGTTTATATCTTAATTACAGTTTGGGTCTATATACTATCCGAATATAATATGACTGTCTAAGTCTAAAATAAACATTGATAATAATAATCCTAATTATACTCGCGAAGCTAATACGACATCAGGTCCAAACATAATATAACCTATGCTTATAATATCTTGTGATAATCAATAATATAATTTAATCCATAATTTACGAATTAAGCAATCACGAGTATAATATAATTCATAGTTCTAATATCTAGTGACCACAAAATATTTTATAACCTATAGTTATAAATTCAAGCGATAACAATTATTAAAATACTCTATAGCTATAAAATTAGATGACAAAGAAATGTAATATAATCTATTTAAGAAATAAGAAATAGTTAAATTGTGATATTACTATAGGGGGTCGGCTTAGCAATAAAAATCACATTAATAAGGCAATACAGATTTTATGAATATAAAAATCTTGAACGCCGTTGAATATATAATACGTATATTAGTACAGGTTACGAAAATAATTACCGAAAATAAACTCTTAAGTACAGACATAAATCTGGAGATCCAATATATATAGGAAATTTGCGGGTATTACATCATCTACCTCCTATTAAAGATTTCGTCCCCGAAATCTGAAGCAGGTAGTTCTTAAGCGTACAAGGTTCGAATCTCGTGTGACGGATTCTAAGATAACGTATTAGTTAGGTACACTAGGCTTGTCCTAATCGTGCCGGGACGTCATCGTTTACTCTTATCTTCAAAGACGCTCCGTCCTTATTGTGGGGTCTCTACTAGATCTTTATTAGAGCGATCTCTCTTCATCTTTCACTCTTCTTGATGCGATGTTGAGAATTCTCATTGGCCTTTCGTTTCATGTGATGGTCTTGTTGACTTTTTTGTTGTCGTTGTTTGTTGAGTTTGCGTCATTCCTGTTAACGAAGTTCTAGTTGACTCCTGTGTTATCGTCATCCGTGACTCGTAGGGGTCGTGAACATATCACTTATCATGTCGGTACGAAGAATATTGCGTATTAGCGTATCCACTTGAAAAGTGTAGTGATCTTCTGGCATAGTTAGCGGTAACGAGAGTTAGTAGACGATTCTATTGTAAATAGTCCAATGCGTCGTGGTGATGGCTTCTTTTTTTTTTTTTGGTCCAATAGCACGTTGCCTTGAGCGATCAATACTTTCAATGGTACTTTATCTCCAACCTCAAATTGTAGGTCCGTCCTTCATTGGCCTGTGTAGTTTCTTGTGTCAACTCAGGGGTTTCTTGTATCCTCCCTTCATTTTTGGCCTGTCTGACATGATAGAGATTGACATGACCTTCCGTATAGGGCCTCGAATGACATCATGATTGTACTTGACTTTGTCGTAGTTAGCGAACATTGATCAGCGACCAGTTGAGTCTCTCGTGTTTTCGTTCCTGATGCGCCATGAGCTTTCATAGTTGATGGTGTAAACTCTCCCACATATTTGCGATGTTGTTGAGGATGTGTTGATGACGTGAGCTTATAAGATGTCTTCTATCGTTAGGTTAGCGCGTCTGGTTTGACCGTCGATCTAAAGGTGGAATGCGATGCTCGTAGCATACTTATAGTTACTATCTGACGATTGGTCGTACCTCTACTATAATATGTATATATATATCAGGACACTAATCATTGCAATAATACTAGATATGCAAGACTAGATTCATTGATAAGTCAAAATATTGCATAGTTGATTACATAAATTGTATCAACTTCTACTAACGTACATAAAACACAAGAAATGAGACTACTAGCCTGATCAATCATATATGATAAACTAGATCCTAAGATATCTAGCACGAAAAGTCTTCTAAGCTTGAGTCATAAGGGAAAAGCCTCCTCCGAATCTGTGGTTCTTTATCTTGTTATATGCTGAACTGGTTGTCTAACACAGTCTCGTCCTCTTGACATTTGTGACGATTGTCCTTCCCTTCTCCTTCCGAGTTCAATAGTAAAACTTGATTGATGCTCTTCAATGTCTCGTAATCCTTACGGATGTGACCTATCTTGCCACTATAGTTGCATTGCGATCCTTGTCCTTCGATTTGTCTCGGTGCTGGGCATTCGTAGAACTGATGTCTGCGATTTCTACAGTTGAAACAACGTTGGCGTATTTTGCGTTGGACCAATGCTGTTATTGTGTCGGACTTCCTCTTATTCTTCATGTGTTCTTTCAATTTTTGTTGCTCCTCTTCTTCCAATCCAGCCTTACTGGGGATGATGGTATAGAGCTAGGCTTGTCTGAGCTGTCCTTCGGCATGTGCTCCGTAGCGTCCATCTCGAGGTGCTTTGCAGTCCTTGCTCAAATGTCCTTTCTCACGACAGTTATAACAGATAACATTTGGTTGGTTGGGGGTCCTGGAAGCTTGCAATTCTCGGCCAGATGTCCAGGGTATCCATAGTTGAAACAAACACCATGATCGTCATTCGTTGTTCCAGGTTATCCTTGCAGTAGAGCTGGCCTTGGTAGTGTAACTGGTCGTGGCTTGAGTGATCTCAAAAGCGATTCTGAATGGGCGATATGGAGGTGTCTAAACAACTCGTCTCCATAGTCACTTGCACTAGTGCTGTCAACAGTCCTCCATAAGCCTTGTATCAGTCTTCCAAATACACTGGTGGGATCGATCTCCTTAGGTGTCATGTTACGGAGTCTTTTTAACTGGTTCTCTATTGCTTGATATGATTGAGCCATTGCAGAGGTTGAGGAGATTCTTGCCTTCCAACATATGAGTTCGTGTCTATAAGGTCTCTAACACATCTTATGCAAAGCAATCATAACCTATTATATCTCACATGATAGTTAACAACATAATCATAGTAATTAGAATACGATGATTGAAACGATTGAACAGATTGATCGAGAATGAAGTTGAATCTGAAAAGGCATATGAACTCTCATAAACAGAAGTACAATAGTAGAAAGGGCGTGATCCATTCAAGAATAGAATGTAGATCTAACAATGATTGAATAACTAATTACTATAGAAGTAACCGTAGTATCTCAAGATTCGTAGGTGATGAAAGTACGCAATTGATAGCATAAGGCCTGCAACTTATGAAAGAAGAACTAAGTAATTCATAAGTGAAATAGTTCAAATGAAACCTTACTGATAAAGAATAAGGTAGCAATTGAGAGAAAATAATAAGAGGACAAAATGCATAGAGAGTACAACGTTTTTGAGTTCGTAGCATGAACAAAGGCAGAGAACTCATTTAGAATTATTTTGAAGGTAATGAACTTGTAGGAATTTGTTCAAGGAATTATAAGTAAAAAAGATAGACTTTGCAGTACTAGTAATCAAATTTATTAAGAATAATTTCAAAGATAATGAACTTATAAGATTTAGTTCGAAGAATAATAAGTCAAACAGAATAACTTTACAGTACTAGTAATCGAACTTATTCCCAAAAGGATTTATCAAGAATCGGATGATCAAGGTAGATACTTAAGAATTGTTGACTGGGAAATTTCTGAAAAATTTAAGGAAACGAATTACTCACCAAGGAGTGTATAACAATAATTATTGATGGTAATCGGAGCCACTTTACAAAATGCATAGGTACCTTCTTAAGAAGAAATGATCATTAGAAGATAAGGCAAAGATTTACTCAAAGGGAGTCAAATGAGTAGAAAGGATATGATTACTTACTATGGTACTTGTCCACCATTACTACAGTAAAGTTTGCCTCAAATCCTTAGCTAGACCTTTCTTATCGTCTATAGCGGGTCCTTGCTAGTTCATCACTGCTTCTAGTGGATTTGTCTAAGGGTAAACAATCTATATATGGTTTGTCTATGTAATAAAATGTTCGTACTAACTTGATTGGATTAGCTATCTTACATTAGTACTATTTCATGAGTTCGAATAAAGGGTTTCAAGTCTCACTGTATCCTAACACGGTTACAGATTCTGGGGTGCTATGGCTTCGGCGCATCTACCCGTACGAATCAGGCTTTGGTGTACGGCTATGGGGATATACTGTTAAGGTTCCTACTTCTCGATTTACAGTTGCTATAGAATCCAACTTTCCAGTTTTCTAAGTTTCCATGAAATTATTCTAATTGGTCACCCTTATTGGTTCTTGGTTATTTCTATTCTAAAGTAGGGCCGACTAGGTTTATGTAGTAACTAGTCGTACTTCTCATCTATTTGACAAGATGGCCATGTTCAACTTGCTTAACAGAAGCTATCTTAGTATCGGTACTGGTCAGAGATATCCTAAAGTTTATAACTTAATGTGTAGGACAATCAGCGAGCACATCTAAACCTACTGCTCTGATACCAAAAATCCTGTCATGCCCCGGAGTAGCCAAAAATAGGAAAAATTTAAAATTTCCTTTCTAGACCCGTAGGGAATGACGAGTTAAATTAACTGATTGTCCTTTTCAACATTCTATACATGGTCAATAGAGTAAGCGGAAGCATAAAAACACCTATTGGTATTCTTTAATGAAATCAATTGTCCGGGATCTAGTTATTACATCATGAGTCTAAATAAAAGATCTATAAGGCAGTCTAGGGCGATCAATATACAATACATATCTAAAGCATTACCTCAGATAGAAGACAATAAGGAAAAATTAAGTAATTCTAAATAAGATTATGTCGGAGTCCTTCGCTTCAACTTGTATATCTGCCGTGTCCCTTTGGGTAGACCTCGTGTTAAGAGTCGTCACCTGTAAAATCTAGACGTGATATGTCCAGGGAAAGAAGGAGAATTGTTAGCTTTTGAAGCTAAGTGAGTTGACCTAAATGATCACTCCTAATATAAATAATATACAAGTACAACAAATATCTCAAACTTGAATATTTGATAAGCATTATCTAAATACGTATGATTTATGACATGATAATATGAATGAGATACAACACGATGCATCATCGATATATTCGACTTTACTCAGACACCATTACTGACTCATGTGACTTGTTACATTACTAGTGTAACATCGTTGTAGAATGATTACGTTGCTATCGTCGCCTAGTAGGGCCCTATTGTAGTTTTTGGTTTAAAAAAAAGAGTGTAATCATTATACTCTTAGGTCCTTGTGACCTTGCCTGGAGAGTATAATAGTTACAGCGCTATCGTCGCCTAGCATGGCCCTATAGCAATATAAAAGGTAACTATTCCATTCAATGTTCAGGTGGATACTTTGCTATCGTTGCCTAGCATGGCCCTATAGCGTATCAACCATCAACTCATGTTCCACCCCAATGATTTCAATGGGTACCTTTGCTATTGTCGCCTAGCATCCCTATAGCTTATCAACCATCAACTCATGTTCCACCCCAATGATTTCAATGGGTGCCTTTGTTATCGTTGCCTAGCATGGCCCTATAGCATTTCATGGTTATTCCCATTGATTTGACTATACCATTCCGACCTCCGTGATCTACTCAACATGTATGATAATATGACCGGGTTAGTCACCTTGATTAACCATGCAGACGTCAACATTGATATCATGACTCGATTATGTTCGTATGAATGTCCATGTGATTGTATAATTATGAAGCATAATAAGCATGTATAACAACAATTAATAACTAAGCATGGAGTTTGGATATTTACATATGCGTTCATCATATAAATAGTACATCTGAACATACACATATATAATACTCATCAGTTATGTCCACACAGGATGATGATGCCGAAAATTGGTGTAAATAAGTTTGACAGAAAATAAGGTAAGAAAAGGGTTTGTATGTGGTTCAGTCCCGTTAACAAGGTGACCTACATCCATGGTTGGCGTCTATGCGCTTCTCACTAGCAGATCACCGGCGGGCCTGGTGAGCCAATAAGGATGGGCGGCACTACCAGTAATACCGGCAGGGTATATGCGTGTAGGTGGTGAGTTCTCTAGCGAGTGCTTGTATGCTTAGAGAAGTGACTTTCGGATCCCCCTAGAGAGGGTAGATGGGCTCTTTTATATATGCAAAAGTCCATCTTTACATGTCAAGAGTTGATTAGATTAGGAAGCCAAATCTAATCATAATAGATTTACGTAATTCTAGGAGTGATTCCTAAATGGTTTAGGAATCTACCCATATTTCCTTAATGGAGTTCTGATCACATAGGGAAGTTTCCTGGAACGTTCTTCCCGAGCTGCGCCTCCTGGAAAGTCGCCGTACATCACGCCCGGGCTGTTCGACTTCCCCGAGCGGTTACCTTTGACGAGCTTTGGGGGCGTGGGCCCCCGAAGCCCTCATCCCGAGTAACTCGGGTCTATCTGATGACATGGCGGTCAAGCTTTGGTAGGATATTCCTGGACGTATCAACTGCCCCCCATTTTCGAAGTTGATGTGACGTCTCGGCGGATGAAGTTTGAAAATTAAGACCGTCTCCAAAATACCGCTCGGGATTAGACCGGGATTTCGCTCGGACTGGAACCGATCGGAGTGGTCCGCCGGGGTACCGACCGGACGGTGACAAGGCGGGACCCCGGGGCCCCAGATGCCACGTGCCCCCTGGCTACTGGTCTGGTTAAGATCCAATGATGCCAATGCGGAAGTAACCGAATCGTTCGTGTGGCAACTGAACCATCACGTCGCACATTCAATGCTCACATTTTTTGAGGCGACGCCCTATGTGCTTGAAATGATCGTTCTGGCGGGAGTGCGTATGAGCCATTCAATCAGTGTTGATCTGAACCGTTCATGGTGTCTATATAAGGGGAGCCTGTTCATTCCAAACTGCACTGCACATTTGACGATCAAACCCACCGAGCAGTTTTTGACAGCAACGTGTTCCCGAACTCTTTTTCTTCCGTTTCCACTAATCAGGCTTTTCTCAGATGGCTTCTCATGTCGACCTAAGTTCCGACGAAGGACTCAGAGCTTTTCGAGAAGACTGCGACATTCCAGACGCGTCGGAGTCCGTCTTCACGTCGAAGGGGAGGAGGTGGCCTTCCCTTTCGCCATCATTAGTAGCTATCTGCTGCTAGTTGTGGGGCTACGCTTTCCTCTCTCGGCCTTTTTCTGCGACCTGCTGCAGGGGTTGCGTATTCCACTGTCCAAGTGCTGCCCGAACGTTGCCCGCCTCCTCTGGGGCATATCGGTGCTGAACTAGAGACTTGGGCTGTCCCTCCGCATGGTAGAGGTCGCCAGGTGTTATGTCCTGGGCATCAACCGCAGGGAGCCTTACCTACGGCCCGAGGCCGAGGGTAGAACTCTCATCTAGGGTCTGGACTTCCCAAACAAGAAATGGCGACAATATCCTCTGGTTGTTGTATCCGGCAATTGCCTGGTGGACCCCGATCTCCGCCCTCCTTCGGTACTGCCCCCACTGCTGCCGATACAGATTCGATTGACCAAGCAATCGAAGCCGGCCTTATGTTTTCTGATTTAGCCAGGGGGCCTGCGGGCGATATAGGTGTCGGACCTTCCTCTGGGGCCCCTGCCCCTGCTGCCTCTGGGTCGCGCCGCTATACCCGGTCCATGGCTTCCGGTCTGCGCGCCATAGGCAGGGCCGGCCCGCCTGAGGGACCTGTTTCCCTGTCCTCCAGTAGTGACCCATCCTCATCCGGGGATGCGAGCCCGCCACCAGGCCCGTCCCGGAAGGGAAAAGAAAAGGCAGTCGGGGAAGAATCTCAACCCCCACCCAAAAGGAGCCGGACGAAATCCCCGATCAGTCTTCATGTGCCGAGCTCTTGGTCGAGCCTCGCCCTTGGTAACCTGGAGGGTCATCTTCAGGAGGTGGAGAAGCAGACTGCCCGCCTGCAGACCGACTCTGTCATGCAGGAGGTGGATGTTCACACTATAGAGCTCACTGTCAAGGAGTTGGTGGCGAGGATGACGGCCCTGGAAGAGGAAGTCAAGGCTCTGAAGAGCAAAGGAACTTGAAGACTCCTCTTCCTCTCTTTTTGTGTTTTTTTTTTTTTTTTTACCGGGGAGGCTACTAAAACTGCCCCCCGAGCTTTGTACAGTTGCCCTTTGTAAGTAATGAAAAGGCCCTTGAGGCCAACTTTTCCCTTACTCTGCTTTTGCCAACTGTTCATTACTTCTGTACCGCATTTAGCCTCCAATACCCGACCGGTTCTCGTTGACCGACCTAGCTTTGGCTTTCTGCCCCTTAATAAGTGGCTTTTGGCACATTGTTTGACTTTATCGGCACTAGCACTGCCCTTCATTTTGGGAACTGACTAGATGTTTCGTCGGGTAAGGATCAAAAAACCACATTACTCTAGAAACCGTTCGGGTAACTCCCAGGGATCCTGCTCGAGATTGGGTCCATATTGATCGTCACCCGGCAGAAAACCTGATCGGTGCAAGAAGAGGCTCGGGTGGCGATACTGTGGGCCCGGACCTATCGCTGCCACCTGCCAACCGGTGAGTGGCCAGGTTAGGATCCAACGATGGTGGTGTGGTCATAACCGAATCGTTTGTGTGCTAACTAAGCCGTCGTGTCACGCATTTAATGTGCACGCCTTTTGAGGCGACGCTTCACGTGCCCGAAGCGACAGTTTGGGCAGAAAATCGCCTGGGCTGTTGGATCTATCCTGATCTTGGCCATCAACTGCTCCTATATAAGTAACACTTGCCCACTTCATGGATCTGTTCTGCTGAGACGAGTATTCCCGAGCGGTTTTGAGAGTGAAGAGAATCCCGAGCGAAATTCCTGATCCCCTCCTGTGCGTTAAGCCTTGTAAGTCTCCTTCCTTCCTGAACTTCTGATCGTTGATTTCCTCTTTTTTTCCCCCTCTTTCTTCTGGTCAGAGTGAGGCTGGAGAGAACAAGCTCGGTAGGTTTCGAGCTGGAGTGGGATTTCTTCCTTCTCAGATTCTGTTCATATTTTAAGTCGGGTGGAACCTTAGTTCAGTTGAACCGAGCGGGCGTCCCGTGGGCTGTCTTGAGGGAGTGTTACCTAGTGTTAAGAAGCATATATTTGCTGCCGTTTAGGCTAGTGACGTTGCCCCCGCTGTACACTAGGTTTGGGGTTTCCGACCCTTACATAGACCGCAGTCTGCTCCCATACCGTACCGTAGGAATATCAGAGATGGACCACTCTGGGTTCAACTCTGCCTCCCGATCGGAGAGTGAGATGCTTAGGTCGGGCACACCTGACCCCAGTTTACACCTACCGTCAGCTTCCCCCTCAGATTGTTATAGTGAGGGCCGTATCCTGGCCTGAGTGTCGATCGACGAGTCCGACCAGGAGACCCCCGTTGCATCGGTGTCACGGGGCTCAGGTGACGAGGTGCCTAGGGAGCCCGCTCACGAGGTAGCATTCGCTTGCGAGTTTGTTTCCTCAGCCCTGCATTCCGGGGACCTCGATTGGATCAGGGGTAAGTACGCCATCCCTGATGACAGTTCTTTGTCAGTCCGCCCCGGTGGGGCACATATCCACCATAGGGGTTTGGTTACCCTATACGAGGACACCTTCGTCGCTGGCCTTCGTGTCCCCCTCCATCCGGTCGCTCGGGATGTCTTGATTTTTCTTGGAATAGCCCCCGGACAGTTAGCCCCGAACCGGTGGAGGTATCTTATGGGGTCCATCTCCTTGTGACCCTAGGTCTTCGGGTACGAACTCACCCTTCAAGAGTTCTTCTGGATCCACCGGCCCTTCCCGATTCATGGGGAGGCTGAATTCTTTTCTCTAGGGGCTCGGCAGGGGAAGAAAGTTATCGTCAACTGCCCGAGCAACAACAAGGGGTGGAAGAAAAAGTTCTTCCAAGTATCCACCCCTGGGTTCTACGAGCCAGCCCCTGGGAGTCAACTAAGGACCTCTTGGGCAGAGGAACTGAGGGGTAAGTCCGTCCCGTATCTCCTCTGGCCCCTTTTCAAGCTTTGTTTTATAGTTTTGAACTGATCGCCTTGGTTTGTTTTGCAGCAGGGTTTGTCGATCTCCCACATCTTCCAGCGGAGTGTGAGGAGAGAATCAGGGGCTTGATTGAGCCGCCCATCAACATCTGGGACGTTCTGACTAGGTCAGGAGATCAGAAAGGCAATCGCTGACCCCACCGTCCTGCTGAAGCACCAGACCTCCCCTATATCATCTCGGGTAAGAGTTCGGTCACTTGCCTCAACTTTGGCTATTCTTGGCCACCTCGTTATCTTGGTTGCTGACCCCATGGCTGCTTTCCTTTTTACAGAGATGGCCCCCCAAAAAGATCCCGAGCGGTTGAGGGCTCTGCAGGCCGTAGCTGCCGAGCGGATGGCGGCGACGGGAAAGAGGTCGGTCGTTGAGGCCTCCGGCAGTGGGCGCCCGTTTAGGTGACTCAGGCATGGCCCATCAGCGGCCCAGGCTCCCGGGGAAACGTCAACCCCCCGGGCAATAGTAGCGGGGGAAGCATCTGCCCCCCGAGTTGAGATTCCCTCCGGGATACCCCTGGATGACTCTAGGGCGACCCGGGATAGGGTCAGACCGTGCTTGCTTTCCAGTCAGGTGGATAGGTGCGCCGGCATGTCTCCTCAAGTCTTTCAGGCTTGGCTGTACAGCATCTCCCATCTGGTAAGTAACTCTCTGCATCTTATGATTTCTTTTCATTTTCTACTATGCTGGCGACAGTGACCAACCATTTTCCTTTTGCAGGTTGGCTGCATGGCTGCCGGAGCTGAATCCTTCATGCCGGCCCTTGCTGAGAGGGTCACCGCCGCCGAAACCGCCCTGGCCGAGAAAGAGGTTGCCCTGGCCGAGAAAGAGGTTGCCTTGGAGACCAAAGAGAGGGCCTTGACCATGGAGAGAAACAGGGTCAAGGGCCTGACTTCGAACCTCGGGGCAGCCCAGGAAGATCTGGCGGTGGCTCTGGCGGAGCTAGAGGCCGAGCGGGCTGGCCGGGCGGCAGCAGAGGTCCAGGTGAAGGAACTCTCGGAGGCGGCGATGGCCGCAGGTCCTCCGGGGGAGACTTTCGATGACAGTTTTTTTCTCGGTTATGAGGACTTAAAGAGGAGGCTGGCCCGGGACCACCCAGAGTTGGACACCACTCCTTACCAGGGGGTGGACTCTGACTACTGGGACATGGCACCCGCGGCCACCGAGGATGCTGACGCCGAAGCCTAGGGGACCGCCGTTGCGGCTGAGGGCACAATTGCTCCAGCTAGCCGGGAGGCAGATGTCGCCCCGGAAGAGCAGGCCGGGGGAGAGGTCGAGGAGGATGTTGACATTGTTGATGTGGACGACCCCTAGACTCCCTGCTCGAGGAATCTTCTTGCTTTTTATTTTTATGTTGTAGTTTCTTTTTTTTCTTTTGTTTTGGGGAGGCTACTACAACTGCCCCCCAGGCTTTGTATACTTTGTCTCAATTAATGAAAAGGCCCCTGAGGTCAAGTTTCCCTTTCATTGATTGTTTTCTTCTTCTGCACTATGCCTCTATACTTGCTAGTATCCGTTCGGTTTTTGGCCGACCTAACACCTGCCTTAGCAAATGCTTTAGGACCCTAATCAAGAGGACACCTAGTCTCACTGATTACAAGGTAGTTGCCCGGAGTGTATACGAATACCCTGTATTACCGTCCGGGTTGCCCCGGCGTATCATAGGTGTATCCTGTTTTACAATCCGGGATATTTCTCTGATCACTGTAAGTGCTTAGGAAGATTTTTCGAGCTCTTGTAGCGATCGGTGTGATTCCCTATATTGGCCTAATATTCCCCTGCCCCCGAAGCATTTTGCTAAGGCTAGAGTGCGGGAGTAAGTGACCGTAGGGAAACGACCTGGGACATGGGTGGTCGCAGGGGCGTTTGAAGCTTGCCATCGACGGCCACCTAGGGGTTTTTGCCCCATTGTCGGCTGAGTCTAAGCAAAGCTTTAAGTAATTTCCTGTTTAGGTCTAGAATCCCTTTGCCCTCGGGCGTCCTGTTAGGGCGAGGGCGTGTTGGGGAGAGACCGTAGGAAACTGACCTGGAACATGGGTGGTTGCAGGGTCCTTTTGTGCCTGGGTTCGGAGCCCGAGGTCTTTTTCTGCCTCGGGGTTAGGCCCAAGGTCTTTATTGCCTCGGGGTTAGGCCCGAGGTCTTTTCTGCCTTGTGGTTAAGCCCAAGGTCTTTGTTGCCTCGGGGTTAGGCCCGAGGTGTTTTCTGGCTTGGGGTTAAGCCCAAGGTCTTTGTTGCCTCGGGGTTTGGCCTGGGGTCTTTTTTTTTATTGCACGGGATACTGATAGGAACAAATTTTTGAAGCAAACTATTCAACTTTATTTGAAAAATAATAATCTGTAACGGTTGCCCAATCGGGGCTACAAGAAAACAATTTTCCTATGGTACTAAAATTCTGTGATCAGATGCTATTGATAGTATTTGCGAAGATGTTGCACATTCCAAGGATGAGAGAGATCGTCGCCATTCATGCTCTGTAGCCAGTAGGTTCCCGGTCGGTTGACTCGGGTTACTTTATATGGGCCTTCCCAGTTGGCTCCCAGCTTCTCGTGGCCCTAGACTCGGGTAGACTGGTTCACTGCCTTGAGGGCGAGGTCTCTAACATGGAAACTTCGGTGCTTCACCTTGCTATTGTAATACCGCGAGACCCTTTGCTTGTAGGCTGCCACCCTCAGATAGGCCTGGTCTCTTTTTTCTTCCACTAGGTCCAGTTCTGTCCTGAGGGCTTCTCCGTTGTCAGGATCACTGAAGTTGGACACCCGGTATGTTGGTAGCCCGAGCTCTGTAGGGAGGACTGCCTCAAAACCAGAGGTTAAGGAAAATGGGGTTTCGCCTGTAGCCGCTCGGGGTATCGTGCGATAGGCCCACAGGAGGGTTGGTAGCTCTTCAGCCCACATGCCATTGGCACCTTCAAGCCTTGTTTTGATTGACTCCAAGATTGTCCGGTTGGTTACCTCGGCTTGACCATTGGCTTGTGGGTGCTCGGGGGAAGAGTAATGATTTAGTATCCCGTACCTCGAGCAGAACTGTCTGAAGATGGGTGTATCAAATTGCCTGCCGTTATCGCTGATCAGGACTCGGGGGATACCGAACCGGCTGAGGATATTTCGTTCCACAAAGCTCCTCCATTTTCCTTTCAGTTATGGTTGCCAAAGGTTAGCCTTCTGCCCACTTAGTGAAGTAGTCGACAGCTATTACGGCAAACTTGACTTGCCCTTTTCCTGTTGGCAGTATCCAGGTTGGGACGCCGGAGAGTAATCCGGGCGGTAAGGCAGGGGGCTCGGTCTCTTCGACAGGTCCTCTGGATATGTGAACTCAACCAGGAAGTCTGCTACGGCTTGCCTCTTAATGGCCGTCCGGGGCCGGTAGATCACTTCGAACTCTTCCAGCTCCAAGGCCCACTTGACGTGTCTCCCGGATGTGTCCGGCCAACTGAGAATTCTACGGAGAGGCTGGTCGGTCAGGACTACGATGGCATGGGCCTGGGAGTACGGGCGGAGCCTTCGGGCTGAGGTGATGAGGGCGAAAGCCAATTTCTCGATGCGCGAGTACCTGCTCTCTGCACCTTGCAACGCCCGGCTAGTGTAGTATACTGGGAATTGTATCCCATGCACCTCCCGAATAAGTGCCGAGCTAACCACTGACGGTTACACTGCCAAGTACAGAAATAATTCTTCCCTGGGTACGGGTGTCGAGAGCAGAGGAGGCGAGGCTAGGTATTTCTTGAGTTCTTGGAATGCCTTCTCACACTCTTCCGACCACTGAAACGCTTTGCGGAGGATTTTAAAGAATGGCAAGCACCGGTCGGTAGCTCGGGATACGAATCTGTTCAGTGCGGCCACCCGTTCGGCTAGGCTTTGAACTTCCTTCGTTGATTTGGGTGACCGCATATTGATGACGGCTTTGATCTTCTCGGGGTTGGCCTCGATCCCCCGTCTGCTGACAAGGTGGCCGAGAAACTTCCTGGACGAGACGCCAAAGGTGCATTTGGCCGGGTTCAAGCTCATCCTGAACTTTCTCAAAATGCTGAAGGCCCCGGCCAGGTGCTCGAGGTGGTCGGGCTAGTCCCGGCTTTTGACCAGCAGGTCGTCCACGTATACCTCCATAGACTTTCGGATGAGGTCTTTGAACATATAGTTGACCAGGCGCTGGTAGGTAGCTCCGGCATTCTTGAGCCCGAATGGCATGACCCTGTAGCAGTACGTGCCTTGGTCAGTGATGAACGCAGTCTTCTCTTCATCCCCAGGGTACAAGCTGATCTGATTGTACCCCGAGTAAGCGTCCATGAATGAAAGGAGGGAGTGACCCGCGGTGGAGTCCATAAGGAGGTCTATCCTGGGCAGCGGATAGCAATCCTTGGGGCATGCCTTGTTGAGGTCGGTGAAGTCTACACACATTCTCCACTTCCCGTTGCTTTTCTTGACAAGAACGACGTTGGCTAGCCATTCGGGGTAGTGGACCTCTCGGACGGAATTTGCCTTCAGGAGCTTCTCGACCTCCTCACTTACTGCTTTTTGTCTCTCTGGGGCCATGCCCCTTCTCTTCTGCTTTACTGGGCAGCAATCCGGGCTGACATTGAGATGATGGGACATTACCCGGGGGTCAATCCCCGGCATATCCTCATGACTCCAAGCAAAGACGTCTTGATTCTGCCTCAGACAATGGGTCAACTTCTCCTTTAAGGCGGGCTCTAGTAGAGCACCTATGCTAACTTCGCGATCTGGATATTCAGGATCTAGTACAACTTGTTCCAGTTCTTCAATCTGCCCTAGTACGTCGCTCTGGTCCCGGGGGTCCATTTCTTGGACGTTTAATGTTTCGGTGATTGCCCCCCGGCGCAACGAGCTAACATAACAACTCTGAGCAGTGGTCTGGTCTCCTCGCAGGCATCCTGGTCCCTGGGGAGTTGGGAACTTCACCATCAAGCTATAAGTGGAGATGACCGCTCTGGCCCTATTAAGGGTCGGTCTCCCGAGGATGACGTTGTAGGTCGACGGGGCTTCAACAATCACGAAATTGGTCAGCACGGACACCTGCTGGGGGTAGGTCCCCATGAGAACTGGGAGCTCGATTGTACCGAGCGGCTGAGTGCTAGAGCCGTTAAATCTAACCAGGGGAGTAGCAACCGGCCGGAGCCGATCCCTGGTGATCCCAAGTTGATCGAATGCCATTGTGAACATAATATCGAATGAACTGCCTGTGTCCACTAGCACCCTCTGGACCATATAGTTGGCTATTGAAAGCGTCACTACCAGCGGGTCATCATGGGGGCAGTGGATGCCCTGCAAGTCATCGGATGTGAACGTCAGAACGTCAGTTGGTGAGGAGCCGGTGGATTGGACCTGCCAGACATCCGTTCGGGACGCCCGGGCATGCCTTTTCCGTGCCGACTGCGAGTCACCTCCGCCTGACGTTCCTCCGAAGATCACGTTGATGTGGCCGAGTGGTGGCGGTGGCTGAGCGGGAGCTCGGGGATCCTGACGGGGTCGTCTTTCTGCCGTGACGAACTCCGCGAGGTGCCCCTGCTCGATCAGCTTCTCTATGGCTATTTTCAATTTGAAGCAATCCTCCGTCTCATGGCCATGATCCCGGTGGTATCGGCAAAACTTGTCCCAGTTCCTCTTACCGGGCGGAGCTCAGAGTTTAGCTGGCTGCGGAAGCAGCCTCTGCGCCTCTGCGGCGGCCATGACTTCATGTATAGGTCGGGAGAGGGGCGTGAAAACTGTTGGGGGCTGACCCCTGGCATCTCTCTGGCCTTGCCTTGGCTTCTTTCCCGAACCCTTCTCGAATCCCTCGCACTTGCGCTTGGCCTTCGAGGATTCATCTCCCGTCTGGCCGGCACATTTCGCCTTTAGGAATTCCTCAGTATCTATATATTTTCCGACCCTCTCAGAGAGTTCCACCAGGGTCGCGGGTCAGTCGCGATGGAACGACGTGGCAACCTTGGTGTGTTGAACTCCCGAACAGAAGGCCATGATTGCGACCGTTTCATTGAGGTTACGGATCAGGAGTCTCTGCTGGTTGAAGCGGTCCACGTACTCCCTTAAGGACTCCCCCTTCCGCTGCTTGACAGTTAGTAGTTGGGTGTCCGGCTGCGACAGGTCGAGCATCCCGACAAACTGGCTGATGAACAGCTTGCCGAGGGCTTGAAAGTTGTCCACTGTCCGAGGCTTCAAAGCATGGAACCACTGTGCGGCGGGTCCTTTGAGAGTACTGGGAAAGGCCAGGCACAGCAGTTCGTCCGTCGTTGTGACCAGCGCCATCTGCGCCTTATAGGTGCGGATGTGGTCCACCGGACTCCCCGTGCCATCGTATGAGCTGAGATGAGGGGGTTTGAACTTCTGCAGAATTGGAAATTGTGTCACCCGAGCAGTGTAGGGCGACTCTGTCTCTGTGTTTGTGAGGTCCTGACCGGACTTGCGGTTCAACCTATCGATCTGCTGCTGCAGTTCCTCAACCTGGGCTTTGACCTCATTCCGCCCGGTTCTCCTTTCAGTGTTCGAGCGGTAGGCGGGGTCGGACGATGAGGCCTCATCCTCGAAGTGCATCGACCTCGGGGATAGTACCCGGCTGTGGGTCCGGGAAAGCTTGTGCCTAAGATCCCCCCGGCTTAGGGCGGGAGGGTCATCGACCGATTCCCGGGCTTTCCGTCCGGACTCTTCTCCCCTTGCTGCTCGCCGTCGATCAATGATGATTCTAGCGTCCTCCACTCGGCGCGCTCAGCGGGGAATGGACCGAGGTCCTCTTTGCGAGCGCTTAGTAGCCCGACTGTGCTCTCCATCCGCAGGGCTTTCCCGGTCCGGTGGGGACACCGGGACAGATCGGGCTTGCCCCCGTGTCCTGGCGGCCCTTTTAGGTGGAGCGCTCTTCTTAAGCTGGTTCTCTGAAGCGGGACGCTTCTCGTGTTGGGCCATAAGCGCCTCTATCTGTTGTTGCATTCGGCGCTGGCCTTCCAAGAGTTGTGCCAGCGCTGCCATGACTTGTTCAATGGTCATGGAAGTAGCCCGCTGCTCAGTCTGCGGGTTCTCCTGACCGGCTGAATTGGCGGCCTTCTTACCCTTCTTTGGCGGCATATCGATCAGTCAAAGATTTTTATTAATGAGGAGACTATGTCGTTTCCCACAGACGGTGCCAAACTGATGATGCCGAAAATTGGTGTGAATAAGTTTGACAGAAAATAAGGTAAGAAAAGGGTTTGTATGTGGTTCAGTCCCATTAACAAGGTGACCTACGTCCACGGTTGGCGTCTATGCGCTTCTCATTAGCAGATCACCGGCGGGCCTGGTGAGCCAACAAGGATGGGCGGCACTACCAGTAATACCGGCCGGGTATATGCGTGTAGGTGGTGAGTTCTCTAGCGAGTGCTTGTATGCTTAGAGAAGTGACTTTCGGATCCCCCTAGAGAGGGTAGATGGGCTCTTTTATAAATGCAAGAGTCCATCTTTACATGGCAAGAGTTAATTAGATTAGGAAGCCAAATCTAATCATAATAGATTTGCTTAATTCTAGCAGTGATTCCTAAATGGTTTAGGAATCTACCCATATTTCCTTAATGGAGTTCTGATCACATAGGGAAGTTGCCTGGAACGTTCTTCCCGAGCTGCGCCTCCTAGAAAGTTGCCGTATATCACGCCCGGGCTGTTCCACTTCCCCGAGCGGTTACCTTTGACGAGCTTTGGGGGCGTGGGCCCCCGAAGCCCTTGTCCCGAGTAACTCGGGTCTATCTGCTGACATGGCGGTCAAGCTTTAGTAGGATATTCCTGGACGTATCACAGGATATTTATAATTGCACAAAGAGTAATTCTATAATATACCAAGTGAGTTAGGACAACTCACCTCAATGTGGGTGTGTAAAAACGAGCGTAGCAGTGGTCCCTACAAAGTATATAAATCCATAGAACGACGGTGAATAAGTGTACTAGAATCAAGTGCATAATGGTAATTGTGCCGAATGGATTCCTAAATCTCAACATGATGATCTAGACATCATTCTGAGTCTCACGCCATTGACTAGACTCAAATCGGAGTCCGTCGCATAAAAAGCAAAGTTTTCTATACCAGTGTGAGCCCTAAAGACAAGCTGTATTTTTTACTGTGTCAAAAGGTCACCAATCTTTAAGAGGATATTCTAGACATTATTCTAAGACTCTAGGAACTGACCGCGTATTTTTCTGAGCTACGGTTTATTTACTATGAATTATCGAAGTCCTAAATATATAATTATAGTCCGCGAGGTCCTATAATTATAAAATATATTTTGGGAAGACCTTTGGTCCTTATAAATATTTTTATTAAATGCTAGGCCTTAAAATAGGCTACTGGCGTTTTTCTCATAATTTTCAGAGCTCGTTTAGTATTTAAAATAATTTAAACAATGGTTAAACGGCTCCTTATTAATATATTAAAAATATCAAAACTTAGTTTTATAATTTGTTAAATTCTAAAACAATCCTTTATGTCCTTATGACATAATATACAATTTCTCGGATTTTAAAATGGGCAATGGATATCTACGATCTATTTATCATAATTTAAAACTAACATTTATTATTTATTTAAGTCCAAATAAATAATGACTATGATACATCAATACTAAAATTTGGGTTTTTATAAATAAATTATGTATAAATTGAGGGTATTGGGCCTCGAGATAAACAATAAAATTTTCTATATTTTTAAAACAAATAACAACTACACATCTCTTTTATTTTAATTAAACTCACAATTATTATTTATTTAAACTAAATAAATAATAAGTAGTACATAAATAATAAAATATAATTTCAGCATATAATAAATATTAAAATGTAATATCCCAGAATTTAAAAATCCCTTTAATAATACATTAAACTATTTTAGACCATCTATCATATGCAATAACTAGTTATTAAACATTCACAAATAATAAAATTAATTAGCCACTTGTATCATACCAATATGCTAATATACAACACCTTAGAAAATCTCATATGAGGTTTCTTCTTCTCCCCAACGGGCTGATACACGCAGCACGTATATATATTACGTATATATTATCATTCTTTGGCTTAAATGTTCAAACAATCATAACTCGTTCATTACTTGACAAAAATCAGTGGAACATAAGTCAAAATCGAGTGTCTCGACGAGCCCGATCCAATGGTACAGGTCTTGGGTCCTGACTCTTAGCAGTTTGTATGAAAAATGAGAAAAATTGAGAGAGGACTTAAACTTTGACTGCTTCGTTTGTCGCGATACGAAATAGTCATCGTGAACAGTTCGAACAGAGACTTAATGGGGTCCTAACCTATTGTTGTTCATTCACGGAACGCGTTTCCGTCATCTTTGAAAGAACATCAACTTTTACGCCTATATATGTGTCACCGGGAATATCCCTACGTATACACGTGTAATGGTACAGTATTTTATGTCGGATCACTTCTAAAAATGCTACCGAGTGATTTAGTGGGCTCACCTAGGCTCGTGGTGGTCTGGTGGTGGCGCGTCGGGGTTCCGAGGCCATCTAGGGTTGGTCGGGTGGTCTCGGCAATGGCTACTCCTTCCTTTCTCTAGCTTCTTATTGTTGTGGTCTGTGTCTATATATATTTATGCAATGTGTGTGTGTGCAGAGAGGGTTGAGGCAGAGTGTGAGTGAGGGATGAGGATTTGGTATTTATTTTCTTTCTTTTCTCTCTCTCTCTCTGTAACCGTGGCCTTTCTCTCTCTAACTCTCACCCTTCTCGGGTTGCCTCCCTCTCTTTAGTCTCTCTATGTATATATGTATATATAAGGCACACATGCACACACCTACATATTACATACATAGACAACACACTATACATACATATAATATAATGCATACATATAATTTAAGCCGTGTGTGTGTTCGAGGTGGTGGCAGTGAGGGTGATGGAGAGGGGCAGGTGGTAGGGTGGCAGGAGTGATGTGAGGCGATGGATTTGAGAGGGGTGGATTGAGGGGGAAGATTCGGTGGTTAGGGGAGGGGGTGAATGTCCGGTGGTTTGAGGAGGGATCTACGGTAGTTGTCCAAAGGTTAGGGAGGTGTTTGGCTAATGGGTAATGCCCAATAGGTTTAAGGTAGATTTGGTTGTACTATTATAAATTTAGGTCCGCGTGCCATTCAGTCTAAGTTTAATACAGATTTACACAGGTCTATGTGAATCTCAGTCTGGGTCTAAAGTTTCAGTTCGAGTTTATACCTTAATTACAGTTTGAGTCTATATACTATATATTCGAATATAATATAACTGTCCAAGTCTAAAATAAACATTGATAATAATAATCCTAATTTTACTCGCGAAGCTAATACGACATCGGGTCCAAACATAATATAACCTATGCTTATAATATCTAGTGATAATCAATAATATAATATAATCAATAATTTACAAATTAAGCAATCACGAGTATAATAAAATTCATAGTTCTAATATCTAGTGAGCACAAAATATTTTATAACCTATAGTTATAAATTCAAGCGATAACAATTATTAAAACAGTCTATAGCTATAAAATTAGATGACAAAGAAATGTAATATAATCTATAGTATTGTAACTTAAGCAATAACAAATAGTTAAATAGTGATATTATTATAGGTGGTCGGCTTAGCAATAAAAATCATATTAATAAGGCAATACGGATTGTATGAATATAAAAATCTTGAACGCCGTGGAATAAATAATACGTATGTTAGTACAGGTTACGAAAATAATTACCGGAAATAAACTCTTTAGTACAGACATAAATCTGGAGATCCAATATATATAGGAAATTTGTAGATATTACATTTTCCGCTGCTTGTCTTGAAAACGTTTTGTTCCAAAGAAAAGATATTTTCTTAAATGAAAACCTGATTTCGATTTTATAAATGTTTTCCAAATGATGATCACATATTTCAAGCAACCCTCGGAGTCTAGGACTCGGGGAGTTACCGATTGGTGTCAAAGTCAACTGTTATTGTTTATTGTTGTACTTCCGCTAGCCGACACCCCATCACCGACTCGTGGCGGGGCGGGGCGTCACATGCTTCATATCTTCTCAAGGCTAGAAAGCAATATCCCAACATTTAGTATTTTAGATAAAATCCAAGTTTGACCATTTAAGTTAAAAAACAATAGAAAAAAACAAAGAAAAAAAAAGTACCTCAAGATAGAAATTGAATTCGCATACCCAATAAAAAAACACAAATAGCTCAAACTGAAGAAACCCAATTGATAAATCCAGCTTGACATGCATTGAAATTACATCAAATCACATTCACATAAACACTAATTATGTTAATCAAAATCAAAAGTTTTCGTGATTGGATCCCGCCCAAGATCAGTGTCGTGACTGGATCCCGCCCAAGATCAGTGTCCTTCCCCTTTAATTCCTTCCATAACTTCCAATCTATTTTAAGACTGTCCCATTTATTTTTCAATTATTTCCTAGAATAATGCTTTCCAGTTACTTTTGGCAACTCCGTCATTAAGAAATCCCAACAATCTTCAGATAAATGAGTATGTTTTAGGTGTCCTCCATCAATGAGCTTGATAAACAATGCACAAAAGCTATCAATTTGTTCTTTTTCCCAAAATGCCTTATCATAAAACTCCTCTAGCATGCTATGTTGATTGCTTTCACCCATATCGACAATGATATATATGTATAGAAATAGGAATTTCAAACATCGTGATACATAATTGAGTTGAGAAAACTAGTATAATTTGAACCTATATAGTAACCAATTGAGCTCGATAAGATTACACAAGCTTTCCTATGCTCACGTAAACACCTTATCCCCTTGATACCTAGTTGACCACTAAGATCTCAAATTCAAATTAAATGAAAATACAACATAAGAGACTACGGTGGTGATTCCATGTCAACACATGAATCCAAAGTGGATCTCATGGTCGAAAAATCTAACCAACCTCAAAGATGTATAAAAATATTTTAAAGAACATTGGGGTAGACCCCAAGTTCAATTGAAACTTTAAATCAAAACATTCTTTGAAAAAGTTAGCAAAAAATAGGCTCTTCCACCTTAGCAAACATTTCTATGCTCACATAAAGACCTTAGCAAACTTTTGTTTTTAAAAATAATATGATTCCTTGCAAAATCTAGCACCACCGATGAGCAACAAGTATATTGATCAATACAATCAGTCCTAACAACTCAATTTTAAGATCTTACACATCTTTTTAACAAGAAGTTTTTCATCCTTTTAATGCCAAATTCAGACATTCAAAACTGAATAAATAAACACACACACACACACACACACATATCTATAATCTAAAATTCCAATCGCCACACTAAACCACTTTAATTGTATACGTATCCAACAAATAACACAAATTCATCTATAAAAGGACAATATATATAACGCACACATACATACATGCATATATATACAAGCTAAATTCACATAAACATAGATCTATCATAAATATATATATATATTCAATTCCTAGCTTGCCTTGAACTTCGATTTGTGCTGGAGAGAGAGAGAGAGAGAGAGAGAGAGAGAGAGAGAGAGAGAGAGAGAGATTAGACAGTCGATGGAGGTGACAAATTGGGAAATTGTGTTTTTTGTAAATAAAAAAGTAGCTTTGAGCTTTTAAAAGGAACTTAACTATAGCTTTTAAAACCCCATAAAAAATTACAAGCCCAACTTTTTAAAAGTCCAAAAAGCTTATTGCCAAACACTTGAATGTAGGCTTGTGCTTTCAAAAATCAAAAGCACCTCCCAAAATGGGGAGGCCAAAATCAACCTAAGTAGTAAGTACCTATTTACAAGGAAATGATAACTAAAGATAACTACCCTATAATTTATGCCAAAGACAAGGCAAAGGAGGCTAGCTGTTGCATGATTTTGGACATGAGTGTGGCATGGGATTAGTGATAATGGGTTTACATAGATGTAAGGTTAGTGGTAGTGGGTTGTTTGCATGTGCAATAGTTTGCATGGATGTAGGTTCGCACATATCAATCATTCCACCATAAAATCTACCTCGTCCACAAGGTTGAAGTCCAATCAAAATGAAAATTTGAAAGTCCACCAGGATCCCAACTTTTGACCAACTTGTAACCCCTTTACATATGCCTTAGGTAGCTAACCCTCCACTTGCCACCTTCACAACTACTGGATGGAAAACTTCCATGTTGAATAACTTTGTACACACAAGGCGTGGGCCATATTTCCCATCATAATGGCAACAAAGTATGATTTTGTTTGCAATTTGATCAAGGAGTGTGTACCGCTTCAGTTCAACCAGACCAAGACATTATATTCACCAACCATGCCTATATAGTAACCAATTGAGCTTGATAAACTACACAAGCTTTCTTATGCTCAAATAAACACCTTATCTCCTTGATACCTAGTTGACCACTAAGATCTCAAATTCAAATTAAATGAAAATACAACATAAGAGACTACGGTGGTTATTCCATGTCAACACATAAATCCAAAGTGGATGTCATGGTCAACAAGTCTAACCAATCTCAAAGATGTTTAAAAATATTTTAAATATCATTGGGGAAGACCCCAAGTTTAATTGAAACTTTAAATCAAAACACTCTTTGAAAGAGTTTGCAAAAAATAGGATTTTCCACCTTAGCAAACATTTATATGCTCACATAAAGACCTTAGCAAAAATTTCATTTTACAAATCTTATGGTTCCTTTCAAAAATCTATCATCATTGATGAGCAACAAGTACATTGATCAATACAATCAATCCTAACAACTCAATTCCAAGATCTTATACATCTTTTTAATAAGAAGTTCTTCATCCTTTTAATGCCAAATTCAGACTCAAAACCGAATAAATCAATACACACACATATACATATATAACCTACAATTTCAATCGCCACACTAAACCACTTCAATTGTATACGTATCTGAAAAATAACACAAATTTGTCTGAAAAAGAACAATATATATAACACATACATGCATATATATACAAGCTAAATTCATATAAACATAGATCTATCAGATATATATACATTCAATCCCTAGCTTACCTTGAACTTCGATTTGCACAGGAGGGGGAGAGAGAGAGGGGGTCGCTGGTTAGGGCAGACATAAGAGAGATAGAGAGAGGAGAGATAGAGTGAGATGAGAAGGTCTATGGAGGTCACGATTGGTAAATTGTTTCCCATAAATAAAAAAGCAACTTTGGGCTTTTAAAAGGATCGTATCTATAGGTTTTAAAAGCCCATAAAAGTACAAACCCAACTTTTTAAAAGTCCAAAATGCTGATTGCCAAACACTTGAATATGGGCTTGTGCTTTCAAAAAGCAAAAGCAACCCCCCCCCCCCCCCCCCCCAAAAAAAATAAAATAATAAATAAATAAAAAGTGGGGGCCAAACGCAGCCTAAGTAGTAAGTACCCATTTACAAGGAAATGATAACTAAAGATAACTACTTTATAATGCATGCTAAAGACAATGCAAAGGAGGCTAGCTGTTGCATGATTGTGGACGCGATTGTGGCATGGGATTAGTAGAGTGTTGTGGTGGGTTTAATGGGTTTGCATGGATGTAAGGTTAGTGGGTAATGGGTTGTTTGCATGTGCAGTAGTTTGCATAGGTGTAGTTTTGCACATATTAATCCTTCTCCCATAAAATCAACCTTGTCCACAAGGTTGAAGTCCAATCAAAATGAAAATTTGTAAGTCGACCAAGATCCCAATTTGTTACCACAATTTTAATCCCTACATATGCCTTGGGTAGCTAACTCTCCACTTGTCACCTTCAAAACTACTGGATGGAAAACTTCCATGTTGAATGACTTTGTGCACACATGGCATGGGCCATATTTCCCATCATAATGGCACAGAAGTTTGATTTTGTTTCCAGTTTGTTCAAGAGAGTGTGTACTGCTTGAATCCAACATGACCAAGACATTGTGTTCACCAACCATGCCTTCTTCTCGCATGGTTTGCTGCGTGTGTGCGATCTGATTGAGAGCAACATTTTGGAACTCAAAGTGTTGTTCATCCTAATTTATACAACTGGTGTGTTTTCCACCAATGAATTTGGAAAAAAGATAATTTAAGGTCAGAAAGGGGATGGGTGGTGGTTGGTGAGTGGGCGGAGTCCCTCATTGCGAAAAGTATTGCGGGAACACTTGTCGGTGGTAAATGGGTTAATATTAGCCATATTGGGGACAGGGTGTTGGGTGTGAGTGACTCATAGGGCCTGCAATTTGGTAAGGACCGATTAAAGGATGGTATTGACTTGGTTGAACAAGTGGTCGAACGGTTTGGGTGATCATGGTGGAAAGTTTCCCCGAGGACAAATGCGTTAACATCGGCCATATCGGGACATGGTTTTTGGTGTGTAGAGCATGCAATTTGGTATGGACCAATTAAGTGGTATTGTTAATTTGGTTGAAACTAGACTCGTGACAAACAAAATTTTTGATAAATGCATTGCGGAACTCAGTGTCAAATTTTCCACGGGTGTCCATGAGATCTTACGACTCTGATACAACTGATACGATCCAAACTTGGATAGAAATAATAGACACTACAACAAACAAGACGTTTTGTGGCGCACCTAATGTGCCATAAAATGACATTATTTGTGGAGCACAATAGCTTTTGTGACGCTAATAATAACATCATAAATAAAAAAGTAAAAATTGTCGAAGTGCATTTTTTGTGGTGCATATGTGCATCAGAAATAGTTCCATAGTTATTTGTGGTGCACACATTGTGCCAAAAATAGTTGAATGTTCATTTATGGCGCAATACTTGTGCGGGTAATAGTTGGGAAATAAACACATGTACAATTACTTCTAAAATTACACACCAGCATTTTGGCTCCATTTTCCCCCCCAAATTCTAAAAATTTCCCAATTCTAAAACTTTCCCCCAAATTCTCTTTCTCTCCCTCACGACCATCAGCCTTCACCACCACCGTCTTCTTGCACCATCGCCATTTGCTGCCGCCGCTGTCGCTCTCGGTTGTGTAAGATCCTCTCTCTCTCTCTCTCTCTCTCTCTCTCTCTCTCTCGTACACACACAAAGCTGGTGTGCACATATATACACAGATATATATATATATGTAAATCAGCATAGAGATTTATGGTGTTTAGAGATATATACACAGATATACATGTACACATATATACACACAATGCTTGCTACGGTACTGTTTTTGGCCTCACTTATTTAATGGTGTTTTGAGTAGTACATTTGTGAACAACATAATAATCAAATCTCAAACATGAACAGAATTTTTAAAACCGAGATATTACCAAGTCTAATTTGATCAGTGATATGTTAGTAATCTTAATGGTTTGTTTATTATAAGAGAGGTTTTTTCTTACATCAGACTTTGCATTTATCAAACATAAATTCATATACCGTGTTCACATATGAAACTTAGTACCAAACAGATTTGAGCAATTTTTTTTAAAAAAATATTATGGTCCATTTATATAGTTTAAATTCCACAACCATGAATTTGTCAACAAAATTACCCAAGATCATCTCAGTATATAATTAGGCAAAATTACATTAGTTAAGCAATAGTGAATTTTTTCTATTTTCTTTTCTTTCTCTAGCAACTTGATCTTAAGGTGTAATTTTTGCTCTTTTTTTTTTTAAGTCGCAAATTAGAATTCGTCCAATTTTTTTCTCAACCTCTTTGGTGAATATGTTTTATTCTTTCATTCTTCTACTTCTTCTTGAGTTTGACCCCCATCCATTTACCCCTCTTTGAAGCCCAAGATATTCAATTATGATTTGGTATTATCTTGCTTTCTTATGCCATTCACACCATGTGAGGCATGGCACTTGCAAACTTGTATGGATTATTTTTGTTATTAATTTGAATTTAACAATAAAAAATTTGTAACGATTATGGTTACATAAATTTATTGTATTGAATTAGTCCAAATTGAGAAACTTGATCATGTTTCTTCATAGATGGTCATTCGTACTTTTTGTTAAAAGGATGTAGTAGGTGAATCTTTACATAATTTTCTTACATAACCTCTAATTTTTTAGTTTTTTTTTTAAATGACCTCATGGTAGATTTATATTTTTGAATTGCTTTGCCAAATTCAATGAGTCTACTCAAATCATGAAACACGCAAATAGCAAGAGCAACAACTAGAAAAGTACTTTAGTCTATTTAAATTTGAAGCTTTCTCTGGTTCTCATTACAAATTAATTTAATTTTACCTTACTTTGTCATATTGACTTGCAAATTGACACATACACACACACACACATGCACACATACACACACACACACATATACACACACACATATATATATATGTATACTAGTTGTAAATGTACATTAATTCCAAACTTTAAAACAAGAAAATAAAGATATTTTACATCAATGTCTAAACTATTCAGTTTGTGGTATTTATAATCTTGTTGAGTTCCTCTAGGTTCCTCATTCTCAATGTGTATTGACACTTTGGTACTCTAAAAATTATTATTGTTGAATCAAAATATATGGGTATTTTTGTAAATACGACTGATTGATGAATTAGAGGAATTGTGGGAAATTGGTGTGGAAACGTATGATGTAGCTAAGAAAGAGACATTTTGAATGCATGCTTCGCTATTGTTGAGTATAAATGATTTTCCTGTATATGGAAACTTATCTGATTAGAGCACTAAGGGGTACATGGCATGTCCGATTTGCAACAAGGACACGTGTTCGCAAAGATTGAAAAATGGGAAAAAAAAATATGCTGCAAGTGTCATCGTCGTTTCCTAACATGATCACATGTGTGGCGGTGCAAGAAGGATTTGTTTGATGGCACGTTGGAGCGTAGGTTGGTCCCTAAGTTCTTATCTGGGGACGATGTGCTAGGATAATTAGCACTCATCAAACCCGTGAAGTTCGGGAAGGAACCGAGTGGTAAAAAGAGGAAACGCCCAAATATCGAGTTGAATTGGACAAAATGCAGCATTTTTTTTTGAATTACCATACTTGAAGTCATTGAATTTGCACCACAATTTGGACGTCATGCACATTGAGAAGAACATTTGTGATTGGAACACTAATGAATATATAAGCGAAAACAAAAGACAATGGTAAAGTCCGGCTGGACTTGCAAGAGCTTGGTATTAGAAAAGAATTGCAACTAACTCAAAGAGGTGATAAATTTATCGTACCACCTACATGCTATAGTTTGTCAACTGATGAGAAGAAGAGTTGGTGCGAATGGCTTAAATCGGTGAAATTCCCAGATGGATATGCATTGAAAATATCTCAGTGTGTTAATGTAAAATAAGGCAAAATAACTGGTTTGAAGAGCAATGACAGCCACGTGCTTTTACAACGTCTTCTTCCAGTTGTAATCCGTGGATATCTTAATGAATTTGTCTCAACCACCTTGATTGAGCTAGGAATATTTTTCAGGGTGTTGTGCGCTAAGATGTTGAAACTCCAAGTACTTGAGAGCTTGGAAAATGACATTTCCATAATCCTTTGCAAGTTGGAACAAATATTTCTACCAGCTTTCTTTGATGTTATGGTCCACTTAGCAATCCATTTTCCATTGGAGGCCAAATTAGGTGGACCTGTACAATACAGGTGGATATATCCAATTAAGAGGTAATTGCTACATACATTGTGATGATGCCAAAAATTGGTAAAATAAACTGGAGCAGTTTAAGGGGAGAGAGAGAGTAAAAGACTTGTTTTTTGTATGTGGTTCAGCCCTGTCAATGAAGGAACCTATGTCCACGTGTGTGTCTGAGCACATTCACTATCCTGTAAAAAGTCGGGGACCTATGGTGAACCAACAATAGTTTGGAGCTACCATAGGTTGGCCGAGCGTGTTGATGACTACTATAGAGATGCTGTATAGACTGAAAGTTGATTCCTTTCTATGGGGGTGAGGGGTCTCTTTTATAGATGCAAGAGACCCACTACTACATGAATAATGAAATATAATCCAATTAAGATTGATTGGCATTGATTATGGGGGTTTCCTAATTGAATTAGGAAATAATGTGTACTTTCCATTAGTCTTCTAACTTGATTAGGAAACAGCCTGGAATATTCTGGAGCATGTCTCGCAGGCCTGGCTTGACTGTGCCTGTATGGACCATGCTTGCACGGTCTTCCCGACCTGTTGGTCGGGTCGTGGATGAACCGCTCGGGAGGCCTCGGGTAGACCAAACCACTCGGGCTGATGCTTATCCAAGGAACTATGCATGATTTGGCTGAGATAGGGGTCAGCCACTGAGTGGAATCGCTCGGTTATAGGATAGAGCCAATTTTGGGCATATCACATTGCTTATCCTTAGTTATTTAATATGTCATTTAAAACACTTAATTACGCAGAAATGATACCTTGTAGGTTTTTGGGCACTCTTAAGAACTTTGTGCACAATAAAGCACGACCTAAAGGTTCAATTGCCGAGGTGTACATTGATTATAAATGCATCACATTTATGTCCATGTACCTTGAGAATATTCTGACAAGGTTTAATCGAGAGGAAAGAAACTACGCTGGAGATAATGGGGAGAATGGAAGTAAACTTGCCATTTTCAAGGCGGACAATAAGTGCATCAAAATACATATGGTGTGATCCGCTGACTTGGGGACAATGCATTACACTGTATTGAATAACTGGGAAGAGACAAAAATATATTTTGAGTAAGTTGACTCTATTAGCATTATTTTCTTGTTATTTTACTTTAAGTTATGACACAATTAATTTAATTGCTTATATAGGGAACATAAAGCTGAATTGCAACAACAAAACGTGAATAATATAGATAAAAAGCAGCAGCAACAATTTGCTAAATGATTCGATGATCAAGTAAGTATGTCATAGGAATATAAGTAAACTTGTTACATCATTATTTCACGAGTTACTTTATGATCATTTCGTGTTTCAATATTAGATTCAACTTTTATGGCATAAAAACTAGCCTGAAGCTACTGATGGCCTATTTGCCTTAGCATGTTGTGTTGATCCAAGAGTGAAGCGTTACACTAGTTGCGTTATTGAGGGTATACAGTTTCACACCAAAGAACGTGAAATGCACAGAAAAACTCAAAATAGTGGTGTTCTAGTTGAAGGGTGTACGAGGGTAACAGTGAGTTGGAGTTCTACGGGGTTATCAATGATATTGTAGAATTGAAATATGGTTCAGACAACTCTGTACTATTATTCATGTGTGATTGGTGGGATGTCAAAAATAATAAAACCGGAATCCGTAGTGATGCCCACTTCAAAAGTATAAATGCATCTCAAACGTGCTATAAGGATGATCCTTATGTGCTAGTATCTCAAGCAAAACAAGTGTTTTATCTTAAAGACACAAAATACATAGGTGATTAGCTAGGCATTCAAGACATAAAGCCACGAAATGTATACGATGTTCCGGTCGTGCCTTTAATAGATGAAGAAGTTAACACAAATGACATGACATTCCAAGAAGAGTTCTAATCTGGAACAGGTGTTGTACATCATGATAGTGAAGGAGTGTCAGTAGCATTGAATAGGCCAGACATTGAACCGGTGCATGTTGATGTTAGTACTGTCATCCGTCCGGTAGAATTACATCATTCAGATTCAACTTTTATCAATGAAGATGATGATGACAAAGATGAAGATGATGAAGTTGAAACATTGATGGAGTGTTGTTCTGATGAAGAACATGTGCTTGGGGATTTGGACACATATATCGAGGAATAAGCGTGTATTAGACTCGGATATGCATGATAGATTATGCATTTTGGTGTTTTTTCTTTATGTTAATGAACAGTGTTTACTAATTTTCTTTTTATATTGGTTGACAATTTTCTCTTTATATTGATTAACTGACTTCTTTTGGGTTATTAATTGATTTTTATTTTTTACATTGGTTGGTTATCGGTTTTGCTCTTTCTTTTGGATAACTGGTTTTACTATTTTCTCTTTATGTCGCTTCCTTTGCAATTATTATTTTTTGTAGATATGGCGCCTGGTAGACGACATACACGAGTCACCCAGCCTGCCCAGAGCGAGCCCATTTGTCAGACGACGTTAGATAACACACCAGTATCATCTAGTGTTGGTAAGATCAAGTTTTTTCAACATACTTGCATAACTTTGCAATTTATATGGTCTATTTAAAGAATTGTTCTAATTGTTGTTTCAAATTTATCAATAGCTTCTACATCAACCAAAAAGGGATATGGGAGGTCAAAGAATTTTTGCCCTCTGTGGATACCAGCATTTGGGCCCACTTTTGTTTTTTTTGTTAAAACAATTTTAAATTTCAAATTCAAAGAGTTGCCACTTAATTTTTTTTAGGAAAATTAAGAAACCATTTTTTTAAAGCAAACTGATCTTTTCCGAAACCAAAGATAATCTGGGTCCGGGGATTATGGAGTGAAAGGGGAAGGAGCCCGGCGGACTAAAACACCCCCTTTCATCCTATCTCGTGATAGGCCTCTACTTATCATCCTATTTAATCGAATTAATAATCTAAGCACGCCCTCAACTAATACATAGATATAAGTATACATATCACAAGCATGTCAAAAGGGTGCAAAATTGCTAACGATAAAATATCATTCATAAGCCACATAATTCAAATAGCAAGCAAAATGATGTGCACGTAGGGAACTAGAGAACTTACTCGGAATCCAGCCGCGAAATGGGAAACGTGCAATGCATACAAAGAATAGAAATCCTAGGAAAAATGTCTCTAATCACATATACACATAAGGCAAGACCTAAGCTAAGGTGTCGCGCATGGAGTCGAAAATCAATAAAATCAACAAATGAAATAAACTAGAGAAAAGATAAGAGGTCACACCTCCAAAGCGCTACAAAACAAAGGGTAGTCCACATACTTCACATAATAATATGACATCAAATAATCAATCCTAACTCTCTAGCTTAGATCTATCAAGCATGGAAAGAATTGACAAAACTATGAATTCTTTTTGATTAGTTGGAGTCATAGCACCTTTATAGATATACAAGCCTCAACTAGGAACCAATGTAATGTTCATATAGGGGTTCTATAATCCCAATACGATCATATGGAATCCATGTTTATATTCAATTAGGTTCAACTAAGCCTAATTTTATCCAAGAACTAGTTCTAATCATAAGCATCAACATACCTGAATGAATGAATGAACATGAACAAGAATGAGATATGAATTTATTCACTAATTTGGACCACTTAGCCTCTGGATTTAAGCTAAATTATCATTATTCAAAACATGATTTGGGTCCCAAGACATTAGGAAACCATTTAAGTTAAAATCAATGAGACTAGACAAAAACATTGACTTTTTTTCCTAAATTACAGAGAGCAGACCAGATTTTAAAAGGTAGAACAACCATACTTCCAACGGTTGGATCTTAATAATTTTTGGATATGATATGCCTCTGTGAGTCTAGTTTCTAACCCAAGAAGAACATTGAAGATTGAACTGTTAGATCTCTGGGAATATGGAAAAAACTAGACATCACTCAGGAATCTGCAACTCTTTGTCCAGAGATCTTGTATGATTTTCTAAAAATAGTAAAAAAATGCGAAACACTTAGATCTTTTTAGGATATTTCCTAACACATTAAGGTACTTAGAAAAAATTATTAGAGACCCGGGAAATTCTATTAAGGTTCTGATTTATTAATTTTAAAACGGACTTACTGTTCTGAAATTTTGAACAGAGAGTTGCTTGTTTTGAAATCATAAGACCAAACCATCTTAGACATGGAATTTCATCAAAACAAAAATTACAGAGGTATTTAAATGGGTTATGAACATCCTCCAATTGGTCTCATCCAATTCCAATGAACCATGATCCTATAGAAGATCTTTGATCACAATTGGTTTATGGATTCATTGCACCTTTGTTAAATTGATGTTCATATTTCAAATCAAGCTTGATCCATGATTCTAGAGAGAACTAGGATCAAGTATGATTATGATCATTGGAGTAAATAATGAAACATGAAGATGTTCATGGATTTAGGCTTAATGGATTTCCATCATAGATCTCATAATAAGAGAATCCTAAGGTCTTACTCAATCTTATGAACCTTGGAATTTAAACTATGAAAATCTACATATAATTCCTCTCTCAAACATATGATCCTTAAGGAATGTAGATCCATGACACCTTATTCTCCTCTCAAATTAATGGTCTTTGGAGACTAAATAAGACCCAAAAATCATATGAATCTTCATAAGGTATAGAAATAACTCTATGAGATTCAATTTGGAGGACCTAAGTCATGAATTAAGACTTAATTCCATCAAACAAAACATGGATATAACAATGACCCACTTTAATCTCCATATAAGACATAAGACCATAGGAGACTAATGGATCAACCTAAAGAGGATCCAATGAGATATTAAAGATCTCATGGATTTCCAAGAGGAAATGAAGGCAAGGAGAAGTAAAATCAAAGTTTACATGAAACCCAAATAAAAAATACTTTCATAACTTATTTTTGTTTTAAAATCCAAGGCTATTTCTAGATCCAAACTAATGAAGACAACTGATGAAACTTCAATCACAAACTCTATGTGGTGTGTGATGAAATGAGGTAGGAAGAGAGGTTTTGAAAATGTGTAAAAGTCCTAGATCTATGAGTTTGTGATTGAATTATATAATAAGTATAGGAATAAGGATTTAACCTCTAGATCTTCTCAGGATTTGATTGATTTGGAGAGATCCAAGCCTTACAAGCAATGCTCTTCTTCTTCTTCCTTGAAGCTTCAAGGTTCTTCAATGGAGATTTGAGTAATTGGGTGAATTGGATAAGATTTCTATGGGGTTTTGGGTTTCTCTCTCTATATATCTCTAAGAACAAACTTCATCTTCAAAATTCAGCCTCTCTTTCTAAGATTCAAGTCTCATCTTCCTAGATTCAAGTCTCCCTCTCTAGATTCAAGTCTCCAACCTCTCAAAATGAGAGAAAATGGGGTTTTTATAGACTTGCATTATCTTAGGGGCTAAGATAAGGGTAGATAGGTCAATTAGGGATGGCGGGGGCATGGTTTGCATGACCTAGGAGTAGTAAACATGTACACAAAAAACGGCATCGATTGGTGCATTCATTTGATCAAAGATTGCAAAAAGATTTTTGGCTTAAAAATACAAACCAGCCCAGGCCGGCACTCAATGAAGATGGAACGGCACTCGCTGAGTGCCGCGCGGCTCTCGCTGAATGCCGAACGGCACTCAGTGAGTGCCATAGTGGCATTCACTGACTGCCGTTCGGGCACTTTGAGTGCCGCTGCACAGCAGTTCAGCACTATTCACAGTAATTCAGCACCTTAATTTCATTTCATGTCATTTAAGTAAATGTCGTGAAATGACTTAAGACATTAAATGTAATTAAGGAAATACCCCCCCTTTGGATTCAATAAAAATATCTAAAAAATTAAATTCCTCAAGAAAAAAGAGTCAACTCCCCCTCCGAAGGTAAAATATCTATTTTCTGCACGTTTCTTCTTAAAAGCCTTTCAATTTCACCATGATTCCTTACATTTAAAAATTCTAAAAAATCATTTCTAGCATAAGGGACACCCAATGAACAATTACCGGGACTTTTCATCTTGAAATTCGAAAACTTTACGATTGACTCCCTTTTGACCTGTTTACTTTTCACTGGGTCAACTGTTGACTTTTTCTTTCAGGGTTCATGCTGAATTCCTCTCCTTTTGAAAATGGTTTTAAGATGCTCCGAGAACATTGCTGTGTTCCTATACGTGTTAAAAACTCATGGTCTACAAGGTGACGGGTAGATGAAAATTTTGGTATTTTGGCTGAAAAGGGTGATTTTGAATCGAGATTCTTCTAGGAAGAGAGTCAGATTGCTTGTAAGAGTCTTGATTTCGTCGAGACATATTCATCATTGATCTCCAGAGGTAAATCCCCCTAAGTTTAATAGTTCAGTCAAATTAGGGTGTCTACACCCTCCAAAGAGAGCTCGCCAAGAATGGAGGTCAACGTATACCCATTGTCATCCCACCCAGTCTAACGAAACCAGTTGGGCCATACGATCAAATATTTAAGACAAGGGTGGGGATCATAGTCAAAATGAATCCCCTAGTGGCCGCGAACACTTGGACTGAGGTCCTAGAACAGGTTCTTAGTGCGTGGCATAGATGGATTCAGGTAATATTTGTGATATTCGAGTTGTTGCTTTGTGGTTTTTACTAAATTATACTGTTAGAGATTATATCTTATTTCTAAATCCCCTTACAAAAACTTTTGATATGGATCTTCTCGATCCCCATACAACGGACTCATTCAAGTCATACTATATGAAATGACTCAAGAAGTTTTGATATGAGCTCCACAAACATTTTAAAAACACTGAGGACCCAAGAAGCCACCTCTCGGCTAATGTGTCACATGCTGATTGGAACGTATGTTGCGCAAGATATGAAAGCGAGGAGTTTAAAGTGATATACTTATTCATTTTACTATTTTAATTACATTGATAAAAATTTGTGAACTAACTACACTGTTTCAAACTGTAGGCACTTAGTGCTCAAAATAAAAGATCAAGGGCACAACAGTCGCTTAGCCATTGTGGTGGATCTAGGTCATTCGCCTAACATCGTTGTGAGTTTGTAAGTCTAATAGCAGCTTAATATGTGTCCTTCCTTTCATACTTAAAAAGCTTATTTATTTCCTACTTTATATTTTTGATTTTATAGGGGCGAGAACCAGGTTCAATGGGATTTATAGAGCTATATCAGAGAACACACTACAATGGAAAAACCAATCTTTGGTCTTGTGATGAGGTTAAAACAAATTATGTAAGTTAAAGATTATAAATTGCAATACTTATAGGTTAAATTCAGTGTTAGTGATCATAACACTAATTAACATTTTCATATGCAGGAAACAATGGTGTAGATGAAGGCCGAGCCCACCCCAGAGGGATCCATCCCACCCACTGAAGAGGAAATTTTGGAAAGTGTATTACGAAGGAGGTGGGGATATTTCAGAGGACTCGGCCATGGGGTCCATTACCTTCCACTACACCATCTTGGCCGATTTGTCACCCTTTTTTTCGCGTCGTTTGTCACCGCTCATAACCGTGACAAAGTTTGTCACCGCCCAGAACAGTGACAATTGCATTTGTCACTGCTCAACACCGTGACAAAATTAGTCACTGCTCTAAACTGTGACCAATATTAACTTTGTCACCGCTATAGACGGTGACTAAATTTTTCGTTGTTTTAAGCTAGGACAAAGTACAGTGACAAATATGGTCACTGTTGAGAGCGGTGACAAAATACAGTCACTTTGTAACTAAAAAACACTTAAAAAAGAATAATGTTAGGCACACTTTGAAATCCACACTGAATTTGACACTTAGTTTTAAATGCATGTACCATGTGTTGTGTAAGTGGTGCACAGAAAAGTGTGAAAAGTTCACACAGCACAAAGTACATGTATTTAAAGCATAATATGTCAAATTCAATGTAGATTTCAAAGTGTGCCTAGCATTACTCCTTAAAAAAGAATAATGTTAGGCACACTTTGAAATCCACACTGAATTTGACACTTAGTTTTAAATGCATGTACCATGTGTTGTGTAAGTGGTGCACAGAAAAGTGTGAAAAGTTCACACAGCACAAAGTACATGTATTTAAAGCATAATATGTAAAATTCAATGTAGATTTCAAAGTGTGCCTAGCATTACTCCCAATTTTTTTTTTGGGAAATGTTTGTCACACACACGTTTTGACACACTTTTTGACACACTATGCTTTAAACATATGTACTTTGTGCTGTTTGAATTTTTCACACTTTTCTGTGCACCACTTACATAGCACAAGGTATATGCATTTAAAGTTGTGTTAAAAAGCGTGTGTATGTAGCACTACTCTTTTTTTTTTGAGTGATGCTAGGCACACTTTAAAATCCACACTGAATTTGACATCTTATGCTTTAAATACATGTACCTTGTGCTGTGTGAATTTTTCAAACTTTTTTGTGCACCACTTACACAGCACATGGTACATGCATTTAAAACATAAGATGTCAAATTCAGTGTGGATTTTAAAGTGTGCCTAGCATCACTAAAAAAAAAATTGGTAGGGGGTGGAAGACTGTGAGTGTTTTTTAAGTGTGGATTTTAAAGTGTGCCTAATATTTATTATTATTATTATTTTTTTATTATTATTTTTTTTAGGGCTAAAAACTCTTTGGACTAAAAATTTTTTCCCTCCTAAACCTACATCACACCCCACCAAACCTCACATGCCTCTCACAGTCACTCTCCCGCACCCCACCAAACCTCACACACTCTCTCTCATTTCCCCCCCAAATGAACTTATAGCCCAAAACCCCCTCCATTGCCCCTTCTCCATCGCCCCCACCACCACCACCAACACCCCAGCCCACCCCGCCGCAAACACCACTCTGAAAACCCTGGACGGCTCCAGATTCTTCTCGGTAAAACCCTCCCTCTCTCTCTCTCTCTCTCTCTCTCTCTCTCTCTCGGTGTGTGCGAGTATGTGTGTGTCAGTGTGCGATTCTGTGTGTGCGCGATTTTGTGTGTGTGTGTGAGTGCAATTTTGTGTGTGTGTGTGTGTGCGATTTTGTGTTTGTATGTCTCTGTGTATGTGTGTATGCGATTTTGTGTGTGTGTGTGCGTGAGTGTGCAATTTTGTGTGTTTATGTCTGTGTGTGTGCGAGTGTGAGTGTCTTTGAGTGTATGTGTGTTCGGCTCTTTCTGTTTGTCTAACAATTTTTTCCCCCAAATCAGATCAGCTTCAATCACTCTCTCAGCGAGTATAAGAACAATTTTGCTGAAGGGGTGTTCAGTCGGGTGATGTTAGAGATTGCAATCGATTTCACCATTTTGCTGAAGGGGAATGCTCGTGTAAAGACTATTGGTGAAGGAACAATTTGTCAGATGTGTATTGGAAAAATTATCGGCTACATCATTGGGTTCACATGGAGCAAAATTTAGTTGTTGAAGGTTTAATTATAAGGTATTTGCTTTTGTGGCTCATTATGGCATTTCTCATGGGTGGATTTCCTTCAATTTCTCTCTACTTATCAGTAGTAGGATATCTTACATGGTGGTAAAGCTCACAGAACTATATTTAACTATAACTAAAGTTTTAAGTCTAAGAAACCTATTGTAGTTACTAGTTGCTCTCTCTGCTGTCTGCTATTTGATTGAGCACCATATTTGTGACGTCAAAAATGAACTGGCCATATCAAGAATAATACAAACCTACTCCATTCGATTGAAATTGAGAATCATAGGTCTAGCAAGGGCAGGTTACACTTTTGAACAACCATATTCAATTCAAACCGACACAGGCTAAACAAATCGTGAACTATCGACTTAAACTTTTAGCAACAAAAAGGAAAAAAGAACAATCCACTTGAACAGTCTCTTCGATCTACTATTGTAATGTCTTGCTTATGCAGTGGCACCCATGCAAGCAGTGGCTGGTGCAGCATTGTCTTGTTTTGCAGAGCTGTATTTCTTGGTAATGAATCTAAGAAAGTGCAGCAATAAAACCTTAGAGCAGAAGTTTCAAAAAAGAGACAGAGCTCTGGTGCACACTAGATTAGTAGCCTTGAAAGTTCGAAACTTTTCTTTGATTTACTTACATTTGTTGGACAACCTTATTGTACAGTGACTTAGAAAGTATAAAAGGGTAATAGTGCGAAGATAAAGCAGGCAAACAATGATGGACAAAAGAAGCTTAATTCTTTTTTTTTTGAGTCATGCTAGGCAGGCTTTAAAATCCACACTGAATTTGACATCTTATGCTTTAAATACATGTACCTTGTGCTGTGTGAATTTTTCACACTTTTCTGTGCACCACTTACACAGCACAGGGTACATGCATTTAAAATATAAGATGTCAAATTCAGTGTGGATTTTAAAGTGTGCCTAACAGCACTCAAAAAAAATTTGCACACTTTTCTATCTTTCGTAAAATTCCTTTAATACCCTTATTTTCATGACTGATGAGTGATACAAAATTAGAAAGTTAAAAGGGGCACAATTTGATCTTCTACTCTACCATAATTATAATATTTCCATGTATATAATATTTGTTAATTTACCTCGACTAATCAAACCCAAATCCAATAAACTTGACCCCAAACACAAATTCTTGACCCACCACGTATGTACATACAATTTGTGAGGCTAATATATAGTTTGATGCACACAATTAAGCATGAGCTTAGCTAAATACAAAGAGGATGACTTAGCCAAGACTACAATATTGGAGCGGCTAGGGCGGCTTAGAAAAACTAAAAAGAAGGCTAATTGAATGTAATGTAGGCGCTGCAATCGACTTCCAACTACTTGGGCCACCTCCTCACAACTGCCCTAATTTATGCTCCAAAAAAGGTTTTTTCTTTAACTCAATTCCAAACCACCACCCTACACCCCCACCCCAATGTCTCTCTCTCCAAGTTATTCTGTGAGACTATCACGACATGTCATCACACTAAAGTGGTGTGACGTTTCAATTATAAAAAAATTATCTAGCCTCTAAAAATAGGGAACACATGACAAGTAATGGGGACATGACATGTCTCTTAAGCTCAACAATTACTCGCTATATAATAACATGGTGTAACTATCTCACAGAATAATTTCTTATGATATTGCTAAACCACAGACTATTTTCAAGCTAACACCACCCACCATGGCCATCTTTTTCCAATCCTTTTTAAACCCCATCACTACTCTCTCCATACCATAACACAATTCTTAGCACCCACATTACTCCCCTCTCTCTCTCTCTCTCTCTCTCTCTCTCTCTCTCTCATGGGTGCTCCTCATCCCCAATTCCCACCAATCTCGAAATGTAGCACCAAGGATAGATCTAATCAAACTGTGGCATCGGACCTAGATGGCACACTCCTCCTCTCTGATAGCGCCTTCCCTTGTTTCATGCTCGTGGCTCTCGAAGCCCGAATAATCAACCTTATGATATTGTTAATAAATAAATAACAGAGGTAGAATAACAAACAACCTTAGAAATGTAAAAGAGAGAGAGAGAGAGAGAGAGAGAGAGAGAGAGAGAGAGAGAGAGAGAGAGAGAGAGAGAGAGAAGCTAAATAAAACAAACAAAGCAATGTCCACCTGTAGTTTTCTTTTTCGTTCATTATTTAGCTCTTCTTTTTCCTTTATTATTAAGACATGCATGGGTACTTTCTTTCAGTTTTTGCTCTATATATGGATGTGAGTGATTAATAGTTTGTTGTAATCTGTCAGTGTTGTTTACAAGCTTGATTTCTATGTAGATTGGGTTTTTGGGTGTCTAATTGTTTTATTAATCATGCTCGAAGTCAGGGTATTCTAATTATTTTTCTTTTTGTTCAACAATTGGCAATGGTGAAACCGTGATCTCTGAAGACAATAGGAATTGAAGTTGAACGTGAGAACCAAAATTCAGGCGAAGGGTTGGCATTTCTAATCACAAGTGTGTTTCTTCTTCCAGGTTAGTACGAGTACGCCTGCGGGGTGGCGTTTTATGTGTTTTACTTTATATTTAGGGTTGTAAACCTTAACGAGTACGCCTGCGAGGTGGCATTTTATGTGTTCTTGCTTTCTCTGTACGTTTGATGATTATGCATGTATTGTGTGATGACTCTTTGTTTCATCTCCTTATTTGTTCGTTTGTTTGTTATTTTTCCTTTTTTTTTTGTCTCTTCTAACACAAATCTTCTTCTTTGGCTTAAATGATAATCCCTAAATGGTAAATGTAGAGATAGTAAAGAGAAATCTAAAAAGAGAAAAGATTGTAAAATATGCAAATAGGAATCTAAAAAGGGAAAAGATAATAAGAGATAGTGAGAACTTCTAAATTTAATGGCATTCAAATGGTAAAAAACGTAGAGATAGTGGGAATTTACTTGACTTGTGAAATTAACTAACTGTAAAAAAAAAAACATTGTAATCTACTGAGCGCTACTTTTTATTTTTTTGTAGAATCGATGGGGTTTCCACTTTACAAAGAGTGGATGGGTGAAGTTTATAAGGTGGGGGATGTGCATGTTAAAGGGGTTAAAGACTTTGTGAAATATGCAAAGAGGAATCTAAAAAGTGAAGAGATTTCGTGTCCATGTGCGCGTTGTAGAAATGGTAAATGTTTGAAATGGACGGAGGTTGAGTTACATTTGGTTAAGTGGGGCATGCAACAAGATTACTTGTTTTGGATATTCCACGGGGAAAGGGAATTCCGGTATGTTCCAGAACAACTATCGGGCAAGGAACCGATACAAGTAGAGGGTGATTATTTGACACATCCTAGATTGAATGACCTCATTAATGACGCTTACGGAGTCCACGAAATGCAAGCGAACCATACTCTACAAGTCGAGGTTCTTCGTGAAGAAGAAAATGATCGAGATCACGAAGAAGGTGTTGCGGCTCATGTTGATACTAGAGTCCCCCATGACAATGAATATATATTGTTAAGAGCAGCGGCGACAAGACCTTTGTACCCTGATTGTAACCCAGATCACACAATGTTGTACGCCATGGTTGGTCTGCACAATTTAAAGAGCCGTTTTGGTTTGTCGGGCAATAGTGTCACAGAAATACTTCTTTGGGCAAAGGATTTACTCCCCAAAGAGAACACACTACCTGATAACTATCCAAACATGAAGAGTAGTTTGAAAGGTTTGGGGATGAAGTACAAATCCATTCATGCTTGCAAGTATGACTGCGTTCTATACCATAAAGAACATAAGGATAAACTGAAATGTCCGATTTGTAAGGAACCCAGATTTATCCAGAAGACAGTTTTAAATAGCAAGAACAAAATAGATACGAAAGTACCCAAAAAGGTATTGAAGTATTTCCCTCTAGCTCCTAGGTTGAGGAGACTTTTCACTATACCATGGATAGCAGAGGCAATGACTTGGCATGCTCGAGCGGAGGTGGGCGAGAATCTCATGCGGCATCCGATTGATTCATCCATATGGAAGTCTGCAAATTTACGATATGTGAACTTTGCTCAGGAAAGTCGCAATGTCCGCCTTGGATTGTCTACTGATGGGTTTAACCCATTTGGTAATTTGAGTACAAACCAAAGTATTTGGCCGGTCTTCCTAGTGCCTTATAATCTGCCCCCTTCATTGTGCATGAGAAAGGAGTTCTCAATGTTATCGTTATTGATACCAGGGCCAAGGGCACAGAGTGATGACATCGATGTCTTCTTGGCCCCACTTGTAGATGAGTTGAATGAGTTGTGGGCTGAAGGCGTGAAAGTGTTCGATTCATACAAACGAGAGGAGTTCACTTTGAGAGCTATGTTGTTGTGGGCAATCCACGATTTTCCGGCCTATGGAACATTGTCCGGGTGCAATGTGCATGGTTACTTGGGTTGTCCTATTTGCGGAGAAGAAACTGAATCATCATGGCTTGATAGTGGTGGTAAGGTATTTTTTCATAGCCATAGGAGATTTCTACCAGCTGGTCACAAGTTTAGGTTGGTAGGAAGCAATTTTCTCCCGGAAGGTGTTGAAACCAGGAAAACTCCAGTAAGGCTTTCGGGTCAGGATATTGAAGAGAGGGCATCGCAGATCACTCAAAGATTTAGGGGAAAACACCCTAAATTTGCGACTCTGAAACGTAAAGCAAAGGCTGATGGAATAAAGAGCGCTATTTCCAGGAGGTCAATTTTGTTTGATTTGCCCTATTGGAAGGAACATTCAGTACGTCATGTGATAGATTTGATGCACGCAGAGAAGAATATCATTGAGCATCTTGTGAGCACATGCCTAGATGGGACTCAATCGAAGGACGGAGTAAAGGCACGTGAGGATCTCCGTAAGATGAAGATTAAAAGATCATTATGGTTGAAAGAAGATCCCAAAACTAGAAAAACTATGATGCCGGTTGCAGCTTTTACTTTGAGCAATGACGAAAGAAAGGTGTTGCTAGATACATTGTACGAGTTGAAGGTCCCTTCCAATTTCTCATCTAATTTGCGTAGGATAGTTAGCTACGCAACACATGATTTGAAACATTGCAAGTCTCATGATTGGCATGTCATTATGCAACTGGTCCCTTTATTGTTTGGACATTGTTTTTCCAAGCACAAGGAACTCCGGAGGGCTATTATGCAGATAAGCCTATGCTTCACTCTATTGTGTGCAAAGGTTGTGAATAGGGAGCACATCATGGCGGCAAAAGCAACTCTAGCCGAGGCAACTTGTGTGTTAGAAAAGTACTTTCCTCCCTCATTCTTTGACATAAGCATCCACTTACTGGTGCATCTGTGCGATGAAGCACTAATATGTGGCCCAGCTAGGTTTCGTTGGATGTATCCTTTTGAACGGTTTATGAAAATGTTTAAAGAGTATGTTAAGAATCCACGGTACATTGAGGGGTCCATTGCAGAGGAGTACATTACAGAAGAGGCTTCCTTGTATGCAAAGGAATACATGCCGAACCCAGGCATTGGAGGCCGTGAACGTTTCGTTGAGGAATCAACTGAGTTTGCTGATGAGGAGGCTTTGGGAAAGTGCAAGAAAGTGATGCTGTCGAGTACACAATATGAACAGGTGTCTCGATATGTTTTTGAGACTCACGTTGATATAGATGATTGGAAAGCGTAAGTGTCTTCAATTGCCCATATGTAATACTATTACTTGTCGTACATCATAATTTTCTTTTTCATTAGTCATTCATTTGATATAGGCAATATAATGCATCCGGACCTGGCAAAAAGAGAAAAGGAGTAGCACGTGTAGGCAACGAATTTAGAAATTGGGTAGCGAGCGAGGTACTAATCATATTACCTATGTCATTAGTTTTAGTTATATTTCCTTACCAACCTATTCAAAATGCAAGTCTTTTCTTTATTTCAGTTATTGAAAATCGGTGACGTCACATCGAGGCTTGCACGTCTAGCCAATGGACCTTGTTTTCTGGTTAAAGCGTTCGACAAATACCGTCTCAATGGTTTTATATTTTGTACGAGCACATACGAGCTAAAACTCGTTGGAAAGCAAAACAGCGGTATTTCGTATAAAGCCCTTACGTATTTCAGGTCTAGTGCAAAAGACAAAAACTTGAAAGAAGCCGAGATTACATATTATGGGGTTATAATGCAAATTTTTGTATTAGATTATGTATCTTTCAGTGAAACTGCCTTTTACTGTGATTGGGTGAGAGTGGAAGATAAGACTGCTTGCATGGTTGACCCTGACACTCATATGGTCAAGGTAGATTTGACCAAGTTGAAGAGCAAAGATCAAATGAACGATGAGCCATTCGTTTGTGCATTCCAAAAGTTGAAGCAAGTGTTTTACGCGAAGAGCCCTAACAATGATCCGTGGTCTGTTGTTCTATATTCTCCCAAGCGTTTGACTACATCTGTAGACGACCTCATGGCACCTACCGAGTTTCAGTCCATTCTGGATGATAATCCGGAACTGAAAAAATTTCTGGACATTTTGGAATAGTGAATTTGGTTATAGTATTTTGGTTGCTGTTTGTATGCATTACTGGTGTTTCGGTGTAATTTCACTTATTTAGTATTTTGTTGAAGTATCCTATTTGTTAGCATAAGTTAGGAATATATCCAAAGAATGGATAAGAATTGGAATTTTGTGTGATTATCCTTATGTGTTTATGAATTTTGCTGATTATCTTTATGTTTTTGAGGTTGTTTCATAAGAATTCTAGCCACGCGTGCCAAAAGGCAAAGTTATCAAGGGCTGAAGAAAAAAGAAAAGAGAGAGAGAGAGAGAGAGAGAGAGAGAGAGGTAGTCCCCCGCACTTTTGTACAATCTCCCTTCCTTTCTCTACCAAATAAGGAGGGCAACTCTCTTTCCGAAATACCTTCCGTTGAAACAGATCCCAACTTTCTTCTTCCGTCAAAAATCGCAGATGATGAGGAGGGCTTTTAGATTTAACTTGGGCAGCTACATTAGTATGGCGACTAGTGAGGATAATTCTGCTTCCATTACTTTCATCTAGGAAACATCTTTTTTGGTAGATATGGTGAATCATCCCCACATCCACGAGGAAGGACCTCAGCAATCCCAACTCCTCGTACACAAATTCAGCACGGTACTTATCAATTCGAGCAAATAGGAGGTTGTAATCATCTTTGTCAATCAGTTTCTTCAAGTTGTACATAAATTCAGCATGGTACTTCTGAATTTGATCAAATTGGAGGTTGTAGTCATCTTCGTCAATCAGCTTCTCGAAGAAGTTGCACACATATTCAGCATGATGATTGTTAATTCGAGTAAGTAGGAGGTTATAGTCATCTTTGTCAATCAGTTTCTCCATGTATTTCAAAAGTCAGTCATTAACTAAGCAATAGCAGTAGCTGTTTTGTGTTACAGTGATGAGAATGCAACATACTAACTAACTTTCTTACAGTTTTCTGTTATAAAAAAAAATGGGAAAAAGAAAAGAACATGGCCTGTTTAATACATCACCAATTTATTAACTCCATTGTGCTCTATGTAAATTTTGGGAAAAGCACTCAGTTTCTTTACTTGGAGTTTATATTTATGAGGTAAACTAAAGACAAAATGAAACATAAACTGTGGAAAATTTACATCCAAACCAAACAGCAGAACATTTCAAACTTCAGACCTCTTCACCTCTGGTGGAAAATTGATCGATACAGTTTGCTTCAATTTAGTGTGACTATCAACAGGTGTTAATTAGGGTCCCCGTAGTGATTGTTTGAGGATACGTGAAAGTGAAAGGACTTCAACAATTAGCCAATCACAAAGGTCACAGAGAAATTTTTTCATGTGACCATCTCTTCTGTGTGACTGGTGTTACATTCTAACTGACTGCCATTACATTTTGAATAATTTGGGGTCCCACGCGAGACTAAAGTGAGGATAATTTTTCCAAATCACAATGGAATAACTTTGCCGTTACACTAAGACCCGTAACTTTAATATTTCAAGGGAAAAATTGCTAATACTCCAGCACATTACATGCAAAAGCCTTTTATTCTCAACAAGAAAAAAATTTTCCCCCTATGTTCATTAGCTACAATAGTCTTTTGACAGCAACATCAAAAAAAGGAAAGAGATTACAGTGATAGATGGTACCTTTTACTTTGATTATGGTACGGGTACGTACCATTTTAGGTTATTGTACTTGTTAGATACTCTTGCCTACTATTAAAGCTATTTTTATAATCAGAATCTGAAGGGGTAAAACTAACTATGATCCATCCTCCCTCTTTGTACTTTGTGGTAATATATTTGGGTCTCTGTTCCAAAAAGTTAAGATCACAAGTAATATATAGGTTAAGATCACAGAAGAGATAAATTCTACAACATTATGCATTGTTTATCCCTCTACTATTGTGCTTTACGGTAATTTTGGGGTTTTTCTCAGTGAACATTTCGATTCTTAGTCATTGTGTGCTGCTGCTGCTTTTTTTTTTTTTCCCCACTATTCTTAGTCATTGTGTACCATTTATTTACAATTTCCAAGATAATATTTGGTTGGAAGAAGACTAGACACTAATTCTTTTATTTTATTCTATTCTAGTATGTTTGCTTTACCTTTGCTTGCTTTAGACTTTATGGCGTTTCACTCTGGACTTGATGCTTTTTTTTTTTTTTGAATCATCAAATTGTTGGAAGGGCTTTTTTTTTGGTTTCAATGATGCTATGATTCCCAATTTTTCATCTCAAATTGCCTTTCGACATTGGCGGTGGGATTACATTCAACTTTAACGGACCAACTAAATTTTCGAAGCTGTTTAAGGTTATCACATTGCCACATAAGTAGAAAGTAGAAATCCAAATTTGAGAACCATAACAAATTAACAATACTCTTTTCCACCTTAGGCACTTCAAGTAGCAAGCTGGTTTTTCTTTGTCATATGGGTTGTTGTTCCCCTTTACGATCCTTCAACTTATCGGCTTGAAGATTGTGGAGGTTATTGCACTTTTAAGGTTTAGTTTAGTCCTCACGCATTTGGGTCTCTGTTCCAAAAAGTTAAGATCACAAGTAATATATGTACTTTGTGGTAGTATTACAAATATATAGGTTATAAATTTGGTTGTGCAACTTTTGTAGATTCTCAAGGTTGGTCGTAAAGTAGTGGCTTTTTGGAACTTTTGTTCAAAACTATGGGCTCCATTACTGGTCGAGCGATCAGCGATTGGCCTTAATGGACAGCAAGAAAAGGAAAAGAGAGAGAAAGCAAAGCTGTTTGGTGTATGTTACTAATCATGTCCCCATCTTTCAACAATTCATCATTTCCTAGTTTTCCCTCCCCTCCCCTCCCCTCCCCTCCCCTCCCCTATTTATGTTCTCCATGTAAAAGATAGTGCCATTATTATTAAAAAATAAAATGGGTTTAGAGCATCACTTCTAACGACTTCATTAATTCACCAGTTTTTTGGGATCATCAGAATCATTTTAATCCATGAATATTCTTCAATCATCATAGGATAGAATAGGGTTTGGTACAAAGCTTCACTACAACAAAAATTAGTTTTTGCAAAGAAAAAATTCCTTGCAAAAGGCCACAATTTCGTTGCAAAACCCTTTTGCAAGGAAGCTTTATTCCTTGCAGAAGCTTCCTCTCTAAAGCTTCTAGCAACGAAAACAAATTTCCTTGCAAATTCTTACATTTTGCAAGGAAATTGTTTCCTTACTAGTGCTCAGGTTTTTCGTTGCTAAATGCCTAATTTCCTTGCAAAAAACCTGTCTTTGTATTGTAATTTGGACAATTGGCAAGGAAAAAATTTCGTTGCTAAATATCCAAGTCTAAGGCAAGGAAATTTGTTCCTTGCTAGAAGTATTCTCACAAATGCTTGCTTAACTTTAGGCAAGGAATAATAATTTTCTTGCCAAAAACATACTTTTAGCAACGAATATCATTTTCCTTGCTAAAAACAGGTATTAGTAAGGAACACATTTCCTTGCTAGAAGTATTCTCACAAATACTTGCTTAACTTTAGGCAAGGAATAATAATTTCCTTGCCAAAAACATACTTGTAGCAACGAATATCATTTTTCTTGCTAAAACCAGGTATTAGTAAGGAACACATTTCCTTGCTAAAAGTATTCACACAAATGCTTGCTTAACTTTAGGCAAGGAGTAATAATTTCCTTGCTAAAACATACTTTTAGCCAGGAATATCATTTTCCTTGCTAAAAACATGTATTAGTAAGGAACACATTTCCTTGCTAGAAGTATTTTCACAAATACTTACTTAACTTTAGGCAAGGAATAATAATTTCCTTGCCAAAAACATACTTTTAGCAAGGAATTTGATTTTTCGTTGCCAAATCATTCACTTTAGGCAAGGAAAATGGTATTTCTTTGCCAAATACTTTATTTTTAGCAAGAAAATATCATTTTCCTTGCCTAATGTGTTTGTCTTGCAGCCTTTTGGCAACAAAATCAAATTTCATTGCAATTACTATACTTTTAGCAAGAAAATTTAACTTTCCTTGCCAAGCTTCCTTGCAAAACCCCATTTTTGTTGTAGTGCTTAGATCTAAGGCGCCCATCAAAATGATATTGTTTATCATAACCCATTAAAAGAAAAAGGCTAAGCATGAAAACCAGTTTATGTACATGTTATCTGCTTGTACATAAATACAAGACAAGATAGAAGAAACCTAAGGAACAGAGACCCAAATGCGTGAAAATGAAATAAAAAATTATGAATTTGACGAACCAATTTTTCAGAAAATTTTAACAAACGAATAAAAGTTCAATCTTTACTTTTTTTTTTCTACTACATTTATCAGCAAACAAACGAAAAAAATATGGGGAAATACATACAACTTACCATATCCGTTGAGAACAATATACGCAAAAAATCAAAACTTCAGATTATATTAAGTCTCTTCCAGCGAATATTAGGGTCTTGTCTTGAAACGAAGAAATGGATGGCGTGTGGGGGGTGATAGTTAGAGGGAACTCAGGATGTAAATAGAGAGAGAGAGAGAGAGAGAGAGAGAGAGAGAGAGAGAGAGAGAGAGAGAGAGAGAGAGAGAGAAGAATAAAGCTAAGTACTAAAGCAAACAAAATAGTGTCCACTCGAATAATCAAACTTATGATATTGTTAATAAGCAAATAACATAGGTAGAATAACAAACAACCTTAGAACGGTAGAGAGAGAGAGGGAGAGAGGAAGAGAGAGAGAGAGAGAGAGAGAGAGAGAGAGAGAGAGAGAGAGAGAGAGAGAGAGAGAAGAATAAAGCTAAGCACTAAAGCAAACAAAATAGTGTCCACTCGAATAATCAAACTTATGATATTGTTAATAAGCAAATAACATATGTAGAATAACAAACAACCTTAGAAATGGTAGGTAGGGAGAGAGAGGGAGAGAGGAAGAGAGAGAGAGAGAGAGAGAGAGAGAGAGAGAGAGAGAGAGAAGAATAAAACTAAGTACTAAAGCAAACAAAATAGTGTCCACTCGAATAATCAAACTTATGATATTGTTAATAAGCAAATAACATATGTAGAATAACAAACAACCTTAGAAATGGTAGGTAGGGAGAGAGAGAGAGAGAGAGAGAGAGAGAGAGAGAGAGAGAGAAGAATAAAGCTAAGTAAAGAAAACAAAATAGTGTCCACTCGAATAATCAAACTTATGATATTGTTAATAAGCAAATAACATAGGTAGAATGACAACCTACCTTAGAAATGGTAGAGGGAGAGAGAGAGAGAGAGAGAGAGAGAGAGAGAGAGAGAGAGAGAGAGAGAGAGAGAGAGAGCCAAAAAAGATGACTTATGGGCAACCCTTTTGCAAGAATTCAAGATATCGGTCGACCGAAAAGAGGAGATTCTAAAAGAGATGGGTTTGCAGTTGAAGACGTGGAGGAAGAACTTGCGCTCGAAATATTTTGGGGAGCTAGATATTGATGGGATAAAGGCGTTAAAGGATAAGGTGCCAGAAAAAGAGCAAATCTCTCTTAGTCAATGGAACGAGTTCATCAAACGCGAAGCAACGGACGACAAAATGAAACAAAGAGACAAAGGCAAAGCCAGCAGAGCTAAAAAGACTGATGTTCATTGTCTCGGTCGTCAGTCATATCATGAAAAGGCTGAGGAAATGGTATGTATGCATGATACTTAGTTACTTAGACTCTTTAAATTTATAAGCTAAAATGCATTTTTTTAAATATTTTTGTAGAAGCGCAAGGATCCACTTCATCAGGCACCTGAGCGTTCGGATGTTTTCATCGAATCTCGCAGGCAGAAGAAAACTGGGGAATTTCATCCTCAAACTGTTGAGGAGATGGTCAGTTCACTTCTTCAATTATAATGCTAAACATTACTCAATCTTAATCATTAAGAATATTAATATCTCACCATTATATATATTGGCAGCAAAAAATGATTGAGCTGAAAAGTAGTCAGGATTCTTCAAGCCCATCAACTTTGGATAGTGATGCATTGACCACACTTTATGGGAAAGATAGTAGAGGGAGGACTCGTGGTGTGGGTCCAGTGTCCAGAACTAAATTGAAGGCCATAGTTCCTATACGCTCAGAGATTCAGAAAGCAGTGAAACAAAGCAATGTGCAGATGGAGCATGATATGCATGATGTGAAACAGAGGAACGTGCAGTTGGAGCAAGATATGCATGAGATCAAAAATTCTCTAAATCTTCTATTAAGAGCTTTTTCTGAAAGCCAAAAGTTTCTTCCCCAACAATTTGCATCCCAACATGTAGTATCCTCTTCATTTCCTTCACTCCAAGCGACTCAACTCCCTACACCAGCTTCATCGTCAAGTTGTAATATAATTAGTTTGACAAATGCAAAGAAGATTGCAACTGGAGTGATTATTTCAACAGCACCTGGAATAGTGGTGCATGGTCATGTACTAGCGGACTTTGAACGTAAAGTTCAAGTTGTTGACGTCGTTCCGGGAGAGGAAGAACAGAGTTTGTACCTAGGAAGCCAAGGGTGCGCCACAAATATTAAGGAAACTGAGGGTGGGTGGGTGTTTTGGCCTATATGGTTGCTTCACTGAATTTATGTGGTTAAGTATTACTTTTGTTGGTCAGACAGTAGTTTTTTGTTATCTTTTTTTCTACTTTTAATAGTTTGTGTGGTTTTTTTTGTGTTGCAAATTTGAAAAGATGGTGTTTAGCAACTTATGTGGTTTATATGTAAATTGTTTTGGATTGCAAAATAGTGTTTAGCAACTTGTGTAGTTTATATATGTAAATGGTTTTGTATTGTATCGATTTTAATTGTACAGGTACCCCAAAATAAATAGTCTTTCGTAATGACTAAATTGTCACCACAGTATGTCACGGTTAGAATCAGTGACTAAATTTTAACAATTGTCACCAGCAATTGATATTTGGTCAATGCCAAGGGAGGTGACAAATTTATATTTTGTCACCGTCTAGGGAAGGGTATTTATATGTCATCACTGTCTGGAGAGGTGACTAAAAGAGGTGACAAATACATATTTAGTCACTGTCCAGGGAGGTGATCAATATTTATTTTGTCATTGTCTAGGGAGGGGTATTTATATTTGGTCAATGTCTGGGGAGGTGACGAATACATATTTAGTCACTGTCCAGGGAGGTGACCAATTTATATTTTATCACTGTCTAGGGAGGGGTATTTATATTTGGTCAATGTCTGGGGAGGTGACAAATACATATTTAGTCACTGTCCAGGGAAGTGACAATTTAAAATATTGTCACTGTCTAGGGAGGTGACAAATTTATATTTTTGTCACTGTCTTGAGAGGTGACAAATATTTATTTGGTCACTGTCTATGGAGGTGACCAAATTAAGGCAATTACCCCTTTTACGGGTACACAAATGGTCGGTGACAAACACAATTGTCACCGTTAGTGGAGGTGACGAAATTATTTGTCACCCCCCAAAATAGTCACTGCTCAAAACAGTGACAAATCGGCCAATCTGGTGTAGTGTTCTAGACCAACACAAGGATAGGGTACGCGAAGAGAATGTAAGTATAAACCAAGCATTACAAGAGGCTACAGAGGTGAGACCAGAAGTGGCAGAACTTCGGGCTTTGGTAGAGTCGCTAAAAGGCCAGGGGGATCATCTAATTTATATGGTAAGAACTAATAAATTTTGTACACACCTAAGCTTCATAAAACTTAGCTTCGGGATTTGGGCAAGTGAAACAGTGAACCGCCGACCCGAATAGAACGAAACTTCACCGTTACCTCACACACAGCTAAAAAAGGTTTTGGGAATAAACGGGACCCTATTAAATGCCCGGTTTGAGATCGAATTGTTGGATTTGTGCCCTCAAACCATTACTTTATGTATGAGACATTGACATTTTAATATATGGATATCAGCTTTATATTTCATTATGTATGTTTCTTTCATGAGATGATCATTGATCCTTAAGTGTCATAGTAATTAATTCGTGTGTGTATGAGATACATGCAAGTGAGATACGAATTACTATTCATTGATACTTAGAACTTGTCACAGTGGATGATGAGATTGGATATCTCATCAGGTTTACACTGTAGCATGATTAACTACCATTGGATGGAGTGATGAATCTCAATCACTAGAGTGTAACTCTTAGTAAATATGCTAGTGCTTATAGTGCATTGACGGACCTGAGCTTTCTTATTGACACTCAAGACTACCAAACAGGCAATAGGAACTCATAACTTGTATAAGGTACGTGTTCTCAATCTTGAGACGATTATGAACACAGACTGTGAATATGACTACTTTGACTTACCAATCAGTGAGGTCTACAGAAGATCAACACCTGGGTATCTTGGGTATGTCATGTTCATAGGGATGTGAACGTATATTGTCAAGATAGAATCTACCCTCTGTTTCAGAGTAAGCATTCCCTTGAGAATGTCACCAAGTTGATTACTGAGTACTGCAGTCTTGTTGATAAGAGTTATCAACATGTTTGGTAATCATGAGAGTTGGATGGGACTCAAGGAATACAAGAAGTAATCATGATTCAGGTTGACAGTAACAGTTATCCGACTACCTAAATATGATTACGAGTGTTGAAGGTAGAGGGACATTAGTACAACATACAAGGCTAGTTATTGCTTCGGATATGTTCTTTTGCGTTGGAGTTCAGTTATCGTTTTATAGTAGAGTAAACGTTAGCTGATCAGTCGATTAATTTGCTGATCAAAGAGTTTGGTCATGGAAATTAATCAACTGATCTGAGCTAACAATAAAGAGCCTAGGAGGTCCCACTCTCAGCTCTGCTAGGATACTTGGAAAGACACTTAAGGAAGCTGTCAAGACAGGTTCGATCGATTGAAGCTAGTTCGATCGATCGAAGTCATGGCAGATTCGATCGATCGAGAATGGTTTGATCGATCGAATGTTCGATCGATCGAATTCCTTCGATCGATTGAAGGTTAGGTCGGTTCTGGGAATCTATAAATAGGGCAGCTGCATTCTGGAAAAGGAGTTCATCATTTTAGAACGCCAGAAGCTGCAAAAACTGTTTTAGATCCCCAAAACCTTCTTGTTCCTCTCTATTAGAGATCCTACCGTCTCTAGTCTCTCCGGAAAGTATCCGCAAGAGACATAAGGGTGAAGACAACCTAGTAGAGGCTGCTGCATCACCAAGGAAGAAGAAAAAAATCAGAATTGGGTTCAAGACACTAAGGTATAACTCTTGTCCCCTCTTGTACGCATCTATGGAATTGACGAGTAGTAGATCCTGGGCTACCTTTAAGTTTTTATAACTTGACTTTTTCCGTTGCGCATTTAAACTTTTAATTTAAACCAATTTTTCCTTCAATTGGTATCCGAGCCACGCTCGTTTGGATCTATAGATGCGTTTTGGAACACTATTTTGATTTACATGTTGATTTTAGAACTGTTTTCAAAACTGCATTGTCACAGATCTGTTTCTGCAGTGTTTTCGCAATAGAATACAAATCTGTGATTGCATTGGATGCATGTTGGATTCGATCGATCGAAGTAGGTTTGATCAATCGAAGATCCTCTGTTCTCAAGCGATTGAACAGGCCTCGATCGATCGAACTTCGGATTTGTTCGATCGATCGATCGAATAGAGTTCGATCGGTCGAGACAGACTCTTTGTCAGGATCTTTGTTTCATAGTTTTAAAGAGTTTTTGAAATTAAATACTTTAATTTTAAAATATTCTGTAAAATTTTTCAAATCACTATGTGAAACAGAAAGTTCAAGCGATTGAACAGTGTTCAATCGATCGAAGGTTCGAGCGATCGAACGGTCTTCGATCGATCGAACTGAGATAGAGAAGTAAGATGCTGTTTTAAGTTCTAATTCAGTATGTAAAGAGTTTATATACTGTGTGAATCAATTAAGTGTTCTAGTAGTTACATATATTTGCTATGAATGTATAGATGCGTGTACGACTAACCCTTTTGCAGCTAGATTAGTCGCTATCTCCCATGGCACCAAGTCATTTGAATATTTGTATTTAAATTGTTTGAGATTGGTGCATGTTGTAATTTAAGTTTTGGTTTGGTTTTAAGGCATATGTAAAGGGCGCTGCGACTTCAATCCTACGAAAAGGAAAGTCGCACCGGTTTCCCTAGCCTTTTATTTTGTTGTTGCTATTTCTATTTCTAGATAAATTGTAAGCTTCGAAAGAAGCATATGACAAATGTAATAGACTTAGAAAATCCATGAAGATGGAGCAAGGAGCCGTTGTCCATGAAGATGGAGCTGGAGGCGATCAAACCAAAAGGAGGTTCTATGGAGATAGAGCCATGGGAGATAGAGGCATCGTTTGGATGTCTTTATTTTCAATTTTAGTTTTTTGTTTTATGTGCTTGGTTTGTGATTGGCATTTAATTATATTGTTACTACTTGCATGCACGTAAAACAAGTTTTCTAAAATAAAATTCAAAAACCGTTTTAACGCATTAGTAAATATTGGATGTTTTATGGGTAATGTGTAAAAACTTTTTTCTAAAAAGCAAAATCTTTAATTTCTAATTCTAGTGGGAGAGGGTCTTATTAATAAACACCCACGATCTTCCATTGACGGTTCACTGTAAGATGAGTGGTGCATTCTGTGTCAACTCCCCAGGGGTGATCATTCCATACGGAGGATGCATTACTCATTGGTTACTAGATGTGAACTTCCTTTGATAGGATCAATCAGATGTGTTAGAGAGTGACCACCACACGGAGGCGCTACTTGAGACAGTTGTGATTGGATCCTAGTTAATGGTACATACTAGCTAAGCTATGGATAAGGGATCCCACACGGGGCATTATTCAGAAACTTAGAGATCAAAAGGGATCGGGAGTCATAACTTGTTTTGCAAGAGTTGCATAGCGGACAAGTCATGATTAATCGAAAGATCGAATATTGACCACCACACGGAGGCTTTATTCTTTCGTTTCAATATTCCGACGACTTTGTTTTAAAAATAAGAGTTTTTAAGGATTCTTTTATTTCAAACTGTCAAATTCTGATATCCATATTTATTTTGTTTGTTTGATTTTCAGTAATCATAATGTCTGGATCTGCATTTAGTCCACTTGCCACCATACTCACTCAAAATAAGTTAACTGGAAATAACTACACTAAATGGAAACGTAACCTTGACATCGTGTTAACTGCAGAGGATCACATATATGTCCTCACCACCCCAAGCCCTGAAGAACCCGCGGTAAATGCTTCGGCAGCTGCCAGACGCGAGTTCGACAAATGGAAGAAGTCGAATGGAATGGCTCGTTGCTATATTCTGGCCTCAATGGCTGGTGTGTTGCAACACCAATTCCAATCGAATGATTCTGTCACTGACATTATCACATCCCTGAAAAAGATGTTTGGAGAGCATGGCAGGCCTGTCAGACAGTTAGCCATGCAAAAGATAATGAGTGCAAAGATGTCGGAAGGGACTCCAGTCAAGGAACATGTTTTAAAAATGATTGGTTATTTAAACGAGCTGGAGACCCTAGGTGCCAACATCGATGCACAGACCCAAGTTGATATGATCCTCAATTTGCTGTCGCCTTCATTTGCTCAATTTAAACTTAACTATAATATGAATCAAATGAATTTTTTAATGAGCGAATCGATGAGTTCTCTTTTGGCAGCGGAACCGGTGATCAAACCTGGGGTCAACGTTTTGACCATTGAGAAAAGTGCTTCCTCTTCCCGATCTACACCGAAAGGAAAGAAAGGGAAGAAAAAGGCTGGTACTGGTGGTTCAAGTGTTGGACCGATCCCAAGATTGCAAAATCTAAGGGAAAAAGTAAGGGCAAAGGAAAGGTAGGTGGCCAAGGCAAAGGAAAGTGTTTCCAATGCGGTGAGAAGAGCCACTGGAAGAGGAACTGTCCAGAATTCTTAGCTACAAGAGTTCAAGATATGATTGAATCACATGTGATTGAAGTAATTTTTATAACGAATACTTCAAACACTTGGTGCATTGATTCTGGTGCGACTAGCCATATCTGTAATTCATTGCAGGGGTTCAGATCAACCAGGAGGTGCAGTGATTGGGAAATCGTACTTACTCTAGGTTCTAGCGCAACCGTTTCTGCGGTTGCTATAGGAGTCGTAGTTTTAGAATTTCTAGACAATAAAGTTTTGATTTTATCAAATGTACTTTACGTCCCTTTAATGAGACGTAATTTAATTTCAGTTTCTAATTTATCAAATAATGGTTATTCTTTTCATTTTGGAACTGAAGTTGTGATTAAAAGAAATAGTTCTTTTATATGTTCTGGTATTAAATCAAATGGTTTGTATGTGATTACTCCCAATATTTCTAAAGATTCTTGCATAGAACTTAATAACTCAGTGGTAACTGTACCATCTAAAAGAAAGAGACCTTCCACTAATCCAACAAGGCTTTGGCATATGAGGCTTGGCCATATCAATCTAAATAGGATTGGCAAACTAGTCAAAGAAGGGGTTTTAGGCGATTTGGTTATTGGACCAATGGAAGTCTGCGAGTCTTGTTTAGAGGGTAAGATGACCAAAAGGCCCTTTCCTGCAAAGGGCAATAGAACCAATGCATTGTTGGAATTAGTTCATACTGATGTGTGTGGACCAATAAATATTAGAGCAAGGGGTGGTTATGAGTATTTCATAACATTTACTGATGACCACTCTAGGTATGGATATGTGTACCTAATGCAGCACAAGTCTGAAGCCTTTGAAAAGTTTAAAGAGTTTAGGGCGGAAGTGGAGAAGCAATTGGGCACACATATCAAGGACATTCGATCTGATCGAGGTGGCGAGTGCCTCTCTAATGAGTTTATTGATCACCTAGTACAGAATGGGATTCTGTCACAATTGACTGCACCTGGTACGCCTCAGCAGAACGGTGTAGCAGAGAGAAGGAATCAGACTCTTTTAGACATGACAAGGTCGATGATGAGTTATTCTGAGTTGCCATTATTCCTTTGGGGTTATGCTTTGGAAACCGCTGCTTACATACTAAATCTAGTACCAAGTAAATCTGTTCCAAGGATACCACGAGAGATGTGGATTGGGCGTAAGCCTTCTTTACAACATCTCCGGATATGGGGGTGTCCGGCACATGTGCTGAAAGGAAAGATGAGCAAATTGGATTCTAGATCGGAAATATGTTACTTTGTGGGGTATCCAAAGGGTACTTATGGATGGTATTTTTATGATCTAAGGGAACAGAAAGTGTTTGTTAGTACAAATGTTGTTTTCTTAGAGGATGATTATATCATGAATCATAAACCTAAGGGAAGGATAGATCTTAGAGAGATAGAAGGAGAGCCCTCAGTCCAACCCGCAGTTAATAATGATGTAAATCAAGAAAATGCCACTTCTTCACCTATTTCCACACCGGTACCTCATCATAGTGGGAGGATTATCAGCCAGCCTGATAGATACATGTTCTTAGGAGAAGTTTTTGAAGCTGTCTCCATAGAATCTGAATCTGATCCTGCCACATACGAAGAGGTAATGGTTGATGTTGATTAAGCTCATTGGGTTATAGCTATGAAGGCTAAATTGAAATCTATGGATTCTAATAAGGTCTGGGATCTTGTAGAGCTTCCAGCCAACTTTAAACCCATTGGCTGTATGTGGGTCTACAAGAGGAAAAGAGAATCTGATGGAAAGGTTGAGACCTTTAAGGCAAGGCTTGTAGCGAAATGTTATACTCAGAGGGAGGCATTGACTATAAGGAAACCTTCTCGCCGGTGGCCATGCTCAAGTCCATCAGGATACTCTTATCCATTGCTGCATGCCTGGATTATGAGATCTGGCAGATGGACGTCAAGACTGCATTCTTGAATGGCAATCTTGAGGAGGACATCTATATGCAACAACCAGAAGGGTTCATAGCTGGTCGGAAAAGGAACTTGGTATGCAAGTTGCAAAAGTCCATTTATGGGCTTAAGTAAGCATCTAGGAGTTGGAACATCCGATTTGACCAAGCGGTCAAGTCGTTTGGTTTCATACAAAATCTGGATGAACCTTGTGTATACAAGAAGCGTGAAGGAAAAGTGGTGGCTTTTCTTGTGCTTTACGTTGACGACATTCTACTCATTGGGAATGATGTAGCAGAATTGTCAACAGTCAAGGTTTGGCTAGCTAGTACATTCGATATGAAGGATCTAGGAGAGGCGAGCTATATTCTTGGGATAAAGCTCTTTCGGGATCGCAAGCGAAAGATAATGGGATTATCTCAAGCTGGTTATATCGATAAGGTGCTAACTAGGTTTTCAATGGATAATTCAAAGAAAGGTTTGTTACCTTTCAGGCATGGTTTAGCGTTCTCTAAGGACCAGTGTCCAAAGACACAGGAGGAGAGGAATCGCATGACAGGAATTCCCTATGCTTCGGCAGTGGGAAGTCTCATGTATGCGATGTTATGCACTAGACCAGATATCTTTTTTGCTGTTGGCATGGTTAGCAGGTATTAGTCGAATCCAGGTCCAGAGCACTGGACAGCCGTTAAGCACATTCTTAAGTACTTGAGAAGGACTAAAGATTACATGCTTATGTATGGTGATAGTGAGTTAATTCCAGTAGGATACACTGACTCGGACTGTATGTCAGATAAAGATTCAAGGAAGTCGACGTCCGGACATCTCTTTACTTTGGGAGGTGGTGCTATTAGTTGGAGAAACATTAAGCAGAAATGTATTGCAGACTCAACTACAGAAGCTGAGTGTGTGGCTGCTTGTGAAGCCGCAAAGGAAGCTGTTTGGCTCAAGAAGTTCCTTATGGAACTCGAGGTGGTACCAGCGTTGCTGTCGCCTATTACGCTTTATTGTGATAATAGTGGGGCAGTGGCTCAGTCCAAGGAGCCAAGGAACCACGAAAAGGGAAAGCACGTAGAGCGGAAATATCATCTTATCCAAGATATTGTTCAACGTGGAGATGTGACTGTCACCAAGATTGCCACCGCTGACAATCTTGCTGATCCGTTTACAAAGGCCTTGCCACAGAAGGTCTTTGATCGTCATCTAGATAGTCTAGGTCTCAGATGTAATCCTGTATGGTTGTGAGTGCAAGTGAGAGTTTGTTGGGTTTGGGCCCTCAAACCATTACTTTATGTATGAGACATTGACATTTTAATATATGGATATCAGCTTTACATTTCATTATGTATGTTTCTTTCATGAGATGATTATTGATCCTTAAGTGTCATAGTAATTAATTCGTGTGTGTATGAGATACATACAAGTGAGATAAGAATTACTATTCATTGATACAGAACTTGTCACAGTGGATGATGAGACTGGATATCTCATCAGGTTTACACTGTAGCATGATTAACTACCATTGGATGGAGTGATGAATCTCAATCACTAGAGTGTAACTCTTATTAAATATGCTAGTGCTTATAGTGCATTGAAGGACCTGAGCTTTCTTATTAACACTCAAGACTGTCAAACAGTCAATAGGAACTCATAACTTGTATAAGGTACATGTTCTCAATCTTAAGACGATTATGAACACAGACTGTGAATATGACTACTTTGACTTACCAATCAGTGAGGTCTACAGAAGATCAACACTTGGGTATCTTGGGTATGTCATGTTCATAGGGTTGTGAACGTATATTGTCAAGATAGAATCTACCCTCTGTTTCAGAGTAAGCATTCTCTTGAGAATGTCACCAAGTCGATTACTGAGTACTGCAGTCTTGTTGATAAGAGTTATCAACATGTTTGGTAATCATGAGAGGTGAATGGGACTCAAGGAATACATGAAGTAATCATGATTCAGGTTGACAGTAATAGTTATCCGACTACCTGAATATGATTACGAATGCTGAAGGTTGAGGGACATTAGTACAACATACAAGTCTAGTTATCGCTTCGGATATGTTCTTTTGCGTTGGAGTTCAGTTATCGTTTTATAGTGGAGTAAACGTAAACTGATCAGTCGATTAATTTGCTGATCAAAGAGTTTGGTCATGGGAATTAATCAACTGATCTTAGCTAACAATAAAGAGCCTAGGAGGTCCCACTCTTAGCTCCGCTAGGATACATGGAAAGACACTTGAGGAAGCTGTCAAGACAGGTTCGATCGATTGAAGCTAGTTCGATCGATCGACGTCATGGCAGGTTCGATCGATCGAGAATGGTTCGATCAATCGAATGTTCGATCGATCGAGAATGGTTCGATCAATCGAATGTTCGATCGATCGAAGTCCTTCGATCGATTGAAGGTTAGGTCGGTTCTGGGAATCTATAAATAGGGCAGCTACGTTCTGGAAAAGGAGTTCGTCGTTTTAGAACGTCAGAACTACAAAAACTGTTTTAGAGCCCCAAAACCTTCTTCTTCCTCTCTATTAGAGATCCCACCATCTCTAGTCTCTCCGGAAAGTATCCGCAGGAGACATAAGGGTGAAGACAACCTAGTGGAGGCTGCTGCATCACCAAGGAAGAAGAAGAAATTCAGAATTGGGTTCAAAACACTAAGGTATAACTCTTGTCCCCTCTTGTACGCATCGATGGAATTGACGAGTAGTAGATCCTGGGCTACCTTTATGTTTTTATAACTTGACTTTTTCCACTGCGCGTTTAAACACTTAATTTAAACCGATTTTTCCTTCACGAATTAGGCGAAAAAAATAGAATTTCATACACCTAAGCTTCATAAGACTTAGTTTCAGGGTTTGGACGGGTGAAACTGTCACGCCCCGAAGTACCAAAAATAGGGAAAATAAATTTCCTTTATGGGTTCGTAAACATGTGACTGGTTGTGAGTGTCACCTGATTGTCCAAACATGCTTATAACAATAATGTGATATGGGAAAGTGACTAAGTTCAGCGGAAGCAGAAATTTAAAACATCCAAGTCTTACATCAGTAGTATATTACAAGTCAAAAAGATATCCAAAAGATAGATATTTCAAGACCAGCTAAACTATTACATCACTAACATAATAATAACAGAATTATAATAAAAGAAAAGCTCCAAAGTCTTCAGTTGGCAAAACTGTAGCCTTCCTCGTAGTAATCTTCACCAGCATAGTCTTCAGTAGTAAAGTCAGCATCTTGATAGCAGTCGGCTCTGTCTGGACCTGCAAAGGCTGGACGTGGAAGTCCAGCGGCATGAAAATCCGTTAGCGGTTAAGCTAAGTGAGGTTCCCCTTAAGGTTACCACCACTTAAGGTAAGTTATTCTTCATCTCTTCTTATTTCTCGAAACCATATCTCGTTCATCATTTCTTATTCTCGACACTGTCTTATTCGTCTTTTCTTATTCTCAACATCATGTCATTTTTAAACCCAATCATTCCTTTTGAAACTTAACCAAAAACTGAACAGACCAATGACATTGACTGAAAGAAGACTTAAATCCAAACGCATTTACTGGTCAAGAAAGAACAACACTCAACAATAAATAGTTAACTGTCGCCCAACTGGCACTCAAACTGTCGCCCAAATGGCATTCAAACTATCGCCCAACTGGCATTCAAACTGTCGCCCAAATGGCATAAGTGTGCGGGACATTAACAATCTCTTGGTCGAACACGTCATGCCGATCCTCAGGTCGCCCGCACGTTACCGAACACGTCATGCCGATCCTCAGACCAAGGGTACGGGAAATTAATAATCACTTGGACGAACACGTCATGCCGATCCTCAGGTCACCTGTACATAACCGAACACATCATGCCGATCCTCAGTCCAAGGGTCCGGAAAAATAATCAACCACTTGATCGAACACGTCACGACAATCCTCAGGTCATCCGCACTTGACCGAACACGTCATGCCGATCCTCAGATCAAGGAACAAAACATAACTCACCAATCGACTTCATGGAATAATCGAGAGACCAACTTTGCAAGAATTATCCCAACACGAAACAAGAGTTCACGAATCAACTTTGACCAGTAGACACACGACTAGAAACGAGGCCCAATGTCCCTTATTTGCATTAAATCTGTTATTGAAGGTTTTATCGTTATTTTACGTGTTCGTACGTTTCGTAGTTTAGTTCGTTAATATCATCCATTTATAACCGTTAATATTTCACTATACGTCCGACATTCTGTTTTTCTCTCAATATACTTACGATGGAAACTTTCCCGATCATTTATCAACGCAATAATCGTGCCATACAATATACTTATAGTTTGGGTATGAACTTTCCAACGGTCATTAAACTATATTCACGTAGCTTATGGATTTATAATCATGGATTTAATACCAATAAAACATATAGATGAAACCCATAACATACTCATCTACGCGATAGCACTACCATAGCAAAAGATTTTTATAACAACACAGGTACCGGAAAACTAGCATCAACAATCAACACAATGCATAACAAAACATCATACAAAAAGCTACACAATCTGCCAGGATACATTTTCACTGTGTTGACTGAATTAACATGATTTATTTGGGCATGATAAATTGCTTTGTAGATCAAACTCAAAACTTAAACATTATAGATAATAGGAATAACTTCATGTACAAAAAAAATCTAGCTTCAATTACATTTTTGAGCTACTCAAACTATTTATTTACAAGACATTTCTTATATCTCGTACTGTTCTGTCCCAGATTTATAGTACTGCATTGTACGTGAATTTCACTTATGAAGGAGGGGTTTTTAGACTGAGCTATAGAAGGGTTATTTGTAGATAAATGAGTTATCGTTTACCACAAAAAAAACCTAGCTTAAGTCAGACTTTTGAGCTGCACAAAACATTCATTTTACTAAACTATGTTCTGCTGAAAGTTTCAGTTTCTCAGATTTATAACACTGCGTTGTACATGCATTGTTGGGATTGCATGCCCTTAAAGCCACTCATTAAGACATTTTATTATTAATAAATTAAATTTATTATTGATTGTTATTACATATTATGGGTATACCTGTATCATTTCAATACATGAGCAGTGTATAGATGTGTCCTCAAGTTGAATTGTAGATGATCTAGGTGTAGGGAAATGATTCACACACGGGAGTTCATGATCATCAGTTCCTTTCAACTTGAAACTTAGTTAACAGTTAGTATGAATTTGGGACAATTCATATGGACGACTGTAACATATAGTTGCTACATGGTGGGGTGACATAACTCTGTCGTTGGAGTGGATGAACTCACAACTTATATGTTAACGTGGTTGATGCGTTGAACAGGATCGCTAACTAGATTACTGCACTAAATGACTGTCTCTTAAGTGTTTGTTTATCTAGTTCATTAAATTGTAAATTACTCTTAATTCTGAGGAGATAAACGGACGTAGCACTCTTATGCTAATTACTTTGATATACTACATAGTGAGATCTTATGATCAATACCTCGGTATGTTGGGTGATTAGTATATGAGGTCTGTGAACGTGTATCTTCAATATGAAATCCATGTTGGATAACTTTTGGATAGTTTCATTCGATCACAGAAATCTGAGTACTCAGTTGGGTTTTTCCTAAACCAGTTTATATATATATATATATTATTTATAATTAAATAATAATAATTTGCAAAAGGATAGTATGGTCTTTCCATACGTGATCGATTGTGGATAACTAGAGTTTTCAAAAGTGGTAAATAATAGGTGACCAAAAAGGTAGACAGTCAATTAATATTTTACCTTGTGTTGCTTATTAACGTGGAGGGGTATATTTGCAGATAAATTTATTGAGTTGGGCCTTAATATAATTTCTATTTTCTTGGAGTGCAATTACAGCATTGTAGTAGGGTGTGTCTGTAATTAATCAGTTTTAGTTAGATCAAGGATTGATCAGATTGGCTAAGATGTGATTGGAAGCCAAGAAAAAGGATGGCCATCAGATCCCATCGTTGGCTCCTAACCGTAGGGTGCATACTAAAGCTGTGTATGGTGTTTGTATATAACAGATTCTATTTATATATAAGTATATGGATAATTTATCTTTTTGTAAAGATAAATGTATATATATTAAATTTAAATTAATTTTTAATTTGAATTTAAAAGAGATTTAGTGCTACTATATCTCTGTATCCATATCTTATATATACAGTATATCTGTTAGGAAAAACTAACGTTCTGAAAATTTACATACACCATATTGAGAGCTTTGAGTGGCTTGGGAGATTCCTACCATCTTCCTACGCATCTGAAGGTTGGAGAACAACGGTGAAGGTCCGGTGGTGACAAAGGCTATACTGTATCATCTTCAACTTCAGAGTTTGAGGTAACGAATAAAAAAAAAATAATAATAATATTAATAATATTGTTTTACTTAATCGTTTGATTAATCAACCACTGTGAGGATCCAGTAAATTGTTGAAATCCTTCCGCTGTATTTTCTACAATATTTCCAACAAGTGGTATCAGAGCGGTCTCACAGATCGTTGATTGATCAAAAGGTTAAATAAAAAAGTTCATGGATCATCATATTTAATTCTGCATTTGAATCATTCATAGATATGTAGTTTTTGGTTGTGTATGATGATTATTATTTTTTATTATTATTGGATTCCTTCAAAGCCTAGAAATAGATTTGATGTAGTAGGTTGTTTGGCAATTGTAAAGGGGGGTTTGGATCGAATTTCCCGCGAATGGGCGATCCAGATCTGTTTCACCTATGCCAATTTTTTATGTATATCAAATGTATAGCTACTAGTCTGTATTAGTGTAAATCTGAGAAAAAGGAGATAAACGCCTGATCAAAGCAATGACAAAGACGGAGCCGAAACAGTGGCCGGCGGCTTACACATGCGTGTGATATATACTCTTGCTGTTTTGATAGACTGTGTATTGGATTACTCCATGTATATCATGACATCACTTGCTGATGTCATAAGCACGCGGGCATGGGCTATCATAGCATTAGCAGAGTCCATAAATTGGTATAACAACATACGCTGCACGGATTGCTTTTGGTGACAATTCAAGTTGATCAACTTTCAAGTATGGGGTGATGTCATCTATTTTGTCATGTAGTATGATGTCATTGTCAAATTTTGATTGCCTTCCTCCAGGAAGTCATGAAGCATATACATGTCCTGTACGGCTGTTGCAAGCATATGGAGTATGAACAATCAATGCAAGGTTGCGGCTCCACTTTGGGAACACAGTCTGTGGAAGATTTTACTTTAAGTTTTTTTTAATAGGCTCGGCTTGAAGGAATCCCAGTTTTTTTTTTGTGGTTGTCTTATTTGTTGCATGATAATTATGCTTACATGATAGGATCATGACATTTATTATGTATTTGATCCATGGACCAAAATCATGCATATTGTTGTTATCTATGCAAGTTGAAATTTGAGAAGGGTCCTAAGTAAAGTATAATTCTAATTAGATAAGGATTTAAAATTTTCTAGTTTATCTAGAATAAAATATTTTAATAATAAAATCCTTTTAAATTAGACTTTCTAGAATTCATTTGTCAAGATCATTTCATTTTATAAAAAAAAAATATATATATATATATTAATTATTTTTCTAATAAAATAAAATGTGGCAAATGTGTTTTCTAGAAATTTAGTGGGAGACATTACCCACAATTTTTTTTTTATATTAAATTATACAAGGACCTTTCCAAATAATTTGCATAGACGACTTCAAATAGATTCATATGGATTTGTTATATTCAATGTGAATTGATCTATATCCTCTACAATAAAAATTCAAGTGTGTGAGGGGTATAGATACAATACCCCACGGCTTTCCATGACCAACTCAAGGTAAGGGATGTTGTCACCTCGTCTGTAATTATAAAGGGCTCCCCTATGGAGGGTGTCAACATACTAAGTTACCAAGTTGAGTCGCATTAGTTTAAATCAGGATGAGTGAGAGTGAAATTTTCCCCAAGGAAACACTAACTCACAATAGTAAGAAGCCTTGTTCAAGTTGTGGACAAAACTAATTTAAACTTAAGGTTATGGTGTACACTTGACTAAAATATGATAGGTATTCCCCCCAAGGAGTGAAGGTGCTTTCATATTTTAGAAGGCTAAAGATAAATTGGAAGTCACTAAATACTTGACATTTATGTCTAGATGGTATGTTAGTGATGGGATTCCCGCTAACTAGTGGCAACATATGATCTCCCCAAGGAGCCGTGTAACCATAGAGTTAGTATTCTAATTTACTCAAATATGTAGTTGTGATTTTGTAGAGGAGATCACTAGATACTAATACATATTTGATAATAATACCCATTGGTGTACATGTATTCTTATGTGTTTATTTATGTTTTGACTTTCAGATAAAATGTCTTCATTCAACCCACTGTCAATTATCCTCAAGGAAAATAAATTAACTGGACCAAATTATGTGGATTGGAAACGTAATCTGGATATAGTGCTTACTGCTGAAGGGCACAAATATGTGCTCTCAACTGATTGTCCTGAACTTCCTGCCTTAGATTCTCCTAAAGAGGACCGTGAGCGTTATGAGCGGTGGGCAAAGGCTGATGAGATGGCTAAGTGCTATATATTGGCATCTATGTCAAATGTCCTCCAGCACCAGCATCAGTCTATGCCTACTGCTAAAGACATAATGCTCAACCTTAAGGAGATGTTTGGTGAGCATGGACGTGATGCACGTCAAATTGCATTCCGCAACCTAGTTAACACTAAGATGACTGAGGGTACTCTAGTTCGAGACCATGTTTTAAAAATGATTGCTTACTTAAACGAACTGGAGGACTTGGGAGCAGATCTTGATGCAGAATCCCAAGTTGATTTTATTTTGCAGTCTCTGCCCGAGTCATTTAATCAGTTCAGGCTTAACTATAATATGAATAAGCTTGACTACACATTACCTGGACTGTTAAATTCCTTACAGGCAGCAGAGACTGTTGTAAAACCCAAGGTCAGTGTTATGGTTGCTGAGGCTTCTTCTGGGTCTAAGCCTAAGGGTAAAGGATTCGGAAAGAAGAAGCCCACCCAACATCCCAAAGGTAAATTTAAGAAAAATAAGGGGAAAGGCAAGAAGATAGTTCGGGCTGAGAATCAGGCACCTCAAGGCAAGTGCTTTGAGTGTGGAGTAAAAGGACACTGGAAGGCAAACTGTCCGATCTATTTGGCAAAGAAGCAGGCTAAGGGAGGTATACTTCAGTCTTTTGTTATTGAGGCATGTTTTGTGGCAGATTCTACTAATACCTGGTGTGTAGACTCAGGCGCCACTAACCATGTTTGCAATTCATTGCAGGGGTTCCAAGTAACCAGAAAGCTCAGTAAAGATGAGATTTACCTTTTTCTTGCATCTGATGTAAGAGTCGCAGTGGAAGCAGTAGGAGTCATAAGATTAGAGTTTGGTAGTGGTAGGGTATTAGCATTAAAGGACTGTCTTTATGCACCAGAAATAAGAAGAAATTTGATTTCTATTTCATGTCTTTCAAAATTTGGATATTCAGTGTTTTTTAGTAAAAAAGTTTTAATAAAGAAGGATCATTTTATTTTTTGCTCTGGTGTTTTGCAAGATGGTTTATACTTGATACATCCTAAAACCTACACTGTACATGACACTGAGACTGTTGATTCATCCAAAATATTACCATTGAAAAGGAAGGTTTCTCTAGTGAATTCAACGTATCTTTGGCACTTACGTCTTGGTCACATTAATCTGAATAGGATCCAAAGACTAGTAGCTAATGGACTTCTCACATCTCTTTCTGTCCAACTGCTACCAGTCTGCGAATCCTGTTTGGAAGGGAAAATGACTAGACGGTTATTTTCGGCCAAAGGGTTAAGAGCCAAAGAGCCGTTGGAGTTAGTTCACACGGATGTGTGTGGCCCCTTGAACATTCGAGCTAGAGGAGGCTATGAGTATTTTATCACCCTCACTGATGATTACTCAAGATATGGCTATGTTTACTTAATGCATCACAAGTCTGAAGCTTTTGAGAAATTCAAGGAGTTTCAGGCATAAGTTGAGAAGCAATTAAGTAAACACATTAAGTCTCTTCGGTCTGACCGAGGAGGCGAGTACCTCTTAGGAGAGTTCAAGGACTACTTAACACATCATGGGATTACATCCCAGTTAGCTGCACCTAGGACTCCCCAGCAGAATGGTGTCGCTGAACGGAGAAACAGAACTTTACTTGACATGGTAAGATCGATGATGAGTTACTCAACTTTACCATTATCTTTTTGGGGATATGCCCTAGAGACAGTAATGTACATTCTGAACTTAGTTCCTTCTAAGTCTGTTCCCAAGACACCTAGAGAGTTGTGGGCAGGGCGAAAGCCAAGCTTACAACACTTGCACATTTGGGGGTGTCCTGCTTATGTGAGGAAGGGAAAGATAGATAAGTTGGAATCAAGATCAGATGTATGTTTGTTTGTTGGGTATCCAAAAGGATGTAAGGCAGGTTTATTTTATGATCCCAGAGATCAGAAGGTGTTTGTTAGTGCAAATGCTGTATTTCTGGAAGAAGATTATATAATGAACCATACACCCAAGAGTAAAATTGTACTGCAAGAATTGTCAAATGATCCAGCAGTTTCCAACCTATATGAGCCTACTATACAGAGTGATATACCTGAGATTACACAAGTAGATCCACAGCCTGATGTTACACTAGTACCTCGTCGTAGTAGGAGAGAAGTAAGACTACCTAGTAGGTATACTCTACTGGGAGAGTCTTACGAGGCTGTTCCTGATGAACATGACCTAGAACCCTGCAACTACAATGAGGATATTTCTGACTGAGATGCTGAGCAATGGCATATTGCTATGAAATCCGAGATGGAGTCTATGTACTCTAATCATGTATGGGAGCTTGTAGAACCACCTGAAGGGATAAAATCCATTGGGTGCAAGTGGGTCTACAAGAGAAAGAGAGGAATGGATGGAAAGGTCGAGACCTTCAAAGCAAGGCTGGTTGCAAAAGGTTATACTCAGAAAGAAGGGATTGATTATGAGGAAACTTTTTCACCGGTTGCCATACTTAAGTCCATTAGGATTCTCTTGTCCATAGCTGTACATCATGACTATGAGATATGGCAGATGGATGTCAAGACAGCCTTCTTGAATGGCCATCTTGAGGAAGACATCTACATGGTGCAGCCAGAGGGATTCATGGCAAGAGGCCAAGAGCACCTTGCGTGCAAATTGCATAAGTCTATTTATGGACTTAAGCAGGCTTCGCGTAGTTGGAACATTCGTTTTGATCAGGCAATCAAGTCTTTTGGTTTTGATCAAAACGTGGATGAACCGTGTGTATACAAGAGGGCTGAGGGAAGTGTAATAGTATATCTAGTTCTCTATGTAGATGATATACTCCTTATTGGAAACGATGTAGGAATTTTATCTATAGTGAAAATATGGCTCTCTAACCAGTTTGATATGAAAGACTTGGGAGAGACTAGTTATGTCCTTGGGATCAAGATTTTACGAGATCGCAAGAAAAAGATGTTAGGCTTATCCCAATCAGCATACATAGATAAGATTTTGGTTAGATTTGCAATGCATGAGTCCAAGAAAGGCATTCTGCCTTTCAGACATGGAGTCCCTCTATCTAAGGATCAATGTCCTAAGACACCTGAGGAAGAGGAGCAAATGAGAAGGATTCCTTATGCTTCGGCTGTGGGAAGTATAATGTATGCTATGCTATGCACTAGACCAGATATCTGTTATGCTGTAGGAATAGTCAGCAGATATCAATCTAACCCAGGGCCAGCATACTGGCAAGCAGTAAAGCATGTCCTTAAGTATTTAAGGAGGACTAAGGATTATATGTTAATCTACAGTGGAGAGGATTTGGTTCCAGTTGGTTACACTGATTCTGATTTTCAATCAGATCATGATTCCAGAAAGTCAACTTCTGGTTATGTGTTTACGCTTGGAGGTGGAGCCATTAGTTGGAGGAGTGTAAAGCAATCTTGTATTGCTGACTCCACCATGGAGGCTGAATATGTAGCAGCCTCTGAGGCAGCAAAAGAGGCCGTATGGGTCCGGAAATTCCTCATGGATCTAGGGGTAGTACCTTATGCGAGCTCTCCTATTGTTCTTTATTGTGATAATAGTGGAGCAGTTGCGCAGAGTAAGGACCCCAGAAACCATAAGCGTGGAAAGCATATAGAGAGGAAATATCACCTGATTCGCGAGTTCGTGCAGAGAGGCGATGTCACTGTGGCCAAAATTGCATCGGCAAAAAACCTAGCAGATCCTTTCACAAAGACACTGCCGACAAAGAAATTTGAGTCTCATGTGGATGGATTAGGAGTACGATGTAATGTTAATTGGTTTTGAGTGCAAGTGGGAGAATGTTGGGATTGTATGCCCTTAAAGCCACTCATTAAGACATTTTATTATTAATAAATTAAATTTATTATTGATTGTTATTACATATTATGGGTATACCTGTATCATTTCAATACATGAGCAGTGTATAGATGTGTCCTCAAGTTGAATTGTAGATGATCTAGGTGTAGGGAAATGATTCACACACGGGAGTTCATGATCATCAGTTCCTTTCAACTTGAAACTTAGTTCACAGTTAGTATGAATTTGGGACAATTCATATGGACGACTGTAACATATAGTTGCTACATGGTGGGGTGACATAACTCTGTCATTGGAGTGGATGAACTCACAACTTATATGTTAACGTGGTTGATGCGTTGAACAGGATCGCTAACTAGATTACTGCACTAAATGACTGTCTCTTAAGTGTTTGTTTATCTAGTTCATTAAATTGTAAATTACTCTTAATTCTGAGGAGATAAACGGACGTAGCACTCTTATGCTAATTACTTTGATATACTACATAGTGAGATCTTATGATCAATACCTCGGCATGTTGGGTGATTAGTATATGAGGTCTGTGAACGTGTATCTTCAATATGAAATCCATGTTGGATAACTTTTGGATAGTTTCATTCGATCACAGAAATCTGAGTACTCAGTTGGGTTTTTCCTAAACCAGTTTATATATATATTATTTATAATTAAATAATAATAATTTGCAAAAGGGTAGTATGGTCTTTCCATACGTGATCGATTGTGGATAACTAGAGTTTTCAAAAGTGGTAAATAATAGGTGACCAAAAAGGTAGACAGTCAATTAATATTTTACCTTGTGTTGCTTATTAACGTGGAGGGGTATATTTGCAGATAAATTTATTGAGTTGGGCCTTAATATAATTTCTATTTTCTTGGAGTGCAATTACAGCATTGTAGTAGGGTGTGTCTGTAATTAATCAGTTTTAGTTAGATCAAGGATTGATCAGATTGGCTAAGATGTGATTGGAAGCCAAGAAAAAGGATGGCCATCAGATCCCATCGTTGGCTCCTAACCGTAGGGTGCATACTAAAGCTGTGTATGGTGTTTGTATATAACATATTCTATTTATATATAAGTATATGGATAATTTATCTTTTTGTAAAGATAAATGTATATATATATTAAATTTAAATTAATTTTTAATTTGAATTTAAAAGAGATTTAGTGCTACTATATCTCTGTATCCATATCTTATATATATACAGTATATCTGTTAGGAAAAACTAACGTTCTGAAAATTTACATACACCATATTGAGAGCTTTGAGTGGCTTGGGAGATTCCTACCATCTTCCTACGCATCTGAAGGTTGGAGAACAACGGTGAAGGTCCGGTGGTGACAAAGGCTATACTGTATCATCTTTAACTTCAGAGTTTTAGGTAACGAATAAAAAAATAATAATAATAATAATAATATTGTTTTACTTAATCGTTTGATTAATCAACCACTGTGAGGATCCAGAAAATTTTTGAAATCCTTCCGCTGTATTTTCTACAATATTTCCAACATGTATTTCACACATGAAGGAGTGATTTCTAGACTGAGCTATAAAAGAGGTATTTGTAAATATATGAGTTAGCTTTTACCACAAAAAAACCTAACTTAATTCGGATTTTCGAGCTGCACAAAACATTCATTTTACTAAACTATGTTCTGCTGAGAGTTTTAGTTTCTCAGATTTATGGATTTGTCTTGCATGTCATGAAAACTTCAACACAACAACATCAAACTTCTACTAAACATTAGTACATATTATATGTGTTCTAAATTGAGTTAGATTACTCACAATTACTCACAACAACTTGAAATTAAGCTTGGATTGTTGATTTGAGCTTGATGGAGCTTGAACTCAACTTCACTAGTGAACTTCTTCTCCTTCTAACTTTCTATTTCTTTCTTTATGACACTCATGAGCTTCTAAGTTTCCTCATCTCCTCTCTAGAGTGTAGATTATGGAGAGTCTACGAGAGTTATGGACGCATATAGGAGTGGTTATATAGAAAATACTAGTGCTAGGTGTTCTATAGCATGTGTTAGGGGATTGCATGCATGGACAAGTGTCCAACATGTAGACAAGTGGCAAGGATACAAGTGACATGTGTCTAGGGTGTTGCATGTGGCTTCCATGTGGCCGGCCATGTGGAGCCCACCTCGGGTTTTGTGTCACTTCCTCGATTTGCGTGCATAAGTTCCTTGGTATACGTGTCGGTCTCGATTTACGTGCAATCGAGTATTATTTCTAATGTCCGGGTCTGGATATGGGACTAAGTTAAATCTTATTACGGCCGAGTCGGTACAGTTACTACTGTCCATACCGTCAGATAATTAAAATAATAATATAATCATATAGTCGGTCCAATATAGAAATTCGAAAAACTGATATTATCAATGAAAGAAAACTACAAGTGTTACAGAAACGGTGAATCGCCGACGTGAAAGCAACGGAACTTCACCGACACCTCACATATGTCTAAAGAAAGTTGTGGGAAAAAATGGGACCCTTATTGGATACCCGGGTTGCAAGTTAGGTAAAAAATAGAATTTGAAACACGTAGGCTTCATAAAACTTAGTTTCAGTGTTTGGAGGGTGAAACGGAAAACCGCCGATCAAAAAAAAATGAAACCTCACCGACACCTCACACACCCTAAAGAAAGTTGAGGGAACAAATGGGACCATTATCGAATACCCTGTTTGAGAGTTACCAGAAAAAATAGAATTTCAAACTCGTAGGCTTCATAAAACTTAGTTTTGTGGTTTGGACAAGTGAACAGGTGAACCGCCGATCGGAAAGGAATGAAACTTCACCAACACCTCACACACGCCTAAAGAAAGTTATGGAAATAAACAGGAGCCTTATCAGATGCCTGGTTTGAGAGTTAGGCAAAAAAATAGAATTTCACACACCTAAGATTCATAAAACTTAGTTTCAAGGTTTGGACGGGTGAAACGGTGAACCGCCGATCCGGAAGGAATGGAACTTCACTAACACCTCACATATGCCTAAAAAAAGCTGTGAGAACAAACGGAACCCTTATCAGATACCCGATTTGAGAGCTAGGCGAAAAAATAGAATTTCACACATCTAAGCTTCATAAAACTTAGTTTCGGAGTTTGGACGGGTGAAACTGTGAACTGCCGACCCACAAGGAATGAAACTTCACCAACACCTCACATATGCCTAAAAAAGGTTATGGGAATAAATGGGATACTTATCAGATACCCGGTTTGCGAGTTAGGTGAAAAAATAGAAATTCAAACACATAGGCTTCATAAAACTTAATTTCGGGGTTTGGTCGGGTGAAATGGAGAACCACCAACTGGAAATGAACAAAACTTCACTAACAACTCACACACGCATGAAAATGTTTTGGGAACAAACGGGACCCTTATCGGATACCCGATTTGCGAGTTAGGCAGAAAAAATAGAATTTCAAACACGTAGGCTTCATAAAACTTAGTTTCGGGGTTTGAACGGGTGAAAAGGAGAACCACCAACCGAAAAGGAACAAAACTTCACCGATACCTAACATATGCCTAAAGAAAGTTGTGGGAACAAATGTGACCCTTCTCAGATATCCGGTTTGTGAGTTAGGAAAAATAATAGAACTTTGAAACACGTAGGCTTCATAAAACTTAATTTCGGGGTTTGGCCAGGTGAAACGGAGAACCGCCGACCGGAAAGGTACGAAACATCACCAACACCTCACACACACCTAAAGAAAGTTGTTGGAATAAATGGGACCCTTATCGGATTCTTGGTTTGAGAACTATGCCAAAAAAAATTTGAATTTCAAATACTTGGGCATTTTAAGTTTTTTTTTTTTTTTTTGGTTTTTATATTCTCGTATTACTTGTACATTTTAAATACTAAATTACGTTTTCTTATGTTTCATGTATGGAGTTTTATTGGAAGATGGCCGACCTTGGATTGATTTTGCTCTTTGTTTTTAATTCGAAGACACTGAAACTTTATTGACTAATTTTGAGCAGAATTGAACATGTTGGACATGATATTGGATTTATTTAGTGACTTTATTGACTTATTTTGTATGAATTGTTGGATTTTTTCTAAGACTTGTATGTGAATGACTATTTTGGGAGCATGAAATTTATGTTTATGATTGCAAATTTATTGATATAGTACGTATACAATATGGGGAAAAAAGAGAAAGAAAAACCAATCCAAAATTTAATTTCGCACGTTGTATTTGTGGCACACTTTTTGCGTCACAAATACTATAATAAATAATTTGGTTATAGTATTTGTGGCGCATAAGTCGCGTCACAAATGCTACTGTGACTTATTAGGGTTAATTAGTAATAAATCCCCAGATAGTGCACTTACATAACTTTAGGTTCTTGAGTTAAAACATGTTTATGATTAAGTCCCTGATATTTTTTAGGGACTAAAATACCCCTCCCTCATTAAGTTTGGTAATCTTTAAAATGGTAACCCCTCCATTAATGTTTTCTACCAAAATTTAATTCTCCCTAAAAATTAAAGGAATCAAAAATTAAGGGAATCAAAATTTGAAAGTCATTATCATTAATAATGACAGTCATTTACAACCACAATCATGTCCAACATGATTTATGAAACGTGATTTGAAGAGAAAGACATAACATGTTCTCGAAAAATGGAAATTGAAGAGAGAATCCCAACATGGTTTGTGAATTTCACATGTTCTCGAAAATGGTAATGGAAGATAGAGTCCCAACATGATTTATGAATTTCACAACATGCTCTGAAAAAATGATAATGGAAGAGAGAGCCCCAACATGATTTGTGAATTTCACAACATGATTTGAAAAATGAAAATGAAAGAGAGAGAGTCATAACATGATTTGTGAATTTCACAAAATGTTCTGAAAAATGAAAATGACAAAAAGAGAGTCACAATATGATTTGTGAATTTCACAACATGTTTTAGAAAACGAAAATGAAACAAATAGAGTCATAACATGATTTGTGAATTTCACAAGATGCTTTGAAAAACGAAAATGACAAAAAGAGAGTCACAGCATGATTTGTGAATTTCACATGTTTTAGAAAACGAAAATGAAAGAGATAGAGTCATAACATGATTTGTGAATTTCACAACATGTTTTGGAAAATGAAAATAGAAGAGAGAGTCATAACATAATTTGTGAATCTCACAACATGTTTTGGAAAATGGGAGAGAGAGAGAGAGAGAGAGAGAGAGAGAGAGAGAGAGAGAGAGAGAGAGGCAATACCATTGCATCCTAGCACCCACAACCATTGTTAACCACCATCATCACCAACTTCAAAAAAAAAAACCAACCTTGAAACTATTTGGATTACAAGATCGGACGAAGTGTACTAATTGCTTCTTTTGCAATCTTTATTTGATATAGAAAACTCCAACCAATCTTGCCCTTTCTCCAGAAATGATTCCTCTAGTTGAATGCAACTCTTTTCGGGGATCATCCAAAACTGCCTTAAGAAAATCCATGTAGAATTAGAGAGAGGTAGAGGTATGAGACGTGTGTGTAATGTTGATATACATGTATTTGGTGTATCTCTTTGTTTCTTTTTCTCTTGCAAGGAAGATGAACAATCAATCCTATAGTAGTGATATTAGCCAACCTGTATTGAATAACATGTAGGCAAATAAGGCATGTCTGACATCCTGTGAAATATAAGAAGAAAGAAGACCAAAAGCACTCATTAAAAAACAAAAATGATCCACATGAACACACAATCAAAGAGTCAAACATATAATTTGATAGATTTTTATGATGTAATCAATATGAATGATCAATCAGCATGTGTTAAGGGATGTAAATGGTAGAAATAATTCTAACATTCAAAACACAAACAAACATGGCAATAGTGATGAATAAATACAATTATTACTCCCAAATTTCAATTAATGACTAAATATATATTACATATATATATCCCAGAATATATAGAAGGGTAAAATGGGGGCAATGAAATCACTAACCATGATTAGGTGTGTTAACTAGGATCCTAGGGATCTAGTATGAAATAAAAATATTGGATGGCCTCCATCCATGAAAGTACATTAATGGGGGATTTAAGGGCAATTGTCTAAATTTTTTTAAAGTATTTGTGGCGCGTTGACTACACCACAAAGAGTAATTATTTGAGATGAAAAATTCATGCATCATAGATAATTGTACTATTTGTGGCGCGCTAGAGGCCAAATAATAGATGTCCATTTTCGATGCAAAAGTCCTTTATTTGTGGCACGTTTTTTGCGCCCCAAATAATATAGTATTTGTGGTGCGTTGACTACGCCACAAATAGTTATCAGAGACGCGGGAATAACTGATGCACAGGCGACGCGTTGAAAGCATCGGAAATGACCTTTTGTGGCCTGAAAAAAAGTATTTCAAAAAGTCACATTTCTTGTAGAGAGAGAGAGAGAGAGGGGGTTAAACTTAAGAATAACAATAAGATTGAGAAAAAAGTCACAGCTAGAGAGAAGATAGAGAGAGAATTGAGTGGAGGATATGTATTCCAATCAAAGTTCCCTCGTTCAATCATTCCTTCGCCATATATATAGGTCATACCGGCCTACAATACAACTGTAATCAGAAATACATACAGTAATCAAACGTTCTTAGCTAACTAAGTAGTAAGTACCTATTTACAAGGAAATAATAACTAGAGATAACTACCCTATATTATATGCTACAGACAAGGCAAATGAGGCTAGCTGTTGCCTGATTGTGGACGTGGGTGTGGCATGGGATTAATGGAGTGTTGTGGTGGGTTTAATGGGTTTGAATGGACATAAGGTTAGTGGGCAGTGGGTTGTTTGCATGTGCAGTGGTTTTCATGGGTGTAGGTTTGCACGTATCACACTGCTATTCAAGAAACATGCGCATTTATTAGATGTTGAACATCCATTCGAATTGTCTAATAGTAGTTCACTATTGCAATCAAAAAGATATGTAGAGACAGTCTTGCAAAACAAGCCCTATTTCGGTTGAATGGTACCTTAGTGATTCAAATGATTATCAAGTGACTTTTCGAGCAAAACTCTTAATTTCTCATAGATCATTCCTAAGGAAATAGAAAATGGTACAATGTTTTGGCATAAAAATTGGATCCGTGGAAGGGGGTTCAAAGGTCTGTATAATCGAACTTATAGTTTTTCTTTTGAGACGAAAATAATCTGGAACGACTTCTTAAATTTTTTCTTTTGAATTGAATTTTGTGGGATTACATGTATAATTAGGGACTACACTAAATAATTAACTTTACAGAATGGATATAATGGTTGTTTTAATCCAATTTATTTTTGGGTATTCATTTAATGGAGTTTCTTTTGTTATTCACGTGACTTTAAGTCACATAAAAGTGGTCCACTAATCTCCTAATTTGGTTGGACTCCACTACCCTTATATTAGCCAATAGAATATATGCCTAATTAATAAATATATAATATAAAACATATAACTACTTTGGAGGTTACATACAAAACTAACGATGGAACAGTTTCTAAAGCAGTTGTTTTTAGGGCCCTCTTCTCTCCTCTATAAAATATACAAACTTTTCCCTTTCAATATCTATCCATCAGTTACAGTAAGTTTGTGAAGATTGAAAGACAGAGAGAAGAAGGAGAAGCCTTACATCAAGGCTTGATCAATTAAGGGGTTTCCAATCACTGTCTCTATCAATCGTCAATGGCAAACAACGGTACACATATAATTTTAGTATTTGATAGATCTTGAGATGTATTAGATTCAAGATCCATAAGTTTTCCGCATGATTGTATGATTACTTTATCAATTTTAGACTAACAGTTGGTATCAGAGGAAAGTTATAGACTAAATGCATCTTAGAATTAAATTTTGCCCGAGTTAATTTTGCACCGTAAAGTTTATGCTTGTCGCATATCGCTCGGATCAGATCATGATCGTGTATGTATATACAGTGTCGTATGATGTTTGTGAAATCATCACTTTTTGTGTATATGCATTTGCATGTATAATGTATTTCTATGTGTATTTTGTGGATTAATAATTAGAATACACCATGTTCATCAATTGGGTCCCATTGTATAACAACGATTATGGTATATGTTATTTTTAAAGTCAAACATACAATAGATTTATTGTGGTATATGAATTTTGTTTGGAAAAGTTTGCACATGACATTCTAGCTGATTCATTGTATGTACATTCATTAACTTGTTAACTCTCAAATCCATGTGTGCATATTATAAGAATTGTATCCACGTGCTATTTTCGAGGGTATAAGACAAGAATGAAATTGTAACTATTTAAGATATACTTACATGTTTGGTTAATGTGAATAGGAAGGATTTGTGGGAGTTCCAATTGTATTAACTTGATATCCAATACGCATATGCTGTGTTGGGTTGGAGATTAATTTGATCATGTCACTAGAATTGGTTATTAATTATCCAATTTGAATTGAATTTTCTTGTATGGTTTGGGTATTATGTAATACTGAAAGTGATGATATTTTATGGTTAAAATGTAGGGAAATTTAGTATTCAGACCTTTAGATACACTCAAACTATAAATAGGCCCAACCAATTAGCCCAATTAGAAATTAGTCCTTCAAGAAATTTATGGACAAAAATACCCTGCTATCTCAACTTCGCGCGGATATAGTCTTCTAACGGTTAGACTGTGGTTTTTAAATTCCTCATAAAGAAGCTGAAATTACTCCCATATCAACCCACAAACAATCAGGGATTCCAATTTTCATCATTAAAATTACTCCAGTGATCATGGGATTACCATAAAGGAGAGAAATATCTATAATTTTTTGATATATTTCTCACCCAGCTCTGCATCGTCGTGGCGACCATAAGAAAAAAGGTTTTGAAGCAAACAATGGTGGAGGAGGTATAACCAGACTATCAGGGTTTGCATCAAACTTCGAAGATGACCAAAAAAGGTGAGAAGTTCAATAAATGGTAAAATTATATTGAAAGAACTAAGAAAAATTAAGTTTGATTGCATGTTACTTGACATCATCTTTCTTGTTTAGGATTTCATGTAACAAATGAATCGCTGATGGGTTTGAAGGGAAATTAGGGTTTATAAATGTTCTCACTTTGTAGGATTATTTGTACAATATCATAAATCAATTGATGTATCTACAGATATGTTAATGATTGGCGATTTGGGTGTATATTTTGATCATCAAATGGATATAACAGAGAATACATTGATGGAAATTAGGAAAAATTAGGGGTTTTTGTTGAATTATGACTGCGATTTGTTGAAGAATGTCAAAAAAACATCTGAGTATCTTAAAACTCCACCATATAAAACATATGGTTTCATTGTTTCCCTTCATTATTGATTACATTACCAATTTTTCCTATCAACATTATTAATCTGTTGGTTTGGCTGAGTATTTAACATATATGGATATCTATAAAATTGTAGTGATGAATTTTATGTTCATGACAAATTTTCTCTATTCAAATTACTCACTTTGTAAGGTGGTAAATTTTGACAATAAACAAATCATCCAGGTAGACCATTAAGAACGAAATAAAATTACTCACATTTTAAGTGTATAGTTTTAGGAAATAAGAATAAGGATCCTGAACAACCCAAATGCATAAAACAGAGAATACATTTATGGAAATTAGGAAAACTTAGGGGTTATTGCTGAATTATGACTTTGATTTGTTGAAGAATGTCAAAAAAACATCTGAGTATCTTAAAACTCCACAATATAAAACATATAGTTTCATTTTTTCACTTCATTATTGATTACAGTACCAATTTTTCCTATCAACACTATTAATCTGTTGGTTTTGGCTGAGTATTTAACATATATGGATATCTATAAAATTGTAGTGATGAATTTCATGTTCATGACAAATTTTGTCTATTCAAATTACTCACTTTGTAAGGTGGTAAATTTGGACAATAAACAAATCATCCAGGTAGACCATTAAAATCGAAATAAAATTACTCACATTTTAAGTGTATAGGTTCAGGAAATACGAATAAGGATCCTGAACAACCCAAAAATGCTAATAATGATATTGCTCATAGGATATTGTGGAATTCTTAGTGAAACGTACAGAAACTTCTCATTTTATGATTAGTGTATTGTATATGCTGTGTAGATCACGGTCCATATAAATTGATATCTAGCAAATTTTTAGATTCCTTGATAAATTTATATTACAGAAGTTACAACAGGTACTTCTGGCTAATATAGTGAAATAGGAACATCAACCATTCACTTCGTTTACTTGAATTACTCGTTCCATTTCAATATTAATGTACATGTAACTAATATATGGTTATTCTATAAAGCTCAATCACGGAAAAGCGAAAGACCTGCACGGTCATCTCATGGAAAGAAAATTCATTGTCAAGCTCAATCAAGAAAAAGCAAAAGCCCTGCACGGTCAGCTCATGGGAAGAAGTTTCGTTGTAGCTTCGTTGCTTTTGGAAAGGTAATGGACGAGATAAGACTCAGACCAGAACATATCAACGAGCTTCAACGTACTCCATTCTGGAATCTGTTTGAAGCATTCATAACAGGCCGAGTGCGATATCGTAGGAAGTACGAGAAAGTAACAAAGCAGCTGATTCCACTCTGCAATGCCAAAAACAGATCGATTTCAGTTGGAGGTCAAGTTATCAAGCTCGAAACAACAGATATATCGTTGATATTTGGTATCGTGAATGGAACTAAGAATATTGACCTTACATACTCCCAAAGGGTCACTTCGGAATTTGTAAAAAGATATTTCTTAGATGCTGGAGAAGTCCATATATCAAAAATCAAGAGAGCAATCAGAGAAACAATATCAGACATGTCTCATGATTCCATTGAAGACATAGTGAGATTATTGTGTCTTTTATTATGTTCAACGGTATTGTTTCCAACCGGGGGTGATCGAGTTAGATGGGGTTTGGTACACTATACAGGAGATATAGATATTATGCGTAAATATGACTGGTGTAAAGCAATACAGGATGAGTTGTTCACTTCAATTGGCAAGTCCCACAAGGATGCATCAAAAGTGACAGGCTGCACAATGCTCTTACAGGTATTCTACATTCTTTATTTATGATAATATTAGCCTTGATATAATAAAATTTGCTATTTAGCATTTATTGACAATAATGTTTATATATTGCAGCTGTGGCTATGTGAACATCTTAGGTTAATGAATGATGAGGAATATAAACTCAAAGAGAAGCACTCGATGCCAGACTACCAGGATATACCCCGTTTCGTAAAATGGGATTTGGTGAAGCTTCAAAGACAACTAAAGAATAGAGATCTAGTAAATCTAGCACATATCGAGGTAATTCCCTTCAAGTTGGTCAACTGACAAATACAGTTTTTATAATATAGTCCAATAAAGAATTAACTTATTCCGATGAGGTGTTTCATTATGTTAATAGAAGAATGAATTATTATTAGAACGCTATAAAAATGAATAAGGTGGATACATGAATTTCTAGCACTACAAATAAACAATTAAAAATAAATCGCTGGCACATTTTCCATAGAACTTAGGATTAGGTATATATTCAGTGACAATTGAATGTTAAGAAAACTACAATGTGCATTAAACCTTGGTTATATTTAACTTTCTAAATTCAATGATGGAAAAATGAAACAAATTGAATTACTCACCTTGTTTCTTATCAGGTTAATGCAATGGAGATGGTGGAAACGTTGTCCGAAACATTCATCTATGAACCTTATAGAATGAGGATCGATGAATCAACATTTACTGTTCCACCTTTCAATTCATATGTAGATGTTGTAAGGAAATCAACCAGCATGAATGAGCAGCAGATTGAGGACAGATCAGCAGATGTGAATGTCACAGCCATCGTAGAACCACACAGCGAAGCATCAATGTCTACGACACGCAACCAACACATGAGTGAAATAATGGAAGTTAATAGGTTTGACATGGAACCAAAGAAACATGCAAATGAAACAGATCATGTAGCAGGTCTGAGCAACAAGTCAATGGCTGATGGATCCTTGAAAGAGTCTAAAGTTAAGAATTCAAGCATGGTTCTGCGCAGTGCAGTAACAAAAGAACGAGTTCTTAGTGACTTGTCATTAACAGAGGATCGGATGCATCAATCTACACAGATCATGCTGCAAGAGATGTGGAAGCCACACCAGTTCTACAGTCCAGAAACAACCAGTGATCGCGTTCGGGAGGTACAAACACCTATTACAGAACGGGTTGCAAAACAGCTAACATTTGATGAAGATGATCTCAAATCACCATTCCATACAGATGTTGGCAACCCAGTATTGATTGGTACCTCCCCTCCTAGTGATGGAACAGGTCGAACCTTCTTCGAATCAAAGGAGGTTGATAACTCAGACCCACAAAGCGTGATAAAGAGCCTTGTTCGTGATAATGATTTCTATTCCATTGTTACTATGAGCTTGGAGAAGGAAGTGAAGAAGCTGAAGGATAGCCTAGAACAGAAAAATACAGAATATAATGAGCTGTTTGGATACGTGCAGAGTGGAGGTTGCAGTAACAGGTCACCAAAATATGTTGACAACATAGCAGCCTCATTGCGTATCAAAGTTCTCACTGATCAACTTGATAGAGTGAAGAGAAGGGAACGAGTATGCGTTGAGGAAATGAATACAAGGCTGGAACAAAAAGATGAAGAGATTGAAAGCTTGAGATCTCAGTTGGACAAAGAGAAGTCCACAGTACGACATCTCTTGGCAACAATGTCAAGAAACAATAAAAAGGTAAGTTTAATTATCTTCAATACATGAGTAAGTTGATCACTTTACAAGAAAATAAATAGCAACATTGATAAATACTTGAAACCAGTCTATTCTTATTCAAAGCAGAATAATTACTCATTATTCAAATATGTTTCACGCAGGGTGATGCAACGCGAAAGTCAAGCAAGACACCACAAATGGTTAAAGGACCCAACACTATGCGTTTGACACCCACATTAGTTAGGAATATCAGGAAAAAGAAAAGAAAACCTGCAGTCAAGCCAGAATTTGTATACCCAAATTGGAGAAGACAAAAAAGACAGCGCACAGGTGGGGAATTACATGCGCAGCAGAATAAGGAAAAGCAGAGTGAATTTCCCCCAACAGGGGTGGAGGAAGATCCAATTGATGTCGATCAAGTTCATTTCGATAATATGAAGGACATAAAAGTGTTGCTACCAGTGTTGAAGAAGTCGGAGGTATTCAATATACTTCCAAAAGCCAGCAAACACCATATCACAACGATGCTAAACGCATGTGGAACACTGTAAGTTGAACTCAACATGTTTCTAACACCCAATTCTCATTTTCTCAGACTGATATAATTCATCATTTGAAATAACAGAACAACAGTATACACCAAGTCTGATGGGAAAGATGTTGTAACGGCCTCTGATATATGTTCAATTATCCTGATGAAGGCGATATCGACAAATGTGAGTGATAAATTCCATTGTCCATGATAAAAAAAAACTTGATAGTCAACAATTAAACCAATTCATTTACTGACAACTTCACACATACATATCTTTGAATAGGTGGTGGACTGTTTTGCTGAAACATTGATGACACGCCAATCGCATGGTGAATTTGATTCAATCAGCACGAACAATGCTGGACGATGCTACGTTTTCCATAGTTTGTGCTTGGTATCTTTCATACACAACCCCTAACATTCATATGTTATGTCGCGCAAACAAATTTCTTCTAATACTAATCTACGCACAGGTATGGCTACGGAATGGTGATACCGATTCACTTGAAACACTTGTCGATCCTCTTATTAGAGATGATACCAGGGAATATAGGTACAAGATATTTCCACTACTCTGTAGAGCGCACTATGTTGGAGCTGAACATTGGACTCTGGCTGTGTTTGACACGTTCCTACATACATGGAAGTTCTACAACTCCCTCAGGCCGAGAACTACAGGCACCAAGGATCCATATATACAAGGCCTTCTAGATATGGTAACCCCAACATACTCCAGATAGACACAAATTAGCACACTTACATTAAATATATAACAGATTACTCTGTTTTACAGAAAAAGTACGTATCAAAGATGGCAGCTGAAGAAGAAGCTCCGAGAGTATTTGATGTGGTTGGTTCACAACAGCAAGCCTCTGGATCTTTAGACTGTGGTGTTATAATATGCGATCTAATTGCAAAATTCTTCCAACATAATGAAGATAAGCTCAAGTGTGACACAATAGAGGCGAGGGCTGGCTTGGTACACGTGTTTCTTAACACGTCTAAACAATCGCGGGGAACTGAAATCTATCAGGGATGATTGAAGGGATCAATGAAGGGGTTTAAGAACTGTTGCTATAAAATTTATGTTCCGAAACATAAGTGACATATTTTGTGTTTTTTTTTGGGTATTTTGGGTTATGAGTATATTTTTTGCTGTGATCTTGTGGTGCATATTGGGGGAAGACTGACTGTATCTACACTCTATGCAAATAAAATTTCAGTTTTTGCAAATTCACACCGTTATATAACTTATGCGCAGTAGTAAATCACATCTTAATATCAAACTTGTATGTGATATAGAAGATCACATTTGTCTGAACTATATAAAATGACAGCTGTGTTAAGACTTCAAAGTTTCTCCAGGAATTGATTCACGAACTCCACTGCTGTATTTCTCTGTATATGTTCAGAAAAAATTACCTAAATCTAGGTGCCTGAACTAAATCATGGGGGTATGTATCTATGAGAAAAAAGTTCATATGTAACACCATACCAGAATACCAAACAAAAATCTTTTTTTGATCGATAGCTGGGTGTGTAGTATGTTAAAATAACATACTAAAATGTATGAGTAAAACACTCTATTTTTTTACACCATTCAGTACAATTTTAGTACCATACAATGCTGATTACTGAAAAAAATTTACTAAGTATAAGAGCATAAGCTATTCATATGAAGCTATAATGCATCCATATACTAAATTTATCGCCTTTCAACAAACACTGAATGCAATACGCATTTTATTAAAACGAAATAATAGAAACATTGTTATTTCCATCAATGTCTATATCACTCACAAACTCCAAACAGTACTAAATTCAATTACAAATCACTTCCCTGCATGACTTCCTATTGTGGCGTCCTTTTTTACCACATCTACCACACCTCACCGCACGTACAAACTCACCCCTAGACGGGATCCTCTTCTTCTTCGGCCTTCCAGGTTGCTTCTTTGTTATAGGTGGCATAATTCCAATATAATTAGGATCAAACAACGGCTTTCCAAAAGTAACGATGGGGTGGATTGGCTCAGAAACAGATAATTCATAGTTTCGTTTATAGAAGTACGGCTCAATAAAATCATACAGATCTTTGCCAATCTGCGCACTGCTGCAGTTAAGGATAGTAACAGCATGCTCAGAGGGAAAGCCATGATGTTGCCAATTACCACAATAACACATTTGTTGTCCAATATTGACAAGCATAGATGGTTCACAGTGAACCTCGTACAAGTACTCACTCGCTGAACTTACCCTCCAAGTCCGACCAATATCCAATGCATCTTGTAAACGATCTTGAATCTCAGGACATAGCAGACCATCCCATTTTTGACACTTCAACTTCATTTTTGCCATTTCCTTCATACTCTTAACACGAATACTATCAATCATGCTCGTTATCGGCATATGGCGTGCTTCATTGATCATTTTATTCCATGACTCTGCCAAACTAGAGGACATTTCCCCATATCGCTGGCCCTTCAAAAAAGCATTACACCAGTTTTCAACGGGTATGTTACTCAGAAAATCACTAACACGTTGTCCACCTTCTTTCAGCAACAGCTGCAACTTCTGTTGGTAAGTATCAAAGTCTGGTGCATAAGCACACTGTGACATCATGTAGACTAAACGATTACGAAAACCTGATTTAAGCCCTCGAAGCTTGTCCAGTAGGTTGAACTTCAAATGAAATAAGCAAAAACCATGGAAATCATTAGGAAAAACCTCTTTAATTCCTTCAATAATTCCGGTATGCCTATCAGATATAAATGTAATCTTCCGAAAAGGATCCAATATAGATCTCAATTCATTTAAAAACCACATCCAATTTTCCTTGTCCTCGGATCCAACAACGGCAAACGCAATATTGAAGACTTCTGCACAAAAAATTAACCCAAAAAAGAAACTTTAAAACAAACAACATCCAAATCATAACCATACATCAAAGCTTCTATTTGTCTCACAGTCAACGAAATTACGCACTAAGTATTGCCATATGAAATTATTTAATTAAGGTTACATAATAAAAAAAAACGAAATATTAAAGATACGTCAAATACAAAAATAACACAAAAATTGAACTCGTACAAATTACACACTCATTGCTACGTACGTTAATTGCTTGCCAAGTTATACATATAATAAAATCATCTCCATGGAAGACATTTATATAATAAAATCAACTCTCACCTAAAATACTGAACAAAAATAAAATACGAGATAACAAATTTTGAGCAAAACTATATTACTAACCTTGATCGCATGTTTTGCCACAAGCACCCAAGACAACACCCTTGTGCCTTCCCTTCAAGAACGTCCCATCCAAAAAAATCAATGGCCTGATGTAATTGAATCCATTGATGCACGCAGCAAAAGAAATAAAGCACCGCTTAAACCTTCTCGTATTCTGATCCACATCAAGTACCATATGACTACCAGGGTTGACCCTCAATGTTTGATCAAAATACCATCTGAGTTGGTCAAATGAATGTGAATGATCACCGTATATACCTCTCCTAGCATTCTCAACACCGTACCAAGCATGATGGTAATTGATGTCAAGACCATATCTATCCTTAATTTCGCCAATTACTTTTATAGGCTGGAACAATGGGTCACTCCTAATTTTGTCTTCAATCAAATCTCCAACCAACTTTGAAGTTACACGAGGGTGTTTGGACATCCTAACAACTGCACCACAAGTATGCAACTTTTCAAATGTGCGTATGTAGAAAAAACCATTAACATACTCCCTAGATGCATGAATGCGCCACTTACACCCTTTCTCATCCCGGTATTTACAAACAGCAGTCACTCTTTGTTTATCATTCTTCACAAACCTGAATTGGAACCCAACCTCAATTGAGAATTTACATATGGCTTTACGAAACTCAACTGCACCACCTTCAAACTTTTGCCCAATATCTTGAATACAACTACTCCAACCTGAAGCCATTAAAATCTGCTCACGATGTGTATAAAAACTAGGCTCACACACAAAATTGTCAACAACCTGTAAACTACCACTTCCACAATCATGTAATTCCTCATCGGAATCAGTTAAGTCATTATCCAACTGCATCACTGTAACATGTACATCAACCCGAATAATGTTCATTTGCTTACACATGACAACCAATTTCTTAACATCCTCATCATCCTCTATCAAACAATCGTTGTATCCACGCAGCCTATATGTCAAAGTAAATAAATCTTCATTGATACTTGGCCAGCTTTTTGAAACAAAGGATACTAAATCATCATAACTTGTATTCTCCATCACAGTTGTAACTAAAACTTCACCTCCATACGAACACAACAGTTTAATTTGGGAATCCATTCAAAGACAAACAATCTGCAAACAAACCAAACACAATTTACTTCTAGTTAATGCTTGATAACATAATCAGAAAATAATGCAGAATAATTGACTAATCAATAACTCTTTAAAACAGGAAACTTAATGGAGAAAAGAATCCAGAAAGTAGAAGATAACTCTTTACCACTCAATTACTCACATTTTTGGGTGACAAATTTTGGCTATAACTATAATAATCCAGTTAAACCAGAATAATTGAGACTTTTTTTTTTAGTTGTCCAATCTTACAAAATAACAATAATTGGACTTTTTATCAAGGAAATAATCCAGGATCAATGACACAACTCTTGATTAATCAAATTACTCACATTATAGGGTGGTAAATTTGGGCAAAAACTCTATTAACCTGGAAGGTTTATCTAGAAAATAAGCCAAAAACCTAAAAGACAAGTCTTGGCTAATCAAATTACTCACGTTAGGGGGTGATAAATATGGGCAATATCTATTTTAACCGGGAAACTTTATATAGAAAATAATCCAAGATCTATAAGACAACTCTTGGATAATCAAAATGCTCATGTTTTACTGTGATAGATTTGGGCAATAACTCTTTAAAACAGGAAACTTAATGCAGAAAAGAATCCAGAAAGTAGAAGATAACACTTGACTAATCAATTACTCACATTTTTGGGTGATAAATTTTGTAAATAACTATAATAGTAAAGTTAAACCAGAATAATTGACACTTTTTTTTTTAGTTGTCAATCTTACAAAATAAAAATAATTGGACTGTTTATCAAGAAAATAATCCGGGATCAATAACACAACTCTTGATTAATCAAATTACTCACATTATAGGGTGGTAAATTTGGGGAAACACTCTATTAACCTGGAAGGTTTATCTAAAAAATAATCCAAAACTTAAAAGACAAGTCTTGGCTAATCAAATTACTCACGTTAGAGGGTGATAAATATGGGCAATATCTCTTTTAACCGGGAAACTTTATCACGTCAGGATCTATAAGACACTCTTGGCTACTCAAATTGCTCATGTTTTAGTGTGATAGATATGGGGAATAACTCTATAAAACATGAAACTTAATGGAGAAAATAATCCAGAAAGTAGAAGATAACACTTGACTAATCAATTACTCACATTTTTTGAGTGATAAATTTTGGAAAAAACTATAATAATCCAGTTAAACCAGATTAATTGAAATAAAATCACTCACATTTTAAGAGTATAAAACACTTTGAAATGTGATATATTCATGAATACACACAACGAATCCAACCTCTCTTCGATCTGCTCATATTCATCTGTGATCGCATCAATTTAAAATCAAATGACCTATTAACAATGTTTGAAACTTGTAAAACAAAATAAAAAACCAAATGAACAATTCAATCAAAAATTAACTAATACAACAGGATAATCACAAAATTTATTAAATATTCTTATATTATGATGTACACTACCACACAGAAAAATAGAGTGATAAATACACAAAATGAATAGATAACAAATGGAAATTATCACAGCGAAATAACAAGTGATTTACTCACCTCGCGACACTATCTTCGATTGATATATTGCGCCACCAATGCATGAAAATTGAGGAACCACTCCAGTATGAAAACTCAACCCAGTCTTCAGATGGAATACTGGAGTTCACCGGTATAGAAATGAAGAGAATACCAAAGAAACGTCCTTTTTGCATTGCTGAATCCAAGTTTGAATATTAACTTCAAAAATAAATGTTGTTTACTCCACTATACTGAAATTTAGGAGTAATTCTTATTTAGGCAAGTAACTATTATTGGCATCCTCCATAAAGAGGGGGTTACACAGCCAAAAGGTGAAAGATTTTAATTATATAAAAATTGATAATTATTATAAATGAAAGGGTATTATTGTCATAAAACAGTATAATAATATTGGGGGAAGGACCAATTTCAAAATCATGCTTAGATTCAGGGGTGTAACTTCATCTACACGATATCAATAGGACCAACTCTATTATAACTGCCTATTGAAGGACCATTTCTAATATTTCCATAAAATGTATTATGTTATATTTATTTTATGTTAAAGAAATAGAGTTATTGCTAAATAATAGTCATTAAAAAAAAATTCAATTGCATAAAAGTGAATTATTAATATTATATAATTTTCTGAAAAGAAGTAATTGAATTAGTAAATGACAATTTTAGCAATTACATGATAACTCTAATAAAAGGGTTAGAGAATATTGTTGGTTAATTTTATTTTCATAGGGTTTATTAATTTGGTAGTCACCAAAGTGACCTAGGTTAGTGAGCCCTATGAATATAGAATTACATGAAAGACTAGTCTTTAAGGGTGATATAAAAGACAACAATATTCTCAATGGCAGTCATAGTTAGAAGATTGGGACTAGCCCAAAGGAGAGTCACTTTCAACTAACTATGAACTGGATAGGGTAATGTAGTTTATGTCATTTAGTAGTGTAGACTTGGATACCCAAAGGTAACATAACTAACTAGTAGGTGACATAAATTAGATTAGACCTATATAGGTGATAATATTTTGCACCTATAGAGTGGACACTAGATATGCTACGGTGTTCGCCCAAAGGTGGAACCGATGTGATATCAATAGTTCATCTGTTTAGAATTCATAATTCTATATTATGGATAGACTCAAGGCCTTAACATGAGCATTGTCCTATTTTATTTCAGTGACTATTCCTACTTCGTTGCACTCTCATGCATCTAGCATTCCAACTCTCAATGGGTCAAACTTGTCAGAATGGTATGAACAAGTCCAATTCACAGTAGGTGTGTTAGATCTCGGCATGACACTTTGGCTGAGAAACCTGAGGAAGTTACTGCTGATAGCACTGCAGAACAGATTGATACTTTGAAAGCCTGAGAGAGATCGAACAGACTTAGTCTTATGTTTATGAGGATGACCATGGCTAATAACATCGAAACCTCCCTCCCTCAAACTAATAGCTCATTGGAACTGTTAACTGATGTCAAAGAATGTTTTAAATCAGCAGATAAGTCACTTGCAGGCACACTTATGGTAGAGTTAACACTTGTCAAATATGATGGTAATAGAGGAGTTCAAGAACATATCCTCTATATGACTGGCAAAGCTGCAAAACTTTGAGCACTAGGAATGTAAATGGATGAATCCTTCTTGGTGCAGTTTATTCTCAACTCACTCCCTCCTCAGTTCGCCCATTCAAAATTCACTATAACACTCACAAAGACAAGTTGAATTTAAATGAACTGACTACTATGTGCATTCAAGAGGAAGTGAGACTGAGACAAGAAGGATCCCACTCTGTGCTAGTTGTAACTCAAGGAGGTAAAAGAAAGGAAAGTTTGTGAAAGGAAAGAGATTTCCACCAAAGAAAGGAGATGGACCTGGGGAAAGTAGTCAGGGCCATGGAAAGTTCACTGTCAAATGTTACTTCTGTGGAAAGAAAGGACATGTGAAGAAAGACCGTAGAGATTGGTTCGAAAGGAGAGTTATAAATCTTTCTTTTGTATGTTATGAATCAAATCTTGCTGAATTTCCATCTAATACTTGGTGGATTGACTCTGGGGCCATGACTCACACAACAAATTTGATGCAGGGATTCCTTACCACCCGAAAGCTGAAGGACAATGAAAGATTCATCTATATGGGGAACCGTCTCAAAGCGGAAGTGGTAGCTGTTGGAACCTACCGCCTACTCTTAGAGACGGGTCATCAGATGGATCTTATGGACACTTTACATGTACCTTCAATTTCTAGGAATTTAGTTTCTTTGTCTAAGTTGGTTGTTAGTGGATATTCAACTTTATTTGGTTGTGCAAAACTCAGTTTGTTGTTTAACTTTGTTGTAGTTGGTTATGGTATTTTATATGATGGTTTGTATAAAATTTCTTTGAATCATGAGTTTGCACAATCTTTAATAGCCCTGTATTCGAATGTTGATTCAAAACTTGGCCTAATTAATGAAAAGTCTTCAATCTTGTGGCATAAGAGACTGGGGCATATCTCCAGGGATAGAATTGAGAGATTGGTGAAGACTGGCATTTTAGATAACCTAGACTTCACTGATTTTGAAGTATGTATGGATTGCATTAAGGGAAAGCAAACCAAACACACTAAGAAAGGTGCCACAAGAAGTACAAAGCTTCTTGAGATAATTCATACAGATATTTGTGGACCACTCTCCATTCCATGTTTTGCTAGAGAGAGATAATTTATCACCTTTATAGATGATCTTTCTCGCTATGGTTATGTATTTCTAATCCATGAAAGGTCTCAGCCCGTTGACATCCTTGAGGTGTTCATTACTGAGGTCGTGAGACAGTTAGATAGAAAGGTTAAAATAGTGAGGTCTAATAGAGGTGGTGAGTTCTATGATAGATATGATGAGACGGGCCAAAATCCTGGCCCATTTGACAAATTTCTTGAAAAGCGTGGCATTTGTGCTCAATAAGCAATGCCAGGTATGCCACAACAAAATGGAGTTGCTGAAAGGCATAATCGTACTCTTTTGGATATGGTTGGGAGCATGATGAGTTTTTCAACTGTACCTGATTAACCGTGGGGTGAAGCATTAAAGACTGCAATGTCTATCTTGAACAGGGTTCCTAGTAAGGCAGTCCCAACAACTCCTTTCGAGTTGTGGACTAGTAGGAAGCCTAATTTGAGACATTTACATGTTTGGGGTTGTTCATCAGAAGCATGGATCTTCAATCCACATGAGAAAAAGTTAGATTCAAGGACAGTATCTGGATATTTCATTGGTTATCCAGATAAGTCCAAAGGGTACAAATTTTATTGTCCTAACCATAGTACAAGGATAGTGGAAACCAGTAATGCTAGATTCTTAGAGAATGGCGAAATTAGTGGGAGTGATGAATCAAGAAAAGTAAATCTCAAGGAAATAAGAGTGGATATCTCACCTCCCTTTCCTCCTTGAGAAATTAATGTTCCTCAACCTATTCAACCAATTGAGGCAAAAGAACAACATGATACAATGATTCACCACTTCATGAGGATATTGCCATTGAAAATAATGTAGAACCACCACAACTGGCAATTCTGAGAAGATCTCAGATGGAAAGGAGACCTGCCATTTCAGATGATTATGTGGTGTATCTACAAGAATCTGATTTTGATATTGGGATTAACAAGGATCCGATTTCATTTCCACAAGCCATAGAAAGTGAAAATTCTAGTAAATGGATCAATGCTATGAATGAAGAGTTGAAATCGATGGACCAGAATGGTGTCTGGGATCTTGTCGAATTTCCTAATAACTGTAAGAAAGTCGGATGTAAATGGGTCTTCAAGACCAAGCGTGATGCTAAAGGCAATATCGAACGATAAAAGGCTAGACTTGTGGCTAAATGTTTCACTCAGAAAGAAGGCATTGACTATGAGAGACCTTTTTTCCAGTATCTAAGAAGGACTCACTAAGAATTATAGTGGCACTTGTAGCTCACTATGACTTAGAGTTATATCAAATGGATGTAATAACTGCCTTTTTAAATGGAAATTTGGATGAGGATATCTACATGGAACAACCTAAAGGGTTCATAAATGAAGGGAAATAACATTTGGCTTGAAAATTAAAGAAATCCATTTACGGTCTTAAACAAGCTTCCGGACAGTGGTACATAAGGTTTAATGATACAATTACTGCTTTTGGATTTAAGGAAAACACTGTTGATTAGTGTATATATCTAAAAGTCAGTGGGAGCAAGTTTATCTTTTTAGTTTTGTACGTGAATGACATTTTGCTAGCTAGTAGTGATCTTGGTTTGTTGCACCAAACCAAGGAGTATATCGCCAAGAGCTTTAAGATGGTTGATATGGGTGAGGCATCCTATGTTATTGGCATAGAGATCTTTAGGGATCGATCTCGAGGATTTTTAGGATTGTCTCAGAAAGTTTATATCAATCGAGTCTTGGAAAGATTCATTATGCAGTTATGTTCAGTCAATGATGCACCAATCATGAAACCAATCATGAAAGGTGATAAGTTAAATGAAAGTCAGTGCCCTGGGAATGACTTAGAAAAGGAACAAATGAAGAAAGTTCCATATGCATCAGCTGTGGGGAGCTTAATGTATGCTCAGACTTGTAGCAAACCAGATATTAGTTTTGCAATTAGAATGCTAGGTAGATATCAAAGTAACCCAAGAATGGAACACTGGAAAGCAGCGAAGAAGGTTATGAGATATCTTCAAGGGACAAAGGATTATATGCTCACATATACGAGATCAGATCAATTAGAAGTGATCGAGTACTCAGACTCGAATTTTGCTGGTTGCTTAGATAGCAGAAAGTCCACATCAGGCTTTGTGTTTCTGATAGCTGGGGGAGCAATCTCGTGGAAGAGTGTGAAGCAATCCATTATTGTTTCATCCACGATGGAGGCCGAGTTTGTGGCATGCTTTGAAGCCACGTGTCATGCTCTATGGTTGCGGAATTTTATTTCAGGACTTGGTGTTGTTGACTCCATTTCCAGGACGCTAAAACTTTATTGTGACAATACAGCAGCAGTTTTCTTCTCCAAGAATGGAAAGTACTCTAGTGGTTCCAAGCACATGGAACTTAAGTACGTGGTTGTCAGAGAAAGAGTCTAGAAACAACAAGTGTCAATTGAGAATATAAGTACTACTCTTATGGTTGCTGATCCATCGACTAAAGGATTACCTCCAAAAACATATAAGGAACATGTTATTAAGATGGGTCTTTTGAGTAATCCTTGATATGTATAATGATGGATATTTCAGTTGTTGTGTACTTGACGCTTTTGCACAATGATAGTTTGTTTCTGTCTGTTTTCTGTTTTCAATTATGTGTGCACATATTATGTTTGGTTATTTGATAAACAGGAAATGTCTAAACAAGACAAATTACAGGGGCATTTTGGCATAATAGACTAGGTTAGTAAAGGTTATTAATGGCGTGGTACATAGAAAGGAGTATGACATAGATGTTGTACAACTGCTATGACTCACATTAATAGTCTAAGCTAATCATAGTATTACAGTATCTTATTAATTGGGCTTATTGGCTAGTTTTCAAAAATTATGATCACGTGTTAAAATCTTTTAGTATAGAGTCAACAGAGTCAAAAGTTTTAAACAAACTTGCATATTTTATTAAAATCATAGTTTACATCATAATCGAGTAAGTGGACCAAGTGGGAGAATGTTATTCACGTGACTTTAAGTCACATAAAAGTGGTCCACTAGTCTCCTAATTTGGTTGGACTCCACTACCCTTATATTAGCCAATATTATATATGCCTAATTAATAAATATATAATATAAAAGATATAAGCTTTGGATGTTACATACAAAACTAACGATGGAACAGTTTCTAAAGCAGTTGTTTTTAGGGCCCTCTTCTTCTTCTATAAAATATACAAACTTTCTCCTTTCAATATCTATCCATCAGTTACAGTAAGTTTGTGAATATTGAGAGACAGAGAGAAGAAGGAGAAGCCTTACATCAAGGTTTGATCAATTAAGGGGTTTCCAATCACCGTCTCTATCAATCGTCAATGGCAAACAACGGTATGCATTTAATTTTAGTATTAATTTGATAGATCTGAGATATATCAGATTCAAGATCCATAAGTTTTCCGTATGATAGTATGATTACTTTATCAATTTTAGACTAACATTTTTTTCCAAGATAATCACTAAGGAGAATTTTTTTAACTTTATTTTTAAAAATACTACATTGTATTGAATCAAAAAAGAGAGAGAGAGAGAGAGAGAGAGAGAGAGAGAGAGAGAGAGAACAAAATGGGATAGCCAAAGTAGCCCAACACCCTAACACAACTAAATAAAAACATAACTACATAGCCTGCACTTGAGAGAATTGTTATAATAATTCTTATTGTGTGATGTAATAAAATTTCTCAATATTAGAAATAGAGAGAGAAGAATTGTATTATATTGATGTGTATAATAACTTTACAGAGAGCACCCTTATATAGGCTAGTGAGATGACATAGTACAAGTGTAGTACAAAAGTAGTACAGTGTAGTACAGTACGAACCTAGACACAGAGAATGGTAAGGTACCCCATAAATAATAAATGGAAATTATTCTAACAGCCCCCCTCAAACTCAAGGTGGTAAGATTGAGATCATCTTGAGTTTGGAAACTAGATCCTGAAGACGTCCTGGATGATGAGTTTTGGTGAAGATATCAGCAGTTTGGTTAGCGAAAGATACTGAGACAAGTCGATCTCAATGTGCTTAGTGCGTTCGTCAAAAACATCGTTGTGCGCAATCTGAATAGCACTCTGATTATCACAGTGGATAATAGTGGCATTGGAATGAGTAACACCCAGGTCTTTAAGTAACCAATGGAGCCAGAGTAGTTCTTGAGTAGCATCTGCTAGGGCTCGATATTCTACTTCTGTACTTGAGCGAGCAACAACCGTTTGCTTTTTACTTCGCCAAGAGATAAGAGAATCACCAAGAAAGAAGCAATACCCTGTAGTGGATCGTCGATCAGTAGGGTCTCCCGCCCAATCTGCATCAGAATAAGCACGGAGCTCGAGTGAGGAATGAGCAGAAAAATGCAGACCATGAAACATTGTTCCCTTGAGATAACGAAGAATGCGAAGAACAGCAGCATAGTGAGACGATCGAGGGGTAGAGAGAAATTAGCTGACAATATGGACTGCATAGGCAATATCAGGGCGAGTAACTGTGAGATAGACTAGACTCCAACTAGTTGGCGGTATAACATGGGATCATCTAGAAGAGTACCATCTATAGGAGTGAGTTTGGAGTTGAGCTCAAGAGGTGTAGGACTGGTCTTGTTATCTGTGATTCCCGCACGAGTAAGAAGATCAGAAGAGCACTTGGCTTGTGAGAGATAGTAGCCATCAGAATTGGAAGTGATCTCAAGTCCCAAAAAATAGTTGAGTTTGCCTAGATCTTTCATTTCAACATGCTGGCTTAGATGAGTTTTGAGGCCCAGAATTCTAGGTGTATCATCTCTAGTGATAATCATATCATCCACATAGAGGAGAAGAAGTATAATGCCCTGATTAATTCGACGAATGAATAGACCCGAATCATAGGAGCTGGCTGTGAAACCGAAGCGCTTAACAATTGTACTGAACTTTGTAAACCAGACTCGTGGAGCTTGTTTGAGGCCATACAGAGCTTTACGGAGTTTGCAGACTTGGTGGGAATGATGATGATAACCAGGAGGAGGACGCATACAGACTTCTTTAGTGAGATCACCATTTAGGAATGCATTTTTGACATCCATTTGAAATAAATCCCAACGGCGGACTACAGCAACGGCAATGAGGCTGCGAACATAAGTAAAACAGGCAACTAGAGCAAATGTTTCCTCATAATCAATCCCATACTCCTGGGTAAAACCTTTGGCTACAAGGCGGGCTTTGTAGCGGTCAATGGGTCCGTCTGAGTGAGTTTTGATCTTGTAAACCCACTTGCATCCCATAGCATTTTTGCCACTTGGTAATTCTACCAAATCCCATGTGTGATTTTGTTCAAGTGCCTGCATCTCATCATCCATTGCTTTCTGCCAAAGAGGATTAGAGCTTGCCTCGCGGTAAGACTAAGGTTCATGATGAGAAAGGATTTTAGAAAAAGCAACATAATCACGAAGATGAATAGAAGGAGTTTTTACCCGGTCACTTCGTCGGAGAGGTGGAGCGAGACCAGCAGTCGGGGCAGGCAGCTCAAGAGATGGCAAGGTGGGTGACTCAGGAGCATCATCAGTGGGAGCAGGTAACTCAGGAGATGTGGATATGATAGAAGGCTGATCTGTATCTACACTTTCTGGAAACAAGTCTACCGAAGGATCAGTGAAGAGAAGGGGAGTAGTATCGGGTGAGAGGTGAAATTTGGACATAGAGGAGAACATCTTGTATTCCCAGAAGATAACATGCCTGGACACACGAAGACGCTTGGAGTAAGGATCCCAACACCTGTATCCTTTGTGTTCAATACCATATCCAATGAAGCAGCATAGGCGGGAACGGGACTCTAATTTGGTGCGTTCATGAGGTTGAAGAAGAACAAAGCAAACACTGCCAAAAACCTTGAGTGTACTATAATCAGGTAAATGACCATAGAGTCGCTCATATAGAGATTGATTTTCAATGATTGGGGATGAAACACGATTCTTGGTGTAGACAGCTGTAAGAGCGGCTTCCCCCCAAAAACGTTCGGGATAGGAGGCAGAAGTAAGAAGGGTACGAACAGTGTTTAGAATATCACGGTGTTTTCGCTCAGCACGACCATTTTGTTCGGAGGTGCTTGGGCAAGAACGATGTGGGAGAGAGCCATGCTGGCGTAAGAAATTAAGAACTCCAGTATCAGTGTACTCAGCAGCATTGTCTGTACGAAAAACTTTGATATTGCAAGAAAATTGAGTTTTGACCATAGTAGCAAAATCAAAATATGGTTGAGGTAGCTCAGACCGATTGCGCACGAGAATAATTATCAATAAAAATAACAAAGTATCTTGATCCTCCCATAATGACAGTGGGAGAGGGCCCCCAAACATCTGAATGAATTAAGTCAAAGGAGCAGAAGAAAAAGAATCGCGTTTATTGAATTGCAATGCTGTTTGTTTTGAAAGTTGACATGGAAGACAATCAAATGTTTCCTTATTAACAAGTCCTAATTTACCACTAGAAACTAAAGGTTGCAGGCGACCAATAGAGGCATGACCAAGACGAGAGTGCCAGAGACTAATAGGAGAACTGGTGGAGACTGGAGCAGCTGTTTGAATAGAGTGGGTGAGGTGAGTTGGGATGTGGAGATTGACGAGCTCAAAAAGTCGTCCAACTTTACGGTCTATCCCAAGAGTCCGCCCCATCCGTGGATCCTGAACACAATAACCAGAGGAGGAGAAAAGAACAGTAAGACCAAGATCACACAATTGCCCAACAGATATAAGATTCAGAGTGAGTTTGGGAATACAATAAGTGTGAGGAAGTGAAGTATTAGAGGTGGAAACCATGCCTATATGACTAGCCGACATTGGAGAACCATCAGCGGTTTGAATAGTTGGTGTGTGAGTGGCAGAGTTTGTGGTAGTGAAAAGAGTGGGATCTGGTGTCATATGATTACAACAACCAGAGTCAAAAAACCAGGATGGATTACCTGAAGTGATGGAGAGAGCAGTAGGAGTGGGATTACCAGATTGAACGAGGATTTGTTTGGCAATATCTTCCACGTGAGAGGCAGTAAGTTCTTCGGCAAAAGCATTGGATGATGAATGGTCGGCTGTAGTAGCAGCAGATTTGGATGAACCACTGCGAGGCATAGAGTGCTGTTTGGCAGGATGTTGGGAGCAATCGTATTGCAAATGAACCGGACCTTGCTTCTGACAGTATTTGCAAATGCGGATGCGACAATCCAAGAGAGTGTGTCCACCAATTTTGCAGTAGTTGCACCATGGTTTGGAGGAGTCGGAGGTAGGAGAGTAATGATGTTTGGATTGAGGATGATTCTTGTATTGATGATTGGATTGAACACGATTCTTAGGTGAATATCCCCGATAAGTAACAATGACAGTATTAGAAGAAGGTTCTTTGAAAGTAGCAAGAACACTATCGGTAGCCGGTGTTTTGCGAGGGCCAAGGCGAGTTTCCTCGGAGAGAAGTTCAGTGACTGCCTGGTCGAGAGTCGGTAGAGGACTGCGATGGAGGAGAGATGCGCGAACATGCTCAAAGTCGTCAGTAAGAGCCATCAAGAAAAGAACCAGGCACTGACGATCACGATAAGTTATGAATATCTCGGTACTAGTGGCATCGGAAAAATCTGGTTCGGAAGAAGTGAGTTGATCCCAGACATGGTAGATCTCAGAGAGAAAGTTGTGGATAGTCTGTCCGGGTTGTTGTTTCATACGGTGGAGGGTGCTTAATAGCTGATATTGGTGAGCCAAGTCAGCAGTGGTATAACGCTGAGCCAAAAAATCCCAAAGAGATTTGGCAGTGGTGAATCTGCCAAATTGGAGACTGATAGAATTAGCACAGGTGTTACGGACCCAAGTTATAATTTGGTGATTTTTACTATCCCAATCCTCAAGCCGATCAGCAAATTTGGCCTTATCTTCTCCTTCATTTGGTTTGGGTTCGGTGATATCACCAATGACGATGCGCCAAAGTTTTTGTCCTCGTAGAAAACTAGACATTGCCTGTGCCCAGATGACATAATTCGTGCCATCCATAGTGGTGGAAATAGGGAAGCATCCTTGAGCTCCATTGGAGGTCGGGTTCGGTTGGACTTGGGTGGATTTGGATTGGGTTGGGTTGGGACTTGGGTGGATTTGGATTGGGTTGGGTTAGATTTGGATTGGGTTGGTTAGTTTATGTCAGGTTGATAGTAGGGGTTTTAAAAGGTGCAATTTGTGGTATGGCAGCAGGCAAAACTGGCTATTGATAGTGGTGGATGTTTGATGGAGAGGAGAGAGAGGATGGTGAGACAGCGCTGGTAGAGGTTCGGCTGCAATGATGGGTGGCAGAAGGTATGGGTATTGAGGGGTGACTAGGTTGTGGTGGTGGCTGTGAAGGACGGTGGGGATAGTAGTGATGATGATCTCTGGTTCGATAGTGGTGGGTAGTGTTTGGATCGAGGGTGAGTGGAAGATTTAACCGAGGATGATTGTGCGATGTTAATGGTGGCAGATTGGGGGTGGACGCAGATTGGGGGATGTATGATGAAAGTCGGTGGATATGATGGAGATCTGGTTAAAATCAATAAACAAATATTTATGTTTATAGGTGGATGATAATGAGTTGATGTGGGTAATGATGATGATGTATGGTTGATGAAATGGTAATGGTATTTGATCAGCTTTGGGGTTGATAATGGTTTGATGAGAGAGGGAGTGGTGGCAGATTGATGTTGATGTTGGTCGGTGGAGTTTGTTAGGAATCTGTTTGGTTGATCGATCACGGCGGAGAAGAAGATGATCACCAAGAGTTGATCTTATGGCTCTGATACCATATCAGAAATAGGTAGAGAAGAATTGTATTATATTGATGTGTATAATAACTTTACAGAAAGCACCCTTATATAGGCTAGTGAGAGGACAGAGTACAAGTGTAGTACAAAAGTAGTACAGTATAGTATAGTACGAACCTAGACACAGAGAATGGTAAGGTACACCATAAATAATAAATAGAAATTATTCTAACACTCAAGATGGCTTTAGATCAAGAGTTTATTCTAAACAGACACCAATACATATTATTACAACCACTGTTATTCATTACAGGAGATAAATTAGAGGCAACATATGAATGTGGTTTATGTTCCTCCAATATCTTATTATAAGATGAGACAGTCTCTCAACATTATTCACCAAAGCATAAACGTAGCCCAATACCGAAATATCCAACTTATTTTAATACATATATTGCAATGAAAAACTATGCGTACGGAAGTGGACGGATGGGGACTGAGAGGGGCTCAAAATATGCTCCAATGGAATCAAGAAAAGAGCCAGACCTTCCATGGAATCCAATTATCTTTCCAGTGGTTGTTGAGGTTGAGAAATGTTCCCCTTGTTCTCTACCATATGGCCCGTACTGTTTTTTGTTGCTCTGGATTGTAAGTGATCGAACAACAACATGACTGTAGTACTCAATATAGTACCCTGAGATTGAGATGAGGAACTCGTTCGGATAGTCAAGTTTGACCTACCAAAAAAAAATTTTGAAATGCAAATTAGATGAACAGTCATGAATTGTCTATATAACAGAATCATGTATTAACAAATTAATCAAACATGGTTTTCATCATTAATTTTCCTAGAGATATATTTAAGGATTTGAATCCTTATCCTTATAAAAAGTTATGAGAGGTTGTGATATACGGAGTAATATATTTCAAACTTTTTTTCCTACAACTTTTCTCATTTTGTAACATTTATGGGTAGCAAAATTATATATCTATACTTATGTGTGGTATATATATACAATATTTCGTCTTGGGTAATTATTGTAACACAACTTTCATACAATTTTCACACAACCTCCTAAAAGATGTGTCTATCTCTCTCCTGTCACTGTGGGGTGGATAGACACATCTTTTAAGAAGGTTGCGTGAAAATTGTATGAAAGTGGTGTCCCAAAAATTATTCTGTGGTCTTAAATGTGAATGGTAATATAGTGGGTTAGACAGTTTTTAGATATATGTGTAACACACTGATGGTCCCACAAAGAGATGCCATGAATCAATTAAAGCCAAAGAGATATAAATTCAATAAAGGATTAGACAGTAGGCTTCCTGTGATTCTTCTCATGATTAATTTAGCTCTCAAATTCTAGTAACATCTCTTTTTCCATTAAGAGAAAATGTAAATTGCGCTTCAAAATTCGATTCGTATATTCAAATGTAGCTCTCAAATTCTAGTAAAATCTCTTTTTCCATTAAGAGAAAATGTGAATTGCTCTTCAAAATTCGATTCGTACATTCAAATGTATAATAAAGTTGTAGATGGGCATTATATCGAGGCAATTCATCAAGTAAAATAAGAGAATTTGAGACTGGCAAAAGAGAGTAATAAAACACAAATTAAATCTTATCTAACCAAATATAAGTTTGAAATGGACTAACCAGCTCTCTTTTGCCGCCTTCACTTTTACCATGTTTCTCAGACCACTTGGATTCACCATTGTTATCATACTCAATGAGGATTGAATCAACTACATCTCCATGGTGTATTATGATCTGCCTTATTGCTGTGTAAGTTCCATCATCCCATTGGTTTCCACCATGCCCTCCAAATGGCCCCAACGATAAGATACGACGAGGCTCAAGATAAGCTCCGATTGAATCGAGAAAAGAACCACTCCTTCCGTGGAATCCGACTATTTTTCCGATCTTTGATGAGGTTGAGAAGTGATTCCCTTGTTCCTTGCCATATGGTCCGTAATTTTTTTTGTTGCTATGGATTGTAAGTGACCGAACAACAACATGGCCATAGTACTCAATGTAGTATCCTGAAACCGAGACGAGAAACTCTTTCGGATAGTCAAGTTTGACCTACAAAAGATTGAATGACAAAGAATGATAATCAAAAACTATTTTAATCGACATGGGGAAATTGAATTATGGAAAACAAGATAAGCTTACTCAAATGGTAAGATAGGATAACGAGTCGATGGAGCAAACAGAGTTTCTTAATATTGAAGATATTTAGTCGATACAAGTTAATTTAGGACGACCATGTTTACTAATTACTGACACGTTTCAAAAGGTCTCTTCCATGAGAAGAGTATGGTTCAGATCATCTTTGTTATAATTATGGAAGCGCATGTATGTATCTATAAAATTAAAATACGTGTCTTGCTATCTTGCTACATGAAAATAGTAAGATAATACCTTATCCAATTTGAAATGGTAAAAACAAACAAAAATAAAAAATTGCTGCCATCTCATTATAATTTACAGCAATAAAGTAATTTACTTTATATCAGTTGTAAAATTACTTTTAATGCCTTCATTTTAACAAAGTGGAAGGGACTTTTTAGTCCATTAAAAAATGCATAGATTTAGGTATTTAGTATGTTATATTTTCATATGCCTATATTTGTGTGTGTGCATTAATACAGGGGGATTATCCTACAACATGAAAGTTGTAGACTAGCGTTGTGTTTAAAATTTAGGGTTCTTTAGATTTCAGTCCTTCATTGTAGCCTTTTTTAAAAATAGATCCATTGTACTAGTCAACTTAGAAATTAGTCCCTCACCTATTTTGATGACTAAAATACCCTCACACCCACAAATCAGGGTTTTTAAATTTAAAACCTATATAACTATATATAGATATATATATATATATATACCAAATCATGATTTTGAAAATCAAAACTCATTTAATACATATATATATATATATATCTTACAGAAATCTAGAAATAGACCAAACACAATATTAAATTAATATGAATTTTGATTCAATAATACAAACAAAAAAAAAAAAAAAAAGAATTTATGGAGCAAACTTGGTAAAAAAGTGAGAAATTTCTCACTTTTAAAATTCATCACAAACCATAAATGACAAATTCTCGATAACATAATGTTCAATTCTGTATACAATGGTGAGAAATTACTCACTTTAAAAGACATTATTGACTAAATGTGAGAAAGTTCTCAATAACATAATGGTGAGAAATTATCACTTCTCACCATAATGAAAAATTCATCACTCTAATACACATCAGTGACCAAAAGTGAGACATTACTCAATATCGTAATGGTGAGAAATTTCTCACCAAAAAAAAAATTAAAAAAATAAAATAAATCACCTTCACACGCACACCAAAAAAATAAAATAAAAAAAAAAACAACAACAACAACAAAAAAATTACTCCCCTTCACAAAGGTCCATGAATGATCATCCCTCAAAACCCTCTCCGAGTGACAAGCCATGTGACCACATAGACCTTTCAAAGATGAAAAAATCAAAGTCACGTGAGACCTCATGTGACCTCCCAATGACTTCCCAGAAGGAAATCTCTTGCTACAAAATTTGCATTCATACCTCAATTCTTGATTTGCTTTCCATAGATTGATTTGCTTTGATTGATCACTCAAAAACCAAACAAACCCAGTAGAGAAAATTGGATCATTGAACCAATCGTGAACTCAAATCATGAAGAAAAAAAAAACTTTCATTTGCTGATCTTGTACCATCCAAGAATACCCGGATGTTGAAGAGAGAGAAGAAACCAAGAACAGATCTGTCAAGTGGGTTCAACAGTCGTATGTTGTAAACTCGTGAATATCACACTCATAAGTGTATTGTATCATACAGAAAATACAATAGGTCATGACATAATTATTTGATAATTTAAAATTTTAAAAAGGAATGTGGAAGAATCCACCTATAATTTACAATAGGAAATTCCATGATTTCGTAAATCATGGCCTAACTCCCCCCTATAATAAAGGTGGCAGTTACATTGGAAAAATCTTAAATAAATGATAAACTCAATAAATGTAAATTAAATAAGAAAAAGGGTACAATAGTCCAAAAAAAGGGCTAGATATCAACTGGAAGGACTAATTCTTACTTATCTCGTTGATTAAGGGTGATTTTCTGTATTTACTAAGTTAAAGTGACTAATTATATGTTGACTGAAATTTAAGGGATCAAAATGTATATTTCTATAAAATTTATATGGACAAAAAAGTCCACGTGCAACGTCATTAAAATGGGGCCATTAGAATAAGTCATTACTTTAGTTCATTTGTAAGATTACCAAAAAATGTTAGCGTTACCTTAATTTTATACTCCCTCCGTCCAAAAGTAAGAGTCTAGATTCTATTTTTTCGTACCACATTTTAAGAGCCCTCTTTGAAAAGTCAAAGTACTTTAATACACATTTTTCAAATTTACCATTTATTTTGTATAAAACTCTCTCTTTCTTTGTTGTGACATTGGAATTTTGAAATTGAGAAGGGATAAAATTGAAAAGTTAAAATTTTCACCACAATCAAGATGTTCCCTTTAAAAAGTTGAAATTCTCAAAAGAGACTCTAAATATATAACAAGACATTCAACAAATAAAATGGTAGCTATTAAGGGATCAGTACGCCGAGCGAGCTGTAGCCCAATTAGCATAGCCTCTCTCTATCCAGTGGGAAGAGAGAGGGTTCGAATCCTTATAGGGGATTCTAGTCGCTTGCCCCCAATCATTCTTGAGTCGGAATGAGTGGCCCTTGTTGGACTTTGCTGTTAGCCACTGTGGGGCTATGTGTTGGATTTGGACTCGGGTGTGCGTGTGTGTGAGGTGTGTATCCAATCCGGATCCAAGTAAATACAAAAAAACAAAAATAAAAAATATAAAAATAAGGGATCACTAACCTCATCTCTTATGTCCCCTTTGTTTCCACCATGCTTCTCAGACCATTTGGACTGACCATTATTATCATACTCAATTTGAATAGAATCAATTACATCTCCATGGCGTAATATGATCTGCCTTATTGTTGAATAAATTCCATCATCCCATGGATTTCCATCATGTCCTCCAAACGGTCCAACGGATTGAAAACTATGTCTCTCAAAATGTACTCCAATGGCATTAACGTAAATATCAGACCTACCAAAGAATCCAATTATTTTTCCATTTGTTGACAATGTTGAGAATTTTTCTCCCTCTTCCATACCGTAAGGTCCATATTTTTTTCTATTGCTTTGGATCGTAAGTGACCGAATGTTTACATGGTCGGACGACACCCCGGCGTAGTGTCCAGAGATCGAGACAAGGAACTCGTTTGGATAGTCAAGTTTGATCTGCACGCCAAAAGAAAAAAAATTATATATCAATAACAAGAAGTATAGTCATGATACTTATTTTTTATTTTTATTTTTTTTGTTTTCTGACAGAATTTGTAACATGGATCAAGATGTGTTAACTGTTATCTCATATGAGTAATTTTTTTTTTTTTGAGAGAGAGAGAGGGAAAAAAAAAAAGAGGGTTAATTACACTTGCCTCCCCTGAGGTTTGTCTTAATTATACGGATCTCCCTCGCATTTTGAGAAATTACACAAACCTCCCTTGAGGTTTACGTTGCGTTACATTAACCTCTCCTCCGTTAGTTGACTGTTTACTTCTTTAACAGAAATTGATGATGTAAGTAATTATTGCCTACCTAATGCCAAAAATACCCTTGCTTCTCTAATTGAAAATAAGAATAATTATAATAACCTCCCCTGAGATATAGCCTAATTACACTAACCTCTCTCATAAATTAATTAATTAATTAATTTTCTCTCTCTCTCTCTCTCTCTCTCTCTCTCTCTCTCTCTCCTCTCTTGTTCCATCTCTCAACAACAATTAATTTTTCTAAAATTTAGTATCATCTCTCTTAATTTTAAGAATGACAATATTTTCCTTATCATTTTTTATAGTCCCTTTAATTTTACATGAAGCACAAAAAGTTCTTTCCAACAGACCAAATGGAAGAATGACCATATTATTTATCATATTTATTCCATAAATAGGAGAAACTAAAAAGTAGAAGAAAAAAAAAACCAAATCCAAGAAATTTAAATTATGAAATTGAATTTTTTTTCTCTCTCTTCTTCTTCTCCCCTTGTTCCGTCACTCAACAAAAAAAAATTTTTCCAAAATTTAGCATCGTATCTCTTATTATTCAGAATGACTATATTACCCTTACCATTTTACCATTTTTCACAGTCCCTATAATTTTTCATGAAACACAAGAAGTTCTATCCAACAAACCAAATTGCAGATTGACCTATCATATCTGTCATATTTATTCCATAGGCATGAGAAACTTAACAGGTTGAAAGAAATAAAAAAAATCAAGCCCAAGAAATTTAAATTATGAAAGTGAAGAATTTCAAGAAGGGTAATGTTTGGGACACAACCAAAACCCAGACACCCAAGTTCACACCCTAAGGTCAGGGGCGGACATAAAGAGGGTAAAAGTGGGGCTTCGGACTTTTCAAAAATTACACACTGAAAGCCCCCCCTAAAAATTATAAAAGCCCCCCCTCATTATAAATTTGTCATATTAGGTCTAAAATCTGCACAACATATGTATAAATAGGTCTAAAAGCCCCCCTGATATTATAAAGTTTGTCATATTAGGTCTAAAATACAAAATATGTATAAATAGGTCAAAAATTATTATACATTTGTCATATTAGGTCTCAAATATATGCAAAATATGTATAACTAAGTTTAAAAAAAATATTTGGGGGGGGGGGGGGCAGTCCTCCCTAAAAATATTTTTTAAATCCGCCCCTGCCTAAGGTGGACCAATGGGAAGAGAGAAAGAGACTGTGGGATCCACTGTCAGTGTAGAGTCCACCAGAGTGATGTGAATGTGGTGTGTACTATGGTGTGTCCATATGATTGCCCTTTGAAGAAATGCCTGAAGAAACTGCTAGAAGTAATTTGAAAAAATTGAAAGATACACCTCTTAGTAGTATGAAAAGTTTAACCAAAACCCTTTATCATTGCAAAAACAAACTTTATTTGTGGGTATAGTAATACATATGCACAAATTGAAATTATGGGTGATAAGGGAGGTCCGTGTAATTAGACCATAGTTCAGAGGAGGTTTGTGTAGTTTTATGTAGGGGCATTTTGGTACTTTCATTAAATCCGTCAAAGATGTTAGCGAGAAGGGAGGTCCGTGTAATAGGGCAAAACTCAGGGGAGGTGAGTGTAATTAACCCAAAAAAAAGGAAGGGTTAAATACAAAATATACCCCTGATCAGTTTGATCCCTATTTATTTTAGCCCATGTAGTTTCAATTGTGTCCATTTGGTCCCTGAAGTTTTAAATATAATCAATTTGGTCCAAATGTCAAATTGTGTGAGAAAAGTTGACTGAATTTACTCACATGCTATGCACTGTCACACTTTTTAGGAGCAAAAATGTAATATCATCGATCTCTCCACCTGCTTATTAGCGTAATTGTGCATAGAAGTTGGCGATTTCTGTCAAATCTTCTAATAGAATGGTACATTTGGACCATATTGCTTCTCTTTAAAAACTTCAGGGACCCAATTGACACAGTTGAATCTATAAGGACTAATATGAGACAGGGACTAAATTTCAGGGGTACATTTCATAAATAAGCCAAAAAGTAATGTATAGTTGACATTTGGATCGATTTTCCTAAACTTCAATAGGATGAACTTTGTAAAATAGTGAACGTATAAGTGGAAAAATATATATATATATATATATATATTTTTTGGTTAAAAAAAATGGAAATGTAGGTAGATTATCCTACATTTCCGTTAGGGAGTATTGGGCTCCACACCCTAGGATAATCTGCAGACATCCTCACCGCACCTATGTCGGGGCCGAAGTTTGGGACCCACTGCGAGCGCCAAGGCAGGCACCTAGGTTTAGCCTTAATAACCCGCTGTGGGGGAGACTCGAACCCCAGCATTGAGGAGAACGAAGAGTGAGAAGAAAGAACTCCTTACCACTTGGACAACAAGTCATTGGTATATATATATATATATATATATTGTCACACATATTTTACACCTTCATGCGTACATCAATTTCCAGCTATATTTGTAGCAATTTAATTGGTTCTTTTATGTATAAAATGTCGGTTGCAATATCAACCTTCTATCATCTTAAAAATTGATAGAAACTCACATGTACAAGGTTAGGCATTGCATCACGTGACACATAGAGATGACTTTCCGACACTTTTTTTTAGAAAAAAAACTAATAAAAGGTTTAAATTACAATTGGCTAAAAAGTTAAATGATCAAATTAGTTCGATTAAAGAAAGGGACAAGCTACAATCGATGTATAGCTGAACCTTACACATAAAAAAGGGTCGATCAATTACATTTTGCACCACGTAGTTTACATTCACTTAGTGTCACTTTGTCCCTCTATGGTTAAAACGTGAAGTTTTAATTTGTGTCAATTTGCACCATTGCTCAATATTTATTAGTAGAACAATTGATAAATTTTGATCGACTGAATATGCAATTGACATAAAAATGCATGCATGTGTCAAACTTTTAAACTATGTGGACAAAGTGACACCGAGTACAAACTAAAAGAACACACAATTTAATTAAATTGTATATTAAAAAAATGTAAATTGTTGAGTCGATACTCGAAAATCATATTGGATTTACCGTGTATTCTTCGCCGCATTCGCAGTCGGGTGAACCATGTTTTTCCGACCATTTTGATTTTCCATTTTGATCATACTCAATCTGAATAGAGTTGATTCTAGATCCAGCATGCAATATTATTTGCCTTACAGTAGTGTATGTTCCATCATCCCATTGATGTCCACCAAGTCCTCCAAAGGGTCCAACGGATATAAAATCATGTGGCTCAATGTATGCTCCAATGGCATTGAGATAATTTTGAGACCTACCAAGGAATCCAATTATCTTTCCGCTGGTTGACAAGGTTGAGAAATGCTCCCCCTCCTCCATACCATAAGGTCCATACTTTCTTTTGTTGCTTTGGAGTATGAGTGACCGAACATTAACATGATCCCCCTCCCCAGCATATTGTCCAGAAATTGAGATAAGGAATTCATTTGGATAGTCAAGTTTTATCTGCACAAAAATATCAATAATTTAGAAGTATAGTCATGAATGAATTTTTTATTTTTTTATAAATTATGCAACCCTTGTAGTTAGAGCTAGCGTGTTTCAGTGGCAACCCTTGTAGTTAGAGCTAGAGTGTTTCAGTCTGCCCCATATAGTTTTAAACGTATCACTTATATCCCCAGTAGTGTCGACTAATGTGAATTCGTTAATAAATCTTGTCCAATTTAGCATAACAGAGCCCGTATAGATGGTGTATGCGAAAAATACACAAACCATGAATGGTGAACCTGTAATTAGTCCAAGTGTAAAGCAACTTTGCAGTCTTTTGTTTTGTTAAATTGTACAAATTCACTCATTGTGGCATATTAACTCAAACCATGGGGGTATTAGCGACACATTTGAAACTACAGGCCAAGGGCAAATTGAAAAACACGATAACTATAATGGGTATATTTGTAATTTACTTTATTTTTTTTTTTAAGAGTTAGTCATGTATTATTTGAGATATTATTATGTATGAAATATGAAATAATGTTATGATTAATTAGTATATAAATTTGAATTTCTAATTTTATTTATTTCAAATACTTTGTCAGTTGTACAAAAGAAATGGTATCGGGTACGTACCACCAACTATTACCATTACCATAATATAATAAAGTACAATTGTTAATGCGCTTGAGAATTAAGTTTGGGATTCAAATTCAAAAGCATAGCATTACTTAGACAGATGTCCTACTTTTGTCACATTATTTGGGACTATTCTTAAATTTTTAACTCTACTCATGCCTTCATGGGATGCCGAATAAATTTTGGATATTTGAAAACGAATTTATATGTTCCTTCGCCAAAGAAACAAGAAAATAATAATAATAATAATAATAATAATAATAATAATATGCTCCTTCATAAGTTTACTTTACGCTAAAGCTTCATTTGAACTAAATTGTTTAATTAGTTTTTTCTTGAGTTTTCTTTACTTGCCTGTTTTTTAAAGAATAATGTATTGGTTCACATGAATTTCAGTTGGAGGTTATTTTAATTCGTTCCACTGCAATATTATTTTGAACCAAATTAACTTTGAACAAAAAGTTGAAAACCGGATTGTTGCTCTACTTAAAAAATAGCAAGCTAGATAATTCTTAACTCAGTTGGTGTAAAGCTAGAATTTTCCATATGCCAAATTATGCTCCAGATATGATTGTTATGGAATTGTATTTGACAAGAAATAAATGATTTATTGTTGTTCAAGTAAACTTTATTGTTGCTATTTCAGCATATACACCAAAAAAAAAAATTTAATAAATAAATATTACATATAAGAGATGGTTCAACGATGATGCTATTTTATCTTTCAAAATAATTAGATCCTTTTAGAAATTTATAGAAAAGTTAATTAGTAATTTTTTAGTTTAATTAATAAGTAATAATATATTTTAAAAACGTCGTGAACAAGCTAATTCAAACGGTCACAATTTTTAAACAGTGGGTCAAAGACGCAACCCCACACAAACTTTTAATAATAAATAAAGAACCAATAAAAATTGCTTTTCTACTGACCGTGTTTTCTTCTCCGCACTCGCAGTCGGGTGAACCATGCTTTTCAGACCATATTGATTTTCCATTCAGATCGTACTCAATTTGAATGGAGTTAATTCTTGTTCCAACATGTAATATTATTTGCTTTACACCACTGAAAATTCCATCACTCCATTCACGTCCTTCTGTGCCTCCAAATGGCCCAACAGTTTCCATAGTCTCCTTCAAGCTTTGGGCATAAATTCATATGGAAGTTATATAATGTGTTAGATATATAAACTAAGTATTAGCAAGGCATGCATTCAAGGATGTAGAAATTTCAATTTACTCGACTTTTAAAAATAAATATATATATATATATATATATATCTTATGTATAGAAAAGAAAAAAGATCAGCGATCAATTCTGTTATAAATAAATTGACTCACTTTAGACCCTAGGCTTTTGTTTTACAAAAATGATAGGGATACACACCAAACGACAAATTAAACGACACACCAGCTTTAAATGCATGTACCCTGTGCTGTGTAAGTGATGCACAGAAAAGTGTAAAAATTTCAAACAGCACAGGGTACATACATTTAAAACACAGTATGTCGTTTGGTGTGTATCCCTATCATATTTGTTTATTTTATGAGGACAACAAAAATGACGATTGATGAGTTACTTAAATCCTTAATAGCAATAGAACTGCTCTAAATTGTCCAAAATTCAAATCATGTAACAACTGAACTTTAATTTGAAACTTCACTTTTGCCACAATTAACTTTTTCCCCCTTTTTCATTCCAGCACTCTTTCTTCCTTAACCACCATTTTCACCACCGGCCATCACCATCCACAGTGCATTTGTTGCTCACCCACCAACGTATTAACATGTGTCACATTCATATTCTATTCAATAACTATATTGTTAAAATATGGATAAAATAATAACAAAATTAGACACATGTCATCATAATATTGGTTGTCGAATGAGCAAGGGTGAGCAAAATGCACTCCACCATTCAGCCACAACCACGCAGTCCCCACCCACCACAAAAAGTAAATGTCAAAATAAAATTGGTTGAGGTGAATATATATGAAAGCATATAAACATAACTAAACATATTCGCATGGTCATCATTTTTTTTTTGTGTTAAATACACTTACACCTCCTGTGGTTTAGCCGATTTGTAGTACTTACCCCCTGTGCTTTAAATTTTGGCACTAATACCCTCCCTTGTGATTTGGACTAAAGTGCAACCGTGAGTTTTTCCATCCAAATCAACAATTTTAAATTTTGGAGCCCTAATTTGAAGGGTAAACGACTCTTTTGCCTCTAAAAGTCATATTAAAAGAAAAGTAAGTCATAAATTATTTTCTTTGGATCAAGCACATGACCTATACCAAGAAAATCTTAACATATATGAAAGGTTCTTTCTCACCCAATTTGAAATCATATGTTTGTTTCTAAACGGATTAAAGTAAACAAATTATGTTTTTAACATTGTTATGAAGACTTGGGGGTAATTTGGTCATTTAACTTGCTCTATTTGAAATTTTTAATGATTGCACTTTAGTCCGAAAGCACGAGTATTAGTGTGCAAATCGGCCAAATCATAGGGGGTGTAAGTGTATTTAACCCTTTTTTTTTTATTATTATTATTTTTTTAATACTTACATGGATTCGAACTGGATACACACACACTAGCCCCAACCCAACCCCAGAACTTCACACTGACCCACAACAAAGCCCAACAAAAGGCACTCGTATGATTATCATTCTATTAATGAAAATTTAACCTCGCTAATAAAGTTCACACTTAATAGTACACCACTATCAAATACCCAAAAGGCTAATTAACTACACTTCACACACTCCTAGTTTGTCCTTTATGTTAACTTGGTCTCTGTAGTTTAGAAAGTGTTATTTTAGTCTCTATAGTTTCATACGTTTGTCATTTTAGTCCCTCAAATACTTTTTGTGACAATTTTTTTACTTTTAGTGAAAAAACTATTCGTCACTAAAGGATTTATTGGACTTATTTGACACACGTATGAAACTAAATATACTAAAGTGATACTTTCTAAATTACAACGATTAAATTGACATAAGTGATAAACTACAATAATGTTAAATATATTTAACCCCAAATGGAGTAAAATATAACTAACCCTATTTTTTAATACCAAAAAAAAAAAATCTAGTACTTCATACTAATGGGTTGCAAGAATATTGTAGGTGCTTTTTAAAGGTATGAAAGTGATCAACACTATCTACTCACCTTTTAGTTCTTAGCTAACTTGTTGCAGATGTATACCTGTTGACACACCAAAAAAAACAAAAGTATTCATGAGAATATACTTACATTATACCTTAAGAGTAGGCATTTTTAAATGGAAAAGAGCTCATATATGTCCCCTCGTTAAAGTATTTTTACAAATGAACTAAAGCTCATTTTCCCCTTAGTTGTAGAATAGTCCATAGTCTCTATGATATAATGTGTTGGCGCTTCTATTACTTGGATGTTGGGTGTGTGAGTGTGTCCAAATAAGTAATAAAAAAATAAAAATAAAATAAAAAATCAATTTTGTAAATGCCCTCATTATCAAATTACTTTGTACTCCATTTAAATCAGATGGCTATGGCCTATGACCATTTTTGCGAGCCTGCTATTCTAATACTTTCTTGTTACTCCTATAAGATAGCAGCCCAATTATGTTTTATATATACATACATATTGTATAAATATATGCAATTTAATATAACATATTTATAGAGTAAAAATTAGGATACACCCAAAGACATAACTTTTGGGACACAACCCAAAAGATATCTATATCTGTCATGTGATGTCACTGGACCTCATCATGATGCAGGTGAGAGATAGACACATCTCTTGACTTGTGTCCTAAAAGTTGTGTCTTTGAGTGTTTTTCATATTTATATATGCACATAGACTTATGTAATAGATGAAAGCCTCACGAACTATTCAAGCAAAGAGAACCAAGCAAAACACTTATTACCATGTACAAGAAAATGAAATAGTTGCCTGAGGAAAACATGAACAAGGAATGGGTATTTATAACCATGTACATTGGAAACCAAATTTTTTTTTTTTAAGATCTATCAACTGATCAAACGTTCACTGCACCAGAGGAAGCCACGTGGATGGATATGATCGAAATTATCATAATTAACACCACATGATGTGGTCCCCCCAAGGTGGACAAAGTGCACAAAAAATCAATGGATCTCAAAAAAGTCGTCATGTCCAGACCATGCAAACTTCAAACAGAACTTAAAAAAAAAAAAAAAAAAAAAAAAAAAATTTGAATGCCTTTTTTGTTACTAATTATTTGACATTATAACCAATTATTTATAAAAATTTTTTTTTGATAAAATTGAGTCTATTGGCAACCAGTGTTTATAGCTATATATTTTAATTTAAACAATAAATTGAAGAGTTTTATAAAAAATTGAACCAGATATTTTAAACAAAATTCATTGAAATTGTCACTTTACATAAATATCCAATTTTCAATACCAATGGCTAAACTGCTTTTTTATTTATTTATTTATTTAAGTCTTTGCACACCAAAAAAAAAAAGAAAGAAAGAAAGAAAGAAGGAAAAAAAAGGTCTCTTTTAGAAAAATCCATTATTCTCACAGATGCCCCAAACAACAAAAAAAATTTTGTCAAAATCAAATTATTATCTCCTCAAGCAAGCACTCCCCATACTCGGTAAATTTTCATAACCGTGGAGTAAATGCACCAACTAGACGATTTGTTTTTTGTTTGAAGTTTTGTGATGCTATGACCATATTAGGCCATCTCCAATGCTAAATGCTATATCTTCTATGCTAATGTTATTTTTTAGTATTGCTACAGTGTCAAATGCTATAATTTGACATTTCTGCTCTAATGCTAAATGCTATATTTGATATTTCTATAGCCAAAAACCAGCCAAATCATTTTTTTCAAACCCAAAATATGACTGTTGGGGGATAGCAGCTTGTTTGGCAGCTTCTATTTGGCCTGCTATATTTGAGAGCTTGTTTGGCAATGCTATATTTTGGCAGCTCATTTGACATTGCAATGGAGCTCAATTATGCCAAAAGTCATGCCAAATATGGGATAGCAGCTGCTATGGCAGCTGCATTGGAGATGGCCTTATACCCTCTACAGATGATATTTTATATTTTATTTTTTTTAATTTTTTGAGTATGTGTCCCAATTCTTCTATTTTTTTCAGTTATTTTTAAGTTTTCTTTGTGAGGAGGAAATATCCAATTGTATGTTGTAAAACTAGCACCTTTATTGATTTATGGGTTTAGTCAAGGAAAAAAAACAAGAGAGATGTAACTGTTAATCTAGTGAGAAACTTCTATTCCTGATCTTTTCTTCATTTCCTATTATACTTAGAAAATTTTAGTTTCTTATGTTATTTATAGGGGAGAAAAATGTTACTCAAAACACCGTACACATAGCTAGGTCTACTTGTCAATTTCTTATTTTTTTTTTTTTTGTTTTTTTTTCTACTCCCTTTAGGATCTTTCAGGGAATAAGAGAATTTTTTACGGAATATTTTCTATAGAGACTACGGGTGCGTTTGATAAAACTGAAAATTAAGTGCTGAAAATTAAGTGCTAGATTTTGAGTACTAAAGATTTTAAGTTGTTGAATTTGTAATACTGAAAACAGTGCTTCAACTACTAAAATAGAATACATTTAGTAATTATTTTCAGTAAAAAAATTTCACTTAAAGTTTTCAGTGATTTTTTGACTGTTTTTTCAATTAAGTAGTACGTTATCAAACGCACTGAAAAAGAATAAGTGCTGAATCTTTTCATTTTCAGCACTTAATTGGGTTATAAACATACCCATATTTGAAAGGGAAAAAAAAAATTATTTAACAATTGGTATTACTTTAGAAATTGGAGATTTTTCAGCTTTTTTAGAATAAAAACTTCTGCTTGTTTCGTTCAGATTAATCTCTTTTTAAGAAATTTAATTTAACTTTTTGAAGAATTCATTTTTTTATAATGAATACAACCCTAGTGTGAAAAAAACAATGAAAGTTCAAATGACTTCAAAATCTCATCTCACATAAAAACAAATAGGTACCAAACTAGTGTTGTATATTGTTGATCATTTATTTTGTTCACATATATATATATATATATATATATATACGAAAATTCTACGGTGAGGACGCCCTCTCTTTAATAAAGAGAGGGCTTCTGTTTTGACCGTCAAATCGTACTTAAAAATTGTGAAGTGACAAAACTGCCCTTAATGAAAACACGATTTGACGGGCATAACAGGGGTCCTCTCTTTATTAAAGAAAGGGTGCCCTCTCCATAACCAGACTATATATATATATATATATATATATAACTTTTCGTTCGCTAGTCTAAGTGTCCATTAGAACACGGCACATGGAAACACAAAATTTATTGCAAGATTGCAACATGTGGCCTTACAAATATGGACAAATGTCTTAATCTTTAGAGAGAAAAAAGAAAAAGAGTCTAGATCAATACTGTGTAACACGAGGCAGTAGTTGTGACCCACGTGATTTAAGGTCACAGGTATTGTCATGTGTTACACGATATTGATCAAGACAAGATATTTTTTTGGGAAAAAAATATGTTATTCCCACTTCAAAAATTAGTACTATATACATTTTGTAGTATCATTATTATTATTATTATGCATTCTATAGAGTGCAATTTGTTTCACACAGGTGAAGTGCTGTTAATTAACTAACGTCTGAGTAATGTTATGTTTTTCAAATTTTTATCTCAAAAGTGATTTTCAAGTGATAAGGCAGTAAAGCCTAACTTGCATCTCAAACACGTCTAACAAAACTTGCTGGAACAAACAGAATTCAAAACGGACGTCTGGTTATCAAGTAATGCGAAAAAAACTAGTTTTGACATATTTAGACTTAAAAAAACTTAGTTTTTGGACTTTTGGGGGGTGAAACGGAAAACAGCCGGTCCAATTGACATGAAACCTAACTTGCAACTCAAACACGCCTAAAGAAAGTTGTTGGACCAAACGGAATATAAAACGGACTTCCGGTTATCAAGTAATGTGACAAAACTAGTGTTCGATCACTTACTTAGGTTTGAAAAACTTAGTTTTTGGGGTTTTTGGGATTGTTACAAAAAATCGCCGATTTGATTGACATGAAACCTAACTCGCATCTCAAGTACGTCTAAAGAAAGTTGCTAGAATAAACGGAATGCAAAACGGATTTCCGGTTATCAAGTAATGAAAAAAGAAACTAATTATTACTTACTTAGGCTTGAAACAACTTAGTTTTGGGGGTTTTGGGGGGTGAAACGGAAAACTGCCGCTCCGATTGACTTGAAACCTAACCTGCAACTCAAACACGTCTAAAGAAAGTTGCTGGAACAAGCGGAATACAAAACAGACTTTCTGTTATCAAGTAATGCAAAAAAAAACAGTTTTCACTTACTTAGAGTTGAAACTTAGTTTTTGGGGTTTTGAGGTGTGAAATAGAAAACCGCCAATCCAATTGATATGAAACCTAACTTGCACCTCAAGCATGTCTAAAGAAAGTTGTTGGAACAAATGAAATGCAAAATGCGTAAATCGTCGATCCGATTATCAAATTACTTATCACAAGTATTTTTTTTTCATTACCTAGTTAGACTTTAGTAAAAATAAGCATTTTATGATTATTCTTAGATTGATTAAAATACAATTTTTTTCACATTTCAGATTTGGCATTCCATTGGATGGTGGCCGATGCTGGAAATGTTTTGGATTGCTGATACTAGAAGTGTTTTTTTTACTAGAGACAGTGACATGAATTTTAGTTGAATATTCGAATAAATTTTAACTTTTGTTTGTATGAATTAATATTTTGATAATAGACGTGAACCATAAATTGTATGTTGATGTTTATTTCGTGTGCATGCAATTTGTAGTTGTATTTTTTGTAAGATTGATGTTATCACAGGTATATAACACATACAAATCACAAAAAAATAAAAAATAATAATAATAATAAATAATAATCATAATTCCATTTTTAGGTACTATTTGTGGCGTACCTTGACGTGTCACAAATTGTACACATAATATAGATAGAGTATTTGTGGCGCATTCATTTGCGTCACAAATACTACTTACTACACATAATTCTAATAGAGGATCTGTGGCGCATATACAGGCATCACAAACAAATACTAGTATTTGTCAAACAAGTGAATGCAACACAAATAATATTCTAAATGTGGTGATTTTATTTGTGACGCTTCATATTCATCATAAAAGGTCATTATTTTTTACGCGCATAGTGCGTCACAAATACTACTCTCATTTGTGGCGCGTATTTTGGGTGTCCAGGCAGTTTGTTTGTGACACTGTTATCTATTATTTGTGATGCACATATGCATCATAAAAGATGGCATTATTTATGACGCGTTGACTGTGTCATAAATGATTATTTGTGATGCAGTATTTCGTGATGTATTTACCACGTCACAAATAAGTATTTATGACAAGTTTTGCATTAATTGTGATGCATTTGCGCACAGCAAAAAGACAACAGTTATAGTGTGGTCCCACTGTATTAGACCTGACCCTACTACCATATTATTTGAGAAGCACTTTTAAGATAGAAATTTGGGAAGTATAGCATTACTCCCATTTGGGCAGCACCCGTATGCACAATACATATGTATTGAGTATATGATTTTTCATTTAGTTTTTTTTGCCTTATCCAATAAAAATAAATTTTGCTTCCAACCAACAGAGGATTATAGAATGCTGACCCAACACCAAACTAAAAGAACAACACTAAGAAATTAACATGATGAATCCCCAAAAAAAGTTGTAAGGCCACCACAAATTTAATGTAGCCACATGGTGTCTAGTACAAAAGTAAATTGTGTTTTCAATAGCTTTTACATCATTTTAAATCTAATAATACAAAGACCTATTGGAAGGGAGTTTCTATGAGACATCCTAGTGGTTAAGGATGTATCACACGTACTAGTGATTTGGGTGCTAAAATATTATAGTTAGGTCTCAAAATGTAGTAATTTTGTAAAGTAAAAGTAAGTACTTTACAAAGTTATAATATTTTGGGACCTAGTTAAAATGTTCGGGGATATAAGTTACTATATTTTGGGACCTAGTTAAACATTTGGATAAAAAAGTAAAGTATTACATAAAGTTACAATATTTTGGGGGACCTAGTGACAACGTTTTGGCACCAAATTTGTATGTACACATCCTAAACAACTAGGATGTATGATACAATTTTCCCTAATTGAAACATGGAAACATCATTTGCAAAACTATACATAAGAGAGAAAAATACACTAATAAAACAAAGGAGACATGAGGAAAGATATATTTGAAAAGCCAAGCCTTCTATTCTGTCAAATGTTAAACAAAATCACATAAAATCAAGCATACAAAAAGTTACAAAAAATAAAATAAAATAAAATAAAATAATTAATTAAAAAAAAATCACAGAAAGGAAGTTAGCTTCTGGCTATAGGCAAATATGTGTGTGTGCGCGTCCTATTGTGCCTTGGTGTCATACCAAAAAATTCTTGCAAAAGAAGTACTCCTTTCGTCCTTTTTTTTTTTGAGTCCTTTATTCCATTTTGGGATGTCCCAAAATTAGTGTCCACTTTCCTAAATTGGCATACAATTTTTACTTGCTTTCCAAAACTACCCTTCCTTGAAATCTACACAAGACAAGACTAAAAAAGTTTTTGCAATGATTAGGGACAATTGTGGAAAATAGGTGTAGATTTTTTTTGTCTCCTTAATAAGTTGAGTTTCCAAAGGTGGACTCAAAAAAAGGGCCGGGGGTTGCAACTTTTCAGAATTAGGAAGTTAATTGAAGAGATGCAACTATCCATTGACAAAGAGATGCCAAATTGCATAATCCTATAACCACAAAACCAGTACAACAGAATTTTCTATATATACTTTCACAGTCAAATTTTCCAATCTACCCCAAAACTAAATTATTTCACATTTGGGGCATCGAAACCAAAGTAAAGAAGATGGACATAATTTAAAGAATAGAAATGAAACCAACCTATTAAAGCATTCAAGAAGCTATGACTGCCCAAGTGTGGTTTGGTGAAGAGCACTTTTGGGTCTGTATAGGAGATAAATTGAAGGAAATTGAGGGAAAGAGAAATCGATAGAGCTAATGAACATACATGTCTATTAAGGAATTGGAAATGGAGAATGTACTGATTGAGATTTGGGTCAAGCTAGAACTCCGTGGACATTAGCAGAGAATGTGAAGGTCAGATATGTTCCCAAGGCTGATGCCCAAATTCCCAGTCACCGGTAGCGCTTTCGCTCGCATACTCTCCGATTAAGAAATTGAACAGGCTTCAAGCGCTATAACTATCCTTATCTCAGTCAATGAAGGAAAAATATGAGATAATTGGTCTGAGACGATAGAATCCGAGGAAAATGGGGGTTATGGCTTGGTAATGGGTTTGTCAATATTGTTGGGATTCTATCACATGTGGGTTAATCCCATTAATTTAGAGATTGTGATTTGGCTAGATTCCTATTATGATTTGGTTTTCTTGATAGAGTTGTATTACTTATCCAACAAGTAATGGGTCATAAACTCTATATATAGGGATACTGTACAAAATTTAGTAAGCCCTTGGTGTACCAAGTTGGGGTCTCCCCTCATGGGGGTTCATGGTCTAAGGGTGAGAGAGTGAGGGTTCTTTGTTTATTCAGAGTGAGTATATAAAGGGTATTGGGGTTGGGTTATGGGATTCAATCCAAGTGTTTTTTTGTACCAAATAATTGTTTATTCTAAATTGTGAAATAACTGGTCTCTCGGGTGTGGACGTAGGCAGGGGTTTGGCCAAACCACGTAAAAATCTGTGTTTTTTTTGGTGTGCTTGTTTATTATTGTTTGTGTGTTTCTGTACATTTAATGGGAGAATTTGATTTCGTTTTTAAATTCCCAAGAAGTGGTGTCAAAGCCATGGTGGTGAGATCATGGTGAGCAAAGCACATAGTAGCAATAGTGGATAGCAACACGGTGGACAAAGAAAAAGAAAAAATACATTTATATATAAAGAAATCGGTGGAGCAGTGGATAATGTGTAACACCCTGTATTTTCTTTTTCATTAATAAAGGAATATTTAATTTTAATTGCTATTTATAATATTTGTTTGGGGTCAAACCGTAATATTTGAAAATATGGAAAATGCTCTCTGTGGTTTCAAAATCGATATCTATATTTTTTTGGTACAACCCGGAATTTATTCCTACACTAATAGTATTTTCCTGTATTTTATTTTACCCGAAAAATACCAGTTTTAATTTCAATCTACGTCTATACCGCGACTTGGGTGTGGGAGCACGTGAGCTCAACCACACCGTGCGATTTCCGTGGCTTTCTTGGAGCCCAAAACAGTGGGTTTATATATATGTTGGTTTGTGTCTCTCTCTCTCACAATTTCTCTCACAGAGACTATCATCTCTCACAATTCTCTCAATCACTCTCTTGCTCTCTCAAGATCACACACACATATTCAGTTTATACATATACATACACACATACATAGTTCTATATATATATCAAGACCAAGAGTAAGAACGGAGGAGATTTCGAACGGCGGATATTTCGGCGGAATTCTCGGTCTCAAATTCTCTGTGTAATTAAGCTCAGTGAGTAATTTAAACTCACTCACAATGTTTATATATGTATAATTCAGTGTATATGTGCATATATGTGTGATACACCATGGAAGCTGTCACGCCCGTTCCAGAATTTCATGGTTTTAAAACATGCATAAACTGAGTTTTGGAATTATTACTGTTATTAATAATTTGAATTGAGTTGAGTTGACGTGAGTCAACGGTGAGGTGTCTAGTGGAGACACGAGGACTTGGTAACACCTGTTGCGTTGGCATGATTAAATGACATTTATATGACTTAAATGTTATTTGACTTTATCTGGTATTTTGTGAATAGTAAATTTTACCTGTGTTTGGTAAATTGTAATAATCTTTGATATTGTTATATCATTTTGAGAACTGTGGTGAGAACGTGAATGATCGTGATATAAAAAGGTAGGTGGTATAGAGATTCCACAGAATTTAGTTTTCGGACGTTATTTTGGACCCAAACGTAACCTAGTCGAAAACTTTTGAAATTTATAATTTTCACTCGTAAAGGCATAAAATGAACGTGTGCGACGTTTCATGGGTTAATTAGAAGTTTGAGAAACTCGTGGGGAGGCAAACGCGATTTCCGTATAGTTTGTCTATATATATGGATGAGGATGAGATTCAATCTCATCCAAATCACTCATAAATATCTAGAGAGAAGAGAGAGAAAGGGAGATTGGTTGCTCCGGGCTTTGTGACGACAAACGACGACCGTTCGTCTGTCAGATTTTCTCCAGATTTCAGATTTGAACTCGTGGAGGTAAGACCTACGTTTTGATACTACTTAGGCTGTGTTTGGCAACTTTTTGTAAAAATATTAATTTAAGACTTTTGAGAAAAATCAGGTAAAACTCGTAGGAATCGCGTATAATTTGAAATCCGGCGATTATTTAGCCCCCTAGACGATCCTTCAAAGTTTGAAGAGATTTGCACGAGGTATGAATTCTAGATCTATGAAATATATGGATTTTCATGTTTTGGACATCACTTTTGATATTCTTGGATCCGGGCGAAATTCATGTATTAATTAGGCCCGTTAATTATGCACGTGAAATTATGATAAAAGCACGTATAACTGTTTATGTGAGCATGTTATGTGTCTACTTGGGTCAAAGGGGAGTTTGGTGCCAATTCATCCGGGGTAAGCTCCTCGAACCTTGAGGATTGTGATCGTGATTGATTGGAATTGGAATTTTGGTTGTGTCTGGATTGGAGGTGGGCCCAACCAGTACACGGTACCTGGTATGGAGGAAGGCCCAACCAGTGTACGAGATGCGTGGGAGAGGTGGGCCTCCTACGGCATCGACCGGATGAATGCGTACCACTCACCCTAGCGACTATTTCTATGTGTTTTAGATGCTTAAACCATGAATTGTCATATAAGCATACATTTAGAATTGTACGCTCAGCATATAGCTGAGCAGTGGAGATGTACTCCATTGCAGGTAAGCATAAAGATAAGAAGAAGCGTGATGAGTGAGGCCGATGAACGCCGGGGGAATCACCTTTGTAAATGTTTTATTTTTAATCCTAAAACTTGTATAAGGATTTGAGTATTGTAGTATGTTGTAATAGAAACATGGATTAGCTTCTCAGTGTTGAAATCTTGTAATTGAACGCCTGTAACTGTGTTTTAATATGTTGTAATCAGTTATGGTTGTACCTATTGTGGGTGTTGAGAGGCATGAGTTGTTAATATTTCAATACAGGGCTGTCAGCAGGGGAACAGTCGACTGGACCCTGGATCAGTCGACTGGATCTCGTGTGTTGGAAACACTGAAAGTGAATAATAGAAAAGCAGTCGACTGGACCCCTTGGGCAGTCGACTGAACACTGTTTACTTTAGCTACTGCTTCCATTAATTGAAAAGCAATCGACTGGGTCCCCAGATCAGTCGACTGGACCCCTTTGCAATATGTTATATTTTTGGTTCTGCTTAACACAGTCGACGGAGCAGTCGACTGGACCCTAGTGCAGTCGACGGGGCAGTCGACTGAACCTCTGTTTTCAAAACTATTTTCTTTTGAATGTGTTTTCACTTGGCCAAAACTTTTTATGACTCTAATTTCAATGTATATTACAACTCAGAGAGGAATGTTTCCTAAGTTTTAAACTACCAGGGTTGTTTTAAAGAATATCTTTCCGCTGCGTATTATTAGATGATGTTTGGATGAGCCTTGGTGGCGTGCCACGTGTCCTATTTCCACGCGTAGTGGGATGGGTCGTGACATTTATTGGTATCAGAGCTATAGGTAACAAAACTTTGGGAACGTTCGACGACGAGTGGAGTGCTGAGGGATTTGTCACATGCTTCCAATTGCATTCATGCATATTAGAGATGTTTGATGTTTATGGTATGTTGTTATACATACATGATGATGTTATTTGCCATACATGCATAGTGTTTATGCATTGAGAACTACAGGATTGTAATCATGAGTGACGAAGAACGAGATTTATCGCCACATACACGACGTATGAATGAAATGGCAGAAATGATGGGGAATATGGGGGAGATGATCCGAAATATAGCAGACCGGTTGCCTCCAATAGCTCCATTGGAGCCAGAGCCGATAGTAGTAGTTCATGCGCCTGAGAATAGGGGTATGAGATCGATATCTGAACAGTTTGCAAGGAAGAAACCAATGGAATTTCATGGGACGCCTGATACAACATTGGCAGAGCATTGGGTCATGGACATGGAACGCATTTTTAGATCTATTCCGATGTCAGATAGGGAAAAGATTGAAAACGCAAGTGATGTACTGAGGGGTGAAGCCCAGAACTGGTGGGTGAATGTCCTAGATCAAGGAGCACCGATTACTTGGGAAGGGTTTAAGGCAGAATTCAATCGCCGATTCTTTCCGCGAGCTGCCTACAATGCAAAGAAACGAGAGTTTGATAACCTCAAGCAAGGAGACATGACTGTAACGGAGTATACTTCCAAGTATAACGCGTTGTTGAGGTTTGGTAAGGGATCAGTTCCCGAAGAGGAAGATAGGGCAAGAAAGTTTGAAGAGGGCTTAAGGGATAATATCCGGTTGAGAGTAGAGACCTATGAGCATTCGACTGTTGCAGCGGTACAGCAGACGGCGCTTGTAGCCGAAAGTGGGATAGAGAGATCGAGACAAAATCACCAAGGAAAGCGAAGTCATGAGGGTGGTGACCGAAGTCAGGGGGGATCTTTTAAGAAATCATTTTCACGAGGCTCTAGTTCTGGTTTTAATGATTCCAGGAGAATACCAAGTAATATACCGTTGTGTTCACTTTGCAACCGACCACACACTGGACGATGTTTTCTGACCAACTTTCAGAACAGATCTACGGGGGGAAATAGTGTGAGTTCTGCGACCTACCCGCAACTCAAGTGTTTTGATTGTGGTACTTTAGGACACCGAGCGAAGGATTGCCCAAAGAAGCGTTCGCTACAAGGGGCAAGTTCTATGGCTTCTAGTGGTTCGAAGCCTAAGCAGTTTGGTGACGGAGGACAACGGACAGAGCAACGTCAGGGAAGATCATTCCAGATGAACCCTGGAGACGTGGCTGCTACTGATACAGTGGTCTCAGGTATGGTGCTTGTATGTTCGCACTTAGCACGCATACTTGTTGACTCGGGATCTACGCATTCGTTTGTATCGCATGCTTTTGTTGAACATTTGAATGTTAAATCGGCACCGTTAGGATATGAATTGTCTATTGCTGTGCCACTTAGTAAATCGATAATGACGTCTACGATATATAAAGATTGTGAGATCAAACTAGGTGAGAAGTTAATGACCGTAGACCTTATACCGATTGTGGTGAACCATTTTGATGTAATACTGGGAATGGATTGGTTAGCTCTTAATCAAGCTACGATAGATTATAAACGGAAAGAAGTTAATTTTCGATCACCGGTGTATGGGAACTTTTGTTTTCAAGGGAGTGGGGTTACACCGCCGCCGTACTTGATTTCAGCTATACGAGCGGGAAAGTTATTGAAAAAGGGATGTCAAGGATTCCTATGTTCAGTGACTGATGTCTCAGCGACCGAATTAAAAGTAGAAGACATTTTGATAGTACGAGAATATCCAGATGTATTTCCTGATGATCTACCAGATGTTCTTATTGAGAGAGAGGTCGAGTTCACTATTGAGGTAAAGCCAGACGCCAGACCGGTATCCAAAGCACCGTATAGAATGGCACCAGTAGAATTGAAGGAACTGAAAGTCCAACTGCAAGAGTTACTTGACAAGGGTTTCATTCGACCAAGTATTTCGCCGTGGGGAGCTCCAGTGTTGTTCGTAAAGAAGAAAGATGGTTCGATGCGTATGTGTGTTGACTACCGAGAGTTGAACAAGTTGACAATCAAGAACAAGTATCCACTACCGAGAATTGATGACTTATTTGATCAACTTCGTGGGGCACAAGTATTCTCCAAGATAGATCTGAGATCGGGTTATCATCAATTGAAAGTGAAGGCCGAAGATGTTGAGAAAACAGCTTTCAGAACGCGTTATGGACACTATGAGTTCTTAGTTATGCCATTTGGGGTTACTAATGCACCAGCCGCGTTCATGGATCTTATGAACCGAGTCTTCAAGGACTATTTGGATGACTTTGTGATTGTATTCATTGACGATATCCTTATCTATTCACCGAGTGAAATAGAACATGAAAACCACTTGAGGTTGATACTTCAGAGATTGCGAGAGAAACAATTATTTGGTAAATTCAAGAAATGTGAATTTTGGTTATCTAGTATTACTTTTCTTGGTCACGTGATTGACAAGAATGGAGTATCAGTTGATTCTCACAAGGTAGAAGCTGTATCAAATTGGCAGAGGCCGACATCTGTATCTGAAATTCGAAGTTTCTTGGGATTAGCGGGATACTACCGCCGTTTTATTGAACATTTCTCTAAGATCTCATTGCCAATGACAAAGTTGATGAGAAAGGGAGTTACATTTGAATGGAGTCAGGAATGTGAAAACAGTTTCCAAGAATTGAAAGCACGACTAACGAGAGCACCTATTCTGACAATACCATCCGGAACCGAGGGGTTTGTGATCTATAGTGATGCGTCGCATCAAGGGTTGGGATGTGTGTTGATGCAAGGTGGTAAAGTGATTGCTTATGCTTCTAGACAATTGAAGACACATGAGATTAATTACCCGACTCACGATCTCGAATTAGCTGCGGTAATTCATGCTTTGAAAATTTGGAGGCACTACCTGTACGGGGAAAAGTGTGAGATATTCACGGACCACAAGAGTTTGAAATATATTTTCACCCAACGAGACTTGAATATGAGACAGCGAAGATGGTTAGAGCTGATGAAGGATTACGATCTTTCGATTGAATACCATCCGGGAAAGGCGAATGTAGTAGCCGATGCATTAAGCCGGAAGACGCCGAGGAATTTTGCCGATGAGCTAACGCAACAAAAAAAATTGATAAAAGAGATGGAACGTTTGGACTTAGATGTGATTCCAAAGACTAGTGATGGTTTAATGATGGCAATCATTGCACACCCAGATATTATTGATGAGATCAAGAAAGAACAATTTAATGATGTCTATTTGTGCAAAATGAGAGATGAGATACCTTTGGGAAAGCGACCTGGTTTTGTGATGGAACGAGGAAAGTTGAAGCTGGAAAATCGATTATGTGTACCTAATGTGAAAGACTTGAAAGAGAGGATTTTAGAAGAAGCTCATAGTACGAAATATTCTGTGCACCCGGGAAGTAATAAGATGTACAGAAACTTGAGAGAAAACTTCTGGTGGAAAGGTATGAAGCGTGAAGTTGCTAAGTTTGTGTCCGAATGTTCAGCATGTCAACAGGTGAAGGCAGAAAGACAAATACCCGCGGGGTTACTACAACCATTGCCAGTGTCGGAGTGGAAATGGGATGAGATTACGATGGATTTTGTATCCGGATTTCCACGATCGCCTAACAAGAACGACAAAATTTGGGTTATAGTTGACAGATTGACGAAATCAGCTCATTTTCTTCCAATTAAGACGACTAAGCCGTCCAAGTTAGCAGAGTTGTATGTGAAAGAGATTGTAAGATTACACGGGGTTCCAGCAGTGATTATATCGGATCGTGATAGTAGTTTGACATCGAGGTTTTGGGGAAGTTTGCAAAAAGCCATGGGTACGAAGTTGAGTTTCAGTACCGCATTTCATCCTCAGACCGACGGACAGTCAGAGCGTATGATTCAGACCTTGGAAGATATGTTGAGATTGTGTGTGTTAGACTTTGGGAATGATTGGGAACACCATTTGCCGTTAATTGAATTTGCGTATAACAACGGATTTCAGTCCAGTATTGGTATGGCACCATATGAAGTTCTGTATGGCCGTAAGTGTCGATCACCGATTTGTTGGACCGAGGTTGGAGAAAGGAAGTTGTTAGGACCTGAGTTAATACAGGTGACTACTGAGAAAGTGAAGTTGATTCAAGAGCGACTCAAGGTAGCTCAGAGCCGATATAAGAGTTATGCAGACTCTAAACGACGACCGATGAATTTTGAAGTTGGAAATTTTGTATACTTGCGAGTATCGCCTTCAAAAGGCATTGTACGATTTGGAAAGAGAGGAAAACTCAACCCAAGATTCATAGGACCTTTTGAAATCCTAGAGAGGGTCGGTCCAGTAGCTTACCGATTGGCATTGTCGTCAGAACTGGAACATGTGCATAATGTATTTCACGTATCGATGTTGAGAAGGTGTATGACTGATACAAGTAAGATCATTGTACCCGAAACGCTGCAGATTCAGGGAGACTTAACTTATGTGGAACAACCGATCGAGATTCTAGATCGAAAGGAACAAGTCTTAAGAACAAAGACGATTCCGATGGTAAAAGTACTATGGCGTAGTCATACGGTTGAAGAGGCTACATGGGAGAGTGAGGAAGACATGCGGAATGAGTATCCGTACTTGTTCGACGCTTGAGGTAAAGTTTGGGGACAAACTTCCTTTTTGTAGGGGAGAGTTGTCACGCCCGTTCCAGAATTTCATGGTTTTAAAACATGCATAAACTGAGTTTTGGAATTATTAATGTTATTAATAATTTGAATTGAGTTGAGTTGACGTGAGTCAACGGTGAGGTGTCTAGTGGAGACACGAGGACTTGGTAACACCTGTTGCGTTGGCATGATTAAATGACATTTATATGACTTAAATGTTATTTGACTTTATCTGGTATTTTGTGAATAGTAAATTTTACCTGTGTTTGGTAAATTGTAATAATCTTTGATATTGTTATATCATTTTGAGAACTGTGGTGAGAACGTGAATGATCGTGATATAAAAAGGTAGGTGGTATAGAGATTCCACAGAATTTAGTTTTCGGACGTTATTTTGGACCCAAACGTAACCTAGTCGAAAACTTTTGAAATTTATATTTTTCACTCGTAAAGGCATAAAATGAACGTGTGCGACGTTTCATGGATTAATTAGAAGTTTGAGAAACTCGTGGGGAGGCAAACGCGATTTCCGTATAGTTTGTCTATATATATGGATGAGGATGAGATTCAATCTCATCCAAATCACTCATAAATATCTAGAGAGAAGAGAGAGAAAGGGAGATTGGTTGCTCCGGGCTTTGTGACGACAAACGACGACCGTTCGTCTGTCAGATTTTCTCCAGATTTCAGATTTGAACTCGTGGAGGTAAGACCTACGTTTTGATACTACTTAGGCCGTGTTTGGCAACTTTTTGTAAAAATATTAATTTTAGACTTTTGGGAAAAATCAGGTAAAACTCGTAGGAATCGCGTATAATTTGAAATCCGGCGATTATTTAGCCCCCTAGACGATCCTTCAAAGTTTGAAGAGATTCGCACGAGGTATGAATTCTAGATCTATGAAATATATGGATTTTCATGTTTTGGACATCACTTTTGATATTCTTGGATCCGGGCGAAATTCATGTATTAATTAGGCCCGTTAATTATGCACGTGAAATTATGATAAAAGCACGTATAACTGTTTATGTGAGCATGTTATGTGTCTACTTGGGTCAAAGGGGAGTTTGGTGCCAATTCATCCGGGGTAAGCTCCTCGAACCTTGAGGATTGTGATCGTGATTGATTGGAATTGGAATTTTGGTTGTGTCTGGATTGGAGGTGGGCCCAACCAGTACACGGTACCTGGTATGGAGGAAGGCCCAACCAGTGTACGAGATGCGTGGGAGAGGTGGGCCTCCTACGGCATCGACCGGATGAATGCGTACCACTCACCCTAGCGACTATTTCTATGTGTTTTAGATGCTTAAACCATGAATTGTCATATAAGCATACATTTAGAATTGTACGCTCAGCATATAGCTGAGCAGTGGAGATGTACTCCATTGCAGGTAAGCATAAAGATAAGAAGAAGCGTGATGAGTGAGGCCGATGAACGCCGGGGGAATCACCTTTGTAAATGTTTTATTTTTAATCCTAAAACTTGTATAAGGATTTGAGTATTGTAGTATGTTGTAATAGAAACATGGATTAACTTCTCAGTGTTGAAATCTTGTAATTGAACACCTGTAACTGTGTTTTAATATGTTGTAATCAGTTATGGTTGTACCTATTGTGGGTGTTGAGAGGCATGAGTTGTTAATATTTCAATACAGGGCTGTCAGCAGGGGAACAATCGACTGGACCCTGGATCAGTCGACTGGATCTCGTGTGTTGGAGACACTGAAAGTGAATAATAGAAAAGCAGTCGACTGGACCCCTTGGGCAGTCGACTGAACACTGTTTACTTTAGCTACTGCTTCCATTAATTGAAAAGCAGTCGACTGGGTCCCCAGATCAGTCGACTGGACCCCTTTGCAATATGTTATATTTTTGGTTCTGCTTAACACAGTCGACGGAGCAGTCGACTGGACCCTAGTGCAGTCGACGGGGCAGTCGACTGAACCTCTGTTTTCAAAACTATTTTCTTTTGAATGTGTTTTCACTTGGCCAAAACTTTTTATGACTCTAATTTCAATGTATATTACAACTCAGAGAGGAATGTTTCCTAAGTTTTAAACTACCAGGGTTGTTTTAAAGAATATCTTTCCGCTTCGTATTATTAGATGATGTTTGGATGAGCCTTGGTGGCGTGCCACGTGTCCTATTTCCACGCGTAGTGGGATGGGTCGTGACAGAAGCTTAAGATTGGAGTTTTGTCAAACTCAACCAAATTCAATTCCGTGAATTGATTATGGAAGATCTCAGTCCCAATAGGCTACGATTCGAATCCTACGAGTTAATTTATCCGTATCGCGACGTATCATTGATTTAAAGTTTTGACACCCTCACTTTAATTGCGAATATCTAGAGATACAATCCGTATTAGTTAAAATTGATCGCATATTCTTAATCTACGCGGAAAGACGAAGAAATCCATATATGGCACGACATGTTTAAAACAGAATCTGAAAATGGGTAAATTTCAGTCCAGAAATTGAAAACAAGGGAAAACGAAGAAGATGACATTCTGCAAGAACTCGCGCGCGCGACCCGCTCGCGCGATCTGTTCTGCCTCTTCTCACGCGCGACCCGCTCGCGCGACCCGTTATCCCTCTTCGCGCGCGCGACCCGCTCGCGTGACCTGGCAGTTTGAGCAGTTTTTGTATTTTCTTATAAGGGACTGTTTGGAAAAGATTTTGAAAGTTTTTAAAGAACTGTTTGACAAATAACTGTTTTAAAGGCTCACTGTTAGAAATTGGACTTGCAAGAACGATTAAGGTCGAGATTTATGTTAAACGTATATTCAGCTTTGAGATTAATAACTGTTACTGCAAAACTGTGAACATTGACATACATATTAGGGTCGAGGTTGCGTTAACATGCATGTGTGTCAGAAAGCGTGAAAAGAGTAAAGCGTGGCGGTCTGGTGTACGACCTCAATATCGATCAGATATTATTCCTGGTATTGGAGGCGACTGTGTTGAGTACGGCTTAGATATCGATCGGATATTATTCCTGGTATCTAGGGCGCTTGTTTTGGATATCGATCGGATATTATTCCTGGTATCCGAAATGATGGTATTGAGTTACGGCTTAGATGTCGATCGGATATTATTCCTGGTATCTAGGGCGCTTGTTTCGGATATCGATCGAATATTATTCCTGGTATCCGAAACTATGATATTGAGTGCGGCTTAGATATCGATCGGATATTATTCCTGGTATCTGAAGCGATGGTTTGTTGTGTTGTTTTGGATATCGATCAGATAGTATTCCTGGTATCTGAGGTAATGGTTTGGTTGAGTCGGGTCTTGTTGTGAGAAAAGAGTCAGAAAGATGAGATGTTACATTGTTTCATGCACGGTCGCATATTTATTGCTTACTTTATTCTCCCGTGACTTATGTTGGAATTGGAACCTTGAATCTATTGCTTTTAAAGTTAAATTGCACCGTTGCTTATATGCTTATATATACATTGCGAGTACTTGTTTATTTTTGTTCACCAGCTTTCATAAGCTGACGACGTTGATGCGTCCTGGACTGTATGTCCAGATTTTCAGGGTCAGGAGCAGCCAGGGTATTTCGACTATGCTAGTTAGAGGCAGTGGACTTTCCAGGAGGCTGCTTCATATTCCCTATGTCTTTTAATTTGGGTTGTAATAAACTAGTTTTAGACTTTTGAATAAGGCGTTTTGTGCCTTAGTTTATGACTGCTGTAATAGTTAGTAAGTTTTAATTTTGGAGCTTATGTTCTGTTAGTATCCTTTGCTCTAGAAATGCTATTAAGATATTTGTTGCAGGGACAATTGGTCATACTCACTTGTCACGACCTACGAGTCCATAAAGGAAATTAAATGCTTTCCTGAATTATGCTATGTCGGGGCGTGACATAATGGGACGTGTTATGCGTCGCCGGTGACTTGTGGGTCTGCTGTTGCAGAATAGTAGGTATGGAATCTTGGCAATTTGATGTGAATGCAAAGCTTGCATTAGTAGTTACTTCCTAAGGTTTTTGGGTGCTGCGAATTTATCAGTGGGTGCAATTTTGTGAGATTCTGCAGGGATTAAGAATTTTTCTTTCTTGGTGATAGATCCTATATATATTGCAGTAGGTTTGGATCTAGGGCCCGGGCCGAAAAATAATTTTGATGCTACTGTGATTGTAACAGGTTGCGTATGGTGGAGAGGTTCTCACATTCCACTCATATAGGTATTTCTCTTGGGTTATTAGATTCCGAGTACGGTAAGTATGTGCTTCTTGAGAAAATAATTTGTTGGGTTCCAAGAAGACGGGGGCAGACACAGGCACAATTATTTGACAGAGGTAATTGTTAGGATACTGCACGTAGGAACGTTGATCAAATGTTTTTGGAGCAGGTTCTCTATTAAGGTGGTATGATATTGATTCCAAAGTTGCTGAGGAATTGAATATTGTTGCTGAAATCACACACATCGGTTGAGAGAAATGTGAATGGTTTGTGTCGCCTGGTTGGTAGAGTTGTACTCCCATGTCCTCCGTGGAAAATTCTTGCAAGTGTGTGGATGGTTTATTCACAGTTCAAACGATATGGTAAGGGGAAATCCTGCTGGAGAGAAAAAGGGATCGAGGCTCTTCTCTAGTGGAGTTAATGGGTATAATTAACCCGGCGCAGTTGCACATGTATTGGCTGTGGTTTGACGAATCGAAGGTATTGAGACAATGTTGATTCGGAGTGTGTAAGCTGGCATGAAAAGACGGTCGCAAAGTGATCGACTTTATGGGTACTCGAGTTGAGGGTGTGTTGGTCACGTGTGATAGATGGATTGGGCAGTTTCCCCACAAGTGATAGAGGGGGTGATTGTTGGGATTCTATCATTTGTGGGTCAATTCCATTAATTTAGAGATTGTGATTTGGCTAGATTCCTATAATGATTTGTTTCCTTGATAGAGTTGTATTACTTATTCAACAAGTAATGTGTCATAAACTCTATATATATATATGTATGTTGTATAAGAATTTAGTAAGCTCTTGGTGTTCTAAGTTGGGGGTCTCCCCTCATGGATGTGCATGGTCTAGATGAGAGAGAGTGAAGGTTCTTTGTTTATTGAGAGTGGATATACAAAGGGTATTGGGGTTGGGTTATGAAATTTAATCCTAGTATATTCTTGTACCAATTGTTTATTCTCAATAGTGAAAGAACTGGTCTCTCGGGTGTGGACGTAGGCAGGTGTTTGGCTTAACCACATAGAAATCTGTATTTTCTTTGATATGCTTGTTTATTACTATTTGTGTGTTTCTGTGTATTTGTTGGGAGAATTTGATTCCGTTTTTAAATTCCAAACAGATATAGGGTTAGAGAGAGAGGAGAGATGGAGTTGGAGCTCGGCTCATATCTGTAATCTGTCTAATTAGTAAAGTATGGTGAATGCAAGGAATGAGAGAGTTTGAGAAGGTTCTAGACAGTTGTACAATAACACTAGTCATCATCAATATAATAATCCAATTCACCAAAAGTTTAGTTACGACACTGTACCAAATCTTTACTCACAATAAGATTTAACATTGTCACTAGAGCATTTACCCAAATTGGCGCCAGCGTGAAATTTTTCCACCAAACGAAAGCAATAAATTAGTCACAAGCCAATGTTTGTGAGGAAAAAATCTCATTTCTGACCGTGTTCACTTTGGCACTAAAAGGTATGATTTAATGTCACATGTGGACTACAATTAAAAGTTTTGTCACTAAATACCATTTTTCTTGTAGTGATCCGTAAATGCTTTAAATTTAAAATAAATAGAAATATACATTTTGATCCCTCAAATTCCAGTCAACATATAGTTAGTCACTTTGACTTTGTTAAAACTGAAATTCACCCTTAATTAATGAGATAAAACAGGAATTAGTCCTTCTAGCAGATTTCAACCATTTTATTTGGACTATTATACCCTTTTTAATATATTTACATTAATTTAGTTTAGAATTTAATTATCAAGCATACACCCCAATTACCCTTTTTCCAATGTAACTGATGCCTTTTTTATAGGGATAGTTAAGTCGTGATTAGTTTTTTTTGGTAACATATGATGTTGGTAATGTTTACAATGTTAAGTATGCCATCTCAATTCCAGTAAGTTGGTAATATTTCCAACGTTTAAGTATGCCATCTCTCTCTCTCTCTCTCTCTCTCTCTCGTCTTCAAGCTTTGCTATTTGGGCAGTTTGTGGTTGGGAGGGCATTCTGTAAAGTATTACTGTGACTTGGTTTGTGGAGGTGTTGGATTTGATCCTTTTGACCAGGAGTATCAGCTAGTGGTTTTGTGGTCTCTCAATGATAGGTTGCCATGTAAGAGGTTGACAATTGATTGTTATTTTCTGGTTTCTTGTGGGGAGTGTATGCTTGTTTATGGCGGAGTATTTTATCTTTCTTTTTGGGGGTTGATCTTTGATATGCTGTTGTGGCTTCCCATGGCTCTGTTGTTTTGCTTTTCAACTTTATTGGGGTCAGTCAAGTGAATTAAGGTGAGAAATTTTGTTTTTTTTTTTTGTTTTTTTTTTGTGAGAAATTTGTATAATTAATGGTTACTGACCATAATTTTGTTTGTTTTGGTGAGAAATTTGTATTATTAATGAGAAATATATGGTTTACTAACCATAATGCGAAATTTCTCACTTATGGTTAGTGTTGCATTTTAAAGTGAGAAATTTCTCATTATGGTTAGAAGTGAGCCTTTCGTACCATGTTATTGAGAAATTTCTCACTTGTGTTATTTTAAAGTGAGGAATTTCTCACTTTTCATTCTCTATTGTATAATTTTTTTCTATTAATTATCTATTTCTTTCTATATATATATATCAAATTTGGGTTTTGAATTTGAATTTCAAAACCCTGATTTATGGGAGTATTTCTCTCTCTCTCTCTCTCTCTCTATATATATATATATATAGAGCTATATATAAATATATAACAAATATGGAGTTTGAATTTCAAAACACTAATTTATGGGAGTAGGGATATTTTGGTCCTCAAAATAGGTGAGGGACTAATTTTTAAGTTGACTTATGAAATGGATCAATTTCTAGAAACGGCTACAATAAATGACTGAATTCCAAAGAACCCTAAAATAAAACCATGCTAACAAAGGACTAATGACATTCCAATGTTTTAAAACTGAAAGTTTGAAATAGCCTTTTCATATTCTCATTTGTTTTTGATTTTGGAGAGTACTACTTACTAAATGTTTCCAATTTATTAAACCAGGAACAAGGTCCATTCCACTGAAGGTTTTTTTTTTTTTCCCCAACTTTATTTTTTCCCCTTCCACTAGATTTTAACTTAAAAGGTTATAGCTAAATAAACATCAAGTTGGAATTGATATTCAACACGGTCATATAGGATTCATAAGTTTAATGGTTTGCTTACTAATTTTTTTTTTTTTTTTTCCAGATTTTATAGAAAAAATTAGAACTAACAATTACCTACAATTTTTACCATTTAATTGAGTTCTATATTTTTGGATTATAAGGCAACCTCCGAAGAATTCAATTTTAGTTTAACTACACAAATCATAGATTAACACAACTTCCTAAGTGTTTACTTTCAACAAAGATTTAATCCATGTACAACTCTGTCTTTATACAAAAAGTTGGGGAAAAAAAAATGTACTTAGATGCAATATAAGTACATTAATCCAAGTACGACTCTGGATTAAACAAATCTAGTGGAAGGGGAAAAAATATTTGTGACTCTGTTTAAAACAAATGTATTTATTTTTTTTTAGCTAAAAAAAATGTACTTACAGCTAAAAAAAAATGTATTTATTTTTTTTTCCCCAACTTTATTTTTTCCCCTTCCACTAGATTTAATCCATGTACGACTCTGTCTCATTTAAATGACATACAAATATATCACGCATTAGATGCAATATAACAGACTCACAGCAAAAAAGAAAAAGAAAAAGCAAAAGATGCAATATAACATACGAAAAGGATCTAAATTTAAAACAAAAAATTCTTATCAAAATTGACCCCATTCAATTGTGGAAGTTGTATCAATTAAATTTCGTAAAAATAAGTCCCTTGATGTACGAATCACCCCACTAAACCCACCAAAATTCATTGTACATAAATAGTTAAAATTCGTAAATTTGACAAAAATCCTTAGCATCATAAATAGATCAAAACTATTGTAGAAGTGAAAAACTTTATCAAGCAATATCCAAAATTACCTAAAATGTCTACTAATGATAACCTATTGCTTTTAGCGAGAGAAAAAAAAAAAAGAAAAAAGAAAAAAAAAAAGATAACCTATTGCAAATCGGAACCAATATTACTTTTCAGAAGCAGAAAATGGAATTATTGCATGTTTAAAACAAATATGGTTCTTCTTTTTAAAGACCTCTGTTGAGATTAAAAAAAATACTTCAAACTAAATTAAATACCGAAAGTAATCTAAAAACATTTGACAACATTTTTACAGCAGTCAATGGAGACATCGATAGCCAATCATTGAGTATGTGCATACTATTGCAACATATCAAATATAGACCATTCAAAATAAAAACTAGGACATTAAAAGAGCCATTATAAACAATTTAAGTGTTACAAAAGACTGAAGAATTCCCTCAAAAAAAAAAAAAAAAAAAGACTGAAGAATACTAAAAATGAGCTTAATGCTAAAAACGAGCTTAATTTTTTTCTAAAACATACTTCGAATTCCTAAATTGATAGAAATTTTATTTTCCTTCTATGTAAATGAGTATTCTAACTTAGCAATGACATATGAGGGTTAATTAGTATTCAATCTTTTTTTTTTTTGGTAATATATGTATCAGTCTATAGTTTATTGTAAATTGAAAGTATGTCAACTTAAAGTGAAAATTCAAGAAGTCATCAACAAAGTTTAAAATTAAAAATCATAAATTTTTTATGTTTTAAAATTATGAGCCCAATATTCCCATGGTGTATTAAGGAGAAAATATTAAATTATTGATATGAGTTGCATTCAATGCTGTGTCAAGTTGATCCATATGTTGTACAAGTTGCCACACTGATCAAGTGCAACTTGTACAATGTAAGTTAGCAAGTATACACTAAGTACGAAGCATCTAAGTATAATATTAGTTGTAACTAGGGGTGTCATTCGGACGGAACGGAACGGAATAGGCTATTTCGGAAAAAATTCCAAAATTTTCGGAATCTACTTATGCTTTCCGAATTCCATTCCAAAATTTCGGAATTCTAAAAAGCATTTCCGATTCGGAATTTTCGGAATTTTCGGAAATTTTAGGAATCGGAAATTTTCGGATATTTTCGGAATTTTTCGGAATATTTCGGAATTTTCCAACCACTGCCTACACAATAAAAATAATCCACACAGCTATTACAAATTTTCAACATAAAATACAACACATTTTTTTTAAAGCAACAACTAACACTTAAAACACATTAAGTCCATAATATCAACACCTAAAAAAATATCAAACATGGTTACATAGTATATATGTATTACATATTTACATTGTATAATATAAGAACTCAGAATATTATTGGAATATTTTTAGAAATTCTATTGGAATTCTTTCGGAATATTTTCGGAATTTTCGGATCGGAATTTCGGAATTTTCGGAATTCTAAAAACAATTCCAATTCCGTTCCAATTTTTTTTCGGAATTTTCGGAATTCTGAATTTCGGAATTCGGAATACAAATTTTGCTTCCAAAATCGGAATTTTTCGGCTCGGAATCGGTCGGAATCGAAAATTCCGTTCCAAATGACACCCCTAGTTGTAACTTATACAACACTAGTTGTCTTTAGTCAAAAGAGCGACACGGAACCGAAACCAAAGTTATATAGTAAGTAGAAAGTAAATTACCCAATGATTCTAAATTAATTCAACTTCGTACCTCCGACCTAAACCATGTTATGATTTGATCTAAATGTCTACTATAGGATTGTCAGCTTATTTGATCTGCTATAATTATATTCCAAAATATTTTGAGCATTTTATATTGCTTACTTTTCCAATTTAACATTATCTAGAAAGTAGTTCAGAAAAATGAAGACTCAAATTTTTTAATTAGTGTAGTCGAATGTCCTTAGTATCTGAAAGCGTTAGCATACACGGAATTATATTGCGGTGAAATATTTTTTAAGTGCTCCGTACGGGGGGAAATGAAAGCAGAATTTGTCGGGATCATCATCCTCTTTTCTTTTTATATTTTGGAATTTACAAAAATATATAGCCTGCCAATATACTTTTACCCATGCAAATAATTATGGTATTTGCTGTTTCTATTTACAATTTTGGTAGAAAGGTTTTATCTTCTTTAAAATGTAATGGAATGATTTATTTCTTCACCACTCACGTACAACGCAAGTGCTATTCAATTAGTATATATACATATGGAAACGTTCTCATGAGGACTCCCACAACTTAAAAGTTGCGGATTTCAATTTTAGAATTTATTTAGTGTGAATTCGTCACGTTAAACCAATTTTAACTACACACATGTCCCCTATTTACTGGGGATTATGACAAGTGGTTAGCAATATTTCCAAATAATAAACCGCCAACCACTTGTCATTATCCACTGAAAATAGGGGGTATATGTATGGTTAAGATTGGGTGGTCATATGTGTAACGGAATCGCTGAATAATTTATCAAATTAAAGTCCACAACTTAAAAGTTGCGAGAGTATGCAAGAGAAGGGCTATATATATAAGGTGAGGTTCTTAAGAGGACCCAAACGAACGAGTTTGGGTCCAACTCATTTTTAGTGACGAAATTTTCGTTGCTAAAAATTATTATTTTAACGACGAAAAATTTCATCGCTAAAAGTGAATTTTTCGTTGCTAAAAGCGAGTCCTTTCCAAATCCTTTATTTGGGGTACACTTTAGATCCGGACTGTATATATATAGACTGGTATAGATTTTAAAAAGGGGTCCATCATATTGCAAGATTCAATTCACTTAACAGCTCAACAAACATCAACAAAAATACCAGTCCAAGAGAGAAAACGTCAGATAGAAAATAGAGGCTCCACGTTTGAAAGTAGACACCAGTGCTCCCACTTCATTCTTTAGCACCGCCAGACATCGCTAAGTTTTCGATGCAGGGGAGTAATTGGTTTCAGTTCGGTTCAGCTTTGGGGATTTTCAAACAAACCGATCAGTTTTTTGTTCGGTTCAGTATATTTTAGCGGTTCGATTCGATTTTACACAGAAGGCTTCTTGGAGTAAACCAACCAACTTGGTCGATTCGGTTCGTTAGGTTATTCTTATACCCATAGCCATCGACACCGAATAATATTCCTTCCAACCTTCATGCAAGTTAGTTTTACTTGTTAATTTAAGTAATTTTGTTCACAAATAAGTTCTGTGTTAGTACATGATAAAAAAATTTGTTTTCACAAAAAAATATAGAGGGCCCCATCTTCGAAGTTCTCTTGGGGCGCCCAAAAAGTCAGGGTCGCCATTGAGTCAAGGGTTTGAAACCTTGGGGAGTCGCTGCAAGGCTATGGTAAATTAAATTTGGACCCCAAAGTTCTAGCATACCAAGTCCACGAGCTTTGGTGTAGGTTCTAATCCTACTGTCAACCAACCTCCTTGATCAAAATGGTAAATGTGTTTTGATAACACTACATGTGTCGGAGGTTTGCCTCTCTATCAAGGGTAGACCCACATTGGGGCAAAAGGGGGCAATTGCTCCCTTGATTTTTCAGAAATTCCTACTGTGTATACCCTTTTTTTTTTTTTGCTATTGGCAATTACAATAACACACTTACAACACACACATGCGCACACAAACACATACACACACACACACACACTGTAATACCCTGCATTATCAATATATATTTATACAATGAGATTCTATATACTTGCCTTGATTATACTTAGAATTCCACTTTTAAGCAATCGAAGTCTTTTCAAGCGCTTGACAATTTCATTTCTCAAGTGATCAAACTATGTTCAAGCGATCGAAACCCTGCCGACATACATTTATGACGTGGTTCCCTTTCTCAATCGATTGAACTGTTTTCAATAGATCAAACATGGCTGACCTGTTCTCAAGCGATCGAAGTCGCTTCAATCGATCGAAAATGTCCAAAAAACTTATCTTCAGTTCACGCAGAGTTGCCAGCTGCCCATTTATCCTCTATATATATGTGGGTAATATATTGTGTGTATGAGGTTTGTTTTTTGAGAGAATTTATAGAGAGAGAGAGAGAGAGAGAGAGAGAGAGAGTAATATCTTATATATATACACATCCATACGCATATACATATATATATATATATGCACACACTATATATACATAATCTATGAGAGATGGAAAGAGAAGTAGATAGAAGACAGAGGAGGGAGAAGAAGAAGAAGATCAGAAAGAGAGAAAAAGAGGAGGCAGAGACAAAGACAAAGAGAAGGGGAGGAGCCATTAGAAAGAGAGCTTGAAGCTCAAGTTTTTCCAAACATGCCTTAATCACGTTCGGTGAGTTCTAAACTCACTTGGTAGCCTTGGTGTATTGATTTACAAGTTTTTGGACGTAAAAATTGGACCAAAACACACCCTAACTATTCGGTACATTCACTGTCTAGTCCTCTGGAGAAGAAGATGTTTGATTCGATCGATCGAAGACCCCAGAGTCTAAATCGATCGAAATGACTTCAATCGATCGAGACTGCCTTACCTTCAATCGCTTGAAGATTCTTCAATCAATCAAACTTTAGTTTCTTTAATCGATTGAAAGGACTTCAATCGATTGAACATGTCAGAACATGATTATTTCTTGTTAGTTATAATACATAATGTTTAGTTGTTTATATATCAATGCATACTTCCTATATGCGATACTGATGAATAAAGAGACAATGGGACGCGGTAATGAGAGTAGATTGTGATTACCGTATTCAGGGTCGGACGTTAATTAATAATGGTTGATTCTAATTGATTTTGTTAATCCATTCATTTCAATTTGAGTAATCAGACCACATGGGAGTGTCATGTATCAACAGTAGTACAAACGATAAGTAGGTTTGTTAAACTCTAGGATGGTTCCGGGAGGCATGCATTCTCAAATGCGGTAGACAGGCAGATGTGTATATGACATGCAGTGGCTGAGAAATATGTTGACATCGATAAGTCGGGGTAATCGAACGGATGTGTCTTTGCTCAAAGCGTTAAATCCCTAATTGCGGTAGACTATACATATGTCCAGTGGGGGATAGACTAACGTAATATTTATCGACGCAATAGACAGACGATTGTGTCTATGACTTGCAGCGAACTGGGAATATGTATTCTCGAACGCAGTAGACAGACGAATGTGTCTATGACTTGCACTGGACTGGGATCATGCATTCTCAATATGGTAGACAGAGCATTGGCATATCTAGGAGTACTACAATCTGGTCTGTTTATCATGAGTTGGACGTATGGATTCTTGTATGAAAGACGTGAGTAACCGATTAATGAGTTTGGAATAAAGAGAAAGTTATTATTAGTAAAACTATACTTTATGTCCTCTAAAACTGGCAATCAATATACCTGTGATACTATGGTAGTTGGTATTCACTCAGCTTTCATTAAGCTGACTGTGTTTATGCCTGGACATCCATTGTCCATACTACCCTGTTCCTAACCCTACAGGTGGCGATTACTATCAGAATTGTTAATATGTGGAAGAGGGCCACGATGAGGATGGACCTGGAGAAGAAGGTGAGGATAGACAAGACTATTACGCTGACGATTACGTCTACGCCAGCTGAAGATGAAGATGGATGTATAGTTTTTATATTTCTGTTAAACCTTGTTATAATTGGTACTTGGGCATATCTTGCTTCCAAATCTTTTATATTTCCCGCTATCGCGTACTCTGATTATTGTAATAGCTAGGACTTTTGTAATATATTCAGCTTGGTTATATTTTTATCATTATTTTATTAGCTGACTAGTACTGTGTGGTATGGATAATTGAATGACTTCTTCACCCGTCATTCCTTTTGGATCCAAAAAGAAAATTTGTTTTTCTTTATTTTTGATATTTCGGGGCGTGACAAGATTTTTGGTATCAGAGCCTTAGGTCTGATACTTTCGTTCACTAACTGTCCTACACCATCTGGTCCTAGCATTTAAGATCACTGAGATGAGATACGCGATTTTTCAGCTTGTTTAGAAAAAAAATCTGACTGTTTCTTTAAGATTAATCTCTTTCTAAGAAATTTAATTTCTACTTTTTGAAGAATTCATTTTTTATAATGAATACAACCCCTAGTGTGAAAAAAATAATGAAGTTCAAATGACTTCAAAATCTCATCTCACATAAAAACAAATAGGTACCAAACTAGTGTTGCATATTGTTGATAATTTATTTTGTTCATATATATAACTGTTCATTAGTCTACGTGTCCATTAGACCACGGCACATGGAAACACAAAATTTATTGCAAGATTGCAACTTGTGGCCATTTTCATTTACCCTCAAACAAATATGTACAATGTCTTAATCTTTAGAAAGAAAAAAAAAAGTTTCCATCAATATTGTGTAACACGAGGCAGTAATCGTGAACCACGTGATATAAGGTCACAGATAGTGTCTTATGTTACACGATATTGATCAAGACAAGATATTCTTTTAGGGAAAAAAAATGTTATTCTCACTCCAAAAATTACTAAATGCACTTTATGATACCACTCTCAAAGTATGTAGTATCATTATTATTATGAATTTTATAGAGTGCAATTTGATTCTCACAGGTGAAGTGCTGCTAATTAACTAACATTTGAGTAAAGCTATGCTTTTCAAATTTTCATCTCAAAAGTGATTTCCAAGTGATAAGGCAATGAAACCTAACCTGCACCTCAAACACATCTAAAGAAAGTTGCTGGAATAAACGGAATGCAAAACGGACTTCCGGTTATCAAGTAATACGAAAAAACTAGTTTTGACATACTTAGGCTGGAAAAAACTTAGTTTTTGGGGTTTTAGGGGGAGAAACGGGAAATAGCCGGTCCAATTGACATGAAACCATGCTCACACCTCAAACATGCCTAAAGAAAGTTTCTAGAACAAACGGAATTCCAATTTTCAAGTAGTGCAAAAAAAACTCGTTTTCACTTACTTAGGCTTGAAAAACTTAGATTTTGGGGTTTGGGGGGATGTAACGAAAAAACCACCGATCCGATTGACATGAAACCTAACTCGCACCTCAAATATGCCTAAAGAAAGTTGCTCGAACAAAAGGAATGTAAAACGGATTTCCGGTTATCAAGTAATGCGAAAAAAACTAATTTTTACTTACTTAGGCTTGAAAAAACTTAGTTTTTGGGGTTTTGGAGGGTGAAACGAAAAACCGCTGCTCCGATTGACATGAAACCTAACTCGCACCTCCAACACGGCTAAAGAAAATTACTGGAACAAATGTAAAGCAAAATAGACTTCCGATTATCAAGTAATGAAAAAAAAACACAAGATTTTACTTACTAAGGCTTAAAAAAACTTAGTTTTGGGGATTTTGGGGGGTGAAACAGAAAACCGCCGCTCCAGTTGACTTGATACCTAACCTGCACCTCAAACACACCTAAAGAAAGTTGCTGGAATAAATCGAATGCAAAATGGACTTCCGGTTATCAAGTAATGCGAAAAAAAAATAAGTTTTCACTTACTTAGGGTTGAAAAACTTAGTTTTGGGGGTTTTGGGGGGTGAAACAGAAAATCACCGATCCAATTGACATGAAACCTAACTTGCACCTCAAACACGCCTAAAGAAAATTGTTGAAACAAATGAAGTGCAAAATGCGTAAACCGTCGATCTGGTTATCAAATTACTTATCACAAGTTATTTTTTTTTTTTCATTACAAGTTATACTTTAGTCAAAATAAGCATTTTATGATTCAACTTAGATTGATTAAAATACATTTTTTTTTCTTCACATTTTAGGTTTGGTTTTCCATTGGATGGTGGCCGATGCTGGAAGTATTTTTTGATTACTGATTCTAGAAGTGTTTTTTGATTAGAGACAGTGACATGAATTTTAGTTGAATATTCGAACAAATTTAAACTTTGTTTGTATGAATTAATATTTTGATGTTAGACATGAACCTTAAATTATATGTTGATGTTTATTTCATGTGCATGCAATTTGTAGTTGTATTTTGGTAAGATTGATGTTATCACAGGTATAAAGCACGTACAAATCACCAAAAAAAATAAAAAATAAATAAAAACATAATAATTATAATAATTCCATTTCCAGGTACTATTTGTGGCGTACTATAACGTGCCACAAATACTACACATAATTTAGATAGAGTATCTGTGGGGCATTCATTTGCATCCCAAATGCTAGTTACTACACATAATTCTGACAGAGGATCTATGGCGCACATACAAGCGTCACAAACAAAGACTAGCATTTGTGACGCAAGTGAATGTGTCACAAATAATATTCTAAATATGGTGAATTTTATTTGTGACGTTTCATATGAATCATAAAAGGTCACTATTTCTGACGCGTATAGTGTGTCACAAATACTGCTCTCATTTGTGGCACATATTTTGGGTATCTGACAATTTATTTGTGACACAGTTATCTATTATTTATGATGCATATATACGTCATATAAGATGGCATTATTTGTGGCGTGTTGACTGTCACAAATGATTATTTGCGATGCAGTATTTTGTGATGCGTTACCACGTCACAAATAAGTATTTGTGACGCGCTTGCGCGTGGCAAAAACTCAAAACTGTTATAGTGTGGTCCCACTGTACTAGATCTAGCCCTATTGCCACATCATTTGAGAAGCACTTTTGAGATAGAAATTTGGGAAGCATAGCATTACTCCCACTATATTATACTATCCTATCACATTTTAATACATCTTTTATGGTAATGCATAGCCTTTTTAGTAAATGTTTTAAATTTAAAATAAAACCGTTACTAACAAAGGACAAATGACATTCCAATGTATTAAAGCTGAAAGTTTCAAATGTAGCCTTTTCATACTCTCATTTGCTTTTGTCTTAGGAGAGTACTACTTACTAAATGTTTCCAATTTATTAAACCAGGAAAAAGGTCCATTCCACTTAAGGTTTTTTTTTTTCCCCAACTTTTTTTTCCCCTTCCACAAGATTTTAACTTAAAAAGTTATAGCTAAATACAACATCAAGTTGGAATTCATCTTCAACATGGTCATATAGGATTCATAAGTTTAATGGTTTGCTAAATTATTTTTTTTCCCCCAAATTTTATAGAAAAAAAAATAGAAATAACAATTGCCTACAATTTTTACCATTTAAATGAGTTCTATATTTTTTGGATTATAAGGCAACCTCCAAAGTATTCAATTTTAGTTTAACTACACAAATCATAGTTTAACTCAACTTCCTAAGTATTCACTTTCAACAAAGATTTAATCCATGTATGACTCTGTCTTTATACAGTGGAAATATAAGTAACCATTCTTTAGAGATTGGCCTCTCCAGGAACTCTGAAACAGGTGGAACAGGAAAGGCTAGCATTCACTCCGTTATCCACATTGTGTCCAGATTCCCCAAATGAAGCAATTGTCGATATGAGCACTTGGGATCTATTGTGCGTGGTTCGAGAGATTCTGGAAGATCTTCAATTAAACTCAAATGGAGAAGTGGTGGAGTTTTTCGTGGATTTTGCTGAAGGGGAAGACCTTTCTTCTCCAGAACCTGAGCTTAATTGAGTTGCATTATTCCTTTAGCCGCTAAATAAGACAGATCTTCTTTTTGGTTTTCTTTCTTGTTTGTTGTTTTTGGTGTTTAACCAAGATCTTGTAATTCTGGATAGTAAGAATCCACATTTGAGCAATAAAGATGTCAATTTTCTGTGTTAATTCTTTCCATTTGTGTGATTGGTGGTTTTGTGAACTATCTGAATGCTAGTATTCATGTTTTTATACTTTAGTATTGCATTCTTAAACAGTTATGGGTGATCAGGTGAAGGATTTATAGGCTCTAATGAACTTTCATTTTCAATCAATTGGGCTTGATCACCAATCGATTGGATTTAGTCCCCAATCGATTGCCATCACTTGGCAATTGATTGCCGTTTCCTAGCAGTTTAAGAGTTTGCTCATCTCTCTCTCCCTCATTTGTTCAAAATAACCAAGAGAGAAAGAGAAGGTGATTTGGGGAGAGAATCCCCCATTCCATTATCACCACCACCACTTCATTCTTATCACCACCGTCCCATCATCATGAACATCACTTTCATCCCCACTACCACCATCACCTTCCTCACCATCCCACCACTACCATCGCGTGAACAGGGAAAGAAGGGAGGGCTCTGCAGTTTCAACACCACCATCTGTATCATCATCATTCATCAACAACTTCATCAATTTCACCCTCAATCATCAGTGGGGTTGATTTTGCCTCTGTTCTGTAGCCGCAAGTCTAATTGAGGTAAATCCCAAAACTTTAACTTCTCTTGCCCTAAATGTGATCCAAACAAAAGAGGGTGCCCTTCATGGTCTTAAGACCACTAAAAATGTTGTTAGGGGCGTGAAACCTTTGTCTGGGCAGCCCCTTGTTTCTCACTGATGGTAATCAATTGCTATCAGGCCTAATCGATTGCCATCAGGGCCCAATCGATTGCCATAAAGCTTTAATTGATTGCCAATTAATGCCAATTGATTGGTATAAGCAGAGAGCAGACTCTTCCTTCTTCTCATCCTAAAGCTTTGTTTCGTTCTTCTTTTAAGTTCTTATAGCTCCCAAGCCTAAGGATAGCAGTCTTCATCCCGATAAGTCCACCTCATTGGTCATTCCAGATCCTCCGCTCGCTCATGAGTTCTATACAGACAAGGAGAACACCTAGTTCTCAAAGCATTTATGAACCCGGGAAGTGATGGTTGAGCGCCAATTTGAGAATCTCTGGAGTGACAATAAGATTCCATTCTACCTCTCTCAGCTTCACGCCTATTTGGATTGGATCTCGGTCCTCACAACCGCCAAGTATGATAAAGGTCCCGGGAGCCCCATATACCTTCTCATCATGCATCCAAGGGCGAGAGGTTATATTCAGCATGGCGATAGTTACGAGAGCTCTTGGGATGGCTGAAGTCCCCAGTCATTTATTACCGGTGCACATCGATCGATCGTTCCCCTCCTTTGATACAGTTGCCTCTGAGATTTCGGGCAACAAAGTGAAAAAATGAAATGGCGTAGGAACCTTCTGGGACTATAACCTCACTTTAGCTTACCATCTTCTCCACTTGGATATTGTGGGATGTATTCTTCCGACGACATATAAAAAGGAGTTAGCTGGGTGGTATGCACAATTATTGTATGCAATCGGAACCAAGAAACCAGTTTGTCTCTCTCGCCTTCTATTAGATTTTCTATTCAACTGTATGCGTCACTTAGGGTGCTCCTAGCACCTCAAAGGTGCATGGGTCATTCATTGAGTCTATGCAAAGGCGGGCATCCCGCAACTTCCGGCCGACCTTTCTCTTCAAGGCCCAAAGATTGGTATATTCTGTGACACAACAGTAAAAAGGTCAGACGGACAGTTTAAGGCCCTTAGTAAAGGAGAAGGGAAGGTGGGGGAAGGAAGTGGTAAGAGGAAGAGTGCAGGGGAGAAAAAAAAGAGGGGGGAAGAATCAGAGGAGGATGAGGACCCAGAGATGCGACCGGCAGAGGGTCAGGAAGAGGATGAGAGTATAGAGGACCCCACTATTGCACCTACCATTGTGATTCTAGGGACGCCTTCTGAGGCCGAGGGATTTTAATTCAGGGCCTGAGAGACAGCTACTCCAGTGACTCTTCAGATGATTTACGATACTTTGATTAGCGAGAAAGAGGCGCGCGAGTGCAGCTCGAGGTGACCATTCGATAGTTATCCGCTCAGCAAGAGCTGATGACGTTGGAGCTGGTTCAAACGACAACACAGCTCAGGCAGCTTTCTGGTTTTGTAGAGCAAATCTTGATACTGTTAGGGTTGGAGCAATCGTTTCACTCCACATCCATACCACCCCCATAGACTCCTCCATCTGCAGTTCCTGCTTCTCCATCTACGCCACCAGAGGACATTATTTCTGAGATGCGACCACCACCGCCACTACCTCCAGTTGTTGCTTCTATGCCGGCTGAGAGTGACCTGGGAGCTGTTGACCAGACTGAGGCAGCTGCTGAGGGTGGTAGTGAGGTCGTGGATCCTACTTTAGACTTCACACCTCAGACCTCTGGTGACCTTCGTCTTCTGAGCCCTAGGATACTTTTTAGAGAGTGAGAGTGTGCTGTTATTTATGTTCTATCATGATTATTCTCGCTCTTGTGTTTATATTTGTTGAGTTTTACGCAGCGGAATTAAACAAGCACACAATGGAAAGAAAAATAACAAGGGAAAAAGGAAAAAAGAAAAATACACAAGAGAATTCTAAGTGGTTCGGCAAAACCCTGCCTACGTCCACACCCAAGAGATATTTCCTTTACTATTGAGAATAAATTGGTACAAAAAACCTAGGATTAAATTACATAACCCAACACCCTTGTACTCACTCACTCAATACCCCAAAAGAAAATCTCTCACAATATTTTTCTTCTCTCTCACACCAAATCTAGCCCGAGTGTAACTTGTCACACATGTGTTATACACACACATATATGTATACGGATCCATGCATGTGAATAAGAATGCCTCCTATTCATGCTACCTTTTGTGATAACTTGATAAGACTCACAGTTTGCAATTATCCCATTACTATTGGATTGTATCCAAGCTTATCAACCTAGCTATCATCTATTACGGCTAGTATATCAACAAAGGTAATTGAATTCCTTTTGGTTACATGGGGATGGACCCCACAATATTTTGGTTGGATGTATATTTTTGGTTTAGTTTATATCCGTATGTGGACTTTGTATGATTTTTGGATATTGTTATACAAATAGTTCTTTTTGCTCATGGATCGTATTCTTATTTGTTAATATTCTCTGTTGTTATCCATGAAATTCTTGATCTTGGTTGTTTTTGAAAGATTACTGTATTTAAACATGTGAATTCTAAAGTGTGAATTGCAATGCATATAACAAGTGATATCTGCCATGTTTGTTTTCTTGAAATATTTCCATTGCAGACAACATCTATTTCAGTTGGGGGTATGAGTAGATATGCACACGTGTTCATTTTGAATTAAACATGCACACATTTTAAGTATTATAATTTCCATGTTAGTTGTTTGGTGTGTTTTAGTTTGTTAAAAAAACAAAAATTGAAAAATTGAAAATTTCTTAAAAAATTATTGTCGTTGAGCTTTTGGCTTTCAGAAATATCATATCTCCTAGCTAAAATTACTGTGCGATGATGCATTCATATCTTTCTTGTCATGCTATGGATTTCGATTACATGTTACTTTGTCGCTAATCTGGTTGTATATCCATAGCATGAATATATCCTGAAGACATTTACACGAGTTGACAGCCGCGATGGGAATTTTTTATTAGAGTGAAAAATGACAATCATGTGATTGGATTAATAATGAAAACTTTAAACCCTAGTGAGTTTTAAGCCATTTTTTTTTTATTCTGGGAGCTAATCACAAAAACTCATGTCATTCTTTGAAATTGTCACGCCCCAGAAACCGAAGCGCTAGGAAAGAGAAAAAGATAGAGAGAAAAGAATTAAAAATTCATACACAGGTGCGGAAGCGACATTAGGATCCCACGGGGATTCCTACAAAGATGACTTACTAATACATAAGCCAAAGTGGACTTACATATTAATAAGTCCAACAAGGATGAAATCATTTGAAAATCAAATTAAAAGATTAATCGGACTAGCACTAGATCAAGGGGAGAATGAAAAATTACAACGAATTTGATAAAAGGTCATTTTTGACAGTTGCTGAATTTTAAAACACCTGTAAGTAACTATATCTTTGAAATTTTCACATTCTGTCCGCGCTAGTTCATGTAAAATTCAATTCGGCACAACTTTCGTCAAATAGCATTTTTTTCCAATTCCTCACCGTTTGGGCAGAAAACTGAAATAACAGTAGCAGTTTTTCCCTTTTGACAGCAACTTGACAGCATTTTGAAACATTACCAACTATGCCAAATTTTCAAGTTTAAACATTGGTACAATACTAAACAAGTCCTAAACAACATATAACAAGTGTCTAGCCCAAACGGACCTTCATGTACTCGAAATTTATTAAAAACGAGGAGTGAAAGAGATGAAGAGAGGAAGAATGGGAGAGGGAGAGATTGGGGAAGAGCGATTTTTGAACATTTCCTTTAAAAACAAAATGGACAAATCCGACAAGGATTTCATACAAATATAATGAGTCCGGTAGGGACAAAACCAAACATAACAAATCCGGCAAGGATTCCATACAATTACAATGAGTCTGGCAAGGACAAAACCAATCATAAACGAATCCGACAAGGACTCAAATCAACACACATACATAAAATTTTAGAAGAAATGCTACGGTCTCGGAAACATAGTTACATAACATAAATAAAAGGACTAACACTTGTCTATCAAACTTACAACAAGACTTTCCGATGACAAAATTATGGAATCCAAACTTTAGAAGTTTAATAAAAGTAATACAACAATTTTCTTGAAGAGCTCTAACTATTACAAACTTCTCAAAGACTAAAATTCACATGAGAACTATCCATTTACATATGTAGACACGAATCCTCAAAATAGAACAAAATACATCAACGTCTATACGTCGGTCACATGTGCCATTTGCCCTTATCAAGCTCGCCTGAAAAATGTTTTGTCGTTTTTATGAGAACGACGGCTCGTAGACAACATTGTAACAAATCTATATGCTATCCATGACTAAAATGAAATGAGGTGCAATGAATCGCCACCATGGCTACCATGAAATGTTTAAAGCCGCAAGGCTATGCGTGACAAATGCACATCTCTCTCGTTACCGGACCATGAGCCACCCACGCATGGAGTGTAGCATACCAACTTCCGGGAGCTACCCGAATATAGATTGGAGTTTGAATGTTTCTAAGGATCATTCTCCCTGTCTCACATCACAACCCACGTCCGGATTTCTTAAATCAAATTCCCACACATGGGGTTTTTCTCTCTTTTTCAAATAAAACCTTTATGTCGTGATACGTGAATGATTGCCGATTTGGCCTCAATGCGTGAAATGTTTAAAATGACATTATAGATGCTCCAACAAAATAGTGAACACAATAATTCTTGCATGTTAAACATGTATCAAAGACATCAAGAGTTGAATTAAAATTCATAATATAGCCTTCCTAACAAGGATTCCTAAACTAACGTCCTAACATGCTTTTACACATAAAGGGAGCATCCTAAGCACCACTAGCATCACATAATCAAATATAGTACAACTAAAGCATGTAAATTCACAATTTGTCATACAACTCTAAATTTACTACTTTGGGGAAAACTTAATGCATGTGTCAAAATTATCCTCATAACATCATTTTAATTACATTTAACACCCCAAAATCACAACTAGCACAACCAAGGCATATAATCACTTTTAGGCATATTAACTTTAACATTACAACTTTGGGGGAAAAGTCCTAATACATGTGTCTAAGTCTCTCTTAACATATAAATATACTCGTAGCATCTTAGACAAGTATAACATATATAATTGCACAATGTAAATCTATCTCAAAGCTTTGAAATCCAAACAAGAAAATATTCAAGAGAGCTAGAAAAGGAAAATCCAAGTAGCTCCAAAGCTTGCCAAATTTTGAAGGATGCTTCAAGAAGACTACACTAAGCAATAATAACCCAAGGTTAGGATAGAAAACATAAAGCTAGTAAACCCTAGGTTGCTAGAGATTGGAAAAACTTACCCACACTAGAAATCCTCCATAGAAATGGTTAGGATGTGAAAGAGATACTCTATATACTCCAAGGAAATAAAAGAGAAGAGAAGTTCAATCAAAACCCAAAATTTTGAAATTTAGTGAAACCCTAGAATTTGGGGATTTTCTAGAAAGCTTACCAAATGATGATTCCAACCTCTAGGATGATTAGAGATGCTAGATAATGAAGTTCTTGACAATCCCTTGAAATCTTGAAGTTAGAGATGGAGGAGGGATGAAGGTCTTTGAAGGTTCTTGGCTCTTGAAAGGAGAAGAAGAAGAAGAAATGAAGGAGAAGAAAAAAACTAACGTGAATGAGTGGGAGGGGGGAGTTTGGCCGGCCATATAGGGAGTGGGGTGGGGCCCACTCTCTACTTTTAAAAAAATAAAATGTTTGGTACTCCAATGGACAGTCTGACCCAACAGTGTAACCCCAAAATTAAATAAACACATTCACAGGCACAGAAAATAAATTTTAAAGCACATGAAAGGTAAAATAAAATAATTTAATCATGCTCTGAAAAATTTAAATACAGTAAATTAAAATACCAGTCCACACAGAACATGCGAAATTACCCAATTACCCTTATTAAAATTCTGAAATATTACAGAAATACGCTAATATCTCGTCGAGAGTCTCATTCTTTTTTTACTTGGCTACTTGATTCAGGAGAACGTTCAGGATCTACCAATTTAAAAACTCAGGAATACTCGAAATAAATTAAAGCATCAAAAAAATGATTTAGGCCATCGATAGCTCACCTCATCACCCGAGCAAGTTCAACTTTCACTTTCCTATCATAATTCAATGCTTGTACCTGAAATCATATACTTGTGTTAAGTTTAAGCATGTTATTGGTCTTGTTGGTGGCTAAAGGAGGAAAAGAAGAAATCTCCAAAAAAAAAAAAATTTGTTCGAAGATTGGATAAATGAAAAGTGTGAAGTTGAATATGATATTACCCAGCACTACAAGGAAAAAAGTTTTTTATGTCACTTAAAAAGTGATATAAATAAGTATTTATGTCACTTTTTTTCCTGTAAAAAGTGACATAAATGGAGGTGACATAAATGTTTTAAAAGTGACATAATTGTTTTATAAAAGTGACATAAAAATGTTTCATAATACCATCACATGTTAATAAAAAGTGACATAAATACTTAAAAGTGAAATAAAACCAAACAAAATTATTACATCAAAATCTTAAAAGTGACATAAATACTGTAAAAGTGACATAAAAACTTTAAAAGTGACATAAATACTTTATAAAAGTGACATAAATACTTGATAAAAGTGACATAAATGTGTAATTAGTTATGTCAAATTTTTTTTAAAAACGACACAAATGTTTTAAATTATACTGATTTAATACTACCCTGTAAAAATAATGTACACCACCCTGTATATATATATATATACAATACCACCCTATACAAAATTAAATCCAACTCAATGATCTATTTCAACTACTAAATTTCATCGATTCATCTCAATGTCAACTAATTAATTGGAATGAACAAAAAAAAAAATACACAATCGATGCGAGTCAAGTGCTAAACTAATAACATATACATATTACATATTCATCAAAAACTACTAACAAAATTATGAAAGCAACAAAAAAAAAAAATTTGCCCAACAAAAAAAGTGGTTCGCTTGTTAGAACTTTCCATCAAAATGTGAAACTTTGTACCTACAAAAAAGAAAAAGTTTTCATTAATTAGTTTTATACATAAAATAATAAAAGAGTAAAACTATGTTTGGGGATTTTGAGAGACCAAAATATGTTCGGGGACTCGGAATGATGAAAGAGTTATTTGTTAACCATGATTCCGTTATGCATTCCGTTTGTTCTCACAAGTTTCTTTGAGCATGTTTGAAGTGTGAGTAAGGTTTTGTGATGTTTGGTTAAGCGGTTACAGTTTCAACCCTCAAAACCCCCAAAACTATGTTTTTTGAAGCCTAAGTGATGAAAAAGCCATTTTTTCGCATTATTTGTGAACCGTGATTCTGTTATGCATTCGGTTAGTTCCCACAAGTTTCTTTAGGCATGTTTGAGGTGTGAGTAAGGTTTTAGGCCATTTGGTTAAGTGGTTTACCATTTCACTACTCAAACCTCAAAAATTAAGTTTTTTCAAGTCTAAGTGATGAAAAAGCCATTTTTTCGCATTATTTGTGAACCATGATTCCATCACGCATTCAGTTAGTTCCCACAAGTTTCTTTAGGCATGTTTGAGGTGTGAGTAAGGTTTCATGGGGTTTGATTAAGCGGTTTACAGTTTCATCCCTCAAAACCCCCAAAACTTAGTTTTCTCAATTGTAAGTGATGAAAAAGTCATTTTTTTCGCATTATTTGTGAACCGTGATTCCGTTATGCATTCAATTAGTTTTCACAAGTTTATTTAGACATGTTTGAGGTGTGAGTAAGGTTTTGTAGTATTTAGATACACGTTTTACCATTTCACTAATCAAAATCTCAAAAACTAAGGTTTTTCAAGTCTAAGTGATGAAAAAGTCAATTTTTTTTTGCATTATTTGTGAACTGTGATTCCGTTATGCATTCGGTTAGTTCCCAAAAGTTTATTTAAGCATGTTTGAGGTGTGAGTAAGGTTTCTTGGCATTTGGTTAAGCATTTTACCGTTTCACTACTCAAAATCTCAAAAACTAAATTTTTTCAAGTCTGAGTGATGAAAAAGTCATTTTTTCGCACTATTTTTGAACCGTGATTCCATTATGCACTCGGTTAGTTTCACAAGTTTCTTTAGGCATGTTTGAGGTGTGATTAAGGTTTCATGGCATTTGGTTAAGCGGTTTACAGTTTCAACCCTCAAAACCCCCAACACTAAATTTTATCAAGCTTAAGTGATGTAAAAGTCATTTTTTTCGCATTATTTGTTAACTGTGATTCCGTTATGCATTCCGTTAGTTCTTTCATGTTTATTTAGGCATGTTTGAGATGCGAGTAAGGTTTCATGGCATTCGAATACACTTTACCGTTTCACTAGTCAAAAACTATGTTTTTTTAAGTCTAAGTGATGAAAAAGTCATTTTTTCGCATTATTTGTTAACCGTGATTCCACTATACATTTCGTTATTCCCACAAGTTTCTTTAGGCATGATTGAGGTGTGAGTAAGATTTTATGACGTTTGGTTAAGCGATTTATCGTTTCACTACTCTGAACCTCAAAAACTAAGTTTTTTCAAGTCGAAGTGATGAAAAAGTCATTTTTTTCATATTATTTGTGAACCGTGATTCCGTTATGCATTAGGTTAGTTCTCACAAGTTTCTTTAGCCATGTTTGAGGTGTGAGTAAGGTTTCGTGGTGTTTGGTTAAGCGGTTTACAGTTTCAACCCTCAAACCCCCCAAAACTAAGTTTTTTTAAGCCTAAGTGATGAAAAAGTCATTTTTTTTGCATTATTTGTTAACTGTGATTCCGTTATGCATTTCGTTAGTTCCCACCAGTTTATTTAGGCATGTTTGAGATGCGAGTAAGGTTTCATGGCTTTCAGATACAGGCTTTACCGTTTCACTACTCAAAAACTATGTTTTTTAAGTCAAAGTGATGAAAAAGTCATTTTTCCGCATTATTTGTTAACCGTGATTCTATTATGCATTCCGTTAGTTCCCATAAGTTTCTTTAGGCATGTTTGAGGTGTGAGTAAGGTTTCATGACATTTTTTTTAGTAGTTTACAGTTTCAACCCTCAAAACTCCAAAACTACGTTTTTTCAAAGCCTATGTGATGAAAGAGTCATTTTTTCGTATTTTTTGTGAACCGTGATTCCGTTATGCATTCCGTTAGTTCCCACGAGTTTCTTTAGGCATGTTTCAGGTGTGAGTAAGGTTTCATGGCGTTTGGTTAAGCGATTTACAGTTTCAACCTCAAAATCCCCAAAACTAAATTTTTTCAAGCCTAAGTAGAAAAGAATTGAATCTACTCAATGGGCCACAAAGTAACACAAATCCACAAATATTAAGGTAGCGTTCCTCTATTAAACAACATATGAGAATACTATGCTCAAGGCCAAGAACTAACCACTTGAAATGCCACTAGAAAAGGGTAAGTCTCAGAATTTCTGAAAACCAAGTTCTTTTTAGCCACAGAGTTAGAATGGCTAGATGTTAATTAAGAAAATTTTTGGATTAGGAAACATACATGGACCTCCCATGGGACTTCATCATCAATTTCCTTTTTTTTTTCTTGGATGTTTACCCTGTCTAAACCACAAGTATGTTACAATGCTTCCTCCCCTATATATAGATCACACTGGTGTTACATAAATTAATGCTTATAATAGGTAAATTCAATAGAGAAGACATATAAGAACATGCCACTTATTCCATACCATTCCTTACAAAATTAAACCTTCAATGAGTTAAAAGTAACTGAGCTGATGAGATGAGATAACAAAACATATAGAGGAAATATTTTATATCACTACAGCAGAGTAGCTTAACAGATACTTCCTTGAAAGTTTTTCCCCAGTAGCATTAGGCTCTATTTGGTTCACGAGTTTAGAAATGGAAAAGAAGAAAGGAAAGGAGAACAAGAAGGGTAACTCTTTTTCTTAAGTTTTCCATAGTGTTTTACCCCAAGTTTAAATGACATTAGGCGTTAAAATATTTCATATATACCAGTTCATACGAAAAGAGGAAAAATAAAATTTGACTTGCAAAATTCAAAATTAATAATTTTCTTTTCACCCTACTTTTCTTCCCCTCTCTTTTCTTATTATTTTCCTCACTACCCAAACAAAGAAAAGCGTTTTACTCTATATTTTCTTCTTTTCCTTCACAAAATCAAAGTACCAATTAAAGCCTAAGACTTTGTTTGGTTCTTGGAAGTAGTGAGGAAAAGAAAAGAAAACATTGAGGTAAACCCCATCCTTCCTTTGGTTAATAAGGAAAAAGATTAAGAAAATATGAAAGAAGAGAAATAGGTTGACAAATAAATTAAACATCTGAGTGTCGTGAGTCATGTCCCTTCCTATGCACTTTGAATCCTTAATTTGAATCAATACCACTAAGATGACCTACCTAGGGATTACCAAAGAAAATACTCCGCCATGCTGTATCACAATCCATCCAGTCAACATATATCAAGCTCTACCAGATTTCAGTCACAACTTTTACCACTAATCCTATGCAATGAATAGTTTGGAACATAAATTAACAGAACTAAATGGGATAAAGAAATAGGTCTGTTTCTTTCCTGGGAGATTTATTAATTGAGTCGTGGCAATCGTCCAAAGAGTCCAGAAAATGAGAAAAGGCTCTGGGAATCATTACAACCATCTAATGAGTAATGACCCCATAGAGAATGGTAAATCAAGACAAATCATTTAGCAGCCAGCTGATGCAGGCAAAGGAAGGCTACCAAAATAGTATGTCCAAGAAAACTTGAGTGTCCTATCTTATCTAGACTTTCAGCACATCAGTCGATCAGTACCAAATTTCTATAGCTCTTAAAATAAATAGTATAAAATGCCCAAGTATCCGAAAAGAAGAACAAATAAATATCGTTGTCTATACAGAGCCAAATTTGTATCAAACGCCCATGAATCCAACAAGATTACCAAATAAATAGCCTTCAGTCTATAAAGAAGCATTTTTAGACCTATCTTTGGAAGGCCAAAATTCCCAAGAGAACACATGGGTGTGTCTAAATTCAGTTCAACGAGTAACTTTAAGCTATGTCAAATTGCACTGTGCACCTTAATTGACTACACAACATACAATAAAATCAATGCAGCAAATTAAAGAGGTCGAACGAAGCAGAGAAACATATGCGTGTTACAAGATTCAAATTAAACAGGAAATAGATACAATTATTAATCATAGTAAGAAGGCGAAGACTAACCTTAAGCTTTGAATAGCCAACTCGCCACCAGACAGGTTCTACAAAGTGAAAGGCTCCTACTAAGTTCAATACTTCTGGTATCAGAGCACCAAGGGCTGCAAGCATAGCCCAACGAGCATGCAGTATTTCAAAGCTGCAATGTGACAAGCATTAAACAACTATTTAATTGATGGTTAAGATTTAGATAGAATTATTTCACTGATGAGAGATAAGAATCAAACCCGTAATCCCACCGTTCATTTAAATGGCAACAGATTACTTTTGCCTTTGTAATATAATGGCTTTGGAAAAACTTGGAGAAAGTCCTTCGTTACTATGAAGCCATATCCCAATTAAATCCTTATAAACCAAATAAAAACTAGCACAATATAATGCCTGATTTTAGAGTTAGGAAGAAACTCATAGTACATCAGATAAGACAAAATATGATATGGCCTTACTTATGTTAGGACTCCCTTAAATGACATAAAATATAAATTAAAAATGTGAAGATAGACTTTGAATAACAGAGCAGTGATCCCCCAATACCTTTGCATGTCGTAGCCTTTAAAAGAGCTCCATTTGGTGGCTACGAAACAAAAACAATTGGATGATCAGACATTTCACAATTTTAGACCTTCATTAACTGCGTTCTTCTTCTTTCAGCTAATGTCATCATTCTTAGTGTACTCTTTACTCTATTTTCTACCACATCAACACTATCAAAGAGTTTCTCAGGGTAGGCTAATGTTTAGACATCAATAATCATTTTGTAGTGGTTTGACTTTGAAGTTAGGAAGCCTTAATAAGGTTTACTCAAAGACCAAATGAAAGTCAATAAGTAATGGGAGTTAAACTTTGAGTTAAAAGTCAATATATCACATTATTAGTTAAAAACTCTAAATTTTATTCGTTAAGTCCTAGTCTAGCTAAGAGTAACATTGAAAGTAATCCCAACTGTAAACAATCCTAGAATATTTCTTTAGCTTGAAATGACAATTTTGTACTACACGGTAGAAACGTCAATGAAATATCCAATACATCCAGGGAAGGGTCCAACAGCCTTTACAACAGCACTTCAATGGAAAATCCACCAAGCTTACACCACATTTAAAGCCTATTTGAGTTAGCTTTAAAATATACCTTTTTTTAATTAAAAAGGAGCTACAAATTGGAGTTTTGATTTCGATTTTTAAAAGGCTATAAAAAAGCTAATCCAAACGGTCACATGTTTTAAACAATAACTTAGAAATAACTTTTAAGTGCTTGTTTCCTTGAAAAATCTAGCCCAAATGGGCTCTTAGAAAGTAACTGAGTCAATCATGTCTATTTGGAATGAAGCACTACAGATTCAATTGATAAGACAATTTGCTGCTATTAAACATTCATCAAATACACACTACGACATTGAGTACATCAAGAGTTGTGAAAAAAAAAGGCTAATATCTATCACATTTCAGAAACTTTGAAAAAAACATTGTTAAGGACTTATGGCCATGGAACTTGGACAAACAATCCAGATGATCCAACGCGTTTAACTAATAAGAGAAGGAAAGAAAATTTAATTTCTCCACTAAAATGAACGAAGTCAAAAGTAATTCTATATACTCCATCCGAAGAACACTATACCACATGGAAAGTTATGATTTTACTTCACAACATCTAAAAGAATGTTAAGAAAATTACCAAGTTCAGCAAAAATATTGTTCACCAAGTTACTAGTTTCAATGACTCTGAATCATTATGTTGCAAATGAACTTTGCAAGCTTTTGGAGCTAGCTCTGACATATATTTTTGATGTGCAAGACACCAATTTTAGTAGTATAGAACTGTTTTGTTTGAAGGTAGTACAAGAAGTAAGAAATTGGCATCCAAATACATAAATTTGTGACAGCAAAAGGGACCAAAAGAGAGAAAACACAAGAAAGAAAAAAATCTAAATCACTAATGAAATGATAGGTTGCTTTTGTATTAGACCCCTAGAGGAAGTCTGATCGCCGAAAGCACCTTATCCACACAAATGACCATATCAAAGGAGTCTTCCAAAATATAAAAAAGAGAGAAAAATAAAGCACTTACAGTTAATTCCTGTAACGCCAAGGGGTGTTCTACAAGTAACTTGAAAGCTAATGCCAATGTGGTTGAAACAGAATTAGAGGAGACAAACAGAAGACTAAACATAAGCTGAACAATAAAGTCATATGTTATGCACTTCTCTGTCTTCATGTCTTCAATGAGATGATCAAGGATATCCCTTGGATGCTTCCTAGGTGACACGTGTCTCACTTTTAGAGCATCTCTCATCAGATGAAGGACCTTTTTGTGATTCTAAACAATTTTGTTAACAGTGATTAGTATCATCAATTACATTTTACACCCTTGTAATTTGAGAGTGATGTCACTTAATTTGATCCTTAAGATTATTTAATTTTGAGACTTTGATCCTTATAAATTCAATTTAGATTCAATGTAGTTTTGTTCTTTCAAATCCCCCACAATTTTATGCCTCTAAGATTAAACATTCAAAAGAAAACTTCATTCAAAACCCACACCAAATTTCAATTTGGGTAAGTAGAAAACCTCAAAAACTTCCTCCAATCCTTGATTCAAACTCATACCAAATTGAATTCTACTCTAGCTCAAACCCCAAATTGAAAAACACTATTCACACACTCAAATTTTGATATAGTTTTGGGTAGTATTAGAGAGGCATTTTTTTTTAAAAAAATTTTACTCAAGTTTCCTTTGATATACGTTTGAGTACGAGTTGGAGATGCTCTTACTAAACTTTATACTACCTTTTTGGGAAAACAATAATATTATCAAAGAATTTGAGTAAAAACCATTGGAATCATAGCAAAGGAGACTTTCACAATATACAAAGGGAGAAATATGATCTTGATGAAATGAATTCTTAGAACATAGCCCCTCTCTCTAAGATCATGTAACACTCGCATTTAGACATTACAATGCAATGTAATGGGATTACCAAACACCTAATTATGCATAGAGTTGCTGTTTGTAAAACTAAAACACTAGTTTAATCAGGATTTGCAAAAATCTAACTATCTTCTTGTCATCAAATGACACAATTTAAACTGCAAGAAGCAAATTTGTGTGATCCAAAACTGAACTACGAAGGCTAATTTTTACTCACACGAACTCAAAAAATTTGAAATAATTCAACTGTCTGAAAGAAAGAGATCCCAAATTTGAATACGAAAATCAAATTATTAGGTTTTTACTGAATTAACGAAGCATATATATAAATATATATATACCTTGTAGATAGGACCAAATCCACCGTGAGCTAGCTAATTCAAGTTAGAGAAGAAATTGGTTGCAATTCGCAGAGTTCCCAGTTCGAAGAACAAATAAATGGTACCTTTGACAGAATGTTTGTAACCAGATTTTATCTCACATTTTCTGAGCAACCAAACAGAGTCTTTGTAAAACAAAAAAAAATAAATAATATCGTATTCACATATGCACAGACTATTGGAGTTATGATCATATTCCCAAATAACGATATTGATTTGGAGCATATATAATCGTACATACACAGACACAATGAGAGAGAGAGAGAGAGAGAGAGAGAGAGAGAGAAAGAGAGAGAGAGAGAAACTTGGAGCAAGCGGCGGTGGCGGCAGTGGCTATGTAAGAGGAGGGCAGCGGCAGCTCGACAACGATGATATATAGAGGGAGGAGGTGGTCAGCGAGAGAGGGAGGATGGAGGTTTGTGTGTGTGTGTGTGTGTGTGTGTGTGTGTGTGAGAGAGAGAGAGAGAGAGAGAGAGAGAGAGAGAGAGAGAGAGAGAGAAACCTAGAGAGGAGGAGAGGAGATCTTGGAGGAGGCTACCGCGACTAAAAGGAGGAGGAGGCTGAGAGCAGGAGGAGGCGGTGGCGGTGGCTGAGGGAAGGAGGAGTCTGCGAGAGAGAGAGAGAGAGAGAGAGAGAGAGAGAGAGAGAGGAGTGAAAATTGTATTAGGAAACTATACACTGAGATCCTTGGATGTCAATAGCCTAAGCATGGGGGAAAAAAAGAAATGATTGTTTGCAATATTATCTCACTTAAAGAGTTAATAAGGCATTATCTATTAAAACTGCAAGTACTACAACCAGTATGCACAATGACATTCTACCAACCCTAAAGATAGGCCTCACAAAATGGGAGTGATGAAGCAAAACTATATTTAGTTATTTCACATGGCTACCTCATACATGCAGAAAATCCAAAACAGATGATCCCCGCATTGTAGACTCTCCACTCCATCAGTGAATGGCTTAAGTTTCCAACAAAATACGCATGTATGTGCTCACTTACTACCTATTATGGATTGAGACTTCAATTTGGGCCTAGTATGTCTTGGACACGCACCAGACACCAATATGTTTTGGACACGCGCAGACATATACACATCAACACAAGAAAAAATGTGTTTAAAATTTTTTTTTTTTTTACTTCGGTCAGACGTCAGACATGTGCCAACATTTGAATAGACATAGCACATTGGCACAGTAAATTGTATGATTAGTCATAAATATAACTTTTTAATTCGTCCCATCCTAGCCTAGTCCTTAACCCACGTTCTTAAGGTTTGTCGAGTTGCCTTGTCTATATGGCATCATATCCGTGTCCCATCTCCTTATCTGTGCTCCATAACTTACTACATCCTCAAAATCCATTGCCATGGAGTTTCAGTCAAAATAAGTTTTCTCTTATCTTAGCGACAATAAAGACAAACAAGAGAGAAAGAGAGAGAGAGAGAGAGAGAGAGAGAGAGAGAGAGAGAGAGAGAGAGAGAGAGGAAACAATAGCTGACACATGAGAGAACAAATAGTAGAATGACACTAGCCACTACACGAAAATTGGCTCCCAAAGACAAATACTGGTGTCTACTTTTCACAATATTAGTTGTTTCTAGAAGCTTAAAATGTTCCAAAAGCAGGGGCAATATGGTCCTACTATCCCTCCATTTGTTAATGAATTAACTTGAACAAAGACTTGTCCCAACTCCCAACTAATAGGAACCGGCTAACCCTATGCATCAATGCTATAACTACAAATCTTCATTATAACTACACATATGTCTATATACAAATGCATGCATGCACGCATTCTCATGCATACAGAGAGAGAGGTCCGACTATAACTTACATTAGTAGAGGTGATGCTTTCTTCTTGGTGGTTTCAGGTCAACAACAATAGCGGCGATGTTGCCACTACTTGATTTTAAACGAGCAACCTTAAGGAGAGAATCTGCAACTGATTGTGCGGGAGCTGAGGGCTTCTGATTAATAGTTAAGTGCCGCTTCCTTATCAGCACTACACGGGCCAAGTCTCCCACATTTTCAGTAGACATGTTTGGGCATATCTGACAGCCCTGTCTACGACTAACACGTATCCGCTTGTTACGAAAGGACACCTCACGGCCTCTTAAAAGATAAGAATGAAACCGCAAAAAAGTCACCATTAGGGTGCCTCATAAATCCAACAAAGAGGGGCCCACATACTTTATCATGAACCGCTTGAACTGCCTTTAGTATTATTCAATCCAGATATACATCGATTAGGGGCAGGTCTTGGTACAACACCACTGTGCCACGATATGGTCACTCTAAACCATGGTGCAGTGCAGTAAAATCTTTCTTTGTCTTATCGGGAACTCTCAGGTTATGTGGCTTGGTTGGCTTAAGAGCAGAGCTCACTTAGGAAGGTCGCGACGGTCTATTCCGTGATACATTTCCTAAGCCTTTCTAAAGGACAGTGAAACTCTCTGAAATAACTCTCTAGCTTACCGCGAGGACATTCCTTGTGTCGTCTCTGGACGACACGAGGCATTTTGGTATGCCTCAATAGGAATGAGCCACGTTAGCTATGCTCATTCCTTGGCATGCATGTGTCCCAATTGCTATATATAGAAGCAGTACCCTCAGAGGTAACGACACATGATTCTTCCTGAGACACATTAGAGAGAATTTTAGATATTATTCACTGGGGATCTGTGCATTTATGAGCCCACGGTGAATATTCCTTCACTTGTTCGCGATCGATCATTAAATGTATAAGCTTTCCTCGAAATACTACCCCACTCACTGATCCTTAGTCTGTCTCTCTTTACCTCCTTTCCACTTTCACTTGAGATTTCCTTTACACCACTGATTCTTAGACTACTACTCTCTTACGAACTCATTTGTCTCACTCTACCCCCACTACCCAGAAAACACTACCTACATTTTGGCGACTCTGTTGGGGAGTAGCGCCTTCGAAACAATGGTAACTATTCTAAAAATTGGAAAGGTTGTTGGAGACACCAACGAGGATGTCATTTATGAAGAAATGGCTTAAAGTCACCCGGCTCAAACCTCGGGAAAGCCTACACTGGACACCTTGATAAAGACGTTCAAAATAATGCAGGCATCTATGTTCCAGGCCCTACAGGACAAGCAGCGTACTCAATAGCTCATGCTGGAGTTGTTGGGGACTAGTCACGCATCAGAATGAAGTCCCACGTAACAAAGAAACTCCCACGACGAGGCATATCCGACCACCAGAAACAAGGCACCATTCGCCTCCTGAGATCAACAACGGGAACCAGGAGCAGGCTCCGCAAGTGACTCCTATGGGGTCCACTCCCAACTCCGCCCAGGCCCCACTACAAACTCACCAGATGCAAAATTCAACACCCGTCGATATCTCCTTATAAATATAAAATGAGATACAAGCCCTGTTGTAATAGGAACGTACGCGTTTCATGGGTCCCATCCATTGCAACTTCTACCCTCCATATTTGGCAGAGATCGCCGCTATGCCTTACCCAAGTGGCTACGTTCCCCCCATTTTTTGACTATTCGACAAAAAATAGGGAAATTCATATCAACATGTGGCAAGGTTCGTGGAAACCTTGGCCTGAAAGAATTCTCCAAATCTCTAACTGAGAAGGCGTATATATGGTACATCAATATCCCGCCCAGGACCGTCACTAGCTTAGAAGCAATGGTTCAACACTTCCACGAGAAATAATTTCAGATGGAAGAAAGCGTGACTCATTTCTCCTTGACCAAAATCATCAAGGGACAAGATGAGGATGTCCTTGTGTACATCAAGAGGTTCCGAGAAGGGTCTATCGACTACCACAATAATATCCCTGAAACCAAGTGTATCAGAATCTGTGTCGATGGCATGTACCACCGTTTCAAGATCAACCTCATTAACACAGATATCAGGACCTTCTCAGTACTGATGGAGAAGGCCAGGAATCTACAGAATAAGATTCAATAAAGCACGACCCAGGCGCTTGGTCGCTCATATAACCGAAATCCCTCCGCATCACCAGTATAAGGAAGCAATAAGAGGAAAAGAAACGAACATGCATCTTTCCCACGCAAAAGCAGGGCAGACCCGTCTCTCGAATTCCCTTGTGGATTAAAGGAAGTAAGGGCCATTTTCAAGAAATGGGTTATTGTAGACACCCCATTTTGTCGGCTATCAGATTTAGGAGACCCATAGCTTGGTGATTTACAATGATTGTAAAAGACTCAAAAGGACCCTTGGAAGTCAGCTCTATCTCTCAGAATGCTCAGAATGACCAGAATGCCCCTGAAAGTCCGAAAACTCCCAGATTTGGTCCCAAAGTTCTGGAAACATGCTAAAATGAGTTTTTTTAAGAAAAATCAGATGAAATCGTCAGCTCCCAGAGACCCCCGGAAGTCCCGGAAGTTCCCGGAAAGTCTCCGTTGACCGGTTTGACCAAGGTTTGACCAGGTTTGACCAAGTTTGACCGAAATCATCCGAATTCGCCAGAATCATTCTAGATCACGAGAAAAGTATTAAAATGAGTTCTAAAAAAAAATCGAGCGAAAACGTCAGCTCTTGGGAACTCCCGGAGATTTCCAGAACTTCCCGGGAATCCCAGGTTTGACCAGTTTGACCAAAATTTGACTTTAGAACCGGAGCAGCATAACATTTTTTAAACATTTTTCACGGATACTAGAGGTCAATAGCTTTCCAACGGTATATCGTACATAATTTCTGGATTTAAAACGAATTTATTATAAATTTTCGAAGGCGAAAAAGGCGATCAAATTGGCTTTTATCGCAAATACCGCAAAACTTTTCAAAGTAACCTATCCCCAAACTATATTTTATTTATAGTAGACTCCATTACCTTTCCAACGGTATATCACAACCTCAATTTGGAGTTCGTATGCATTTTCTGTGAATTTCGGACGAAATAGGGCCTTTTCGCGAATACCGGAACATCTGGGGGCCTAAACAGCATTATTCGGACGAAGGAAGAGCAGTGCCGCCGCGGCACTGGCCCACTGCCGCCGCGGCACTCTCCTCCAGAACAACATGTTTTTGTAATTTATTTCGGGGGTCCAATTTGATATATTAGAAATCAAAACGACGTAGTTTTGGTTCCCAGCTTATTTTGGACCAATGAGAGACCATTTTAAACTTTTTAAAACTCCATTTACCACTCCTCCTTTGCCTATAAAAGAAGCCATTTACTTCCATTTAGAGGAGAGACATGGAAGCTTAGAGAGAGCTTAGGAAGAAACTCTAGAGAAATATAGAAAGAGAAAGAGAAGAAGTAGTCTTCTTCTTCCATTTTTTCCAATCAAAGTGAGTTCTAATCTTGTTTTCCTCCACCATTCTTCTATATACTTCATCATCCACATACCCAATCACCATTTCTCTAAGCATTCTTGAGTTAGGAAGTTACTTCCATGTCCAAATGTCTATATCTATAAGTGAAACACCAAGCTACAAGTTCAATACATCATGAATATCATCTATTGATAATTATCTACTTGCTTGTTTATACAATGTTCATCTCTTCTTAACTCATTTCTTTTTTACTTTTCTTTATTTACTTACTAGTTCATCATCATCTAAATGATGACATGAAGTTTGAGGTGAGTGAATCCTTATGGATAGTAGCTCTTGACCTCAAAAACATGTTTGATAGATGATTATCATAACTTCAATACCTTCAAGGTATTCTTGAAGTTATGTTCAAAATAAAAGTGAATCTCTCTAATAATATTGGGAGTTCTTTGATGATTCAAGGTTGGATGAGGTTCTAAGTGGTCACATGGTCATCTCAAGAGTTTAAATTCATGCTTTGAACATCTATTTCAAAACCCCCAATCAAGAACTCAAACTCTATTTCAAAACCCAAATCCATTTTCTTCAAGAATGATCCAAAACAGTGAGCTGTTCAGATTCAAAGAATTGTTTTGAATTCAATACTTGAGTTATAATGATGAAACCACTTGGAAACTCTTCCTAAGACATCATAGTTTGTCTCCAATTTTTCCCATCAATTATAGAGATGTAAAAGTATTTGTTTTGGATGTGAGAAGTTCATATTCATAATCTGCCTCTATTCTCACAGAATATTTACCTAACTTCTTGCACTTATTCTGTATTTTTTCATCACTGTACATATACCTTGTCTATTTGTTTTATGAAACTTGGGTGTCTTAGAAAACTTTTGGTATATAATGGGTCATCATAAACCCTTTCTGTGATTTATGAAAAATCATACAAAATCAGTCAACAGTGCAGCTTTTGTTTCTGAGTCATGTGTACATTCTGATTTATTTCTTTTAATCTGTGATAGCTATTGAGGTTTGGCTTTTTGGGTTATTTTTTAGACACACTAAGGATGATCTCTGATTTTTCCCACAATTTCCTAGGCTCGTTTGACCTCCCATTATAATGTTATAAAGTAATGCATACAGTCTGTCCACTATTCATAGCATTTCACTTTTTGACTTTCACACTTTGATGCAACACTCTCTTGTATCTAGATGAACCCATATCCCATGCACATGTTCTTTACCACTTTTAGCATGATATATCATATCATGTATCATCTATCCTCTCATGTATCATACTCCCATAGATTCTTGAGTTTGGTTTCCAAATAAAACCATGTTTTTGCAAATACTTGGGAAGTTCTTGAAATAAGTTAGGAATTGATATTCCAAGTGGTTAGAATATTCATCCAAGTTTTGGAAGTATACTTTCAAAATCCCCATTTCAAAACCCCCCCTCTTAAACCCCTCATTTTGATTCCAAGAAATAAACCTTGTTTTTCTCAAATCCCTCAAAACGGTGAGTCATTTAACTTCAAAGATTTATTTTGAGTTCAATACTCAATGTATGAATGTAAGACCACTTGGAAAGTCTTCCTAACTCATTAGAGAACACCCATGATTTTTGGTTTGACTTGGAAATACTTGAAAATGGTCCATTTGGATCCAAACATTTTCTATAGACATTCTGTTTTTGATGTCACAACAGCTAGGTCCACATTCAACTTGTTTTCCAGAAAAAACTTTTCCAACAGGGGTGATCCTAATTTATTTTTCCCTTAAACTTCAATGTCTTAGGAAACTTTCTGTAAAAAATGGGCCTCTAGATCATTCGTTTTCATTTTCTAAGAATTTTCAACATTTCAGTCGACAGTACGGACTCTGTTCCTGAGTGACCTCTATTGTTTATGTGATTTCTCTCAATCTGCGATAGTTATTAAAGATTGGCTTTTTGGGTTGTGTTCTAGACACAATAAGGAAGATCTCCATAAAAAATCATGCATTGAAAACATCCCTAACCCCTCCTTTCAATTTCCAAAATATCATGTTACTGTTCTGTCCACTATTCACAGCAAGCACATTTTAACTTTCATTCTTTGATTTGATGCTTATATGCATTCCAAATTAGTTCATATCTTAGGAAGTAGTTCATACTACATTTGTACATATCCCATGTTGATTTAATTCATTCAGTCATACACATTTTAGACTTCTAAGTCATTTTAGAAGTCCGTGTACACAAAACACACTACAACCATTGCACATTTTTAGATACATACAATGCATTCATGCAAGATTTGGGGTTTTTGTAACTCTTAATCTAAAAAGATTATAAGGAATGAACTCGATCACACGCTCATGCTTCCCCTCGATCTAATCGTCCTTTCTCATCCGTCCCGGGGATTGAGAAATCTTCTTTTCTCAAAATTAACATGCATCATTCTAGCTTGCTAAGCATACTTTGATTCCTTGATTATTTGTTTCAAGAACAATTCATGTCCCCTTTTAGATTAGGAAGTCTCGATTATTTGATACATGATTAGATGATTTTTTCTAGGTTTATTTGTGTGATCTTTCACTTTACATTGCATGATATTTGGCTTAGATCTTATGAATGATATCTTATCTTTTGATCTTCCAATTTCAAGCTTTCTTATGTGATGTAATATACTATCATAGTATTAATTGTCGAACCATACATAGTACAAGATGATTATTTGGATGCTAATTGAGGCCCGTTGAAAGACGGGGCGAGTTGAGGGTGTTTTAGTCACGACAAAGGCTCCTTCCTCTCTCGTACCAAAACCCCGAACCAAGTTCTTTGGTTATGAAGGGCCGGTGCCCTTATCCGCTTGGGTGAGTCAAATTAGGTTTCTTGGTTCCTTAAAGACCAAGTGGCGACTCTGTATCTGTTTTCAACAGACCATTTTCTTTCTTTGATCCAAATCAAATTTCAAACAAAAACGTAACAAAAGTGGTGGAAGCCCGGTATCCACAATCTGGCGACTCTACTGGGGATATTTATTTTCAAAACGAAATAATACAGAGGTTTGACTCATAAGAAGCATCCTTAAAATCATCTTTTTACTGTGTTTGGTTCACCGCATTGCACTTCTGCATTTCCTCCCCCTCCGACTGTGTCTGAAACGCGGCGCTGACATTGTTCAGGTCTTGCTGTGCCAGGGCACAAGTCACTGTTGATACTGTACCTTCCAAGGTATATCAAAAAGAGTAAAAACCTCTGTACTGTCTCCCTGACGGTATATTGGAACTCTCGTCAACGGACCCTCTTTGACTAAACCCAGCCTTTGCATATAGATTCCTGTAGAACCTTTCATAGGACTGTTCATTTATCTTTTCAGATAGGACAATGTGATATAACTGCTGTATGCCCTGGCGGGATTACCTGCGCGGTGTAGACGCTTATGTGGCATAGAACAGAACCTCTTTCTTATGATTCCCAAGGCAATCACTCACATGTAATCACAATGAGTTGACCTGCCTAGGCACCATGACAAGGATGTCTGCTCCATGTTCCCAAAGATATACACCGCAAACCTTGTTTGTTGGTCCTAGGACATAGGAGTATGAAAACTAGCTAGACAGTATGATCACCATCATAACCTGTTTCTCCCAGAAGCTCTGTCCAGATATCCCAGATATAACCATATTAACCAGTTTTTTCCAGAAACTCTGTCTAAATCTCCCAGATTTCCCAGATATACCAGTTTCTCCCAGAAACTCTGTCCTATCCCCTCCAGATATTCTTGCTTCCCCCAGAATACCCAAAAACCTCAATTTTTCTTAGAAACTCCGATATGCTCGTTTCTCCAAGAAACTCTTTCTAACTTACCCAAATTTTCATGTTTTCCCATAAGCTCTATCCAAATCTCCAAGATTTCCCAAAAATTCCAGCAACTCCATCCAAACTTCCCAAAAATGCCCAGAAATTCCGATTTCCCAATTTCTCCTAAAAGCTCAGTCCAAATCAACCAGAAATCCCTAATTCTCCTAGAAACTCAGATGACTTCTAGAAATTTCCCCGAATCTTCCAAATCCATGTTTCTTCCAGAAACTCTATCCAAAATTTCTGAAGTATCCCGAAAATCCCTGTTATCCCTTGGTGATCATACTGGAAAGTAAGGTTAGCACACTCTGTATGGCTAGGACCTTATTTGTTTAACTGCTATCTGTTAGAAGTAGGGGCATCATATAGATTAGGGCTTGCATCCGCATGCTTGTCTCATATGCATGCACCATTCCAATTGGTCTGCACGCACTTCAGTCAGGCTGTACACGAGTCAGTCCACATTTGTTAACATCACTATAGTTGTCATCTCAATCATCTGACACAGTCTTTTCACATCCATGTATCAGTATAAGTTTCGAGCACTTAGGATCTGCGTTGTGGGTCAGGGAGCCGTCTTATCAGAATCACTCCGCCGAAAGTTAGCTTTATGGATCCGGAAGGTTTGGAAGCAAGAATGACAGAAATGATCAACCAACAGTCTGACCGGTTGGCCCAAGTTTTAGCCTTCATGGAGGAATTGAAGCAGCAGCGGTCACAACCTCCACCTGGGTTTGAACCACCCTTACATGAGAACGGCGGAAAAGAAGAATGCTTTCAAGGGGTCCCGCCGCCTGTATATGAGAAAAAGCTCCAAGAAAATAATGGACAGGGTTGACAAGCTAGAAAGCGTATTGAGGAAAAGCAAAGGGATCGATGAGTACATGCTAGATCTGGAAGGCCTTTTTGAGCCTGTTAAGCTGAAACTACCGAAAAACTTCAAGATGCCTGAAATTGATCGTTTTGATGGAACTGGGAATCCGAAGAGCCATGTAAAGTTCTGCATGAGTGTTTTCCAATCAATGGGCTGCACCCATGAGCACATCGCAATGTTGTTCCCTCAAACCCTCGCCAAGGCAGCTCTATCCTGGTTTCTGACATTGGAGGTTCCTAAAACGCGGACTTGGGAAGATATAGTCCAGGTCTTCATTGATCATTACTCCTATAATCAAGAGCTCGATGTCACCATCCGGGATCTGGAGACTACCCGGCAGAACTTCAATGAGTCCTTCGCTGCGTTCTTGAGCAGATGGAGGAGCAAAGTGGCCCAAATGACCCACCGGCCGATCGAAAAGGAACAAGTCCGGATGTTGATCAAGAATCTACTGCCGCTGTACCATGAGAAATTATTCTACCAGTCCATCTCAACATTTGAAGAGTTGTTTGAGGTTGGGACTAGAATCGAGGATGCTATCTGTGAAGGCAAGATCAATGGAGCTGGGTCACTGAAAAAGGAGAAGAGACCCCACACCTTTGGTGAAGATCAAGAGAGCCTAGATGTCAATGCCTTAAGCCCATTATCAAGCCAAAATGACTGCAGTAAGAGGCACAAGAAAGGAAACCAAAGAGTCTTCACACCACTTGACATGAGCTTATCCTCCGCTGTCGATCACCTTGTTCAAAAGGGCCACCTTGTACCTTTGGAGCCCAGTAAGCCTCCTAATCACCCACCTCCTGGGTACAATGAATCCAAGTATTGTGATTACCACCAAGACCAAGGCCATGAGACCGACAACTGTAAGAGGCTCCGTCACTCAATTCAGGATCTCTTAGATGATGCGCCGCACCCCAATCCAATCCACTACCTCGGTCTGGACCAACCCTTGACCTATCTGTTTGAATGATCCCCTTCGCTAAGGACCATGAATGTTGAACCTGTGCAAGTGAAGTGATGGTGATTGGGACTCTTGCTAGAAAACCAAATGAAGATGCTCTTTAGAAAAAGAAATAAAAAAGGAATAAGCGAGTCACTGTGACATTTCATTTGAGACTAGGTCGAGTCTAGTCGTGTCTATGCTCGGAGTCTATTTCAAGTTTACTCTTATGATCGAGTTTTTTTTTTATCATCAAGTTGTTATGAGTCTATAACCTTTCTCTTCTAATGGAATGAAGTCTCATTTTGCCTAATCTGATGTGCCTAGTCATAGATACATGAATCGTTGAACTGAAGTGTCACCTTTCGAATTACCATGGATATTGCTGTGCTAAAAAAAAAGAGGTAATCTTTTTTTTACTCAAACAAAAAAATCCCGAAATGTCAAAGTCAATTTTGCGCTGACACCGATGAAGAGCCGAGAATTGAATAGTCTTACTTTAAGAATTCAAAGATGCTTTTGCTCAAATCTCGAAAAGACACACTTGGAACTAATTTGGGGCTTGCCCAATACCCTTTTTCACCATTTTAAAGCCTTGAGCCCAGTCCAATCAAGAGCCACGCAATCTGTCCGATTGAAAGCAATGCAAACTTAGCCCTTGATGGTAGCTGAACATTTCAGTGAGTTTCATCTCCACTTTCAAACAAAAAAAAAAGAACAAAAAAAAAAAGAAAAAAAAAAGAAAGAAAAAGAAAAGAAAAGAAAAGAAAAAGCTCGCTAGGTTGAAAACCCGAAAGGGCACCTAGGCAAAAGTTTGAGCTAAAAAATGTGTTGATTTCCAAAATCTGACCCTAGCCAGTCAAAATGTTGGAGAAAATTTTGATGAAACAAATGAGAGAATCACACGCTTCAAGATACATCTTAAGAACGTGCCAAGACCACATTTCAAAAGGCACGGAATGACCACAAATAAATTCTGAGAGCTGACATGCACATTCTGGAATTCTGAGATTGCGATTGAAAGATCTCACAAGAATCGACTACATTAAAAAGCAAAATTGACTAGCTAGGCGAAAGTGAAATGGATCAATCCTCAAAACAAAACAAAAAGAAAAAGAAAAAGAAAAGAAAGGGAGATTGAAACTGAATCCTTTTATTCAAAGCTACCACAAGTGGCTCAAGTTTGAACTTATTTGATGATTAGTTTGAAAACCCCTCATACCCAATTTCCTTCAAGCCTTGCCTTGAACTACGCTCGGCCTGATTCCCACTCGGGGATACGTAGGCAACCACATCGGTTCGGTCAACACCATCATAATCAAACTAATTTCCTTCAAGCCTTGCCTTGAACTACGCTCGACCTGATTCCCACTCGGGGATACGTAGGCAACCACAAAGGTTCGGTCGCCCCACCTACGTAAAAATCAACCCGCTTCTTTCTGACCATGGCCCGAACTACGTTGGACCTGATCCCCACTTGGGGGTACGTAGGCAGACTTTCAAAAGAAAAAAAGGATGGCTCGCTAGGTCGAAAATCCGAAAGGACGCCTAGGCAAAAGTTAGAGCTAAATCCAAGGTGAGCAATAACAAAAGAGAGAAAAGAGCTCGCTAGGTCACCTCACTGGTGCCTAGGCAAAAGTTATGAGCATTTGAGAGATTAAAGCCACGGTCCATGCCTCAAGCCAGAAAAACACCTTCCACACTAGGGGCAAACTTCGGCTACCCGCCTCGTTTGCCTGACTTTTACTATCTAGCCTTCATACAAGGGGCAAACTTTGGTCACCTACCTCGTTTGCCCAAAAGCTCCAATAAACCATCATCCAAACTAGGGGCAAACTTCGGTCACCTACCTCGTTTGCTTATAAATCCCACTTTGTACACCTCAAACTATCAGTTTGCCTAACGCAATCCCTTCACATCGAGGGCGAGTTTTCAAGTTACCAAGTGGTTTTGAAAATTTTGAAATAGAGCATCTTTTACTCTAAAAGCTAAGGCACTAATTCAAAGTACTTCTTGGGAGAAGTAGAAAATTGACTAGATCACTAGAGAGGAATTTAAAAAAAAAATCAGATTTATTAGCAAAGTGCTACCATGTTAAGATGAGGGGTGAACACCAAAAGAGAAATGGTACATCGTTTATGACAAAAGCACATCAAGTTTTGACAAGACGAGCTTGTTTTATTTTGGTGTCAAATGTGTCGTCCTCGTGCGTCAGTCAAGTTTTCGAGTCTGTTGTAGTCTCAAATGTGTAAGTCAATAGTGACTAATAAAATTTTCAAATCAACTTATAAAGAGCATGCCAATACAAGCAGATGTACCAAACACCATTACTGCACCGGTTAAGGCGTTAGCGTGAGAAGCGTCCAAACATAGGGCAAATTTCATCCCTTTCCAAACCATCGAAAGTTGACCACCATCTCCTTGTAACATAAGTCCATGAGTGGCTGTTGATCTTCCTTTATGCAACATAAGTCCATGAGTGGCTGTTGATGATCATCTTTCATGCAACATAAGTCCATAAGCGGCTGTTGATGATCTTCCTTTCTCCTAGCAACATAAGTCCATGAGTGGCTGTTGATGATCTTCCTTTCTCTAAGCAACATAAGTCCAGTGGCTGTTGATCTTTCATCTTCCAAGCAACATAAGTCCATGAGTGGCTGTTGATCTTTCATCTTTCATGCAACATAAGTCCATGAGTGGCTGTTGATGATCTTCCTTTCTCCAAGCAACCTAAGTCCATGAGTGGCTGTTGATCTTTCATCTTTCTTCATGCAACATAAGTCCATAAGTGGCTGTTGATGATCTTCTTTCATCCTAGCAACATAAGTCCATGAGTGGCTGTTGATGATCTTCTTTCATTTATCCAACATAAGTCCATGAGTGGTTGTTGATCACCCTCCTCTTTCAATATCAAAACCTTAACTGCCGTAGACCATCTCCGTATCCCTCATCACAAATAGAATGATACCTTGACTCCCATTCAACGGGCGTATTTCCTTCTTCCTAGCAAAGTGCATTATCCATTCCAGTGGCCCATCTCAGTCAAGACCACAGAAGAAACCACATTCATCCTTAGCAGAGTCACTTCACCCCCCTCAAGCAGATGCAATCCCCAGCAGGCATATCAATTCAACAGTTCTTCTAATCAAGGTTAGTCCAACCATTGATTCAATCTAGGACAGTCACAGTAGTTCACTGTTGACTCGCCTTCTCGATTAGTACATCGTCAGTTCAATCCACGACAGTCACAGTAGTTCACTGTCGACTCGCCTTCTCGATTCGTACATCGTCAGTTCAATCTAGGACAGTCATAGTAGTTCACTGTTGACTCGCCTTCTCGATTAGTACATCGTCAGTTCAATCTAGAACAGTCACAGTAGTTCACTGTCGACTCGCCTTCTCGATTAGTACATCGTCAGTTCAATCTAGGACAGTCACAGTAGTTCACTGTCGACTCGTCGTCACGATTTGTTCATCGTCAGCCCTCTAGATTAAGGCAAAACCTTCATCATCTGCCCTCTAGATTGAGGCAAACCCTTCATCATCCGCCCTCTAGATTGAGGCAAATCCTTCTTCATCAGCCCTCTAGATTGAGGCAAATCCTTCTTCATCAGCCCTATAGATTGAGGCAAACCCTTCACCATCCGTCCTCTAGATTGAGGCAAATCCTTCTTCATCAGCCCTCTAGATTGAGGCAAACCCTTCACCATCCGCCCTCTAGATTGAGGCAAATCCTTCTTCATCAGCCCTCTAGATTGAGGCAAACCCTTCACCATCCGCCCTCTAGATTGAGGCAAATCCTTCTTCATCAGCCCTCTAGATTGAGGCAAACCCTTCACCATCCGTCCTCTAGATTAAGGCAAATCCTTCTTCATCATCCCTCTAGATTGAGGCAAACCCTTCATCACCAGCCCTCTAGATTGAGGCAAATCCTTCTTCATCAGCCCTCTAGATTGAGGTAAATCCTTCATCACTAGCCCTCTAGATTGAGGCAAATCCTTCATCACCAGCCCTCTAGATTGAGGCAAAACCTTCGTCATCTGCCCTCTAGATTGAGGCAAACCCTTCGCCATCTGCCCTCTAGATTGAGGCAAATCCTTCGTCATCAGCCCTCCAGATTGAGGCAAATCTTTCATTATAAACCCTTTAGGTTAGGGTAGAACTTCCACATCTATCAATCATTTTAGAGAGATTCTCAAAGAGTCCCCTACCATCTCTAGCAGAAGATAACAGAAGTCCGAACCAATTCTCCGAACTTTGTCATCATATGGATCGGCCAGTAATTGAAAACATCACCCGCAGTCAAATCACCCCGATTCCCAGGGCAAGCACTGTCTATTCACAATTCAAGGATACGTGTCCAAACAAATATCAAAAGCTTCCTCACCAACTCAACTATCGTGAGCTTCCTCACTCCTCTGTCCAAAATCATGATCTTCCTCACCAAACAAATATCATGAGCTTCCTCACCGCTCAATTCTCGTGAGCTTCCTCACTCATCGTGAGCTTTCTCACATGTCAATTATCGTGAGCTCCTCACTTATTGTGAGCTTTCTCACTTATTTGTCCAAATATCATGAGCTTCCTCACCGCTCAATTCTCGTGAGCTTCCTCACTCATTGTGAGCTTTCTCACATGTCAATTATCGTGAGCTCCTCACTTATTGTGAGCTTTCTCACTCATTTATCCAAAATCATGAGTCCCCCTCACCTACCTATTGATTATTGTGAGCTTCCTTGCCTGTCACTTATCGTGAGCTTTCTCACTTATCGTGAGCTTCCTCACTCCTTTATCCAAGATCATGAGCTTCTTCACTTATTATGAGCTTTCTCACTTGTCGCTCCTGAGCTTTCTTACTCTGGTTTCCTCAAACTGTCAGTTATCTTTAGTTATCATCCTTGAGGACCCCGCGTCTGATCCGTTTTGCTTACAAAGCACACTTCCCAAATTCCAGAAGTTTGCCCCTAGACCCAGAGTCTTCTAAACCTTGATGTCCTTATCCGAGTCATCACAGTCACAAACACTAGCATAACACCAGCCCACTCGAGAGTGGCACACCCCACAGCACCTGCTCATACTAGGATCATAACACTAGACAAGATAAGACTCATGACACAATTCATATCACATCCATGCATTACATATCATCCTCATAGTATAGCATCCGCATATCTTGTTGTGCATGTGTGATTTGTTCCTTTATGCCCTGAACTACGCCCTGGTCTGATTCCTCTTGGGATACGTAGGCAGCTCACGCAGAGCACGACCAGCACTGACCTCAGCATCTTTTTTCATCATTGCATCTTTTGCAACGCTTTTATCCTAAATCTATAGCCTCCAAAAAGACCTGTCTCTTCAGGGCTTTGGCACTCGCTTGCGACATGCGTTGCCTCGCAAGTTCATGCTAAAGAGGGGCAAACTGTAGACACCCCATTTTGTCGACTATTAGATTTAGGAGACCCATAGCTTGGTGATTTACAATGATCGTAAAAGACTCAAAAGGACTCTTGGAAGTCAGCTCTATCTCTCAAAATGCTCAGAATGACCAGAATGCCCCTAAAAGCCCGAAAACTCCCAGATTTGGTCCCAAAGTTCTGGAAACATGCTAAAATGAGTTTTTAAGAAAAATTGGATGAAATCGTCAGCTCCCAGAGACCCCCGGAAGTCCCGGAAGTTCCCGGAAAGTCCCCGTTGACCGGTTTGACCAAGGTTTGACCAGGTTTGACCAAGGTTTGACCAGGTTTGACCAAGTTTGACCGAAATCATCCGAATTCGCCAGAATCATTCTAGATCACGAGAAAAGTATTAAAATGAGTTCTAAAAGAAAATCGAGCGAAAACGTCAGCTCTTGGGAACTCCCGGAGATTTCCAGAATTTCCCGGGAATCCCAAGTTTGACCAGTTTGACCAAAATTTGACTTTATAACCGGAGCACCATAACATTTTTTAAACATTTTTCACGGATACTAGAGGTCAATAGCTTTTCAACGGTATATCGTACATAATTTCTGGATTTAAACGAATTTATTATGAATTTCTGAAGGCGAAAAAGGCGATCAAATTGGCTTTTATCGCGAATACCGCAAAACTTTTCAAAGTGACCTATCCTCGAACTATATTTTATTTATATTAGACTCCATTACCTTTCCAACGGTATATCACAACCTCAATTTAGAGTTCGTATGCATTTTCTGTGAATTTCGGACGAAATAGGGCCTTTTCGCGAATACCGGAACATTTGGGGGCCTAAATAGCATTATCCGGACGAAGGAAGAGCAGTGCCGCCGCGGCACTGGCCCAGTGCCGCCGCGACACTCTCCTCCAGAACAGCATGTTTTTGTAATTTATTTCGGGGGTCCAATTTGATATATTAGAAATCAAAACGACGTAGTTTTGATTCCCAGCTTATTTTGGACCAATGGGAGACCATTTTAAACTTTTTAAAACTCCATTTACCACCCCTCCTTTGCCTATAAAAGAAGCCATTTACTTCCATTTAGAGGAGAGACATGGAAGCTTAGAGAGAGCTTAGGAAGAAACTCTAGAGAAATATAGAGAGAGAAAGAGAAGAAGTAGTCTTCTTCTTTCATTTTTTCCAATCAAAGTGAGTTCTAATCTTGTTTTCCTCCACCATTCTTCTATATACTTCATCATCCACATACCCAATCACCATTTCTCTAAGCATTCTTGAGTTAGGAAGCTACTTCCATGTCCAAATGTCTATATCTATAAGTGAAACACCAAGCTACAAGTTCAATACATCATGAATATCATCTATTGATCATTATCTACTTGCTTGTTTATACAATGTTCATCTCTTCTTACCTCATTTCTTTTTTACTTTTCTTTATTTACTTACTAGTTCATCATCATCTAAATGAGGACATGAAGTTTGAGGTGAGTGAATCCTTATGAATAGTAGCTCTTGACCTCAAAAACATGTTTGATAGATGATTATCATAACTTCAATACCTTCAAGGTATTCTTGAAGTTATGTTCAAAATAAAAGTGAATCTCTCTAATAATATTGGGAGTTCTTTGATGATTCAAGGTTGGATGAGGTTCTAAGTGGTCACATGGTCATCTCAAGAGTTTAAATTCATGCTTTGAACATCTATTTCAAAACCCCCAATCAAGAACTCAAACTCTATTTCAAAATCCAAATCCATTTTCTTCAAGAATGATCCAAAATAGTGAGCTGTTCAGATTCAAAGATTTGTTTTGAATTAAATACTTGAGTTATAATGATGAAACCACTTGGAAACTCTTCCTAAGACATCATAGTTTGTCTCCAATATTTCCCATCAATTATAGAGATGTAAAAGTATTTGTTTTAGATGTGAGAAGTTCATATTCATAATCTGCCTCTGTTCTCACAGAATGTTTACCTGACTTCTTGCACTTATTCTGGATTTTTTCGTCACTGTACATATACCTTTTCTATTTTTTTTTTATGAAACTTGGGTGTCTTAGAAAACTTTTGGTATATAATGGGTCATCATAAACCCTTTCTTTGATTTATGAAAAACATAGAAAATCAGTCAACAGTGCAGCTTTTGTTTCTGAGTCATGTGTACATTCTGATTTATTTCTTTTAATCTGTGATAGCTATTGAGGTTTGGCTTTTTGGGTTATTTTCTAGACACACTAAGGATGATCTCTGATTTTTCCCACAATTTCCTAGGCTCGTTTGACCTCCCATTATAATGTTATAAAGTAATGCATACAGTCTGTCCACTATTCACAACATTTCACTTTTTGACTTTCACACTTTGATGCAACACTCTCTTGTATCTAGATGAACCCATATCCCATGCACATGTTCTTTACCACTTTTAGCATGATATATCATATCATGTATCATCTATCCTCTCATGTATCATACTCCCATAGATTCTTGAGTTTGGTTTCCAAATAAAACCATGTTTTGCAAATACTTGGGAAGTTCTTGAAATAAGTTAGGAATTGATATTCCAAGTTGTTAGAATATTCATCCAAGTTCTGGAAGTATACTTTCAAAACCCCCATTTCAAAACCCTCCCTCTTAAACCCCTCATTTTGATTCCAAGAAATAAACCTTGTTTTTCTCAAAACCCTCAAAACGGTGAGTCATTTAACTTCAAGGAATTATTTTGAGTTCAATACTCAATGTATGAATGTAAGACCACTTGGAAAGTCTTCCTAACTCATTAGAGAACACCCATGATTTTTGGTTTGACTTGGAAATACTTGAAAATGGTCCATTTGGATCCAAACATTTTCTCTAGACATTCTGTTTTTGATGTCACAACAGCTAGGTCCACCTTCAACTTGTTTTCCAGAAAAAACTTTTCCAATAGGGGTGATCCTAACTTATTTTTCCCTTAAACTTCAATGTCTTAGGGAACTTTCTGTATAAAATGGGCCTCTAGATCATTCGTTTTCATTTTCTAAGATTTTTCAACATTTCAGTCGACAGTACGGACTCTGTTCCTGAGTGACCTCTATTGTTTATGTGATTTCTCTCAATCTGTGATAGTTATTAAAGATTGGCTTTTTGGGTTGTGTTCTAGAAATAAGGAAGATCTCCATAAAAAATTATGCATTGAAAACATCTCTAACCCCTCCTTTCAATTTCCAAAAATCATGTTACTGTTCTGTCCACTATTCACAGCAAGCACATTTTAACTTTCATTCTTTGATTTGATGCTTATATGCATTCCAAATTAGTTCATATCTTAGGAAGTAGTTCATACTACATTTGTACATATCCCATGTTGATTTAATTCATTCATTCATACACATTTTAGACTACTAAGTCATTTTAGAAGTCCATGTACACAAAACACACTACAACCTTTTCACATTTTTAGATACATACAATGCATTCATGCAAGATTTGGGGTTTTTGTAACTCTTAATCTAAGAAGATTATAAGGAATGAACTCGATCACACGCTCATGCTTCCCCTCGATCTAATCGTCCTTTCTCATCCGTCCCGGGGATTGAGAAATCTTCTTTTCTCAAAATTAACATGCATCATTCTAGCTTGCTAAGCATACTTTGATTCCTTGATTATTTGTTTCAAGAACAATTCATGTCCCCTTTTAGATTAGGAAGTCTCGATTATTTGATACATGATTAGACGATTTTTTCTAGGTTTATTTGTGTGATCTTTCACTTTACATTGCATGATATTTGGCTTAGATCTTATGAATGATATCTTATCTTTTGATCTTCCAATTTCAAACTTTCTTATGTGATGTAATATACTATCATAGTATTAATTGTCGAACCATACATAGTACAAGATGATTATTTGGATGCTAATTGAGGCCCGTCGAAAGACGGGGCGAGTTGAGGGTGTTTTAGTCGCGACAAAGGCTCCTTCCTCTCTCGTACCAAAACCCCGAACCAAGTTCTTTGGTTATGAAGGGCCGGTGTCCTTATCCGCTTGGGTGAGTCAAATTAGGTTTCTTGGTTCCTTAAAGACCAAGTGGCGACTCTGTATCTGTTTTCAACAGACCATTTTCTTTCTTTGATCCAAATCAAATTTCAAACAAAAACGTAACAAAAGTGGTGGAAGCCCGGTATCCACAATTATAGATAAAGTCATTGAAATACCTAGGGTGGATAACCCGTTGAGCCGCGAAGAGCTGACCAATGATGACTTTTGCCCTTATCATCACACCAAGAGGCATTCATTACGAGATTCTTGGCACTTATGATGCTTATTTCATAAAAAAATCCTGAACAAGGAATTAGAAATATCTGATGCTTCGAACGTCGAGACAGACATGCTCCCTCACCACGGAAAGGCTCACGTTGCCATGGAATCCTATTACGATGAGATCGAAGAAATCGTCATGTATGAGGCACCAGAGCCAGAGTTTGACAGTGAGGAACTTGTCATCAAATAGGCCAACACGTTGATGAGAATTGTCAAATTCCAACGATTCTTCGATCATCTTAGTCTCTTTCCCGAGGCCAGATTCACAGCAACAAGGGCAATGATAACCACCACAGAAATACAAGCGGAAGGATGTATGATGGCAGGAGGTTCTGTGCGATGAACACTCCGAGAAGCCACATACTAAGACCCCCGAACCTAGTTTCTGGTAATGAAGGGCGAGTAACCTTATTCAATTTTGGGCAAGTCAAACTTGGGTTTCCTAATTCCTGATAAAAATTAGGTGGCGACTCTCTGTCTCTAGGATCCCGTGAGGAAGTCCTAGTTTTCCCTGATGTGTGCTCCTTGGGATCCGTCTTGGGACACTGTCGAGGGAGAATGTCAAGACTCTTCTCAACATGCATTCCGTGGTATCCACAATTCTTGACTTGGGTCACCAAGGGTTTAAAGTTTGACTTGATGTTTATCGAGGTTATGAGATTGTGTCATGAGTGTTGAGTTTTGTGGAGATTGGAATTAGAAAGAGTAGACCGAGAGAAGACACTGTATTGAGGACTCCCTACATTTGAGTTGAATAACTGATTTAAAAGCTATCAGGATTGAGATTGAGAAAGTTGTTGATTGTTTCAGAATTAGTTTTGATAAAGGTTATTCATTTTGAATGATGGCCTAAGGTATGAGAAAGTGATTCAGTAATGAGAAAATGCTTGTGAAGCAAAGTTGTCAGCTTGTGGTAAAGGACTGTTTATGATTAAATTCTCTTTAGTGAAATAGCTTTCTTTTGACACCAAATAGAGCTTCACATGATTTTTATAGAATTAATTATGATTTTTACAAGAATAGTGGATAGTCATGATCTACTATTCCCAAAACCTTTATTTTTTGAACTTCAAAAATGGTAAAGAGGTTCTACTTTTTGGAGAAGTTCCCTAAGACATGTATCTAACTTTGTGTAAAAGGGTTTTAACCCAGCTCATGTTTAAGATCACTTTTGATAGGATTCATTAGAGGTTGCTGAATCTGGAAATTTGATTGATGACATTTTCTACTTATTTTTCATGCATGTCATTTGTTTTCTTGTGCTTTTGCAATGCTTGGGTATTCCTTGGTGTCTTAGTGATAGAATTGAATGCCGTGGATCCGGACTTCGATTTGTGAGCTTGCCTCATCTACATATGGCTTAGTGCCCATGTATCGTGTACCTTCTCTATCCTTTCTCTTAGAATTTTACTAGGTTTACAACTTTATTTCAACGACACATATTCCTTTAGGATAGTCTCCGTTTATATGCTTATGTGTTAGAGACAACTTATCGAAGAATGTTGCATGATTGCATTACACGTTTCCTTCCTTTTTGCCTTTTGCGACTCCTCTTGAGTCAATCCAATGTAAGTCTTCTTGTTCCCTTGTGCATATCATGACATGTTTCCTTTACTTGCATCGGTCCTAGGCAGGACTAGCCACTATAAGTATACCTCTCTTTTGTATTGCATGTGTATCCGACTTCTACTTGATCTAATCTCTTGACATGATCTTCCTTAGATGTTCCCCTTTTGACATGTATATACTATCTACTATGTTTGAGGAAACAACACCAATTATGAATTAAGAACAAGGATATTTGAATCAAGGCCTACCATTCGGTAGGGCGATGAGGGGGTGCTTTAGTCCATCTTGGGCTCCTTCCCCTCTCGTACCAAGACCCCCGAACCTAGTTTTTGGTAATGAAGGGCGAGTAACCTTATTCAATTTTGGGTGAGTCAAACTTGGGTTTTCTAATTCTCGATAAAAATTAGGTGGCGACTCTTTGTCTCTAGGATCGCATGAGGAAGTTCTAGTCTTCCTTAAAGTGTGCTCCTTAGGATCCGTCCTGGGACACTATCGAGGGAAGACGCCAGGACTCCTCATCCGCATTTTCGTGGTCCACAATCTGGCGACTCTGCGGGGGATTTGAGCATGAAACTGATAGTTTCTTGTTCTTCGAGGGTTTGACTTGAGCCAAAGAATATCCTTGTTATTAATTTGATAATCATGTTGTTTCTGCCTGCATTTGCACTTGCATTGTTCTTTCATCGCGACTGCTTGAGACCATTGCCTTGTGGGTGGAGGGCCCTCTTTCCTCCATTTGTCAAGAGTTTTGGTAGCATGTAGTCACCATTAGCCTTGTACCGCGTGCGGTATATAGAGCCCTTGGCTTGCTAACGGACCTTTTATGAGACTAAAACCTAGCCTTTGCATATAGTTTCTGTAGAACCCTTCAATTACGATTTTGTTTATCATCTTTGATTAGGACAATGGGATGATTTATTTGCAGGTGCCCGTAAGAAATTATGTGGATGATGAGGACGTGTATGCGAAGGCATCATCAAACCATGTATGGTAGATTCCTCTAGAGTAGTATGGTCTTTATCCAAACATCCAATCATTATTCAAGGAAACTGTTTTGCAAATTTTAAAAATACAAGCACTTCTTTGAAAAACCCGAGTCTTTTGAAAATTCCAGGAATATCCCCTTTTGAAAATTCGCTTTGAAATTTGCTTTGAAATTCACTTTCATAAAATCCTTCCAAAATTCTCCCTAGATTATAGAGAATTTCAAAATTCCTACTTTGGTGATTCAATTTTAAAACCTCTTCTCAGATTTTAGAAAAATTCAAAATTCTTACCTTGATTTTCAAAAAGAAATCATGATTCCAACTTTGATTATTCAAATCCAGATTTTAGAATTTCAGAGTTTCCTACCTCAATTTTTAAGAATCATGATTTCACACTACAAGCATTGATGGTTCAAAAATATTTTTGAAATTTACAGTTCTCCCCCTCTCTCTCACATCTTTCATGAAAAATTCAATTTTGTAAACATGAGCCATCAAGAATTTCAAAGCTGAAAAATCCTTGGATGATGATTGGAATAGTAGGATAATTAGCATAGTCAAGGAATCTTATGTGATTATGTGCTGATATGCTAGGTCTAAGCTAGATTGAGGTGCATTGCATTTAGATTAGATTGCATTTCATTTGCATTGCATGCACTACACGAGCATTGCATATACAATTTACGAGTGCGACATCTCTAATATACTTTCGAAAAAAATTGTTGTTATCCTCAGAATTTTGGAACTTGATTTCTTCGATCTTAGAAAAATGTTTTTGAAAAAAGGAAATGATTTTCAAACCAATTTTTGTAAAATATCATTCTTTGAAAATTCTTTTGCAAATAAATATACCTGATTATTTGAAAATCCCTAATAAACCAGAAAAGAGAAGATAGGACCAAAAAGTTGTACTCCTTCCTGGGTCAGAGCTCTGAATAGTCGTTTGATCAGATCAGGGTGTGAAGAAAGAATAGCCGAGTCAACAAGGATTGAAGGTATGACGTACAAAGCTGATATGGAAGCTAGGTTGGCCACAATGCAGGCTGCGTTGGATCAGAGCAGAGTGCAGAATTGGGAACAACTTGCCACTATGATGAGAATGATTGAATAGCTGACTACTATGCCACCACCACCGCCTCCAGTGCATCACGAGGAAGAAGACTTTGGGGTGATAGTTCGACCAAAGGTTCAGCTAGATCAGGAAACTCAAGACAAGTTGGCTAAGATCAACAAACTAGAAAGTGTGATCAGGAAAAGCAAAGGGGTGGATGAGTATTTGTTCGACGTCGAAGGATTGTGTGATGCTCCGAAAGCCAAACTCCCAGAAAAGTTTAAGATACCGCATATCGAATTCTTCAATGGAACTGGAAATCCGAAGAGCCATCTAAGACTTTATGTGGGAACCTTGCAGCCTATGGGTATTGGGTCTGACTTCTTCACTCTGCTATTTCCAAGGGTTTTAAGTAGGGTAGCACATTCATGGTACTTGACGCTAGAACCAGCCATAACCAGAGATTGGGAGGCATTAGCTAAAGCTTTTATGGCTCAGTATTCGTACAACCAGTCGTTTGATGTGACCGCAAGGGATCTAGAGACCACCAGACAAGAGTATAGGGAATCCTTTGCAGGTTTTCTTACTCGTTGAAGGGCTAAAGCTGCTTAGATGACTAGCAGACCAACAGAAAAGGATCAAGTTCGAATGATCGTAAAAAATTTACAGCCCGAATACCTAGAGAGGCTAGAGTTTCAATCTATTGTGAGCTTTGAACAGCTATTTGATGTGGGGACTTTAATAGAAGATGCCATTAGAGATGGAAAGATCAAGAAAGAGAGCTCAAGCAACCGGTACCGAAAGATAGAAAGGCCAGTCTATCATCAATCTACTGCCATCAACATGTTATCTCCTCAGCCCTTTTAGAAAGAGCATCGAAGCATGGCTAATGCAAGAGGGAATCAAAATTAGAAGCAGTCAAAAGAGAAAAGAGAATCTTCCGATTTGGGAATGTCGCTAAGCACCGCACTTGAGAGAATGCTAGAAAAGGTGTATTTGCAGAAATTAGAACCCAAGCCAGAACCTAATCCACTTCCGTCAGGTTTCAAAATTGAATCCTATTGTCACTTTCATCAAGGCCGTGGACATAGCATAGATAGATGCTAGAGACTTCGCCATGAAATCAAAGACTTGATTGAGAAAGGGGTCATTTCCCTCCTCCCGCTCAACCAAATGTTCAGAAGAATCCTCTCCCTAATCATAAGGGGAACCTGCTGAATGTCAACTTTGTAGAGGAAGGGTCTCAGATTTATAACTCGATGGTCTACATCACGTCCATAGATCAACCAGCCATGGATATTCAGCTCCTAGAAAATGCTGTAATTTGTATTTTGAGAAATATGGAAGAAGAAGAGTGGGTTGAAGAAGCACTGGCTTTTGAAGAAGAGATAGCCAAAGGAAATCTTGCAATCAAATGGTGGGATCCTAATACCATCATTGATGATTCAATCTGGTATGAAGAAGAAAAGCCCATAGAAGCAATCACCGAGGAAGAAAGCATTAAGCCGATCAAAGAATTGGTGGAATTTGTCAAAAGCCTTGAATTCAAAGATGATGATCTCATTGCAATGATGGGAGAAGAAGAAGATTTGTAGTATGATGATGAGGATGATTCCATTAATAACACCATAATCCCTGATGATTCTGTGTGGAAAGTAACTGCTGGCATTGAGAAGTTAGCCAAAGAACTTTAGACTATTTGGATCACTAACGAAGCCAACCACTTGACGCGTTCCGGACACCATTTCAAACCTCGTGAATTAGATAATCGTGGAAAAGAAGCTTGGAAAGAGAAAGAAGTCGTCAAAGCAAGAGAAGCTAGTAAGGGAACTTTTGGTGAAGAAGAAGATGAAATCCTAAAGCAGTTGAAGAAAACACAAGCTTGGATCTCAATATGGGGATTGCTTATGACCTCTCGCAAACACAGGCAAGCTATGCTTGATACTCTCAATCGATTGGATGTTTCTGTCAACACTACTCCCAAAGATTTGGTGAGCATGATCTCTACAAAACCTCAAAAGCACAGTAATCACATTCACAGTTGAAGATTTGTCGCCAGAAGGGGCACGCCACAATAGAGCTCTCTACATCATTGCACACTGCTTGGGGAATAAAGTACCAGTTTGCTTGGTAGATAATGGATCGGCCTTGAATGTATCTCTTCTCCAAACAGCTCTCAGAATGGGACTATCTATTTCAGAACTCTTGCCATCAACGCAGACTGTGAGGGCCTATGATAATACTAAAAGGGCTATCGTGGGAATGATTAAGCTGAAAATTGAAGTTGGACCATTAAACAAAGAAGCTGAATTCCAAGTGATTGATATTCCAGCTAGCTTCAATCTGCTATTGGGAAGTCCATGTTTACATGTAAGTGATGCCGTCGCCTCCAGTCTTCACCAAAAAGTCAAGTTTATCTGGAAAGAGGAGGTGGTGACAATCTTTGGGGATAGTTGGATCAAAGAAGAAGGGACATGCCATGGCCCTGTGCTAGAAGTCCAAACACCGGAAGAAGAAAATGAGTTGGGAGAATTCGACTTTGTGGGAATGCTAGAAAGAAGCCATATAAAAAATCCGTTTGGGATCGACTTAGTCATGACAAGGAGAAGAGACTTCCTGATACATCTGTCTGGGGTGAAGAAATCACTCCATTCAAGAAAAAGAAGCCGTTTAGCACCGGACGCGAGTATAGAAAGATGTTTGAGAAAGAAAACTCAGTTGTCGAAGATCTAAAAGAAGAAGTGGGACAGAATTGGATCCCTGAAGTTATGCCATTGTATTTTGACCAATATGCAAACCCTAAAGTAGCTCACATGGTGCAAAAGATGAATTATTTCCCTGGGATGGGACTAGGGCGTCGTCAACAAGGAATAACTGAATCACCTAACTTCCATGAGCAGAAAGATTCTGGGCTTGGGTACCAATTGACTGAAGAAGATAAGAAGCAGATGATCAAAGGAAAAGAGCCGATGATTGTTTTTGGACCAAGAATCCTGAATGGATACTTCGTAAAAGAGGGTGATGACTTCCCTTTCTGTGATTTTCCTGAACCGTGGTATGATCCAGCTAGCAAGAGCATCAAGCCTAAGTTTGAGATTTTCTTTTAAAATAAGTTTTCGACTATGAGGATACATTCTTATATGCACCACCTGTTAAGAAAGAGGAAAAGGATTGGGCTGATTTGATGACACGTGATGATATGAACATACTGATGAATAATGAATTGAACATACTGATGGATACTAAAGAAGCACATGGAAACGTGAAAGAAATCAAGCCAATAGAGGGAGCTCTGAACAATTAGGTGTTCAAATCAAGAGTCAACAAATCCCCTCCCCCATTTCCTCGGAAGTCTGTAAAGGCCAATATGAGCCATGATGTTGACTCTACTTTTGCTTTTGATGTACCCAAAAATATTAATGAAATGAATAAATATTTTGCTTACTCTTCTGTGTCTAATGATCTTGATTTTGAAATTTCTGAGGATTTGCAAAAATTAATTGAAAATGAAAATGAATCAGCATGCAAGATTATTGAAGAAACTTTGCTAATAAACTTGGGTAATGAAGAGAATCCACAAAATGTTCATATTGACACTACACTCACTTCACAAGAAAGCAATGAACTAATCAATTTATTAAGAGAATTTAAAGATTTTTTCGCTTGGTCTTATGAAGATATGCCAGGCATTGATCCAGAGATTGTCCACCACCATATCCCTCTCTTCCCTAATTCAAAACCTGTTAAGCAAAAATTGAGACGCATGAGACCTGAGTGGACTTTGAAAATTAAAGAAGAGGTTGAGAAACAGGTGACATAACTTTAATGATTTTTTACGTTAAAAATGAATTTGAGACACTTCAGACCATGTCTGAGTAGTCCTAGGGTTGGGAGATCACGATAAAACAGTGATCTTCAGCCTCTGCCATGCAGCAGTTTGAAACCTGTGTTTGATCGATCGAAGTTAGTTCGATCGATCGGAGCAGGGATACAGTCAATCGATCAAAGACATTTCGATCGATCGAACGTTGATGAATTTCGATCGATCGAAAGTGCGTCGATCGATCGAACTCTCTGATTCTTGAGAATATCCTTTGTAGTATTCCTAGACTTTCTGTTTTAGAGATTTGTTATCAAACTGTCCCCAAATGCTTAGTTTGTCGAAATAGTCTCTAAACTTAAGGTCTTAAAGCATTTTTCTTCAATATCTTTTGCAAATCACCCTCAATGCTAACACCACAGTAGGAGCAAGTCTTAACTATTGTTTTAAACTGATTTCACGTGTTTTCAAATTAACTGTGATGATATAGCCCCGGTCATGAAAGGGCTATGGATTCTAGTTTCCAGCTCCATCAAAAAACATCTTCCATACGTCTTCTCTCAATTCCATTAATCCTTCGTCCGGGAACATGAATTCTTTGTTTTCCAGACTTATCGGATGTTAAGCTAAATGCTCTGCGATAGCTCTTCCTTTAACAGATTTTTTGCTCGTAGCATGTGTCAAGTCAAACTCAAATAACATCATGGTCCATCGGGAAATTTTGCCTGTTAAGGCAGGTTTCTCAAAGAGGTACTTCAAAGGGTCCATTCGGGAGATTAAAACAACAGGGAAGGCCAACATATAATGCCTTAAACGACGAGTGTCCCAAACCAAAGCCCGACATGTCTTCTCTAGCAAAGAGTACTTCAGCTCGTAACCAGTCATCATTTTGCTCAAGCAATAAATGGCTTTCTCTACATGCCCTGCATCTCCTTCTTGGGCTAACATACATCCCATAGCATTTTCTGACACGGATAAGTACAACAGTAAAGGCTTCCTTTTCTTCGGGGGTGAAAGAATCGGTGGGTTTTATAGATAAGTCTTGATCTTGTCAAAAGCCTCTTGGCACTATTCATCCCATTCGAATTTCTTTCCTTTTTGCAATAAGCTGAAAAGTGGAACACAAGTTGCAGTGAGCTTAGAGATGAAGCGACTGATGAATTGGATTCGCCCCAGAAATCCTCTTACTTCTTTTTCATTTGTCGGAGGAGGCATATCCATAATCGATTCGATCTTCGAGGGGTCAACTCCAATTCCCCTTTGTGTAATGAGAAATCCTAGCAGCTTCTCAGTGGTTACTCCAAAAGTACACTTCTGTGGGTTCAGTCTCATTCTGTATCTTCTCAATCTTTCAAAGAATTTGGCGAGGGCCGCTAAATACCTACTTCTTTTCTTCGATTTGATAATCATGTCATCCACATTGACTTCTACCTCTTTATGAATCATGTCATGTAACAAAGTAGTAGCAGCTCTCTGATAGGTTGCTCCAGCATTCTTTAACCCAAACAACATCACTCGATAGCAGTACGTCCCCCAGTGAGTTGTGAATGTAGTCTTTTCTCTATCTTTGGGTGCCATTAAAATCTGACTGTACCCTGAGAAACCATCCATGAATGATAACAGCTCATGCCCTGCTGTGTTATCTACCAAAACATCTATGTGTGGAAGCGAAAAATCATCCTTAGGACTGGCTTTGTTCAAATCCCTGAAGTTGACACATACTCGGATCCTTCCGTCCTTCTTTGGCACAGGAACTATGTTAGCTATCCATTCCAGGTATTAGGTTACCATCAGGAATCCAGCTCTAACTCTATGAAATTTCACAACTTTTTGTTGATAAATTTCACAACTTTTGTTTTTATTTATTTATTTATTTATTTTTTTATTTCACTAGTTTTTTCGGTGGTATGAGAAATTAACTTTTAGAAACTTGTTTCATGATCATTTCATGTTGATGTGGTGGCTTGATTGTGAAGAAATTAACAGAAGTCTGGTGTGGCGTTGGTGGTGAACGGCTGAGGTCTGGTGGTGGTGGTGGTGGTCGTTGGGGGTCTGGTATGGCGGTGGTGGTGCTCGCCGGAGGTCAAACGAGCTCAAGCGAGGTCGCCGGAGCTCAGGTGAGGTCATGGTGATGGTCGTCGGAGCTCAGGCGAGGTCGCCGGAGGTGCAGACGGTGAAACTCTTGGTGTAGACCATTAATATTGGGGGTAGATTTGTCAAAATACCAAGGAGTGGACCTACTCCAATTTTTTTTTGCTAATTATACCTAAACCACTATACTTTCCTTATGTTGGAGAATAAATGTTCTATGTTACATCTTAGTTGTTTAAAATCTATCATAGATTCTTCGCTAGAAATTCATGTGCACGATACAATTGCAATTGTGCATTATACAATTGCAAGTAAATATTCTATGTTACATCTTAGTTGTTTAAAATCAATCATACATTCTCTGTATATTACTAGGGGTGTAAACGGTTCAGTTCTGTCGATATTTTTTTCAAGTTTTTTACATGTATGAAAACCGACCAAACATGCCAAGTTTGGTTGGTTTTTATCAGTGTTTTTCTGTTCGGTCAATTTATAGGCTTGGGGTTATTTTTGGAAAATCAACCGAATCACTTTGTTTGGTCGATCGGTTCGGTCTGCCCATTTTGTTTTCAATAGTGCTAGGGGTACACCTTATACACTCAAAAAGCATCCACACCATGAGGTGGACTAATGACAAAAGACTGACAGTGGATTCCGCAATTCTATATCTCTTCTTATTGATCCACCTCAAAATATAGATGCTTTTTAGGTGTAACGGTATACCACAAACATTACTCTTGTGTTTTTACACCCCTACATATTACAACAATAGAGTGACACTTTGGTGCAATGATTGTAACATAGTGTCAAATTTTTGTAATAGTTTGGTTCCAAATCGTTACGATCGTGGTAAAGTATATACCCTTCGTTGTAATAAACCCAATCCATTCCAACAAGTCATATTTAAATACCATATAATATTTGCAAACCAAATTTTGCAATATTTTATATAATTTCATGGTAAGTACAATAACTTAACTGAGATAACAACATTAACAAGTCTTATCAAGATTAATATATATACCTATATAAATAACTATATGTATGTGTATGTGTGTATTCTTTATTCACTCTTTGATATATTAATGTTTGTCCTCCATTATTCTTCTCTTTAGAGACAAGTCCTCTCCTTATTTGCTTCTACATCAACAATGAACACTTAACGTGTACATATATATATATATATATGTACATATATGTTAATTGGCTTCTCTGGCAAACGCATAGTGAATTTGAAGACCTCCTTTCCACTTCCCACTCCAAACCTCATACATACCAAAATAGAGCATGTCATCATCAGATGTTGAAACTTGAGTACCAGGAACATCAATTACAAAATTCTGTGGAATTTCAAATTGATCTTTCTCATTGAACCCTGATTGAGGTAGAGTTACTTTTTCCCAATAATATTTTCCTTTCTTCCCCCACTTGCCCATAATGTAAACTGGACAGCCACTCCATCCAAATGCATCAGATTTCAATGATATTTTGAACCCAATTTTGTACTTTTTGGGGGCCGGTACCTTAAGAGAACAAGTTACTTCAAGCCATGATACTTGTAGTAGCTCCGCAGGCTTATCCCTACACAACAACATAATGAATGTTAGGTAAAATTAAGTGTTGAATATTAATAGGAAAACTAGGCACGAAAATGAGTGTTAGTTGGTATGGATATTCCGATTCCTGACACAGATCAAATCTAAAATTGAACGTGTAAGAAATTAGTTAATTTCCGACTTTGGAAGTATATAATCAGTCCTGAAACTCAAAATTTGAAAAAAACTGGATTAAAAAAGAGGTTGAAAGTGGAATGGTGTAGGAAATTCAGAAAAAAAATCAGAGATATCCGAATGCTTCAAAATATTACGTACTTATAATAATAATCACATAACACAAGTATTTATGGTATTCTTGAGATTAGAAGAGAGAGAATAAATCAAACAAATTGTCCAAAAATGTAAACTCTCTTAAAATTTGATACAATACCCAAAACTCCCTATCTAGAAATTCAAAGAGTCTCTTTGAACTCCAATTTCAAGACGACCACGGTTCGGAGACGTTGGGAGAATAATTACTCACAAGATGCTTTCACATTAGAAGGTGCTACCCACAAGTGGAAGTAGAGGCAGAACTGTGTATGGTGTGTTGGCACCCCTCACATGGAGAAATTATTCAGTGAGCCCGTCACGCCACGTCAGCATGATGACGTGGTGTGACCTCCCCAATAAAAATGAGCCATGTGTCCACTAACATTAAGAGGTTATGACATGTGGTGGGTAGTTTTTTTTTTTTTAAATTAATAATTACATGGCATGATCCCCTAGAAATAGGGGGGGGGGGGGGGGGGGGGGGGGGGGGTTATATGTGCGGTTGAAATTGAGAGGTCACACCACGTCATCATACGTATGTGGCGTGACGGGCTCATTGAATAACTTCTCACTCACATGTGGTAAAAATTTTTTTTACTAATATACATGTATGTGTGCTATTCGTCATATTATATTGCATGTTGACACCCCAAACAAAAATATATGCTACTCTTCATGTTTTGTTGTCTTCTGACTAGCCAGCCTAAGCTCTATCATTGATTACTTACTTCATTCATTGCCGAAATAAATAAGAAATCTAAGACCTTGAAAACTAGCCTTTTTGAAATAAAATATGCTTGCCTACCTCTTTTCTTGCTCTAGAGCCTTCAAATTAGGAGAAAGCACTGCCTACGAAGCACTCCAATGGCAGAACTCTCAACGGCCAGAAGAAAGACTTCTACTGTGGCACCCTCAAATAAAAAAATATTCTGTTCTCTTGGTCACCCTAAATCATTTGATTGCTTTTCTTTCAACTCTAAACTTCAATTACATGTGTTTGAGAATCTTTTAGGATACAAGATTTGGATTTGGGTAGAATATCATTACCGTGTACAATTAGACCACTCATTGGGATAAACTCAACCAACCTCTCCAACCCCTCCCCCCACACACACACACACAAAAATACCCTCACATAGTAATCGCTCGGCTACCCCCGTGTGTCATTGTTAGATAGCTTACGTAAAACTCGGCACCCTAAAGGTAAACTCCTGGTTCCACCTCGGAGTGGAAGGCCCTTCCTACTTTGTACACAACTTTGGATATACCCAAACTCTTACACTAGAACTCTTTTAAGAGAGCTTTCAAACAATTCCATATGGGTAAGGCACATATAATCCACAATCAAGAAAATTCCACCAATGGAAACCTAACGAAATAGGTAGGTTAGTTTAATTCAGATTAAAAAAATGGTTACTTTACCATATCAAAGTTAAAAATTTACATAATACCCTTCTCCTCCAACCCCACCCCAACCACAAACACGTTTTTTTTTTGCTTTTTCTTCTTTTTAACAGCATTTCTTAAAAGTGAGTTAGATTTGTTTATAATGTGCTGATTTTCACAGGTTAAAAAATTATAATTTTTTTCATGGGCACATTTAAACTCTCACATGTACGCACCAACAATGGTATTAAGATTTTGTCTCTGGCAGAGGAGGTCATGTTTTAGTTATTTTTCTTAAAATCAATTGAGGTTTCTATATTTTCCAGTGTTGGGTTTTGTGGATCGAGCCTGGTTTCATCCAATAATTAAGTAGTTTGATATGTGGAGGAGATCGCTTGGAGCAGGGAGCCTCGCTCGAGCAAGGTGCCTTGTTGCTCGGGTGAGGATGGTGAATTATGTTCTGCTCGCGCGAGTCTGGGTTTTGCTAGAGCAATACTGGTGCCTCAGATCCAGTGATGTATGGACTGCAATTTAGGATTTATTAATTTGTTTAGGAATGATATGGGCCTATAAAAGGCTTGCTTTATTACTGGAATACAATAATCACCACCTCTCTTTAAACCATAGAGCAAAATAAAATTCAACAACTAAGTGGACATAGTACTCTATTTTTAGGTGAACCACGTGTACATATATAATTGAGTATTTTCATTGATATTTCGGTTTTTTTGCATCCCACAAATCTTGAAGGGGAATTTTGTTTCCACATTAAAATTCCTAACAACTAGTATTAGCGCTTTGAGGTTGCAGAAGAAGAAGGAAATATCAAGGTTGATAAGTTTGACGGAATGGACTTTGAATTTTGGAAGATGCACATCGAGGATTACCTTTTATCAAAGAATACTCTATATATATACCTCTGTTGCAAAAGAAATTAAAGGAGGTGATCAAGGAGGTAGGATGATTGGCCTTTGTTAGTCAGATATATATGCGTTGGGTATGGTCTGATTTGCGTTAGCCCATAACGTTACCTTCAATTCAATATCAGGAAGGAAAAGACCACGAGTGGTACCTTTAATTTAAGTACTGTCAAACAAGTATGAGAAGCCCTCGGCATCTAATAAAAGTATATATTTAATACGTCACTTATTTACCTTCAGGATGGGAGAGGGAGTTTCTGTGTGTCAGACCATCTAAATGAACTCAATTAACATCAATACAGCACAGTTAAGTTTAGTTAATTAACATGGAAATGGATGATGAGATTAGGGCTTTGCTTCTTTTGTCTTCCTTGTTAGACCGTTGGAAGGGATTATGATTGTAGTGAGGTGTTTCTAGGTAAATGCATTGGTGTCATCAGTCTCCAAGCGGGAGATTTTTGGGTTTTGTGGAGCCTGAATCCATCTAGCTAGTAAGTAGCTTGATCCAAGTGATGAGCAGATCACGAGGAGTAAGGAGTCCCTCTCCGGCGAACTGTCTTCTCACTCTGGCGAGCACTGTAATTAACATTCAAATCGCACGAGTCTAGGTTTCGCTACGGCTTCATTATACGCTTAGGAAAGAGTTATATTTGGGCTGTAATTTGTAAAAGGCTTGCTTTATCATTGTATTCTGGAATCAAATCTTATCACATCCTCTCTTTAGAGCATAATAAAACTCTGCTACTTGGTGAACGTAGCCTGATTTTGGGTAAACTAAGTTAAATCTAGGCATTTTTTTTGTATGTTCATGATTGTTTTCATTGCTACTTCAATTTTTCGCATCACTGTGACCTTGAAGGTAAATTTTTCACATCACAGTGACCTTGAAGGGAAATACCTCATAGGAGATCAATCTAATTTATTAATACGTAAAGAAAATGTTTATTGCTAGGACAAGACTTTAACAAAGTTCTTAAGGAACATTTCGCCGTGTTGGGTGTTGGATTGATCCAAGCGGTTCACACAAATAACATTACACACATGTATCAAAAAGCAAATGTGGAAGAAATATAAATAATGAGCTTTACTAAAAATAAAAATAAAAAAGCCAAGTTCAAATTTTAGTGGAAACAAGGTGGTAGGTACTTCACTGTTCATCCGGATTAGGTACACGCCAATATCGTGTATCTTTGCTCCAGACAATTGTAAGTCCTCTGGGTCTGATTATGTACTCCTCAGGAGTTTCCTGTTTGTATACATGAATGTCTCATAAAATACAAAATAAATTATAAAAAATTTAGTACGATCAACCTTATGAATTTCTTAACGAACGATATCGTACTTCACCACAAATAAGTTTAGGGTTAAATTACATTTTACGTTGGATCCATTTTTACTTTTATCCCATAAATTTTAAAATTGGACATTTACTAAAGTGAATTATTAATATTTCTCTCAAAATAGTCGCACATGAGGATTAAGTGAAAAAAGCAGTCTCACGTTAGAGAGTTTAAGCTTCAAAATTAACCCCATGTAGACAGTTATTTTCAAAATTAGTCCCACAAAGGGGTTAAGTATTAAAAATTATCCCACTTAGCTGAGTTAAATGATAACATTATCCTCACATAAGGGGGCTAACCCTAAAATTAACCTCACAAAGGAGGTTAAGCCTTAACATTATTGGCCAATTTTAGAATTTTATCAATTTTGAGAGAAATATTAGCAGTTTCACTTTAATCCGAAACCATGCGGGATTAAGAGTCCAGTTTTGAAGTACAGAAATAAAGTGAAAATTAGCATAACCATAAGGGAGTAAAAGGTAATTAACCCATAAATTAATGTGCATGAGTACTTCTTTAGAAAGTTAAATTTCATTAATTTATTTGAGGAAATTGTTTTTGGGGTGGAAGTTTGTTGTAAACTTATAAGCCACAGAAAGATGGGATTGAAGAAGAAAACGAGAGAGAGAGAGAGAGAGAGAGAGAGAGAGAGAGAGAGAGAGAGAGAGAGAGACAGAGAGTTTTTACCTTCTGTTCAGACTCCTTACAATTAGGGTCTGCTTCATGATGAGGAGTGTTTGAATTTGAAGCCATAATAGCACAAGCAAGTGGAATATCAAAATAGGAAGATATGAGGGTGTTAAGCCTTTAGTGTACGATGGATGAATACATATGCCTAACTATCTATATATAGGGTCTCGTATGATGATGCTTCTCTTGGTGTTCACTTTTAATTGGACAGAAAAATCATTTTCATTTATTAACGAACGTGCATGGCAAGGACCTCTTTTTCCATTTGAAATATGAGGTAGGTTTCTTCTCATAAATATATATATATATATATAATTTTGTATTATAAAGGTTATAGAATAACAGTGTGTGCACTTAAAAAAAAAAAGGTATAATAAAAGTCATACCACATCCTTCGAATAAGGGCAGTACTATAAATTTATAACACATACACTAAAGTTATTGGGGAACATTTATATATATTTTTGGTCGCTCTTAGTTTAAGAGAAATTCTGTTCGCACCCGTCTATTTTACACTTTACACCCCCTTACTTTAGACACCTACCACATGAATTAAAATTAAAAGAATTTACTCTTTATACCTGCCTCTATTCCAAAATAACCCTAGCTTAAAAACCCTATCATTAATTATTACTCTTCACACCCACCATTATCATTTATAATCACTCTCTTCATTTTCAAAGTAACCATAACCCTGTATATGTATACACGTGTGTATTGATGGTAAGAAGTTGGGAAGGAATTATTGTTCTCCGGATAAGAATAAAATTTCCAATTGTAACCAACTAAGAACCAAAAGAGATTCTCAGCGCAAAAAAAAAAGAAAAAGAAAAAGAAAAAGAAAAACAACCAAATGAGAAGAAAAAGAAAAGGACAGGGAATCAAAATAAAATGCTCTGACTTTTATGAAAAGAAAGGTGTCTATGCCCCTCTAAAAGGACGGTGGCAATGGATTATTAGCAAAGGCAACTTAGAAAGCACTAGAAATAATAAACACGTAAAGAATTATACCATTAATTGAATTTGAACAAAGTGAATACTTTTAAACTTTGAACATATATTTTGGGCAAGAGTAATACTATACTTCTTAAATTTTGAATCACAAATGTTTTTTGGAAATACAAGTGACAGTGAGCCCATTGAATTTTGTTTAGAGAATATTAAAGTGGTATGTACCATCATTATTGAAACTGATCCCATTATCACATGTATTTAAAAAATATTTGAAATCTAAAATTTGAAAACCATAGCATTACTCTTTGGGTATGTAATACCTGTAATTTCTTTTCTTTTCGTTAATAATATTAGCTTTTCAAATTTCTGTATTGGACCGGCTATGTTATTATATTATTATTTTAGTAAGGTGACGGTTTTGACGTATCTTAGGATTATTGATTTGACTATAGTAACCGTACCGACTTGACCATAATAGGATTTAACGTAGTCCCGTACCCGAACCCAGACATTAGAAACAATACATGTTTGCACGTAAATCGAGATTGACATATATACCGTGAAACTTATGCACGTAAATTGAGAAAAGTGGCACACAACCTGATATGGGCCCCACATGACCGGCCACATGGCAGCCCATACAATACCTCCTCCACATGTCACCCATACCCAAGCCACTTGTCTTGTACAAGGACACTTGTCCATGCATGTGTACACTAGCACATGCATGGAGACACCTATCACTACACTACCTCTATATAAACATGCAGATACACTTGTATGATACTTTTTGATCATCTATAATCTGCATATAGAGTTAGAGAGAGCTAGGAGATGAAATCTATGGTGCGATAAACGAAGTTAGAAGGAGAAGAACAAGGAGCTTTCACCATTGAAGTTGAATTCAAGCTTCCTAAGCTCAACTTCAAAGCTCAAGCTTAAATTTCAAGATTTGGTGAGTATTCTAACTCACTTTAGAACCTATATAGTATGTAGTAATGTTTAGCAAGTGTTTGATGTTGTATTTTGAGGTTCTATGCAACATGCAAGTCAATTTTCAAATCTGGGAAGCAGAAACTTCCAACAGAATGTTGTTTAGTAAAACGAACATTTTGAGCAGTTAAAAAATGGGAATGAGGCTAGGTTTTTTTTGTGGAGAAAGCTAACTCATATATCTACAAATAACTCTTCTATAGCTCAGTCTGAAAATCACTTCTTCATAGGTGAAATGTACATACAACGAAGTACTTTAAATCTGAGAAACAGAAACCTATAGCAGAATGTAGTTTAGTAAAATGAGTGTTTTAAGCAGCTCCGACATCTGAATTAAGCTAGGTTTTTTTGTGGAGAAATCTAACTCATTTATTTACAAATAACTCTTCTATAGCTTAGTCTAGATATCAATTCTTGATGGGTGAAATGCATGTACAACGCAGTGTTATAAATCTGGGAAACAGAAACTTTCAGCAGAACATAGTTTAGTAAAATGAACGTTTGGAGCAGCTCCAAAATTATAAAGAGGCTAGGTTTTTTTGTGAAGAACGATGACTCATTTATATACAAATAACCCTTCTATAGCCCAGTCTAAAAATGAATCCTTCATAGGTGAAATGCACATGCAACGCAGTACTATAAATCTGGGACAGAGCAGTCCGAAAATATAGAAATGTCTAAGTAAAATAAATATTTTGAGTAGTTCAAAAATGTAATTGAAGTTAGATTTTGTTTTACATGAAGATAATCCAATTATATACAATGTTCTAGTTTTTGAGTTTGATCTACAAATCAATTTATCATGCCCAAATAAATCATATCAATTCAGTCGACATAGTAAAATTAATTCCTGGCAGATTGTATAACTGCTTGTATGATGTGTTTATTGATGATGCTTGCTTTTCGGTACCTGTGTGGTTATGGATATCTTGTGCTATCACATAGATGAGTATGTTAAGGTTTTTGTCTATATGGTTATTGATATCAAATCCATGTTATAGATCTATGAGCTACATGCTATGTTTTTCCGTTGTCGCGAATTTAGTGTATTGACCATTAAATTAAAGTTCATACCCAAGCTTTTAGTATGTTGTACGACACGATTATTGCGTCGATAGCGATTGGGTAAGTTTCCATCGTAAGTATATTATAACAAAATAGAATGGCAGATGTATAACATAACTTCGAAAGTATAAATGAATGTAATTAACAAACTAAACTTCGGAACGAGTGACGCGAATGCGATCCAGGAAACGTACAGACTAGTTGTACTTGATCAGGAGCAGCGTATGTCAAGGATAAGTGTTGGATAGGTAAACCAGGCCACGGGGGCCGGGAGGGTAGAAAAAGGGATGTGTTGTTGAGTTGTGAAGTGGTGACTCTTGAGTATTCTTTCGGTTCTTCGTGACGAAAGGGATACGGTTAAAATGTGACTATTGTAAGTATACTTTTGGTTCTTCGTGACGAAAGGGATACGCGTAATGCTTTCGATTCTTCGTGACGAAGCGGTGATTCTTTGAGTAAAGATTCCTTTCGGTTCTTCATGACGAAATGGATGTTCTTGTACTTCGTAACGCTTTCGGTTCTTCGTGACGAAATGAATGTTCTTGTACTCCGTAATGCTTTCGGTTCTTCGTGACGAAGCGGTGATTCTTTGAGCAAAGACTCCTTTCGGTTCTTCGTGACGAAATGGATGTTCTTGTACTCCGTAACACTTTCGGTTCTTCGTGACGAAGCGGTGATTTTTTGAGTAAAGGCTCCTTTCGGTTCTTCGTGACGAAATGGATGTTCTTGTACTCTATAATGCTTTCGGTTCTTCGTGACGTAGCGGTGATTCTTTGAGCAAAGACTCCTTTAGGTTCTTCATGACGAAATGGATGTTCTTATACTCTGTAACACTTTCGGTTCTTCGTGACGAAGCGCTGATTCTTTGAGTAAAGACTCCTTTCGGTTCTTCGTGACGAAATGGATGTTCTTGTACTCTGCAACGCTTTCGGTTCTTCGTGACGAAGCGGTGATTCTTTGAGTAAAGACTCCTTTCTGTTTTTCGTGACGAAATGGATGTTCTTGTACTTCGTAACGCTTTCGGTTCTTCGTGACGAAGCGGTGATTCTTTGAGTAAAGACTCCTTTCGGTACTTCGCAACGAAATGGATGTTCTTGTACTCCGTAACGCTTTCGATTCTTCGTGACGAAGCGGTGATTCTTTGAGTAAAGACTCCTTTCGATTCTTCGTGACGAAATGGATGTTCTTGTACTCCGTAACGCTTTCGGTTCTTCGTGACGAAGCGGTGATTCTTTGAGTAAAGACTCCTTTCGATTCTTCGTGACGAAATGGATGTTCTTGTACTCCGTTACGCTTTCGGTTCTTCGTGACGAAGTGGTGATTCTTTGAGTAAAGATTCCTTTCGGTTCTTCACGACGAAATGGATGTTCTTGTACTCCGTAACGCTTTCGGTTCTTCGTGACGAAGCGGTAATTCTTTGAGTAAAAACTCCTTTCTGTTCTTCGTGATGGAGTGGTTGATGAAAGATGTTTTGGTTAATGAAAGACATTTTGGTTGATGAGAGATGTTTTGGTTGATGAGAGATGTTTTGGTTGATGAAAGATGGTTTGGTTAGCAAGAGATACTTTGGGTTTGTAAATGACGTCGGATGTTAGAAATGAATGGTAGTGGCATTAAGAACGTCTAGATGGGTCTCCTAAATTGTTTATATTCCTATTGAATATGTGGTCGGGTACGCTAATAGTTATAATTCGACGGAGAGAATGTAAAGATCCTAAAAGACATGTTGAAAGGTAGTAAATGGATTCTTATTGTGTTTTACTATATACGTTCCATTTGATTTAGCTTACTCACTCAGCTTTCATAAGCTGACGACATTCATGTCGCTGGATATTCCCATGTCCAGCTTATCCTGGTGAGGAGTACCCAGGTTATGAAGCTACGCAAGAAGGAAACATTGAAGAAGATTACACTGAAGATGACTATGGTTATGCTAGTTAGAGAGAAGACTAGTAGTTATCCTCTGTAAATGTTTTTGATTATAACCAGAAGACTTAGAATATATTTCGTAATAGTTTTGTAATGCCAAGAGCCATAAGACTCTGATGTATTTATAATGATGTATTAACTAGCTAAGTACTTTGACTTCTCTTTGTAATATATTCCAGTAAGTAAATGACGGTGTTATCCTATTATTATATCGTTTAGTTACTATTATTTGGTCATGGAAAATTCGGCACTGCAACCAGTCACGCGCCTCAGGGTCTAAGATGAAAATTTAAAATTTTTTCCATATTTTGGCTACGCCGGGGCGTGACAGGATTTTTGGTATCAGAGCCTTAGGTTAAGAAGTGTGCACCGATTGTCCTACACACTTAAGATATGAACCTTAAGATAGTTTTGTGATTAGCATGGTACCTTATTACCTCCCGGATGGATGTGGAGGACTTTTGGGATAGGATTCCTAATATCTAGAATTTTACTTGTAATAGGGTTAGTAGCCCATCTTTTGTGTATATAGTTGTACTCAAGCTTGAAACACGTGTTAGTAGACATGTATGCCTTTTCGATGCATTTGTTTTTGGTACCGTTGACCCTACTATGTATTTTTTTTATGTGCACGCTTTCTTATGTTAATAATTAGAGTTATTAATGATGACTAGTTTATTTTATATGATAATATGAATTCTTGGTATGTTATGTGTTGCTATTTATAACCCAGTTGTTCATATAGCTTGTATATATGGTTGGGATTGGTGAGTAACCAATAGATATTCATGTACGTACATAAGCACACTAGCACAATGGCAGGAAGACCAAGAAGAAATTGTAACGGAGGATCATCAGATCCTATTCCTGAAGGAATCGATCCTACTGGAATCTTTGGCGCATTTCTGCAGCGTCTGGACCATATAGGTAACAACCACGGTAATGGAAATGGCAACAACAATGACAATTTCCAAAGACCACCACCTCAGACACGCGACAGATTAATGGAAGGATTCAGGGCTTTGCGTCCTGATAGGTTCGACGACACTGGTGAATCCAGGCGAGCAGAGTAATGGCTAAGGGATATGGATCGTATCTTCAAATCAATTGAATGCCCCGAGACAGAGAAGCGCCGTCTCGCCACTTTCCAACTCACTTATGCGGCAGCCGATTGGTGGGAAGCCGAGAGAGCAACAATTGGAGTAGAAGCTTCAAGGAGGATGACATGGACTACCTTCTGGGAGAAGTTTTTGGAGTAGTATTTCCCCGAAGATGAAAACGATCAGAAAGAGAAAGAATTCATCGATTTGACACAAGGAAATAAGAGTGTAAGAGAGTACACGACACAATTCGAACGCCTGTCCCGCTTTGCCCCTCACATGATTGACACTCCTAAAAAAAAGATCAAGAAGTTTCACCGATGACTCAATCCGCACCTCCGGCATCTAACATTGGGACACCTGAATCAAACTTTCGAAGCTTTGGTCAGGTTGGCGGTAGGTTTAGAAAGAGATGGCTGCCAAGGCCGGAAGCAAATGGTACACCGACCACCCCTGCCAAGGAACGGACCACGAGAAAGACCTTTGACTCAGTTCCAAGGAAACAAGCGCCCATGGAACAGCGGCAAGAAACTAGGACCCACACTTCCCCGGGACAAGAACGTAGTACCTCCTGCACCACAAGTATCAACCACTACTACCGAGAACAATAGGGTTGGATGCTTCAAATGTGGGATCCTCGGACACATGGCTCGAGATTGCACAGTCCTCAGGCACAATTATCAAAATAATGTTATCTGTTATAACTGTGGCAAGAGGGGACACATGAGCAGAGAATGTAAGGCACCAAAAGGAAACTATCATGGGCCTACTACTCAAGGCCAAGCTGGTAAGGCTCGACTCAATGCTATCATACCTGAGGCAGCTGGCTATGATGAAAAGGAACAACAGAACTTGGAAGGTACACTCTCATTATATGCTAGTTGAGTTAAAGTACTTTTTGATACGGGTGCTACGATTTCTTTTATTGCCTTTGAGATCATACGACGATTGGGTTTAGTACCCCAAGCACTTGAGGTAGCCCTGAATGCGGTATCACCTTTGGGAGTGACCGTGAAGCTAGGAAAGGTGTGTAAGGACTGCACTTTGACATTGGAGGATAGGAACCTACATGCAGACTTAATTGTTCTGTCAATGATGGAATTTAACTTAATCTTAGGATTTGACTGGCTTACTAAGTATCATGCCAAGTTAGATTGTGCTGGTAAGTCAATTACATTTTTAGTACCTGGAGGTACACCCTTTAGTTTTCAATGCAACCCCACTAGTGATGCCTTTCTTACAAGTCGTTTAGCTGCTATGGAAACTACATGCTCAGATTTGACGATCGCTCAGATTCTGATTGTCCGAGACTATGAGAATTTCTTTCAGGACGTTTCCAGATTACCACCGAAGCGTGAGATCGACTTTTGCATTGAGTTAGTACCCGGAACGACACCGATATCCAAGGCTCCTTATCGTATGGCCCCAACATAAATGCTAGAGCTGAAGAAGCAAGTACAAGAGTTAAAAGATCTTGGATTAATTAGACCAAACACGTCACCTTGGGAAGCCCCAGTTCTATTTGTTAGAAAGAAGGATCGAAATCTTCGACTCTGTATCGACTACAGAGAGTTAAATAAGGTTACAATTCAGAACAATTACCCGCTTGCCAGTATAGACGATTTGTTCGATCAACTACAAGGGGCGACGACCTTTTCAAAGATTGACTTACGATCTGGGTACCATCAATTACTTGTCAGGCTGGAAGATATAACAAAAACAGCTTTCAGAACAAGATATGGGCACTACGAGTGCTTAGTTATGCCTTTTGGATTAACTAATGCCCCGTCGGTATTCATGGATTTGATGAATCGGGTGTTCAGACCCTTCTTGGATCAATTCATCATCGTGTTTATCGACGACATCCTTATTTATTCGAAGAATGATGAAGAACACGAGAAGCATGTAAAGATTGTACTTCAGACACTTAGAGAAAATTGTCTCTATGCTAAGTTCAGTAAGTGTGAGTTTTGGCTGAAAGAAGTCAAATTCTTGGGACATATAGTCTCACAGAACGGAATTTCAGTGGACTCAACCAAGACGGACGCAGTTTCTAGTTAGAATAGACCAACCAACGCATCGGAAGTATGAAGTTTCCTTGGATTAGCTAGATACTACAGGAGATTCATGGAGGGTTTCTCAAGGATCGCGTCTCCTTTAATCGAACTAACAAAGAAGGATTCAAAGTTTGAGTGGAAGGACAAGCACGAACGCGCCTTTTAGGAATTAAAGGAGAGGTTGACCTCAGCGCCAGTGCTAGCCATACCCAAGAGTGGTGAACAGTACACTATCTATAGTGACGCTTCATATCAAGGACTAGGATGTGTACTTATGAAAAATGGTCAGGTGATCGCTTATGGATCTAGGCAATTAAAGCCACATGAATTAAACTACACTACACACGATCTGGAATTGGCTGTAATTGTCTCTGCACTTAAGATTTGGAGGCACTACCTCTATGGAGAGAAGTTTGACCTGTTCTCAGACCACAAAAACTTGAAATACTTGTTCTCTCAAAAGGAATTAAACATAAGACGACGACACTGGATGGAGCTACTTAAAGACTACGAGTTTAATTTGCAGTACCGCCCAGTAAGGCAAATTTAGTTGCAGATGCTTTGAGCAGGAAACCCCAAAGGTTGATCGCCTCACTTTTAATCAGGGAATGGAAAGCCTTAGAAACTTTAACGGAATTTGACTTCCAGACTACAAGACCAGGTATTGGACGACCTTTTGGATGTCTTATAGTGCAGCCAACCCTCATTAACCGAATACTCGAAGCTCAAAATAAGGATGAAGGATTGAGGAAATGGTTTGAGAAGGCGAAAGTAAAGGATCCGACTGAATGGAATATTGGATAAGATGGGGGATTCAGATGTAAGGACAGGTAATGTGTACCCAACACAGATAATTTAAGGAAAGACATTCTGAATGAAGCACACAAGTCGAGAATGACCATACATCCCGGTGGAACCAAGATGTACAAAGACTTAAAAAGGAACTTCTGGTGGGAAGGCATGAAAAGAGAAGTCGCAGAATACATAGCTAAGTGCCCTACTTGCCAGTAAGTCAAGGCAGAACACCAACGACCTCCAGGATTACTACAACCTCTACCAGTCCTAGAATGGAAATGGGAGCATATCACCATGTATTTTGATATGGGATTGCCAAGATCTCAACAGAACCATGATGCTATTTGGGTAGTTGTTGATCGACTGACCAAATCAGCCCATTTTATTGCATATAATATGACCTATCCTGTTGAGAAGATGAGTCCACTTTATCTGCAATCGGTTGTGCGATTACATGGGGTACCAGTGTCAATAGTATCAGATCGAGATTCGAGATTCACCGCTGGATTTTGGGAGAGTCTTCAAAAAGCGATGGGAACATCTCTGAAGTTAAGTTATGCATTTCATCAACAAACTGACGGACAAACAGAAAGGACGAATCAAGTAATGGAGGACATGCTTCGAGCATGTGTAATCGATTTCGAAAGTTCGTGGGAAACTCACTTACTATTGGTTGTGTTTGCCTATAACAACAATTTTCATTCGAGCATAGGGATGGCACCATTTGAAGCACTATACGGAAGACCGTACCGATCACCTTTGTATTGGACTGAAATTGGGGATGGTAAACTATTGGGACCAGACTTAGTCCAGGAGACAAATAAAGGAAACAATACAGTAAAGGAAAGAATGAAGGCAACACAAAGTAGATACAAGAGCTATGCGGACAAACGACGTCAAGACCTAGAATTTGAAGTTGGAGATCATGTTTACCTGAACGTTTCCCTGGTTCAAGGCGTTGTAAGGTTTGGACAGAAGAAGGGAAAGCTATCGCCACGCTAGATTGGACCGTTTAAAATTTTGGATCGCATAGGAAAAGTAGCCTATAGGTTGGCATTACCACCCAAAATGTCGGGAGTTGATAACGTATTCCATATAAGCATGCTGAGGAAATGTCTTCATAACCCAGCACACGAGATCGACTTCAGAGATATCGAAATAAACGACAATGCTACATTCATTGAAGGACCTGTAAAGATTCTGGATCATGGAATAAAGAAGTTGAGAAACAAAGAGATTCTGTTGGTAAAGATTCAGTGGAAACACCATGACGAAAGAGAAGCCTCTTGGGAGCTGGAATCGAAAATGCGAGAGAAATTTCCTTTTCTTTTTAGTGCCTAGATAGCTCAGATTTCGAGGACGAAATCCTGTAATAGGTGGTGGAAGATGTAATACCTGTAATTTCTTTTCTTTTCGTTAATAATATCAGCTTTTCGAATTTCTGTATTGGACCGGCTATATTATTATATTATTATTTTAGTAAGATGAAGGTTTTGACGTATCTTAGGATTACTGATTTGACTATAGTAACCGTACCGACTTGACCGCAATAGGATTTAACGTAGTCCTATACCCGGACTCGGACATTAGAAACAATACCTGTTTGCACGTAAATCGAGACTGACACATATACAGAGGAACTTATGCACATAAATCAAGGAAAGTGGCACACAACCCGAGTTGGGCCCCACATGGCCGGTCACATGGCAGCCCATGCAATACCTCCTCCACATGTCACCCACAACCAAGCCATTTATCTTGTACAAGGACACTTGTCCATGCATGTGTACACTAGCACATGCATGGAGACACCTATCACTACACCACCTCTATATAAACATGCATATACACTTGTATGATACTTTTTGATCATCTACAATCTGCATATATAGTTAGAGAGAGCTAGGAGATGAAATCCATGGTGAGATAAAAGAAGTTAGAAGGAGAAGAACAAGGAGCTTTCACCATTGAAGTTGAAATCAAGCTTCCTAAGCTCAAATACAAAGCTGAAGCTTAAATTTCAAGATTTGGTGAGTATTCTAACTCACTTTAGAACCTATATAGTATGTAGTAATGTTTAGAAAGTGTTTGATGTTGTATTTTGAGGTTCTAAGCAACATGCAAATCAATCTTGAAATCTGGGAAGCAGAAACTTCCAGTAGAATGTTGTTTAGTAAAACGAACATTTTGAGAAATTCAAAAATGGGAATGAGGCTAGGTTTTTTGGTAGAGAAATCTAACTCATTTATCTACAAATAACTCTTCTATAACTCAGTCTTAAAATTACTTCTTCATAGGTGAAATGTACATACAACGAAGTACTTTAAATTTGAGAAACAGAAACCTCCAGCATAATGTAGTTTAGTAAAATGAGTGTTTTAAGCAGCTCCGAAATCTGACTTAAGCTAGGTTTTTTTGGGTAAAGCTAACTCATTTACCTGCAAATAACTCTTCTATAACTTAGTCTAGATATCAGTCCTTCATGGGTGAAATGCATGTACAACGCAGTGTTATAAATCTAGGAAACAGAAACTTTCAGCAGAACATAGTTTAGTAAAATGAACGTTTAGAGCAGTTCAAAAATGACTCATTTATCTGGGACAGAGCAGTTCAAAAATAACTCATTTATCTGCACTACAAGTATCAACCACTACTACCGAGAACAATAGGGTTGGATGCTTCAAATGTGGGATCCTCGGACACATGGCTCGAGAGTGCACAGTCCCCAGGGACAATTATCAAAATAATGTTATCTGTTATAACTGTGGCAAGAGGGGACACATGAGTAGAGAATTTAAGGCACCAAAAGGAAACTATCATGGGCCTACTACTCAAGGCCAAGCTGGTAAGGCTCGACTCAATGCTATCATACCTGAGGCAGCTGGCTATGATGAAAAGGAACAGCAGAACTTGGAAGGTACACTCTCATTATATGCTAGTCGAGTTAAAGTACTTTTCGATACGGGAGCTACGAATTCGTTTATCGCCTTTGAGATCATACGACGATTTGGTTTAGTACCCCAAGCACTTGAGATAGCCCTAAATGTGGTATCACCTTTGGGAGTGACCATGAAGCTAGGAAAGGTGTGCAAGGATTGCACTTTGACATTGGAGGATAGGAACCTACATGCAGACTTAATTGTTCTATCAATGATGGAATTTAACATAATCTTAGGATTTTACTGGCTTACTAAGTATCATGCAAAGTTAGATTGTGCTGGTAGGTCAATTAAATTTTTAGTACCTGGAGGTACACCCTTCAGTTTTCAATGCAACCCCACTAGTGATGCCTTTCTTACAAGTCGTTTAGCTGCTATGGAAACTAGAGGCTTAGATTTGATGATCGCTCAGATTCCGATAGTCCGAGACTATGAGGATTTCTTTCAGGACGATTTCGGATTACCACCGAAGCGTGAGATCGACTTTTGCATTGAGTTAGTACCCGGAACGACACCGATATCCAAGGCTCCTTATTGTATGGCCCCAACGTAAATGCTAGAGCTGAAGAAGCAAGTACAAGAGTTAGAAGATCTTGGATTAATTAGACCAAACACGTCACCTTGGGAAGCCCCAGTTCTATTTGTTAGAAAGAAGGATGGAAATGTTCGACTCTGTATCGACTATAGAGAGTTGAATAAGGTTACAATTCAGAACAAGTACCCGCTTGCCAGGATAGACGATTTGTTTGATCAACTACAAGGGGCGACGACCTTTTCGAAGATTGACTTACGATCTGGGTACCATCAATTACTTGTCAGGCTGGAAGATATACCGAAAACTGCTATCAGAACAAGATATGGGCACTATGAGTGCTTAGTTATGCCTTTTGGATTAACTAATGCCCTGTCGGTATTCATGGATTTGATGAATCGGGTGTTCAGACCTTTCTTGGATCAATTCATCATCGTGTTTATCGATGACATCCTTATTTATTCGAAGAATGATGAAGAACACGAGAAGCATGTAAAGATTGCACTTCAGACACTTAGAGAAAATTGTCTCTATGCTAAGTTCAGTAAGAGTGAGTTTTGGCTGAAAGAAGTCAAATTCTTGGGACATATAGTCTCATAGAACAGAATTTCAGTGGACTCAACCAAGACAGACGCAGTTTCTAGTTGGAATAGACCAACCAACGCATCGAAAGTACGAAGTTTCCTTGGATTAGCTGGATACTACAGGAGATTCATGGAGGGTTTCTCAAGGATCACGTCTCCTTTAATTGGACTAACAAAGAAGGATTCAAAGTTTGAGTGGAAGGACAAGCACGAACGCGCCTTTTAGGAATTAAAGGAGAGGTTGACCTCGGCACCAGTGCTAGCCATACCCAAGAGTGGTGAACAATACACTATCTACAGTGACGCTTCATATCAAGGACTAGGATGTGTACTTATGAAAAATGGTCAGGTGATCGCTTATGGATCTAGGCAATTAAAGCCACATGAATTAAACTACACTACACATGATCTGGAATTGGCTATAATTGTCTTTGCACTTAAGATTTGGAGGCACTACCTCTACGGAGAGAAGTTTGACCTGTTCTCAGACCACAAAAACTTGAAATACCTGTTCTCTCAAAAGGAATTAAACATAAGACAACGACGCTGGATGGAGCTACTTAAAGACTACGAGTTTAATTTGCAGTACCGCCCCAGTAAGGCAAATTTAGTTGCAGATGCTTTGAGCAGGAAACCCCAAAGGTTGATCGCCTCACTTTTAATCAGGGAATGGAAAGCCTTAGAAACTTTAACAGAATTTGACTTCCAGACTACAAGACCAGGTATTGGACGACCTTTTGGGTGTCTTATGGTGCAGCCAACCCTCATTAACCGAATACTTGAAGCTCAAAATAAGGATGAAGGATTGAGGAAATGGTTTGAGAAGGCGAAAGCAAAGGATCCGACTGAATGGAATATTATAACAGATGGGGGATTCAGATGTAAGGACAGGTTATGTGTACCCAACACGGATAATTTGAGCAAAGACATTCTGAATGAAGCACACAAGTCGAGAATGACCATACATCCCGGTGGAACCAAGATGTACAAAGACTTAAAAAGGAACTTCTAGTGGGAAGGCATGAAAAGAGAAGTCGCATGAACCAAGATGTACAAAGACTTAAAAAGGAACTTCAAGTAAAGCAATAGTTCAAATAAAATTTACTACATAATTCAAGTAATACAATAGTTCAAATAAAATACACTACATAGTTGAAGTAATACAAAAATTCAACTTGATTGGCCTCTATTGGCCATCCACTCATTAAACATTTGATTTGCCAGATTATCTCTCCATTCGCTCCATTGGTTAGATGTTTCAACAGTGTCAATGTATTCATCTCCAAGCTCAATGGGTTGCCAATTTGCATCCAACTCGTTCTCTAGTGGGTCAGTTGGCATCTCCCTTCTAATTAAGTTGTGGATAAGACAACAAGCTGTAACGATCCGGTTCTGAGTTCTAATTGGGAAAAAAGATGGGCTCCTTAGAATTGCCCAACGTAGTTTTAGGAGACCAAAACACCTCTCAATGACATTGCGTGCAGATGCATGCCTCATGTTAAACAACTCCTGAGGGGTTGAGGGAGCTGAACCATCTCTCCAAGTTGATAGATGGTATCTTTGACCTCTTTATGGGGCTAAAAATCCTTCACCATTCGTGTAACCCGCATCTACTAGGTAATAATAGCCTGTGTGTTTTTTACAAAAGTCTTATTAGAAGATTCATATTATTATTGTGCATAATTCAATTGATAACATTCATTATAAATACATATTCTCACCCGTAGGTACCCTAAGGCCATTTGGCCTTGTAACAGCATCACGGAGAACTCTAGAGTCCGCTGCAGAACCTTCCCATCCAGACAAAACATATATAAATTTCATGTCAGTTGCGCACACTCCTAAAACATTAATAGCAAGCTCCCCCTTCCTTGATCTATACCTTGGCTGGTCAATTGCAGGAACATGAACCCTAACATAAGTTCCATCTAAAGCACCAAGGCAATTCTACAATATCAAAATCATTTCAATAATTAAGTAGGTGAAGGATTATTATTATGTTCATTTTAAAAATTATAAAAAAAAGCTAAGTTTTGTAAAAGAAATACCTTAAACCATCTCCATCTATCGTCGGTACAATTCTCACGAATAGGATCGGGAGCTCTAAGTAACACAGTATGGAGTTTTAGAACCGCCTTCAACACTGCATTGATATGTCTACTGACTGTTTCACCCGAGCGAATGAAACGAAACTTAACGACACGGTTCTTAACATGATGTGCCAAAATGTGTAAGAACATGGCTACTTGTTCTTCCACAGTAACATGTCGTGTATCTTGTAATTGACCTATTGTACGTATCAAGGTACACAAGATTCCAAATGTGTTTCTATCCATTCGGAGTTGCTCCACACATACTATGTCCCCTCGATTAATCATTCTATCTAAGTTCTCCATTCGAGCAATTACGTTACGTATTCCCCTATCCCCAATTACTTGCCTCTTATACCTATGAATGGTCACAACCATTACCATGACCATCGAAACCAATTGAATAAAATCAACCAATCTTTCCTCAAGCACTAAGAATACCTCAACATCTTCCGTTGATATGTCCATGAAGAAAGCCTTACACATATATGAAAAACAAACAACATTTCAAACAATAGTTCAGTGTACAAGCAAGATTTCAAGATGTCCCTAGAGTTCAACTCAAAAAAAATTCCCAAGTTGTTTTGTTTCAATAAGTCCCTAGAGTTCAAATAAAAAAAAATACCCAAGTTGTTTTGTTTCAATGAGTCCCTAGAGTTCAAATAAAAAAAAATTCCCAAGTTGTTTTGTTTCAATAAGTCCCTAGAGTTCAAATAAAAAAAAATTCTCAAGTTATTAAGTGGTGTAAAGTAGTTTGAATTTTCCCAACTTGCAGGGCACAAAATTGACTTTGCTAAAAAGTATTATGATCAAATTAATATGAAAAGTGACTTTTGTTATGTTTTTTTTTTTTAACTTAGAATACCTGTAGTAGTACTATACATTTTCTTTGTCCAGAAAAACATACTCCCTTTATGCTAAAGAAATAGTGGGCCAAATTGGCTTCAAATGAATGCTCTTTGGGCCAAATTTCAACAATAATGTCATTATACATCTAAACCTCAGAAAAGATTCAGTGTCCAACAGTGGAAATGCTAGATATCTGATGCGGGAACAGAGTAATAACTTGACACTACATTCCATTTTTAGGCAATGAGTTTTAAATATTGTAGTAGTTAACCTATCCCGCATCTTAAATTCTTAATCATTGACCAGAAGTGTATTCATAATCCAATGCATGTAATGGGAGTTGAGATCCACAAGAGAACCACAATGCAGTAAGTTAGTAACACACGCATTAATGTACATACAGTCCAAGCAAGATGATAAAAAAAATTTTCGGATCAATGCTATGTTATTTACTTATATCACCTAACTGTTAATTGTTCGAAATTGATCTAATTCTTCAGATTCAGGCAGGGAATTTTTTTTTTGGAGCGGTTCACATATATTTGGACGTGCATTCAAGTATGTACTCATGTGAGGTATACCCAAGCATTGACGGAAAATTTGTATGGTCTGTCGACTTGCAATGAGCAATCAATATAACATAAAATGGGAAGTCATAAATCAAAGTTACAGTTTAAAGAAAAGACAAGATCCCAGCTAGTCAAAAGCAAAGCCTCATTATTCAAAATCTTTGAACCGCAACCCCTGTTTGGTTCCCAAGAAAAAGCTAAAGGAAAATGAAAGGCTTTCAAAATAAAGTTATTTTTAATCACACAGTGTTGATTCAACAATTTCTTCCTGTGACCCAAAATGATCGGATACAATTTCAAACGGCAGTTAAGCTCACACTTTGATGTCACTATTAAATTTCAAAACCCGAAATTATGAAAATTCAAGCAAATCAAAACCAAAATGAATGTATATGTTCTGTTCTAGGTGCATACATCATTGGTGGAATTAAGAACACTAAAAAATTGTAGATCTAACAACAAAACTCAAAAACATTGTAGATTTAACCAGAAAAACTCAAGAAAAATTGTAAATCTGTGATAGATCTGGTAATTAAAATCGAAAAAAAGAAAGGGTGGTAGTGCTTAGATCTGTGATAGATCAGACTTTAGGAATGATGGACATAGAAAAATATTGTAGATCTACCAAAAAAACCCTAGTTTATGAAAGCCCTACTTCAAAAATCGAAAACAACAAAGGAACACCAAATCTATACCTCAGTACCGACCCTATGTGGTGACAGTGAGCTCGGTGAGATGTTTTGCCGGCGTCGCCTACTGCAGCTGGTGACTATTTTGCCGTCGTCTGGTCAGTGAGAAGTTTCTCCTTTTTGTCGCCTCTACTTTTGCTCTCGTGAGTTCACCAAAAAAGTGAACGAAGTAGGGATTCTAAAGGGAAAAGTGGTATATATATGATAGGGGTATTATGGTACTTTGAACCAACAATCCCACTTACAGCTTATGACCGCGTTTTTAATACTACACCCCCCATGGTATTATTTTATCCTCCCTAGGGAGTATTAATTTTAACCACACATTACAATACCTAGAGTTAAATAATACTATAATAGTCCAAACAAACACAGTATAACCATGGAATGGACTATTTTAGTCCAATCCCTCTTAGTTATCCGCCAACCAAACGAGCCCTTAATGTCCCTTATTAATTGCAAAAATTAATAATGCATTTTGCTATTTTAAGCAATTAAATAAATGTCTAAAAAAACATAAATTATATGCTCTAAAATAACAAAAATACATGATAATTTACACAAAAGTTATCTTTGAGTCCCTTACAATGTACTAAAACACTGTATATTAATTACAAAAATTAATATTTTATTTATGATATTTTAAGCAATTAAAAATACGTACAAAACGCATCTTTAATGCTCTAAAATACCAAAAACTATGAAAAAATTTATCACAAAATTATTTCTAGTCCCACATAGTGTCCAAAATAATTAAATATTTTTCCAATAAAAATATGAAAAATATATATTAAGGATCGGGGCAGAGAGACGGACCTCCACTCTCCGGACCCATAGTCGTCGGACCAACGCCAACCGGAGAGTGGGCCCCACTCTCCTCAACGAGAGTGGGCGTAGGCAAACTCTAGTTCGTCTTTCCCAAAACAAAACCAATATGGGTTTTGGGGGCTACTCAACCCTCGTACTTTGCAAACTCATATCTCACTCGTTTTTAGTTGAAAACTTACAAATGTTATACCGTTGGAAAGCTCTCACGGAGTACTACAAGATCATACCAAAAACAGATCTATTAAACAAGTAAATCTTCCGAAAACAAAGAGCAAAGTTATGAAAAAATTTTATTTTTAACCCAAAATCGAATCTAGGATTTGCTATATCTCACTCGTTGAGATAATCAAGCCATGGGCTTTGTGGGGGGACTCTAGGGAACATATGGGACACAACCATATAAAAAATTCGGACTTTTATTGGAATTTTCACGTAGACCCACTTCAAATTCAATTGTAGAAAGTTTATGTCAAAAGCTTCACCAACCTTTAATGGCAGATTTGTTTTGGGTATAATACGGGTGAATCAACAACCTATAGACTCTGATACCAATGTAAATATGCATCAAACAAGCATATGGGTTGGGTAAAGGACATACCTTGCGGAATATACCCGATCACAGATCGTATTGGCGGCGTAGTTATGACCCCGGCAATAATACCCACGAACTGCTGCTCTTTAGTGCTTCCGTGTATGCTCTTGTGCTTCGAACGGGTCATGATAATGCCTACTAGAGACACCCCCTTTGTATCCACGCGCTAAATCCCAAGCTCTAGTGTGATTTGGCTAGAGAGAGAAAGTAACAAAAAAAGAGAAAGAGAGGGAGAGAGGGTGGCTGTCTTATTGTGTGCAGGGTTGTGTTTATGTGTGTTAAACAAATATATATATACACACACATATACATGCCCTAGGAATCCAAGTTATAATCCACATAGGATTTCTTAAACCCTAAGCTAAGTCCGTTGGACCCGGTCCATAGATTATGTGGGTAACCCATAACCACAAAAAATGCTAACAACTCTCTGTTTATAACATCTCATTTATACTGTCATTTTATTTTTTATTTCTATAATGATAAGATGAGAGAGAAGTTAGGATTCCATTTAATATCTTTTAAAAAGAGTCCTTCTATGTGCACCGAAAATTGCATATAAAATGTACACCGAAATGATCAAGGCCATTGATTTTTTGGTGGGTTCCACGCCTGCGCGCATGGGGCCCGCTGAAATCAATGATCATTTCAGTGCACATTTATGTGCAATTTTTGGTGCACATAGCATTATTGTTTAAAAATTTTATGGGGAAAATACCCTTTACCCCCCTGTGGTTACACCCATTTTCTCATAACCTCTTTGTGGTTCATTTTGTAACACTTAACCCCCTTGCACTACAAACTGAAGTGAGTGTAGACATCCCATTTTTTCGGCTAACAGATTTAGGAGGCCACAAGTATGTCAAATCTCGATGATTATAAAGATCGGATTTTCAGAGATTACCTCTAACTCTCAAGAAATCAAAGAAATAACCAAAATGCCTCTAAAAGCTCAAAACTCTCCGGATTGGCCCAGAATCTTAAAAATCATTCAATGTTGTTCAAAACAAAAAAAGGGATTTTAAAAGATGAATGTTTGAAATTGTAAGCTCCCAGAGACCCCCGGAAGTCCCGGAAGTTCCCAGAAAGTCTCCGTTGACCGGTTTGACCAAAGTTTGACCAGGATTTGACCAAAATCATCCGAATTCGCCCAAAAGTTCCGAGATCCATCCTAGATCATGTGAAAAGTCTTAGAATATGTTTTAAAAGAAAATCGGATAGAAACGTCAGTCTTTGGAGGCTCCCAGAACTTCCCGAAATTTCTTGAAAGTGCACTGTTTGACTGATTTGACTGCAAGTTTGACCAAAAATTGAAGTCTCATTTTTGACGTTGAAATATTTTTATCAAATGCTAGAGGTCAATAGCTTTCCAAAGGTATATCGCACATAATTTCTGGATCTAAAATGAATTTGTTATGAATTTTTGAAGGTAAAAAATGCGATTAATTTGACTTTTAACCCGAATATCGCAAAACTTTCCAAAGTAACCCAACTCCAAACTATTTGTTATGGAAAGTAGACCTCAATATCTTTCCAATGGTATATAACAATCTCAATTTGGATTTCATATGAAGTTTCTGTGAATTTTGGATGAAATAGGGTCGTTTCACGAATTTCGGGAATTCTGGGGGTTAAAATGCAAATTCTGGTCAACGGGGGGTCAACTGCTACGGCGGCACTGGCCCACTACCATGAAGGTAGTGGCCAAGTGCCGTGGCAGCACTCTGAGTGAGTTTTCATTTTTTTTGTAATTGTTTGTTAAATTTTGGGTTTTAATTCAAATTTTCAACAAATAAAACGACATAGTTTTGATAATCTGAAGATTTTGGACCAATTAGAGACTTTTTAAAACTCAAAATACCTCTCTAAGTTAGCCTATAAAGGAGACCCATTTGCTTCCATTTGGAGTAGAACTTAGAAGCCATTAGAGATATAGAGAGTTAGGGAGAAAGAGAGAGAGAAGTAAAGATTTTCTTCTTCCAAATCTAATCCAAAATGTGAGTTTTAATTAGTTTTCTAAAAAATAAACTTTTTTTTTCAAATTTTCAATCCATCTTCTTCATCTTAATTGAGTTTCCTATGAGTTAGAGAGTGATGTACTCACCTATATACACATATATGAGAGGTTGAATGTTTGTGGTTCCACCATTGAATATCATCTATTGATTTGTTCATTTGCTTGCTTATATACAATGTTCATCTATTCTTACCTCATTTCTTTTTTATTTTCTTTATTTACTTACTAGTTCATCATCATCTAGATGATGACATGAAGTTTGAGGTGAGTGAATCCTTATGGATAGTAGCTCTTGACCTAAAAAACATGTTTGATAGATGATGATTATAACCTCAATACATCCTTATGTATTCTTGAGGTTATTTCCAAAATAAAGCAAATCTTTCCAATAATCTTGGGGATTCTCTAGATGAGTTAGAGGTTGATATTAAAAGTGGTTTTAATCCTCTTTGAGTGTTGAAAATATACTTTCAAACCCCTATTTCAAAGCCCTCCTAAAACACCCAATATTTGGGTTACAAGAAATAAACCTTGTTTTCTCAAAAATCTTCAAAACAGTGAGTCATTTAACTTCAAAGAATTATTCTGACTTCAATACTCAATATATGAATGTAAGAACACTTGGAATGTCTTCCTAACTCATTGGAGAACACCCACGATTTTTGGATTGGCATGAAAACACTTGGAAGTTGTCCATTTGGACCCAAACATTCTCTCCAGATATTCTATTTTTGCTGTCACAGAAGCTTAGTTAACTTTCAACTTGTTTTACAAAAAACTTTTCCAAAAGGATTGGTCTTAACTCATTTTTCCCTTGAACTTAAGTGTCTTAGAAACCATTCTGTATAATATGGGCCTCTAGATATTTTGTTTCATTTTCTAAGAGTTTTCAACATTTCAATCGACAGTATGGACTCTGTTTCTGAGTAATCTCTATTGTTTTTATGATTTCTCTCAATCTGTGATAGTTATTGAGGATTAGCCTTTTGATTTATGTTCTAGACACACTAAGGATGATCTCCATTAAAAAAAACCATGCATTGAAAATATTCCTAACCCTACCTTTCATTTTCCACAAGATCAAGTCACTATTCTGTACACTATTCACAGCAAGCTTCTTTTACTTTCATTCTTTGATTTGATGCTTATATGCACTTCAAATTAGTTCATATCTTATGAAGTGGTCAATACTATAATTTTGCATATCCCATGATGATTTTCTTCATGCATTCATTCATATTGTAGATTTCTAAGTCACTTTAGAAAGTCCATGTACACAAACACACAACAACCTTTGCACATTCTAGGATCATACATTGCATCCATGCAAGATTTGGGTTTTTTGTGACTCCCAATCTAAGAAGATTATAAGGATTGAACTTGATCACATGTCCATGCTTCCCCTCGATCTAATCAACCTTTCTCATCCGTCCCGGGGATTGAGAGGTCTTCTTTTCTCAAAGATTAACATGCATCATTCTAGCTTGCTAAGCATATTTTGATTCCTTTGATTATTTGTTTCAAGAAAAATTCACGTCCCCTCCTAGATTAGGGAAACTTGATTACTTGATATGTGATTAGACGATTTTTTCTAGGTTTGTTTTGTGTGATCTTTCACTTTACATTGTGTGATACTTGGCTTAGATCTTATGAATGATATCTTATCTTTAGATCTTCCATTTTTAAGATTCTTATGTGATGTAATATACCTATCATAGTATTAATTGTTGAACCAAACATAGTAAAAGATGATTATTTGGATGCTAATTGAGGCTCGTCGAGAGACGGGGCGAGTTGAGGGTGTTTTAGTCGTGACAAAGGCTCCTTCCTCTCTCGTACCAAAACCCCAAGCCAAGTTCTTTGGTTATGAAAGGCCGGTGCCCTTTATCCGTTTGGGTGAGTCAAAATTAGGTTTCTTGGTTCCTTAAAGAGCAAATGGTGACTCTGTATCTGTTTTCAACAAACCTTCCTTTCCTTCTTGTTTTCTTCAAAACAATCTCAAACCAAAACAAAAAGAGTGGATGAGTGATTCCGCGTGTCCACAGTGAGACTGTTAACTTTTCTAACGGCAATCCAACTTCAGTCATTAGTACAGAGGGGTTAAGTGTTACAAAAATTAACCGCGGGGGGTTATGAGAACATGGGTGTAACCATAGGGGGGTAAAATGTATTTTTCCCGAAAGAGTATGTGTAGGGGCATGGGGGTATTAACGTCATTTCCTTTTCTCCGTTATAAAAGTTAACAGTCTCACTTCAGTCCGTAGTACAGGAAGGTTAAGTATTACAAAATGAACCACAGGGGGTTTTGAGAAAATGGGTGTAACAATAGGGGGGTAAAAGGCATTTTCCCCTAAATATATATTAGGACTGATAGAGAGAAGTTAGGGACGTAAGGTGTAGGAGAGGAAAAAAAGAGAAATTATAGTATGTGATGTTTGTTGGTGAGTTTATTGGGGACCTTTGGATGAAGTTGATCCAAGGATAGAGAGTTTGTATGTTTTGGATTAGGGCCAAGATCCAAAGTTAACGAAAATATTAATTTTGAACCTTTGGATCAATTTTTGGAAGGTACCACAACTTCCTCCAATATAAGATATATATATACACACAAATAATATGAGGAAATGAACGATTAGGTTTCACCAAATGTTTGGTTTGACATGAATGTGCTTGAACCAAAGTCCCAAAAAGGGTCCTGCATATGTTCTTGATGACTTTTAACACATTAGTTATACACGGCCAAAAATTGGACCATAGTAGGGGGGACTACAGTTCGAATACATTTAGTTTTATTCTTTCTATTTTGCTCACCCAAAAAATGGTTCACCAATGCTCACCTAAGTATCTCATTGGCCAATGCAGTAGGACCAATGTTTAATCCTGGGTTCCACTGCATTGGCCAATGGAATGCTTGAGTGAGCATTGGTAAACCATTTTTGGGTGAGCAAAAGTATTTTCTTCTTTCTATTCAAATTCTCAACCAAGTTACAGCTCATGGACCAGAATTGGATTCCTCTTGCAAATTGTGGTTGAATCATGTTGGAAAAAAGTTGTGTCTCATTTTTATTTATGGAGAATTCAACCAAAAAGAAGAGAATTTTAAGGGAAACATAAACATTCAAATATATATACACTTTTCTTCATTAATGGACTATTTGAGTATGACTGTGATATCTCCCCGTCGGTTGGGTTACCAAAACGTGGTTGGCCTATAAGGCACTACAAGGTAGCCACCAGTTACATACGTTGTGTAGAAGCTGTTAGTAATACGTCTTAAAACTAGTCAATGGTTGGAAGAGTATTTTAGGAATATTACATGCATTAACAATCTCATTATTTTTAAATGGCAAGTTAATTATTTGTCGTGACAATTATTGTTGTTTAAAAAAAATTTATAATGATAATTATTGTTTGTCTAATCTTCATGATAAGTTCATAGAATTAAAATTGAGAAAATGTATATTTAAAGAGTTAAGAAAGAAGACCTTATACTCCTCGTTAACTTTATTTTTAAAATGTTCCTAGTCACAGAATTATTAAATTGAGCATTGAATCATCCGGCTAGACTAACACATGTCATGTTTATTTTATTTTATAGAATATAACTAGTCTTAAGTCATCGATGTGAGAATACTGGAATTGATATATGAGTGCTTGGTTAGAGAACAAGTTCACTAGTGACAAATTGCTCGAAAATTAGTGTGACAATTCAGCTAATTTTGGTGTAGTGACTGAACGTGATTGTAAAGAACATCTAAATGTAGTTTGCTTATCTATCACTGAGTTGTTCTTATATAGTTACAGTAGTACGGGTGATCCTTAGACCTACGATATCATGGTTTCCTTATGTTTGGGTTGTTGCAATTTATCAGTCCTAAGTGTTTATGTTTTCACAAGAAGAGTATTCAAGTATTGTTGGGTGTGTTGAGTAGCACATAGAGCCATGTGAATGTATAAAAAGGAATCGGTCACTCTCAAGTAAAGAGAGAGAATGTCCTACGTGACTTCTCAAATAACTCAAGTTAAGTTACTTAGCCAAGGCAAGAAGACAAATAGAAAAGAGTTTTGTAATTTCACCAAACAAGGTAATACTCATTAGATTGAGAACATATAATTAAATCATGGTTTGATAAATATGTCTATTACCCAAAATATTTAATTGAGACATTGTGTAATAGAATGATTGAATGATATGGTAACTGTTAGAAAGGTTCACTTTTTTTCAAACTATTTGGGGTGTGTCATGACATGATGCTAGGTGTCACTCATGACTATTAGATGCCCAAAAAATAATATATTTATTATTTTCAATAAGGAAGAATTAGAAGGCGTTCCAATTTAATATTAACTAGTCGATACCCCGTGCTACGCACGGACTGCAGTATAGTTGAATGATTTTGGAAATAACTTGTTGTCCAAAAAGAAAATAAGGCAAGATGTAGAAATAACTCATAGCACATTACATGTATTAGTGACGCCGACATTGAATGGTAATCATAAAGGTTCATAACGATGTCAGTAAAATAAAGAATAGACTGAATGTGAAAGCACATTACAACAAGCATGTATTGTAAACTGAAAAAAAACTACTTACAACGCAACAGTTGCAAATTTTACAAAGACCAAATAGGTTACAACTCACAAAGTTTGACCTGTCGAATTCAAAATCCATAATCCATATTTCTCAAGGTATATGCACAATAAAATGTAGATCAAATACAACCACAAAAGATGGGAATTGGAAATTTAGAACGTCTAACACAACTCCTCTGTTTCAGTCACATTTACATTTTGGCTGTGAACCCTATTTGGTCTTCTAAATCTCAGCAGGATCCGAATATATATATATACAAGAAATCATCTCTGCGTCTTTAGTAGTGGCCAGCTTAAAACTAAAACTATAGTAGCAAATAAAGTTGAGATGTCCAAACAACTTCCAAATATGAATTAAACCAACATATATTTGCCATGTAAAACATAAATTATTGGTCAAACAGCAAATTGAACTCAGTCATTAGAGCATTGAAGAAAACAGAGATCTGCTTGAGAGTTTTAGTTAAAGTCTAATACCTTCCACCTCCATGAATTGAAGGAATATGTATATTAATTTGATATAGGTTTATACTAAGAACAAACATAGCATAGCCCCTCAACCACAACAGTCCAATCTGCAAGGATATCAAAAATGAGTCCTTTTTAAGAAAACAACATTTAGGAAATAGGGAATAAGTTACCTTCTTTTCCTCAGTAAAGTTGCAAACCAAATAGTCTTAACACTGGTCACCTCTTTTTTTTTAAATGTTAGAATCATGTGCCAGATTAATGGATGTCCCCCTTTTCTGCGTTTCATCAGATCTCCTTACTCTCGCATAGCAATGTCATAATGGATAGCAATTGTGGAGCTTAACTTGTAGGTGAAATACTTAAACCTTGCTGAAGTCAAATTGGCAATTTGGAGTAAGCAATCAAAAGTTGCATTTAAGACAAAACAAAGACAATCATCAACAAAGAAAATGCAATACTTTGGTGCTTAAAAAGAAGTATTACATATATACATAGCTTGAAACTTTAGATCATTATGTAGTACACATGTATTTGCAAAGTATCTCCGTCGGATACAAATCATCCGCTCTTACTTCTTGGGTACTCAGCTGGAAAATGAATGATACATCAAGACTGTCATACCATCTGACCCATTCCAGTTTACTCAAAACATGCTTTTTGTGAATTAGCACAAATATAGAATCGATACCCATCATTCAAGAGAAAACATGTAGACATCTACTTATGTGCAATTTTTCTAAGAGAATATCAACCGATTAACGGAACTCCTAATGTGTCACTTGTACAAAATTATCAAACAACTCAATAATAAATTTCATAAGCCACTTTTAAAAAGTTACATAGGGGCCAAACTAAGCCTAAGAGCCCCTTGATTCAGTAAAAGCTCCTAAATATTACTTCTACACACTTGGCCGACAACTGAATATTAATATATTATGACTTCGAAATATATTCTTAATTTTTTGAGTTTAATTTTTTAATAGAAAGTAAAAGATGCTGAAAAACCTTATTATGTGAGAACTTTAATTTAATGAGAGGATTTTTCTCACCCAAAATTGGCTCACTCATTGGTCACCCAAGTACCCTATTGGGTGAGCATCTGACGTCCACCATTTTTTATGCGCAAAATGGAAATAAACAAAATATTGAAAAATGGTGGATCCCACATACTCACCCACTGGGGTGCTTGAGTGAACAATGGGTGACCAAATTTCGGGTGAGCAAAAATGTTCTCTAATTTAATTTAGCCCACTCACACTTTATTCATAAATAGAATACAATTCCAAAAAATGCTCAAGACTTTCCCTTAACATATTAAAGTCGACAGTTTCAAATTTTTAACTAATTAGGCGAATTGTTTTGAAGACAATATGTCTTTAGCAAATACCCAGAACACTTTACGGAACAAAGAAATAATCAAAAAGCCTATTAGGAATACAAACAAACACCTGTCGTGCAACCTCCTGGAAACTTATTGGTACGGGCCTAAGAACCCAAAAAACAGAACATCAAAGCATAAAATTACATCAAACTGAACCAAAACATAGAATATTAAGCACCCAAAGTCACAGACAGATATGCAATCACCAAGAAATTGCCTAAAGAATGCATCTCAGGCCATGCATATTTATGTGTGGATTGCCATGTATGTATTTATATCTATACAGTAAACAATACACACATGTTATCACCCAAATTATAGTTAGTCTGACCCTAAAAAAAAATTATAGTTAGTCTGCATATAATTTTGCGGCCTATAGTCTCTAATGCCCATGAAATTACCAGGAAGAATTAACAGAGTTAAGATATAGATATGGAAAGAAAAGCTAGGCATAAATTAACAGGTATTGCAATTAATTAAAAAAGAAATAAACAATTCCTCGTAGGCAATAGTCCCAGATGATGTCCATCAATCAACAGATGAGATATAAAGAGAAGAAAGAGTAGACTACATGTATGTGTGTATATATATATATAGAGAGAGAGAGAGAGTGTATGTGTGTGTGTGTGTGTCTGTGTACGGAAAAGGTACCTTCTTTAAATTTCTGTAAAACTTGTTATAGGGGTGGGTTTCTTCTGTGTCTTCTTATATACATACATGATACACACTGAAAGAGGAGGAACATTAATTAATTGTTGTAAATGTGGATTGTTGGATGCATGAGGAGAGGAGCAGGCATGGGAGAGGAAAGGTTGACGAGTCCGAATTTGGGCCAGATGAAGTTAATTGTATATAGGTTGAAGAAGGAAAACATGGTTTGCTGCAACGTTGGATGTTTTGTGAAGAGAGAACTTTATGATGTGGCACAGTTTGGAAGCTTTTTGCTTCACTCTTTATATATATAACTAGTCGATAACCCGTGCAATGCAAGGGAAAAGAAAATTTGTCCAAAAAAATAAAAATAGAAAGAATATCTTTGAACAAAAAGGATAAAAATAATGATATTACATTAATAAAAAATAAAGAAAGAAAAATGCTGGGAAAAATCAATAAAAACAAAGCAACTAATTGTATAAGGGCTTGAAACTACGTTGTTCATGTTAACAATTTTAGAGACAAAAAATGCCTTCAAATGAATCAAATGGTCCAAACAGAAGGACAAATTTAGCTTGTAATACTACATATTACAAAGTACGAACCAGATAGCATTACTCAAAGTACTAACCACCCACATGGCATTCCATTTCTCTTCTTCACCTTTATAAACAAATGCATGCTTATATCTCTATCCGTAAGGACTATTTGGTAACCATAACATTACTCGAACTACTAACCACAATGGTATTACATTTCCCTTCTTCACCTTTATAAACAAATGTATGCTTGTTATGTCATATATACACATAGATATTCACCTTTATAATTAACAAATGCATGCTTGTATCTATATCCATTAGGACTATTTGGGAACCACAGCATTACTCAAAGTACTAACCACAATGACATTACATTTTACTTCTTCACCTTTATAAACAAATGCATGCTTGTAACTATATACTTAGAGATATAGTTGAAGTAGCCTCATAATAACCACCATGACCTACCAGAACTTACACAACAATCATTATTGAAACCAAAAAAAAAAAAAGGATTACAGAACCTTAAAGAACACATTTGCCGCAAATCATTGAACAATTGGAAGTCCACCATAGCAATAGCACAAAGCAGCCTCTCAGAATTTATCCAACGCATTGTGATATGCCAAAAACAGAAATTAAGGTTAGAGATAGAGAATACCGTTGTTGAAGCCTCCCATTCTTTTGGTATGTGAGAGTAAATTAGAGAGAGGGAGAGAGGTAAACATTTAATCAAAAAATTGGCTACTGAGAGAAAGAAAGTTGAAATGCAATAATATGAACCTACAATCTAAAATTTCAACAACTCTAGAGGATTTCAAGATCCCAGAAATTGAATTTCAATTTGTACCAATAGACAATTTCACAAACACAAAGAGGACCACTGTCCACATCACAAACACAGAGGTGCAGGAAATTTTAACTCCCTAGTTTGGAAAAACCCATAAATGAAGCTCAACATCAAAGAACAGTAACAATTTCAAAATGATTGAAACAAAGAAAAAGGTCATACACACATACATATGTGTGTATATATATGTGTGTGTATACACACATATACATGTCAATGTGATAAAATTAAGAACCCAGAAAAGTATCCATAGTCATTTCAAAGATATTCTCATAAATAAAGCACAAAAATAAAACATACCTGCTTTTAAGAACTTCAAACTCTGAATTCTCTTAAACCCAATCTACAGTAGAAAAAAACCAAAAACCCATAAAACAAAAGCATCATTCTTTCGCTCTTCAAACCCAGTTCAAGCACCCCCCCCTAAATGAAGAAAATATATACATCTACATACATATATGATATGTATATATCAATTATGTAATAAGGGGTTTAGATGGAGTAGTTTTTATCAAATGAACCTAAAAGTGAATTCCCATCCCCAAAACATGCCGTAATGCATTAACCATCTCTGCCTTGTAATCTTCGTTGTGTATTGAGTCTATATTGTTATATACATATAATACATATCAAAGCAAATCCAACGAACCCAAATAGAGAATTGAAAGTCAAAAACTAAAATAACCCTTCTATGTGTGGATCTAGGCAAAAAATGAGTTCACAAAATCATAGTAGCCACACATTGCGTACTACAAGCCTTCAATTGAAACGAAACCAAAAGTATTTTCTTAGTCTTTCCTGTTTATGGAGGCACTTACTTGAAGTGGCTCAACATTCTGGCACATCTACACAGATCTTAACAACTTCCTCAATCTCTGCAAATTCTGATTCATTGCATCACCCCGTGACGGTTCGAGGTCTTCAAAGGATGGCGGAGTACCTTGAAAGCCAAGAGTGAGGATTTGGACTATTCCTGGAGGTGTTTAATTTATCTTGGAAGTCACCTAAATGAAGAGGCGTAAGTTTTGAGGAGAGGAGGCGAACGGATGAAGCGTTAAGGCTGGGAAGCGCAAGGAGATGGGAAAGGGGAAGAGACTTCACAGAATTGGAAGCCTTAGGGCTAGGAACGTTTTGCAATGCCACGTAGGATTTTTAATTGAAGGTGGAGGTGGCCACATAGGATCCACGTGGCAGCATGTGGAGAAGAATTTGGCCTTGAGTTATATATATATAATAGATAGATTTTTGCTTCACTCTTTATATATATAATAGATAGATTAGAAGAGGAGTTCTAATTTAATATTAATTAGAAGGTGCATAGCTTGAAATCTACAAATATGAGAATGCGGGCGTGCCAGACAATTGTCTTCTTGAAATGTGAACAATTTGACAGAATCAGATAAGTAGAGAGACAGAGGAACAAAATCTCTCCAAATAGGTTCCAATTGCTTTAACCAGAGATTAGATACTTAAAATATGAGAAAAATTGAGGCTGGTAAAAGAAAGAATAGAAATAGATTTCTATTAAATCCTTTACAAATAGGGTTCAATCAGAAGTGGTAATCTGTCTTCTAATTGGTATTTAGCAACAAATCTACTCCTAAACCAAGTAAGTAAATTGGCATTGGAATTAAATGACAAAGGAAAGAAAATAGTGCTATAAAAATGCAAAGTTTTTGGTTGATTGGGGATCCCCTCTTCTCTATCCTTCCAATCCTTTAAATATATCGCAATGACTATAACCGCTGCCCATCAGTTGAGAAACTGCCCAGTATATCCACAATTTGGGTATAATGGGTTTTCGTCCATAACTGCTCACATCACGATCCCTACATCAAATGTAATTTGGGTATAATGGGTTTTCATCCATAACTGCTCACATCACGATCCCTGCATCAAATGTGTCATTGATCTGCTCCAATATAATTGCTAATGACCGCTTTGCCATCAGCATGGCATACGCAATGAGTTATAGAGTTAATTATATTACATAAACTTGCTCTTTCCATCAGTCTGCTTTCACGCACATTCCAAGTGTAATTTGCATTGGATTTAGTGGGCCCACTTTTAATTTTTATTTTATGGTAGAAACAATGCTCCCCAACATCCCTTTCAAGTAAAAGCGCAACCCATCACTTGAAGGGATGTTGCTAATTGTCCCACCAAATCCAAACAGATTAACCCCATTAAAGAAGTCATCAACATCTTTCATCTTCATAACTGCCATTTTCAAAAGTGGTGAGATAGCAGCCCAAGAACAAAGATACCCTTTCTTGAAAAGATGCTGATTTGACCTTCATTAATGTTGATTTGCATCGTTATATCATCCCATCCCAATTTTTACAGAATTCCAATTTGAAACTGTCATGACCCATCCCGTTATGTGTGGAAATAGGACATGTGGCATGCCACCGAGGCTCATCCAATTCATTCAATAACTCTAGCAGCGGAAAAGAAAATTAAACAAACTTTTTAAAACAAAGTTCATTTTGGAAGAAAAAAAAACATTGAACTATGATTCCGTAAAATTCGTATCAATTTCATTTAATTATATTTCAAATTAACCATAAAGTGTTATTAGGGACCCCAAATGTACCCTAAAAGCAAAATTGAACATTTCAATATTTTCCGAAAAAGGTACTTCCTTTGTAAAAACACTATTCACGGACAGCCCAATTTTGCCTTTTTTTTTTTTTTTTTGAAAATGTCGCAAACATGACAAAACTCAACATACAAATTCTCAATCATTCTAAAACTTTAACAAATGTATATAAACATATTAGACAACATGTCTAAGATTTGAAAACATTAACAGAACGAGTCAAAGACTCATTTGGATCAATTCTCATAAGTGCTACACAAATTCATAAAACATGAAATTCAACGTGTTAAACATCAAGACGCGAACTCAAGAGTTCCAAGTCACTTCCAACCAACTTAAAAAGTTTTTCAAAAGAATATTACATCAACTCAATAATAATCCAGAGCTTCTATGATTCGGTAACAAAAATGAATACCCCAATTCCTCCAAATGATCCTAATGGCCTCATCCCTCGTATTCCATCTTTCCTTTCTTCATACCTGCAATGGAGTAAATCTTCATTGCTGAGCTATTTGTTGAGTGTACAATCTAAACATTTGCATATGGGCAATTCATGCTTTAAACATCAAAACACCTCAAATCAGTCTCTAGGATGAGTGGTACGCTTTCATCCGGTAAAGAAATCGATGCCTTGGAAGGCACACCTCTTCCACGCACCCCGTACACTGGTTGGGCCTTCCTCCATACCAGGTACCGTGTCTTGATTGCGCCTTCCTCCATAACAAACACCACACAATCAATATTATAATCCCCAAACTTCAAGGAATTTACCCCCAGATGAAATTTCACCAAACCCCCATTTGGCCCAAGTAGACACATAACATGATCACATAGACAGTTATACATGCTTTTCTAACACTTTCGCGTGCATAATTAATGGGCCTAATTAATACATGAATTTTGCCTGGATCACAAATTCATACACAATATCCAAAGCATCCAAAATTGTCTATATAACACAAGTTCAGAATCCATACCCCGAGCAATCATCCTCAATCATCCTATAACTTTGAGGAAACCACTAGTAGCCTAATTAAACGTTGGATCTCCAATTAGGAGTGATTCCTATAAGTATTTACATGTTTTTTTTTTCAATTTTCATAAATTAGATTTTCGAAAAAACTTAGCCAAACGAGGGCCTAAGTGGTATCAAATTGTAGCTCTTACCTCGAGGAGCTCGAATATGAAATTTGGTTGAAAGCTAACGGCCGATCGGTCGCTGTTTATTATCGGGAAGATCGCAGGATCAAATCTCATTTCTCTCTTCTCTCTCTAGATATTTTGTAAGTTTGGATGATGATGAAATCTCATCCACTACAATATACATAGGCACGACTCTCACGAATTATGTTTACCTCCCCACGAGTTCTCAAAACTTCTAATTAATTCCTCAAATGTCACAAGCGTCCATTTATGACTTCACGAGTTAAAACTAAAATTTATAAAAGTTTTCATCTAGGTTCTGTTTGGGTCGAAAATCACGTTCCGAAACTAATTTCGTGGAATCTCTAGACCACCTACCTTTTATGCCACGCATCACTTATGTTCTCACCACAACATTCACAATGATCTAAGATAGGATCAAACTACCAAAAATTATACAAAAATAGGTATAATTATTATTCATGAAAATTAGGTAAAGTCAAATAACATTTAAAATCACATAAATGTAATTTACTCATGTCAATCCCTCATTGATTATCAAATCTCTGTGTTGTCTATTGACACTCACAGTTGACCCATGTCAACCATTTCCACAATTATTAATTAGCATTAATAATTCACAATAAATCCATTTTGCATTTTAAAATAAATTGATTTCCCGGGACGGGTGTGACAGAAACCAACACCATTTTAGGAAATTTCAATTTAAAACGAATTCCAATTCTAAAACCCTTTCGTTTATCTTTATACCTCTGCTACTTAAACTCGTGCCAACCCCTTTTGGCATTGCTCCTCTTATCATCATCTTCTAAACCCTGAATTCTCTCCCTACGTCTTCTAGAACCAACTCTCATGGCCGAAAATCCCCCAGAATCTACCTCATCTCCCAGCACGGAGGAGATTGCCATTGATCCTTCGTCGTGAGCACAAGAAGCCTTGAAATAGTTTCACAGCGTTGCTTTTGAGGGAATAAGTCTACTGGTAATCAACCCTCTCTTGATTTTACCTCCCCTATTCTCGGTCTGAGTGTTGACCAAGATTTTATCCTTCCTATAGTTTCTAAACTCTTTACTCGTAATGGCCTATTTCTATCTGAGCACCTCAGTCCCCCACTACATAGATGGAGTAATAGCAACGATATACATTTTTGGCCTTCAAAGCCCTTGGTGGAATGGTTAGCTTGGGTGGCCAGAGTCACTCCCCACAAGCTGGATGCATGGAAGAAGCAAAACATCCATGACTTGATTCAATGGTCCACGATGCCCCTCGTCGCGCTCGGGTTCTCAGAACAACCAGCTGTCAATGCCCGCCTTTTTGAAAGTAGGTGAAATGCAATGAATTTTTATTGGGAAGTGTGAAAAGAGTAAGGTAGGGCCCATTTGAAATGTTCAGAGTCACCACCTGATATTTGGGTGTTAGGACCCCTATGAGGACGATAAAGTCATCTTCAAATTCATTACTTTTGATTTTGAAAAAGTGGAGCCCTTCGAAAATAATGACTATGAAAAAGTCGTGCAAAAACCAAAGATCTTTCAAAAAATGGGTTTGGGGATTCGGTTATGTCGAGGAAAGGTGTTAGGTACCCTCAAACATCCGTGGAACACACGGTTGCTGGGTTTAGTGGTTTTTCATTAAAATTGGGCATTTTGATTGAAAATAAATTTTAGAAAATGACTAGGACGGAAAATAGTGATGGGTATGGCCGCAATCTTTGAGAGTTACTTATGTATCCGGAGACGGGAATCAGGCCAAACTTAGTTTTGACATTCATGTGTGGGAGTGTATGTATGATTTTTTTTATAAAAAAAAAAAGTAAAAGTGGTCACGTTTGACCAAGCACGTGTGATGTAGTGATTTAATAAGGAGTCGGTGTAACTAGGAACTTTAACCTACATAGTATAGTCCAAGGTTTTAACCTTTAGAAAGTGATTGAGATTGAAATGAGATTATGCGAGTGAGTCTCAAGGAAGTATTTTTTTTTTGTACTTTTCTATTTTTTAATTTTTTTTCTGTCCTATTATTCCTACATCGGAAGTAAGGACTGGTGCCAAAATGACTGAAAAGTGTACTGGAAGTAAGGGGCGGTGCCCTAATGACAGAAAATAGTTTTTTTTTTTTGCATTTTTTTATGCCGGAAGTAAGGATCGTTGCTTGTGGACACGCGACCTCTGGGGTCCACCCCCTTTTCAGGTTTCAGAATTTATTTACCTTTAAAATATTTGAAAAAAGAAAGTCTATGAAAACAGATACAGAGTCGCCACATGGTCTTTATGGAACTAAATAATCCAATTTTGACTCACCCAAACGGATAAATGGTATGGGCCCATGATAACCAAATAACTTGACTTAAGATTTTGGTATGAGAGAGGAAGGAGCCTTTGTCACGACTAAAACACCCTTATCTCGCATCATCTCTCGACGGGCCTCAATTAGCATCAAATTGATCATCTTATACTATGTTTGGTTTGACAATTAATACTATAATAAGTATACTACATCACATAAGAATCTTGAAATGGAAGATCAAAAGATATATAAGATATCATTTATAAGATCTAAGCCAAGTATCACACAATGCAAAGGTGAAAGATCACACAAAACAAAATTAGGAAAACTGTCTAATCAAATATCAAGTAATCAAGTTTTCCTAATATAAGAGGGGACATGGATTATTCTTGAAACAAATAATCAAAGAAAATATGCTTAGCAAACTACAATGTGTGCATGTTGATTCTTGAAAAAGGAAGAACACTCATTCTCAGGATGGATGAGAAAGGAAGATTTGATCGAGGGGAAGCATGAACATGTGATCAACCTCATTCCTTATGATCTTCTTAGATTAGGAGTCATAAAAACTCCAAATCTTGCATGAATGCTATATGTGATCTTAGAATGTGCAAAGTAATGATATGCTTGTTTTCATGGGATTTTGTAAAGTGATTTAGAAGTCTAGAATATGCATGAATTCATGAAGAATATTATTGTAGGATATGTACATAAGTAGTATGAATAACCTCCTAAGGTATGACTCAATTTAGAATGCATGTGAACATCCAATCAAAGAATTAAAGTAAAACATGCTTACTATGAATAGTGTCTAGAATAGTGAACTAATTTTGTAAAATCCATCCAAAATACTTACAAAGCTCTAATAAAAGAGGGGGAAATTGTGTAAAACCCTTAATGTGTCTATTAAACAATGTAATAAACCAAACTAAAATATCTATCACAAATTAAGAGAAACAAATCAGGATGTACACATGACTCCGAAACAGGGACTGTACTGTTGACTGATTCTGAATGATTTTTTTATAAACATCAAAGCAAATCTTATAATGCTCAAAAGATAAGCAAAGTTTTATAACACATTGAAATTCAAATAAAAAAATAGAAAAAGCCATGTTATATGATGAAAAACATTCGAAATAATTGTAAGAATTCAGACTACAATTTGTGGCAGAAAAGACAGATTATTAACATGAATTTATAAAATCCAGGAAAAGCATTTCTACATTTCTAAAATTGATGAGGAAAAATCAAGGCAAACTGTGATGTATTAAGAAGGTTTTCCAAGTAGTTTCCTCAAGTATGTAATCCAAGATAAATGTTTGAACTTCAGTAGCTCACTGTTTTGCATCACTATCAAGAAAAATCCATTTAGTTTTTGGAAAAGAGTTTGAGATTTTGAGTGGGGGCTTGCAATAGATGCTCAAATCATGAACTTAAACAATTGATCGAGTAGATGAAGTAACCATCTAGAACAACCTCTTAACACTTGAAACCTCAAGAACTTGGAAGAAGAAGAAATCAAAATAGAAATGAGGTTGAGAGAGAGATGATCCAAATGACAAAGGAATCAAAGTAGAAATGAGATGAGGGATAGATTATGCAAATGAAAATGAACAAAAATATAATTGGGGGTTGAAAAAGAGATTATGCTAGAATTAAATGAAATCAAAATAGAAAAGGGGTTGAGAAGGGGAAATCCATGTATGATAAAGAAAAATAAAAATAGAAATGGGATTAGAAAGGAAGAACAAATATACAATCAATGATTATCAATGGTGGAACCACAAGCATTCAACCTCTCATATATGTGTGTATGTGGGTGTATATTGCTCTCTAACTTCTAAGAACTCATAGTAATGATCAAATGGATTGAAGTAATTGTGGAAATAAAATAAAAACTCTCATTTTTATGGTTGGAAATATAAAAAAACCTCTCTTTTCTTATCTCTTTTTCTCTCTTTTCCTATCTTCTTCTCTATTTCTTTCCCTAAGTTTCCACTAAACACCTCAAGTCCCCTTAAAATGGAAACCAAATGGTCACTTTTATAGGCCAACTTGGGGAGGTATTTTGGGTTTTGAAAGTCTCTAATTGGTTTAAAATGTTCAGAATATCAAAACTATGTCATTTTGTTTATTGAAAATATGAATTTAAACCCAAACCAAAAATTACAAAAAAGGGAAAATCCCTTAGAGTGCTGTCGTGGCACTCGACCAGTGCCGTCGTGGCAATCAGCCCCCCGGTTGACCAGATTTTGCATTTATGGCCCTAGAACTCCCAAAATTTACAAAACGACCCTATTTCTTCTAAGATTCACAGAAAATTCATATGAAATCTAAATCGAGCTTGTGATATACTATTGGAGAGGTATTGAGATCTACTTTCCATAAAAAAAAAATTTAATTTTAAGTTGGGTTACTTTGTAAAGGTTTGCGGTATTCGTGATAAATTCGATTTGATCCCCCTTTTCACCTTCAGAAATTCATAATAAATTCATTTAAAGTCCAGAAATTATGTGTGATATATCGTTGGAAAGCTATTGAAGTCTAGTAACTGATAATGATATTCTAATGTCAAAAAGGTGACTTTGACTTTTGGTCAAACTTGCAGTCAAATTAGTCAAATAGTACATTTCTAAGAAATTCTAAGAAGTCCTGGGAGCCTCCAAAGAGTGACGTTTCCATCCGATTTTATTTTAAAATATACTTTAAGACTTTTCACATGATTCAAATTGATTTTGGAGCTTTTGGGCGATTTCAGAAATTTCAGTCAAATTTAGGTCAAACCTTGGTCAAACTGATCAAACAGGAACTTTCGAGACTTCCGAGAGACTCTGGGAGCTGATGTTTTCTAATATTTCTCTTTTTAAAGTACTTTTCTATTTCTTTTCAATGACATCGAATAATTTCTAAGCTTTTGGGCCAATTCAGAGAGTTTTGGGCTTTCAGGGGGTATTTTGGTCATTTTTGCAAATTCGTTGTCTTCTTGAGAGTTAGAGGGGCAATCTCTGAAAATTTGATCTTTTAATCATCAAAGTTTGACATGCTTGTGGCTTCCTAAATATGTTAGCCGACAAAATGGGGTGTCTACAATTTGCCCCTCTTTGGCATGAACTTGCAAGGCAACACGTGTCGCAAGTGAGTGCCAAAGCCGTTAAGAGATAGAACTTTTGGAGGCTAAGGATTTAGGATAAAAACAAGTACGTTGCGAAAATGCAAGAAAAAGAAACCAATGCTGAGGCTAGTGCTAGTCGTACTCTGCGTGAGCTGTCTATGTATCCCAATGGGAATCAGACCAGGACGTAGTTTGGGGCACAAAGAAACAAACACATGTAAATACACAACAATCAGGCAGATGCTATGCGGGGATGATGCTATGTTATGATGAGCTAAAACGATATGTGTTGTGCCTGATGTTGTGTTCTAAAGTGCTTGTGGTCCTAGTATACATGTTCTTGTGTATTTTCTACTCTTAAAGGGCTTGGTGATCTATGCTTCGTTACGACTAATAGATTTATGAGGGATCTCGACTCAGAGGTCCTACCCATGAAAAAGCATGGTGCTCAAAGTGATATTGCAGTGCTCAAAAGAGTGCTTGTGGTGTATTTGCCACTCCTAGTGGCTTTGTGATTTGTGTGTGTCGCGACTGATGGGCTATGTGTCATGTTATGCCCAATTTGTTGTGTTTGGTGAGTGAAGTGACCCTCTAGACTTGACTCGTGTTCCTCTTAATCAAGATACTATGGACTCGGTGACTCTTAGATTCTCAGCAGTGCTTCTAAAAAATGATGATCTTCAATTCTCAATGACACTTATGTTGTTCCTCAAATCTTCAACGGTGCTTCTCAATGCTTCTTGATTTTTGATGGTGCTCTTCAATTCTCAACGATACTCCCTTAACTCTTCAATGATGCTTCTCAACTTTTCTGATGTTCGTCGATGCTACTCCACTCTTCAGTGATGTTTCTCAACTCTTCTGATGTTCCTTGATGCTCTTCCACTCTTCAACGATGCTTCTCAACTCTACTGATGTTCCTCGATGCTCCTCTACTCTTTCAACAATGTTTCTTAACACTTCTAATGTTCCTCGATTCTCCTCCATTCTTTAACAACTCTTTCGATGTTCCTTGATGCTTCAACAATACTTCTCAACTCTTCTGATGTTCCTCGATGTTCCTCCACTCTTCGACGATGTTTCTCAACTCTTCTAATGTTCCTCAATGCTCTTATCTACTCACAAGGTGATCAAAACCAACTAAGTCATGAAATTGCACATGAACTTGAAAATAGATGATGATCATAATGATCTAGAGTTAGATTATGATAAATCAAACACATGCAACTCAATTTTATAGATTATATATTTATATATCAAAATTGTATGTGAGTTGTAATACTCACAAAGATTAAAGTCAAGTAGATTATGAAATTTATGGTATCTCAAGGAAAAGATGAAAGTTATGATGATCATGAACTAAATATTTTTAAATCAAGCACATGCAGCATAATTACTGATTATTACATGGATAGGAACATATTATGTGTGAGTTGTAATCCTCATAATGAAATCAAGATGAAATGGATGATAAAATGTTGGGAAAGATGATGATTAAGATGATGTTCTTGAACTAGAGCTCCAAATACTTGAAGAAAACTTCAATGATTTAGCAATCATGGCTTCAAGAACTAAAGAGGAACTCTAAATATGCAGCAAAATGATGATCACAAGATTGGATACGCTTACATGTTGAAGAATTGAAGATATGGAAGAGAAATTTATAAAATCTCTATAGAGCACTCTCTCTCTAAAGCTCTATGTATATTCTCTCTGTTTTGTAAACGTAAAATACAGAAAATGGCTTGGTATTTATAGAATTTAGGACCCCAGGGGCATAATAGTCTTTTCATAACTTTTAACCTCGAGCGCTCGGGTTTGGAAAGTTAAGAAAGGTTTGTTTTGTAACTATTATGAAATGGATGTTCACACATGTAATGCCAAGCATTCTCGAAATCTGATTTATACATATAGAAAAAATTAATAACATGTATCCAAAAATTACATTATAGATAATATAAAAATATATATACGGGTGTTACACCTCTCGACCACTTGTAAAAGAATTTCGTCCCTGGAATCTGAGCTAACTTGTGTCAAACAACACTGGATACTTAACGGGCATCTCAGACTCCAACTCCCATGATGCTTCCTCTACATTGTGGTGATTCCACAGAACCTTCACCAATGGAATCTCCTTATTCCTCAGCTTCTTGATCTCTCTATCAAAAATCTGCACCGATCTCTTTTGATACGATGCTTTGTCATTCACTTCTATGTCTTTGAAATCGATCACATGTGGCATAGTGCCCTGGTGATACTCCTTCAGTATACTGACATGAAAGAAAATAGGGACTCTTGACACCTTCAGTGGTAATGCTAGTCTATAGGCAACTTTGCCCACGCACTCCAAGATCTCAAACGGTTCAATATAGCGAGGTGACAACTTCCCTCTCTTTTGTCCAAACCTCACCACTCCTTGAGTCGGAGATACATTGAGCAAGACATGCTCTCCCTCATTGAACTCCTTGTCTTTACGGTGCAAGTCTGCGTAGCTCTTGTGTTGGTCTTGTACTATGTTCATCTTCTCTCTTACAATTACAATCTTCTCATTGGTTTCTCGTACCAAATCTTGGTCTAGAAGCTTGCCATCTCCAACTTCTGCCCAACACAATGGCAATCTACAACGTCTTCCATACAACGCTATGAAAGGTGACATTCCTATACTTGAATGGAAGCAGTTCTTGTAGGAGAATTCTATTAACGGCAAATGAGTCTCCTATGAGCTTTCAAAGTCTAGCACGCAAGCTCGAAGCATATCTTCCATTACATGGTTCATTCGCACTGTCTTCCCATTGGTCTGGCAATGAAAAGCAGAACTCAGTCTCAGCGAAGCTCCCACAGCTGTCTGAAGACTTTTCCAAAACTCTGCTATGAATTGAGAATCTCGATCTAACACGATGGTGACTGGCACACCATGCAGACGCACAATCTGCTGTAGATACAATCAGCTCAATTTCTCCACTAAATAAGTCATATTGTAAGTTATAAAATAAGCCGACTTAGTGTGTCTATCCACAATCACCCAAATGGAATTATGGTTCTGCTGAGATCGAGGCAGTCCTACCACGAAATTTATTGTGATGTGTTCCCACTTTCACTACGAAATTGGCAATGGCTACAACAGTCCCATAGGCTTCCGGTGTTCTACCTTAACTTGTTGACAAGTCAAGTATTCTAAAACACACTTGGCAACTTCCTTCTTCATGTTTTCCCTCCAGAACATCCTCTTTAGGTCATTGTACGTTTTTGTCCCTCTTGGATGTATAGTTAATCTCAATCTGTGCACTTATTCCAAAATATCCTTCCCGATATCATCTATAGTAGGCATAATAAGTCTGTTCTTGAATCTAAAACCTCCGTCATTCCCAATACTCTAATTGGTTAGATCCTTGGCTATCATTTTGTTGAACTACTGGCATAGTTCCACATCTCTCTATTGAGCCTCTATGATTCGGTCGACGAGCATAGCTTGAACTACCAAGCATCCCAAAATCCTTCCTTCCTCTGCTTCAACGGGCTAAACTCCAAACTCTGCCATTGTCTTAAGAGCTTGCCACTCTCTAATCATAAGTGAAGCAAAAGTGCTGTGAGGTGTAGACACCCCATTTTGTCGGCTATCAGATTCAGGAGACCCATAGCTTGGTGGTTCACTATGATCGTAAAAAGACTCAAAAGGATTCTCGGAAGTCAGTTCTATCTCTCAGAATGCTCAGAATGACCAAAATGCTCCTGAAAGCCCGAAAACTCCCAGATTTGGTCCCAAAGTTCTGAAAACATGCTATGTCGTAACAAAAGCAATGAAATGAGTTTTTGAGAGAAATCGAGTGAAATCGTCGGCTCCCAGAGACCCCCGGAAGTCTCGGAAAGTCCCCGTTGACCGGTTTGACAAAGGTTTGACTAGGTTTGACCAAGGTTTGACCAAGTTTGACCAAGTTTGATCGAAATCGTCCAAATTCACCAGAATCATTTTAAATCATGAAAAAAATTGTTAAAACAAGTTCTAAAAGAAAATCGAGCGAAAACATCAGCTCTCGGGAACTCCCGGAGGTTTCCAGAACTTCCCGGGAATCCCAGGTTTGACCAGTTTGACCAAAATTTGACTTTGGAACCAGGGCGCCGAAACAATTTTCAAATATTTTTCATGGATACTAGAGGTCAATAGCTTTCCAACGGTATATCGCACATAATTTCTGGATTTAAAATAAATTTACTATGAATTTCCAAACGCGAAAAAGGCGATCAAATCGGCTTTTATCGCGAATACCGCAAAACTTTTCAAAGTGAACTATCCCCAAACTATTTTTTATGTAAAGTAGACTCCATTACCTTTCCAACGGTATATCACAACCTCAATTTGGGGTTCGTATGCATTTTCTGTGAATTTCGGACGAAATAGGGCCTTTTCGCGAATACCGGAACTTCAGGGGGCCTAAACAGTATTATCTGGACAAAGGAGGAGCAGTGCCGCCGCGGCACTGGCCCACTGCCTTCGCGTCACTGGCCCAGTGCTGCCGCGGCACTCCCCTCCAGAACAGTGTAATTTTGTAATATGTTTTGTGGTCCCATTTTGATTAATTAAAAGCCAAAACGACATAGTTTTATGATTTCAGATGTTTGGAGCCAATGGGAATACTTTCTAAATCCCAAAACCACCCCAAGTTGGCCTATATAAACACCCCATTACTCTTCATTTTAAAGGAGCCAAGTGCAAAGCTTGAAATGTTATAGAGAAGAAGAGAGATAGAGATAGGTTTAGAAGAGAGAAAGGGAGCTTCTCCCAAGTTTCAGAAGTTTTGCCCCCAAACCCGGAGCCTACTAAGCCTTGGTGTCCTTATCCGAGTCATCCACCACATCACAGTCGCAAACACTAGCACAACACTAGCCCACTCGGAGTGGCACACCCCACAGCACCTGCTCACACTAGGATCATAACACTAGACATGATAGGACTCATGACACAATTCATATCACATCCATGCATTGCATATCACTCTTATAGCATAACATCCGCCTGTCTTGTTGTGCACGTGTGATTTGTTCCTTTGTGCCCCGAACTACGTCCTGGTCTGATTCCCCTTGGGATACGTAGGCAGCTCACGTAGAGCACGACCAGCACTAACCTCATCATCCTTACATCTTTTGCAACGCTTTTATCCTAAATCTATAGCCTCCAAAAAGTACTCTCTTCAGAGCTTTGGCACTCGCTTGCGACAAGCGTTGCCTTGTAAGTTCATGCCAAAGAGGGGCAAACTGTAGACACCCCATTTTGTTGGCTATCAGATTCAGGAGACCCATAGCTTGGTGGTTCACTATGATCGTAAAAAGACTCAAAAGGATTCTCGGAAGTCAGTTCTATCTCTCAGAATGACCAAAATGCCCCTGAAAGCCCGAAAACTCCCAGATTTGGTCCCAAAGTTCTGAAAACATACTATGTCGTAAGAAAAGCAATAAAATGAGTTTTTAAGAGAAATCGGGTGAAATCGTCAGCTCCCAGAGACCCCCGGAAGTCCCGGAAGCTCCCGGAAAGTCCCCGTTGATCGGTTTGACCAAGGTTTGACTAGGTTTGACCAAGTTTGACCAAGTTTGACCAAAATCGTCCGAATTCACCAGAATCATTTTAAATCATGAAAAGAAAAGTGTTAACACAAGTTCTAAAAGAAAATCGAGCGAAAACATCAGCTCACGGGAACTCCCGGAGGTTTCCAGAACTTCCCGGGAATCCCAAGTTTGACCAGTTTGACCAAAATTTGACTTTGGAACCAGGGCGTCAAAATAATTTTCAAATATTTTTCATGGATAATAGAGGTCAATAGCTTTCCAACGGTATATCGCACATAATTTCTGGATTTAAAACGAATTTACTATGAATTTCCAAAGGCGAAAAAGGCGATCAAATCGACTTTTATCGCGAATACCGCAAAACTTTTCAAAGTGACCTATCCCCGTACTATTTTTTATATAAAGTAGACTCCATTACCTTTCCAACGGTATATCACAACCTCAATTTGGGGTTCGTATGCATTTTCTGTGAATTTCGGACGAAATAGGGCCTTTTCGCGAATACCGGAACTTCAGGGGGCCTAAACAGCATTATCTGGACGAAGGAGGAGCAGTGCCGCCGCGGCACTGGCCCACTGCCTCCGCGTCACTGGCCCAGTGCTACCGCGGCACTCCCCTCCAGAACAGTGTATTTTTGTAATATGTTTTGTGGTCCCATTTTGATTAATTAAAAGCCAAAACGACATAGTTTTATGATTTCAGATGTTTGGAGCCAATGGGAATACTTTCTAAATCCCAAAACCACCCCAAGTTGGCCTATATAAACACCCCATTACTCTTCATTTTAAGGGAGCCAAGTGCAAAGCTTGAAAAGTTATAGAGAAGAAGAGAGATAGAGATAGGTTTAGAAGAGAGAAAGGGAGCTTCTCCCAAGTTTCAGAAGTTTTGCCCCCAAACCCGGAGCCTACTAAGCCTTGGTGTCCTTATCCGAGTCATCCACCACATCACAGTCGCAAACACTAGCACAACACTAGCCCACTCGGAGTGGCACACCCCACAGCACCTGCTCACACTAGGATCATAACAGTAGACATGATAGGACTCATGACACAATTCATATCACATCCATGCATTGCATATCACTCTTATAGCATAACATCCGCCTGTCTTGTTGTGCATGTGTGATTTGTTCCTTTGTGCCCCGAACTACGTCCTGGTCTGATTCCCCTTGGGATACGTAGGCAGCTCACGTAGAGCACGACCAGCACTAACCTCATCATCCTTACATCTTTTGCAACGCTTTTATCCTAAATCTATAGCCTCCAAAAAGTACTCTCTTCAGAGCTTTGGCACTCGCTTGCGACAAGCGTTGCCTTGTAAGTTCATGCCAAAGAGGGGCAAACTGTAGACACCCCATTTTGTCGGCTATCAGATTCAGGAGACCCATAGCTTGGTGGTTCACTATGATCGTAAAAAGACTCAAAAGGATTCTCGGAAGTCAGTTCTATCTCTCAGAATGACCAAAATGCCCCTGAAAGCCCGAAAACTCCCAGATTTGGTCCCAAAGTTCTGAAAACTTGCTATGTCGTAAGAAAAGCAATAAAATGAGTTTTTAAGAGAAATCGGGTGAAATCGTCAGCTCCCAGAGACCCCCGGAAGTCCCGGAAGCTCCCGGAAAGTCCCCGTTGATCGGTTTGACCAAGGTTTGACTAGGTTTGACCAGGTTTGACCAAGTTTGACCAAGTTTGACCAAAATCGTCCGAATTCACCAGAATCATTTTAAATCATGAAAAGAAAAGTGTTAAAACAAGTTCTAAAAGAAAATCGAGCGAAAACATCAGCTCACGGGAACTCCCGGAGGTTTCCAGAACTTCCCGGGAATCCCAGGTTTGACCAGTTTGACCAAAATTTGACTTTGGAACCAGGGCGTCAAAACAATTTTCAAATATTTTTCATGGATACTAGAGGTCAATAGCTTTCCAACGGTATATCGCACATAATTTCTGGATTTAAAACGAATTTACTATGAATTTCCAAAGGCGAAAAAGGCGATCAAATCGACTTTTATCGCGAATACCGCAAAACTTTTCAAAGTGACCTATCCCTGAACTATTTTTTATATAAAGTAGACTCCATTACCTTTCCAACGGTATATCACAACCTCAATTTGGAGTTCGTATGCATTTTCTGTGAATTTTGGACGAAGTAGGGCCTTTTCACGAATACCGGAACTTCAGGGGGCCTAAACAGCATTATCTTGACGAAGGAGGAGCAGTGCCGCCGCGGCACTAGCCCACTACCGCCGCGGCACTGGCCCACTGCCCCCGCGGCACTGGCCCACTGCCCCCGCGGCACTCCCCTCCAGAACAGTGTATTTTTGTAATATGTTTTGTGGTCCCATTTTGATTAATTAAAAGCCAAAACGACATAGTTTTATGATTTCAGATGTTTGGAGCCAATGGGAATACTTTCTAAATCCCAAAACCACCCCAAGTTGGCCTATATAAACACCCCATTACTCTTCATTTTAAGGGAGCCAAGTGCAAAGCTTGAAAAGTTGTAGAGAAGAAGAGAGATAGAGATAGGTTTAGAAGAGAGAAAGGGAGCTTCTCCCATTGATTTTCTATAAGAAAGTGAGTTTTATTCTTGTTTTTTTTCATCATCCTTCTATATACTTCACATTCAAAGTCCACTCCAACCCTCATTCTTGAGCATTCATGAGATAGGAAGCTACTTTCATGTCTAAATGTCAAAATCTATGAGTGAAACACCAAGCTACAAGTCCAAAATCACATTGATTATCATCTATTGATTGCTATTTACTTGCTTGTTTATATATATGTTCATCCCTTCTTACCTCATTTCTTTTTATTTTTCTTTATTTACTTACTAGGTCATCATCATCTAAGTGATGACATGAAGTTTGGGGTGAGTGAATCCTTATGGATAGTAGCTCTTGACCTCAAAAACATGTTTGATAGATGATGATCATAACTTCAATACCTCCAAGGTATTCTTGAAGTTATGCTCAAAATAAAATAAATCTCTCCAACAATCTTGGAGGTTCTTGATGATGAGTTTGATGTTGGCATTTTAAGTGGCTATAATCCTTATTGAGTATTGAAAATATGCTTTCAAAACATCTATCTCAAAACCCCTCTCAATCCCTCTCCTTTTGGTTTCAAGAAACAAAATCTTGTTTTCTCCAAAATCTTCAAAATAATGAGTCAAAACAGTGAGTGAGCTGAGTTCAAAGATTTCTCTAGAACTCAATACTCAACATATGGATGCAAGGCCACTTGGAAAGTCTTCCTAACTCATTGGAGAACACCCATGATTTTTGGTTTGACTTGGAAGTACTTGGAAATGGTCCATTTGGACCCAAACATTCCTTCCAGACATTCTGTCTTTGCTGTCACAGCAGCTAGGGCCACTTCCAACTTGTTTTACAGAAAAGATTTCCAAAGGGGTGGTCCTAACTTATTTTTCCCTTAAACGTCAATGTCTTAGGGAACATTCTGTATAAAATGGGCCGCTAGATCATTAGTTTTCATTTTCTAAGGTTTTTCAACATTTCAGTCGACAGTACGGACTCTGTTTCTGAGAGACCTTCATTGTTTATATGATTTCTCTCAATCTGCGATATCTATCCAAGATTGGCCTTTTGGGTTGTGTTCTAGACATAATAAGGAAGATCTCCATAAAAAATCATGCATTGAAAACATTCCGAACCCCTCTTTTCAAATTCCCAAATATCTAGTCACTATTCTGTCCACTATTCACAGCAAGCACATTTCAACTTTCATTCTTTGATTTGATGCTCATATGCATTCCAAATTAGTTCATATCTTAGGAATTAGTTCATACACATTTTAGACTTATAAGTCATTCTAGGAATCCATGTACCCAAAACACACTACAACCTTTGCACATTTTAGATACATACATTGCATTCATGCAAGATTTGGGGCTTTTGTGGCTCCCAATCTAAGAAGATTATAAGGAATGATCATGATCACAAGTTCATGCTTCCCCCGATCTAATCATCCTTTCTCATCCGTCTCGGGGATTGAGAGATCTTCTTTTTCTCAAAGATTAACATGCATCATTCTAGCCTTGCTAAGCATAATTTGATTTCTTTGATTATTTGTTTCAAGAACAATCCATGTCCCCTTTAGATTAAGGAAACTTAATTACTTGATATATGATTAGACGATTTTTCCTAGGTTTGTTTGTGAGATCTTTCACTTTACATTGCATGATATTTGACTTAGATCTTATGAATGATATTTTATCTTTAGATCTTCCGTTTTCAAGTTTCTTATGTGATGTAATATACTATCATAGTATTAATTGTCGAACCATACATAGTATAAGATGGTTATTTGGATGCTAATTGAGGCCCGTCGAAAGACGGGGCTAGTTGAGGGTGTTTTAGTCGTGACAAAGGCTCCTTTCTCTCTCGTACCAAAACCCCGAACCAAGTTCTTTGGTTATGAAAGGCCGGTGCCCTTTATCCGTTTGGGTGAGTGAAAATTAGGTTTCTTGGTTCCTTAAAGACCAAGTGGCGACTCTGTATCTGTTTTCAACAGACCTTTTCTTTTCTTTGATCCAAGTCAAATTCCTTTTCAAAACAATCTCAAACAAGAGAAGTGGTCCACTTCAGCGTGTCCACAATCTGGCGACTCTGCTGGGGATATTTATTTTGAAAACAAAAAAATACAGAGGTTTGACTCATAAGAAGCATCCTTAAAATCATCTTTTTACTGTGTCTGGTTCACCGCATTGCACTCTGCATTTCCCCTCCCGACTGTGTCTGAAACGCGGCGCTGACATTGTTCAGGTCTTGCTGTGCTAGGGCATAAGTCACCGTTGATACTGTACCTTTCAAGGTATATCAAAAAGAGTAAAAGCCTCCGTACTGTCTCCCTGATGGTATATTGGAACTCTCGTCAACGGACCCTCTTTGACTAAACCCAGCCTTTGCATATAGATTCCTGTAGAACCTTTCATAGGGCTGTTGATTTATCTTTTTAGATAGGACAATGTGATATAACTGTTGTATGCCCTGATGGGATTACCTGCGCGGTGTAGATGCTTATGTGGCATGAGGCAGAACCTCTTGCTTATGATCCCCAAGGCAATCACTCACATGTGATCACATTGAGTTGACCTGCCTAGGCACCATGACAAAGATGTCTGCTCCACGCTCACAAAGATATACACCGCAAACCTTGTTTGTTGGTCCTAAGACATAGGAGTATGAAAACCTCCTAGACAGTATGATCACTATCACCATATTAACCAGTTTCTTCCAGAAACTCTGTCCAGATATCCCAGATATAACCATATTAACCAGTTTCTTCCAGAAACTCTGTCCAGATATCCCAGATATAACCATATTAACCAGTTTTCTTCCAGAAACTCTGTCCAGATATCCCTGATATAACCATATTAACCAGTTCTTCCCAGAAACTCTCTCTAGATATCCCTGATATAACCATATTAACCAGTTCTTCCCAGAAACTCTGTCTAAATCTCCCAGATATGCCAATTCCTCCAAGAAACTTTGTCCTATCTTCCCAGATATACTAGTTTCTCCTAGAAACTCTATCCACATTTCTCAGAAATGCCCAAAATACCAGTTTCTCCTAGAAGCTCAGTCCAAATCAACCAGAAATTCCTATTTCTCCTAGAAACTCAAATGACTTCTAGAAATTTCTCCGAGTCTTCCGAATCCCTGTTTCTCCCAGAAACTCTGTCCAAATTTCCCGAAGTATCCCGAAAATCCCTGTTATCCCTTGGTGATCCTACTGGAAAGTAAGGTTAGCACACTCTGTATGGCTAGGACCTTATTTGTTTAATTGCTATTTATTAGAACTAGGAGCATCATATAGATTAGGGCTTGCATCCGCATGCTTGTCTCATGTGCATGCACCATTCTCATCAGTCTGCGCACACTATCTCAGTCAGTTTGTATATAAGCCGGTCCATCTTCCTTAACATCAATGTCATTGTCTATCTAAAGTCATCACTATCAGAATCTAATACACCTCTCCTCTCGAATCTATAGGTCATTATAGATTCCCAAAATTAGCCTCTGAGATCCCCATCCTGGGTCAGAAGTTCGAACAATCATTTGGTTAGAATCAATCCGCCGAAAAAATTCAACATGAATCAGGAAACTTTGGAAGCCAAGGTCACCGAATTAATCAATCAACAGTCAGATCGGCTGTCTCAAGCTCTGAAATTTATGGAAGAGTTCCGACAACAACAGCCACAGTACCCACCGGGGTTCCCACCACCACCGCCTAGATTTGGACCGCCTCCCGAAAATAATGGAGAAGAAGAATGGTTTCAAGGGTCCCACCGCCTATATATGAGAAAAAGCTCCAAGAGAAAATGGACAAGGTCGACAAGCTTGAGAACATACTAAGGAAGAGTAAGGGGTCGACGATTACATGTTAGATCTAGAAGGATTGTTTGAGCCCAACAAGGTGAGGCTACCTGAGAACTTCAAGATGCCTGAAATCGACCGTTTTGACGGAACTGGAAATTCGAAGAGCCACGTGAAGTTTTGTATGAGCATTTTCCAGTCAATGGGCTGCACCCATGAGCATATAGCTATGCTGTTCCCTCAAACCCTCCAGAAAGCTGCACTATCCTGGTTCCTAACCCTTGAAACTTCCAAGACCCGAGTTTGGGAAGATGTTGCTAGAACTTTCATTGATCACTACTCCTACAACCAAGAGCTTGATGTCACCATTCGAGATCTGGAAACTACCAGGCAGAATCTCAATGTGTCCTTCGCTGCATTCTTGAGAAGATGGAGGAATAAAGTAGCCCAAATGATCCATAGGCCTGTTGAGAAAGAGCAAGTATGTATGCTGGTCAAGAACTTGCAACTAGTATACCATGAAAAATTATTCTACCAGTCCATCTCAACATTTGAAGAGTTGTTTGAGGTTGGGACTAGAATCAAGGATGCTATCTGTGAAGGCAAGATCAATGGAGCTGGGTCACTAAAAAAGGAGAAGAGACCCCATACCTTTGGTGAAGATCAAGAGAGCCTAGATGTCAACGCCTTAAGCCCATCATCAAGCCAAAATGACTGCTGTAAGAGGCACAAGAAAGGAAACCAAAGAGTCTTCACACCACTTGACATGAGCTTATCCTCCGCTCTTAATCACCTTGTTCAAAAGGGCCACCTTGTACCTTTGGAGCCCAGTAAGCCTCCTAATCACCCACCTCCTGGGTACAATGAATCCAAGTATTGTGATTACCACCAAGACCAAGGCAATGAGACCGACAACTGTAAGAGGCTCCGTCACTCAATTCAGGATCTCTTAGATGATGCGCCGCACCCCAATCCAATCCACTACCTCGGTCTGGACCAACCCTTGACCTATCTGTTTGAATGATCCCCTTCGCTGAGGACCATGAATGTTGAACTTGTGCAAGTGAAGTGATGGTGATTGGGACTCTTGCTAGAAAACCAAATAAAGATGCTCTTTAGAAAAAGAATTAAAAAAAAAAAAGAATAAGCGAGTCACTGTGTCATTTCATTTGAGACTAGGTCGAGTCTAGTCATGTCTATGTTTGGAGTCTATTTCAAGTTTACTCTTATGATCGAGTTTGTTTATCATCAAGTTGTTATGAGTCTGTAAACCTTCTCTATCGATGGAATGAAATCTCATTTTGCTTGATTTGATGTGCCTAGTCATAAATGCATGAATCATTAAACTGAAGTATCACTTTTCAAATTACCATGAATATTACTCTGCTAATAATTTTTCTACAACAAAACAAAAAAAGAATTCTGAAAGGTTAAAGTCGATTTCACGCTGACACTAATGAAGAGCTGAGAATTGAATAGTCTTACTTTAAGAATTTAAAGATGCTCTTACCTCAATCTTGAAAAGACATACTTGAAACTGACTTGGGGCTTGCCCAATACCCTTTTTCCACCATCTCGAAGCCTTAAGCCCAATCCAATTGGGAGCCACGCAATCTGTCCGATTGAAAGCAATGCAAACTTAGCCCCTGATGGTAGCCAAACATTTCAGTGAGTTTCATCTCCACTTTCAAAAAAAAAAAAGAAATACAGAAGAAAAAAAAAAAAAAAAAGCTCGCTAGGTTGAAAACCCGAAAGGGCACCTAGGCAAAAGTTAGAGCTGAAAAAGGTGTTGATTTCCAAGATCTGACCTTAGCCAGTCAAATTGACGGGGAAAATGAAAGAAAGAAAATTTTGGTGATACAGAAAATTGTACAATTCAAGGTACATCATGAGAACATGCCTAGATCACATTTCAAAAGGCTCGGAACGACCACAAATAAATTCTGAGAACTGATATGCATATTCTGGGATTCTGAAATTATAATCAAAAGATCTCACAAGAATCAACTATGCGAAAAGGAAAATTGACTGGCTAGGCGAAAGTGAAAAGGATCAATCCTCAAAACAAAAGAAAAAGAAAAAGAAAAAGAAAAGAAAAGAAAGGGAGATGGAAACCGAATCCTCCTCTTCAAGGCTACCATAAGTAACTCAAGTTTGAACTTCTTTGACGATTGGTTTGAAAAACCCTCATACCCAATTTCCTTCAAGCCTTGCCTTGAACTACGCTCGACCTGATTCCCACTCGGGGATACGTAGGCAACCACATCGGTTCGGTCAACACCATCACAATCAAACCAATTTTTTTCAAGCCTTGCCTTGAACTACGCTCAACCTGATTCACACTCGGGGATACGTAGGCAACCACATCGGTTCGGTCAACACCATCACAATCAAACCAATTTCCTTCAAGCCTTGCCTTGAACTACGCTCGACCTGATTCCCACTCGAGGATACGTAGGCAACCGCATCGGTTCGGTCGACACCATCATAATCAACCCTCCCTTCTTTCAAGACCTTGCCTTGAACTACGCTCGACCTGATTCCCGCTCGGGTATACGTAGGCAACCACAACGGTTCGGTCACCCCACCTACCTAAAAATTAATCTGCTTCTTTTCAACCATGGCCCGAACTACGTTGGACCTGATCCCCGCTCGGGGGTACGTAGGCAGACTTTCAAAAAGAAAAGAAGGATGGCTCGCTAGGTCGAAAATCCGAAAAGACGCCTAGGCAAAAATTAGAGCTAAATCCAAAGTGAGCAATAACAAAAGAGAGAAAAGAGCTCGTTAGGTCACCTCACTGGTGCCTAGGCAAAAGTTATGAGCATTTGAGAGATTAAAGTCACGGTCCTTGCCTCAAGCCAGAAATCACCCTCCACACTAGGGGCAAACTTTGGCTACTCGCCTCGTTTGCCTAAATTTTACTATCTACCCTTCATACAAGGGGCAAACTTCGGTCACCTACCTCGTTTGCCCAAAACCTCCAATGAACCTTCCTCCAAACTAGGGGCAAACTTCGACCATTTACCTCATTTGCCTACCGATCCCACTTCATGCCCTTCAAACTAGGGGCAAACTTCGTTTGCCACCCGATCCCTATACACCAATGGTAAGCCTTCAAGTCACAAACATTGTCATGAACAGATGGAAATGGAGCATCTTTTATTCCATAAGCTAAGGCACTAATTCAAAGCATATCTTGGGAGAAGCAAAGAAATTGATTAGATCAGTAGGGAGGAATTTTCAAAAATAAGATTCACCATCAAAGTGATGCCACGTTAAGTTGAGAAGTAAACACAAAAGAGAAATGGTACATCATATATGACAAGAGCACATTAAGTTTTGGCAAGTCAAGCTTGTTTCATTTCAGTGTCGAATGTGTCACCCTCGCGTGTCGGTGTCTGTTAGTTTTGAGTCTGTCATAGTCTTTTTCAGGAGAAGAGTCGGTCGTGGTCTCAAATGTGTAAGTCAACAGTGACGAATAATGAATTTTTTAAATCAAGTTATAAAGAGCATTCCAAGGACAATGCAAGCAGGAGCACCAAAAACACTATTACTGCACCAGTCAAGGCGTCAGCATGAGAAGTGTCCCAACTTGGGGAAAATATCATCCCTTTCCAAACCATCGAAAGTTAACCGTCTTCGTTCATGCAACATAAGTCCATGAGTGGCTGTTGATGATCTTCTTTCATCCTAGCAACATAAGTCCATGAGTGGCTATTGATCTTTCATCTTTCTTCATGCAACATAAGTCCATGAGTGGCTGTTGATGATCTTCCTTTCTCCTAGCAACATTAGTCCATGAGTGGCTATTGATCTTTCATCTTTCTTCATGCAACATAAGTCCATGAGTGGCTGTTGATGATCTCCCTTTCTCCTAGCAACATAAGTCCATGAGTGGCTGTTGATCTTTCATCTTTCATTCATGCAACATAAGTCCATGAGTGGCTGTTGATGATCTCCCTTTCTCCTAGCAACATAAATCCATGAGTGGCTGTTGATCTCTCATCTTTCTTCATGCAACATAAGTCCATGAGTGGCTATTGATGATCTTCCTTTCTCCTAGCAACATAAGTCCATGAGTGGCTATTGATCTTTCATCTTTGTTCATGCAACATAAGTCCATGAGTGGCTGCTGATGATCTTCCTTTCTCCTAGCAACATAAGTCCATGAGTGGCTGTTGATCTTTCATCTTTCTTCATGCAACATAAGTCCATGAGTGGCTGTTGATGATCTTCCTTTCTCCTAGCAACATAAGTCCATGAGTGGCTGTTGATCTTTCATCTTTCGTTCATGCAACATAAGTCCATGAGTGGCTGTTGATGATCTTCTTTCATCCTAGCAACATAAGTCCATGAGTGGCTGTTGATCTTTCATCTTTCTTCATGCAACATAAGTCCATGAGTGGCTGTTGATGATCTTCCTTTCTCCTAGCAACAAAAGTCCATGAGTGGCTGTTGATCTTTCATCTTTCTTCATGCAACATAAGTCCATGAGTGGCTGTTGATGATCTCCCTTTCTCCTAGCAACATAAGTCCATGAGTGGCTGTTGATCTCTCATCTTTCTTCATGCAACATAAGTCCATGAGTGGCTGTTGATGATCTCCCTTTCTCCTAGCAACATAAGTCCATGAGTGGCTGTTGATCTCTCATCTTTCTTCATGCAACATAAGTCCATGAGTGGCTATTGATGATCTTCCTTTCTCCTAGCAACATAAGTCCATGAGTGGCTGTTGATGATCTTCCTTTCTCCTAGCAACATAAGTCCATGAGTGGCTGTTGATCTTTCATCTTTCTTCATGCAACATAAGTCCATGAGTGGCTGTTGATGATCTTCCTTTCTCCTAGCAACATAAGTCCATGAGTGGCTGTTGATCTTTCATCTTTCGTTCATGCAACATAAGTCCATGAGTGGCTGTTGATGATCTTCTTTCATCCTTGCAACATAAGTCCATGAGTGGCTGTTGATCTTTCATCTTTCTTCATGCAACATAAGTCCATGAGTGGCTGTTGATGATCTTCCTTTCTCCTAGCAACAAAAGTCCATGAGTGGCTGTTGATCTTTCATCTTTCTTCATGCAACATAAGTCCATGAGTGGCTGTTGATGATCTCCCTTTCTCCTAGCAACATAAGTCCATGAGTGGCTGTTGATCTCTCATCTTTCTTCATGCAACATAAGTCCATGAGTGGCTGTTGATGATCTCCCTTTCTCCTAGCAACATAAGTCCATGAGTGGCTGTTGATCTCTCATCTTTCTTCATGCAACATAAGTCCATGAGTGGCTATTGATGATCTTCCTTTCTCCTAGTAACATAAGTCCATGAGTGGCTGTTGATGATCTTCCTTTCTCCTAGCAACATAAGTCCATGAGTGGCTGTTGATCTTTCATCTTTCTTCATGCAACATAAGTCCATGAGTGGCTGTTGATGATCTTCCTTTCTCCTAGCAACATAAGTCCATGAGTGGCTGTTGATCTTTCATCTTTCGTTCATGCAACATAAGTCCATGAGTGGCTGTTGATGATCTTCTTTCATCCTAGCAACATAAGTCCATGAGTGGCTGTTGATCTTTCATCTTTCTTCATTGCAACATAAGTCCATGAGTGGCTGTTGATGATCTTCTTTCATCCTAACAACATAAGTCCATGAGTGATTGTTGATCACCCTCATCTTTCAATAATCAAAACCTTAACTGCTGCGGACCATCTCTATATCCCTCATCACAAATAGAATGATACCTTTACTCACATTTAATGGACGTATTTCCTTCTTCCTAGCAGAGTACATCATCCTCCGAGGATAGAAATAGATAGATACCAGCTCTCGGAGGCCCTGACCGGCCCTCTTGGATTGAACGCCGAAAGATTTAATCAGCCGTGAGAGATTCAGAGATGGGTCCTGGTTCCCCGATCAAGGAAAAAGAGATTCTTCGAGAACCCTACATCACCCCCCGAGGACAGAAACAGAAAGATACCAGCTCCCAGAGGCCCCAACCAGCCCTCTTGGATTGAGCGCCGAAAGATTTGATCAGCCGTGAGTGATTCAGAGATGGGTCCTGGTTCCCCGATCAAGAAAAGAGAGATTCTCCGAGAACCCCGCGTCACCCCCCCGAGGACAGATACGGAAAGATATCAGCTCTCACTACCATCAGCAGAAAGTAACAGAAGAGAAACCGACTCCCGAAAATCAGCCGTCAGGAACAACCAGAACATGTCTCGCATCCTGATCTCCCGATTATCACAAGCTTACTCATCTGTCCATTTTATCCACAAAATCTCTCGGTCACCTTTGGCTGTCATCGACTAAACAAAGCACATCTGATCTATCTCACTCGTTTGCAAAGCGCACTTCCCAAGTTTCAGAAGTTTTGCCCCCAATCTCGGAGCCTCCTAAGCCTTGGTGTCCTTATCTGAGTCATCCACCACATCACAGTCGCAAACACTAGCACAACACCAGCCCACTCGGAGTGGCACACCCCACAGCACCTGTTCACACTAGGATCATAACACTAGACATGATAGAACTCATGACACAATTCATATCACATCCATGCATTGCATATCACTCTTATAGCATAGCATCCGCCTGTCTTGTTGTGCATGTGTGATTTGTTCCTTTGTGCCCCGAACTACGTCCTGGTCTGATTCCCCTTGGGATACGTAGGCAGCTCACGTAGAGCACGACCAACACTAACCTCATCATCCTTACATCTTTTGCAACGCTTTTATCCTAAATCTATAGCCTCCAAAAAGTATTGTCTCTTCAGAGCTTTGGCACTCGCTTGCGACATGCGTTGCCTCGCAAGTTCATGCCAAAGAGGGGCAAATTGTAGACACCCCATTTTGTCGGCTATCAGATTCAGGAGACCCATAGCTTGGGGGTTCACTATGATCGTAAAAAGACTCAAAAGGATTCTCGGAAGTCAGTTCTATCTCTCAGAATGCTCAGAATGACCAAAATGCCCCTGAAAGCCCGAAAACTCCCAGATTTGGTCCCAAAGCTCTGAAAACATGCTATGTCGTAAGAAAAGCAATAAAATGAGTTTTTAAGAGAAATCGGGTGAAATCGTCAGCTCCCAGAGACCCCCGGAAGTCCCGGAAGCTCCCGGAAAGTCCCCGTTGACCGGTTTGACCAAGGTTTGACTAGGTTTGACCAAGGTTTGACCAGGTTTGACTATGTTTGACCAAGTTTGACCAAAATCGTCCGAATTCACCAGAATCATTTTAAATCATGAAAAAAAAAGTGTTAAAACAAGTTCTAAAAGAAAATCGAGCGAAAACATCAGCTCTCGGGAACTCCCGGAGGTTTCCAGAACTTCCCGGGAATCCCAGGTTTGACCAGTTTGACCAAAATTTGACTTTGGAACCAGGACGCCGAAACAATTTTCAAATATTTTTCATGGATACTAGAGGTCAATAGCTTTCCAACGGTATATCGCACATAATTTCTGGATTTAAAACGAATTTACTATGAATTTCCAAAGGCGAAAAAGGCGATCAAATCGGCTTTTATCGCGAATACCGCGAAACTTTTCAAAGTGACCTATCCCCAAACTATTTTTTTTATAAAGTAGACTCCATTACCTTTCAAACGGTATATCACAACCTCAATTTGGAGTTCGTATGCATTTTCTGTGAATTTCGGACGAAATAGGGCCTTTTCGCGAATACCGGAACTTCAGGGGGTCTAAACAGCATTATCTGGACGAAGGAGGAGCAGTGCCGCCGCGGCACTGGCCCACTGCCGCCGCGGCACTGGTCCACTTCCGCCGCGGCACTCCCCTCCAAAACAGTGTATTTTTGTAATATGTTTTGTGGTCCCATTTTGATTAATTAAAAGCCAAAACGACATAGTTTTATGATTTCAGATGTTTGGAGCCAATGGGAATACTTTCTAAATCCCAAAACCACCCCAAGTTGGCCTATATAAACACCCCATTACTCTTCATTTTAAGGGGTCCAAGTGCAAAGCTTGAAAAGTTGTAGAGAAGAAGAGAGATAGAGATAGGTTTAGAAGAGAGAAAGTGAGCTTCTCCCATTGATTTTCTATAAGAAAGTGAGTTTTATTCTTGTTTTCTTCCATCATCCTTCTATATACTTCACATTCAAAATCCACTCCAACACTCATTCTTGAGCATTCATGAGATAGGCAGCTACTTTCACGTCTAAATGTCAAAATCTATGAGTGAAACACCAAGCTACAAGTCCAAAATCACGTTGATTATCATCTATTGATTGATATTTACTTGCTTGTTTATATATATGTTCATCCCTTCTTACCTCATTTCTTTTTATTTTTCTTTATTTACTTACTAGTTCATCATCATCTAAGTGATGACATGAAGTTTGGGGTGAGTGAATCCTTATGGATAGTAGCTCTTGACCTCAAAAACATGCTTGATAGATGATGATCATAACTTCAATACCTCCAAGGTATTCTTGAAGTTATGCTCAAAATAAAATAAATCTCTCCAATAATCTTGGAGGTTCTTGATGATGAGTTTGATGTTGGCATTTTAAGTGGCTATAATCCTTATTGAGTATTGAAAATATGCTTTCAAAACATCTATCTCAAAACCCCTCTCAATCCCTCTCCTTTTGGTTTCAAGAAACAAAATCTTGTTTTCTCCAAAATCTTCAAAATAATGAGTCAAAACAGTGAGTGAGCTGAGTTCAAAGATTTCTCTAGAACTCAATACTCAACATATGGATGCAAGGCCACTTGGAAAGTCTTCCTAACTCATTGGAGAACACCCACGATTTTTGGTTTGACTTGGAAGTACTTGGAAATGGTCCATTTGGACCCAAACATTCCTTCCAGACATTCTGTCTTTGCTGTCACAGCAGCTAGGGCCACTTCCAACTTGTTTTACAGAACACTTTTCCAAAAGGGGTGGTCTTAACTTATTTTTCCCTTAAACTTCAATGTCTTAGGGAACATTCTGTATAAAATGGGCCTCTAGATCATTAGTTTTCATTTTCTAAGGTTTTTGAACATTTCAGTCGACAGTACGGACTCTGTTTCTGAGAGACCTTCATTGTTTATATGATTTCTCTCAATCTATGATAGCTATCCAAGATTGGCCTTTTGCGTTGTGTTCTAGACACAATAAGGAAGATCTCCATAAAAAATCATGCATTGAAAACATTCCTAACCCCTCTTTTCAATTTCCCAAAGATCTAGTCACTATTCTGTCCACTATTCACAGCAAGCACATTTCAACTTTCATTCTTTGATTTGATGCTCATATGCATTCCAAATTAGTTCATATATTAGGAAGTAGTTCATACTACATTTGTACATATCCCATGTTGATTTCATTCATCCATTCATACACATTTTAGACTTCTAAGTCATTCTAGGAATCCATGTACCCAAAACACACTACAACCTTTGCACATTTTAGATACATACATTGCATTCATGCAAGATTTGGGGCTTTTGTGACTCGCAATCTAAGAAGATTATAAGGAATGATCATGATCACACGTTCATGCTCCCCCCGATCTAATCATCCTTTCTCATCCGTCTCAGGGATTGAGAGATCTTCTTTTTCTCAAAGATTAACATGCATCATTCTAGCCTTGCTAAGCATATTTTGATTTCTTTGATTATTTGTTTCAAGAACAATCCATGTCCCCTTTAGATTAAGGAAACTTAATTACTTGATATATGATTAGACGATTTTTCCTAGGTTTGTTTGTGAGATCTTTCACTTTACATTGCATGATATTTGACTTAGATCTTATGAATGATATTTTATCTTTAGATCTTCCGTTTTCAAGTTTCTTATGTGATGTAATATACTATCATAGTATTAATTGTCGAACTATACATAGTATAAGATGATTATTTGGATGCTAATTGAGGCCCGTCGAAAGACAGGGCTAGTTGAGGGTGTTTTAGTCGCGACAAAGGCTCCTTCCTCTCTCGTACCAAAACCCCGAACCAAGTTCTTTGGTTATGAATGGTCGGTGCCCTTTATCCGTTTGGGTGAGTCAAAATTAGGTTTCTTGATTCCTTAAAGACCAAGTGGCGACTCTGTATTTGTTTTCAACAGACCTTTTCTTTTCTTTGATCCAAGTCAAATTCCTTTTCAAAACAATCTCAAACAAGAGAAGTGGTCCACTTCGGCGTGTCCACATGAGGCTTTCGGCTTAAAGCATCTATGACTACATTTGCTTTACCAGGATGTTATTGCAACGTAAAGTCATAGTCTTTCAACAACTCCATCCACCGACTCTACCTCACGTTAAGCTCCTTCTGTGAGAATAAGTATTTCAAGCTCTTATGATCGAAAAATAGGTCAAACTACTCTCCAAACAGATAGTGTCTCCACATCTTGAGTGCGAACCCAATGGCTGCCAACTCCATATCCTGTGTCGGGTAGTTCTTCGCATGCGACTTCAGTTGCCTAGATCCACAAGCAATCTCTCACACCCTAACCCACCATACATGAATTAGGAGAGTGTAACAAGGAGTTACCCAAAACAAAATGCCCCTTAGTAACTGTAAAACAAGAATTAAACATAATAAAATGACTTTATTAGATTCAAATAGTCCAAGGGTAAAATGGTCATTAAGAAAATATAGCCAAACTTTTATATCAAAATATAGCCCTTCGAGTCTCGATTTCAACGCAAAAAATGGCGCGCAAATCCGAATTTTCTAGAAAGAGTTATATCCATTTCCATAAAAGTCGACAGGTTAAAAATAGACGTACGGATTCTACAGATCAAATTTCTACACCAACTCCCAACCCAAATGAGTACACCCACAAACAACATATTAACATATGCAATAAAAGAAACATACTCCCAAGTTGTCCAGAATCCCGTGGTCCAACGCTTCTCACTGTGATGTTCATCTGAACCTGCGTGGTCATTAGCCACAAAATTGAATAAGCTTTCACTCAGTGAGTACGCGGTATTAATCATGCAATTGGAGTATTTAATTATTCATAACACGAATTAAACATTCACAACAATAACTGGTCGCAAGCGTGTAAAGTAATCAATCACCATCATTCTGGACCCATGATTCAGGGCCATCCTCTCTTTGTCGTCGCTTTCTAAGCGATATCACACACTCTCATGTTACCGAAGTCAATTCACTGTGGTCGTCACCACCATCCCCTTTTCTCTGAGGACTTCATCATCATCCCCCTTTTCTCTGAGAAATGGCGTCCCTTATATACGTGCTAAATAATGGTGATTATCACTTGAGACATAAGCAGCTCAACATGTCAACATGGCAATTTCAGTATTTTGGACATCTTAAATAATCATTAATCACATGCTTTTTTATTTAATCACAATTAAGCAGTCTAAGCATTCACTATCAAATAATTAGCATTAAATATCCATTTTGGGATTAGGAGACTCACCTCACGAATAAGTCTGAATAAGCCTAGAAATCCCAAATTCCTTGTAGAAATCTAGCTCCTAATGATTCCAATGATATCCCTATATATATCACCCCTCAAAATTGGTCACAGAAAAACGTTACCAAACCTAAAAAAGAAAGACAGAGAAATTATTCTCTCACCTCCACGAGTTTGAATATGACTTCGATTTGTGAAATAGAGGTCGAATGGCAAAGTTACGGCGACGAAACGACGTCGTGAATCTTTTTCTTCTCTTCCTCTCGCCGAAGCAATCTCTGTTCTGTATCTATTCTTGTTCTTCTTCTTTTTTTCTTTTAAAATAAAAATTATGAGAGTCACCATCTGAGGAGTCAACCTCATGACCTTTAAGCCAACTTTGGCTTATTCCGGTTAACAACACACATTTGTAAAGCTTATTATGAGACCCCCTAACATTAATATTAACTACCCAGTTATTTAAGTAGGTATGTGCCTATGTCACATATGGGTCTCAAAAGTGGTTCCAAATATTTTATAAAGTTTCTAATTAACCTACTAGTTATGAATCATGTCCCTATTCGCTCTCACATGGGTACCCAAACTAGTACTAATAAAGGCCACAACTAACAATAAAATATTAAAATGCTTTAACAAATATTCACTTAATCATACAAATGCAGCTAAATGCAATTTATTTAATCTGGACCTCCCGTGGGTCCCATATCATATCTATCAAATTGTGCCCTTTATCAAGCACTTGTCACATCGGGGTGACTAAACCTCACCGAAATCATCAAATACTAATTAATGCATGAAAATTTAATATTACTACCTTTTTTCAGGTACAGGTATTACACAATCACTCTTCCATCTTGCATGAGCACATGCCCTAAACCTTGATATGAAGCATCGCTCAAGATGTCATTGATAAAGATAATAACAAACTGATCTATATAGGGTCTAAATACCTAGTTCATCAAATCCATGAACACCGCTGGGGCATTGGTCAAACCAAACGGCATACCCAGGAACTCATAATGCCCATACCTCGAGCAGAAAGCTATCTTCGGCACGTCTTCTTCTCGAACAAGTAACTGATGATACCCTGATCGTAGATCGATCTTTGAAAACTCTGCGGCTCCTTACAATTGATCAAACAGATCGTCTATCCACGAAATTGGGTACTTGTTCTTGACCGTAACCTTGTTCAACTCTCTGTAGTATATACAGAGTCTCATTGATCCATCCTTCTTCTTAACAAATAACACTAATGCTCCCCACGGTGAAGTGCTAGGTCAAATAAATCCAAGGTTCTCCAACTCTTGAATCTTCTTACTCAACTCTTGCATCTCGGTCGGTACCTTATGATACGGGATCTTCAATATTGGTGTTGTACCTGGTATTAACTGAATACCAAAGTCAAACTCTCACTTTAGGGGTAAACTAGAGATGTCTCAGAATCCGTCCTTAAATTCTTGTACTACTAGAATCTGAGCAGTAGTAGTCTCTGTGTTGGTGCCATCTATCACAGTCAAATGGGTAGTGAGAAATGCATCACTCAATGGGTTATACTAGAAGATGAACGATTGTGTCGTAGTAATGCAAAGAAATCATCTTAGTAAAGCAGTCTAATTTGGCACTGAACTTTATTAACCATTCGATTCCTAAGATTACATGAACTCTCTCATCGATAAAACTATTAGATCTACAGGTAACTCTTCATCATCTAGAATCAGGACACACTCCTTGCACAGTATTCCCAATTTTACAGTGGCGCCCAAAGGTGAAACCAAGTTTAAAGCTATGTCAAGGTTCTGAGGTTCTAGACCTAATTCATTTATGATTCTGTGTGCTATGAACAGATTCTTGGCTCCAGTATCAAATACAACTGATGGGCGGCTATTATAAAGGGTAGGCGTACCTTCGAGGTTTTGCTGCTCGACGGCATCGAACCCTGCTCCCTCCTGGAATATTAGTGTTGACACGCACTTGGTTAATCGGTGCTGCTGGTCTAGTCTCTGCTCGCTGGTAGAGAAAAAAATCTCTACTAACATGGCCCTTCTTGCCACAGAAGTAATAGATAATATCTTGTCGTTTGTTGCCCCTAGGTGTTGTACAATCCCTTGATAAATATCCTGGTACCCCACAATTGAAGCATACACTAGGATTAAATCCTTATGCCTGTGCTCCTAATGCAGGTACTGTGCTAGGCAGTTGAGCTTGTGACGGTGCAGGATTGGGCACTTGTCCTCTCAGACTGTTCCATTGTCTGTTCACTCTGACATTATGGTGCGAGTGTTTGAAATATATACGAAAAGTAATGCTTTATGTAGTTAGTTTATTATTCATTTAATCAAATCAGTTATTCCATTTTTATGAGAATCTGTGTGGGCATTGTTTGCATTATATTGTCAATTGTGCATGTGTGTCTCTTATTCTACATAGTAGGTGGTTTGGTGTGTATAGTTCAGCTTATACACGGAAGATCAGACCATCGAATCTTGTAGAATGTAAGATTTTGGTTTACAGTCTTAGAAGGGATTGGACACACCATCAGTAGGACTGCAGTATGGTGATGTAATATGTTTGTCTTGACCATGGGAAACGGTATAGTGTTAACTTACTATGCTGATACACTTTGTGTATTAAACGGGACTGACTTGGGGTAATTATCTTTGTACTGACTTATAAGATAGTTTATATCTCATGGCTATTATGAGTGCTTATGCTCTAAATCTGAAGTTAATTTATAAACACATACATTTGATATTTACGCTTTGATCCCTAAAAGGGCAAGATCCTTAAATGGGTCAAGATCTCATTGGATTGGGTAACAATATTAATTGTGTGGTGGATATTAATTAATGATGGAATCCATGTCTCAATTTTGGGATTGATGATATCCACTCGAGAAAGCTTGTAAGTTTTGATTATGTCAAACCATGCAAGTGGATTTTGTATTCGATATATCAGATAAGTTAAGTAGAGGATCTCACTTGCAGTAGGAGATCTACATCCTAGTTTTGGTAGAGATAGGATTTTAATATTAAGATATAGCCTTTTTGTACCTTCTATTAGGAGGAATTTAGTTTCAGTTTCTAGTTTAGTAAAGAATGGATATTCAGTTCATTTTAATAACATAGTAGTTATTAAAGAAAATAAATGTTTCATTTGTTCTGGTTTATTGCTGGATGACATTTATATTATAAAGCCTACCACTCCTACTCTACAACTAAATGAATTGAATAACACAAAAAGTTTGCCACTTAAGAGAAAAGAACCTTCAAAGATGAACCAAATGCATCTTTAGCACTTACACCTTGGTCATATTATTCTAAAAAGGATTCAAAGACTGGTTCAAATGGGCCAGTAGGCACATTGGAAGTGGAGGCACTTCTAGTTTGTGAATCTTGCTTGGAAGGTAAAATGACCAAGAGACCATTCTCAGTCAAGGGCTATAGAGCAAAAGAGCTGTTGGAACTCGTTCACTCTAATTTCTGTGGTCCTATGACTGTCCAAGCAAGAGGGGGTTTTGAGGACTTTGTCACTTTCATCGATGATTACTCAAGGTATGGGTACATTTATTTGATGTGGTGTAAGTCTGAATGATTTGATGAATTCAAAGACTTCAAGGCTGAAACGGAAAAGCGTCTAGGTTAATGTATCAAGACACTACGATCTGATCGTGGTGGAGAGTGCCTCTTGGGAGAATTTAGGGAATACTTATTAGACGAAGGGATTACATCCCAATTGTCTACACCTTGTAGGCCTCAGTAGAACGGTGTAGTAGAAAGAAGCAATAGGACTCTTATGGACATGGTAAGATCTTTGATGTTTTCCTTTGGGGACACACATTAGAGACAGCTACATATATTCTAAACTTGGTACCATCTAATTCAGTACCTACTACTCCCACGAAATTGTGGACTGGGCAAAAGCCTAATCTATGGTATATTCGAATCTAGGGTAGTCCAGCACACGTGCTGAAAAGGAACGCAGAAAAGTTGGAATCGAGAATAGAGGTATGTTTCTTTATTGGGTATCCAAGAGGAACTAAAGGTAGTGTACTTTATAGTCCTAAGGATCAGAATGTTAGCACCAATGCCACATTCTTAGAAGAGGACTATGTTATGGACCACAAGCCCAGAAGTCGTATTGTTCTAAAGGAAATGAGAGGTAAGACACCGACACATACTTCTTCAATACCATCGGTACGAGTAGAAACATAAAAAGAATGAGTTATCGATATTCCATTACCAGGTCGAAGTAGGAGGATTACCGAAACTCGTGTAGATCCCGAACCAACTATCAACATGCAGGTTCCTGAACCAGTGTAGCGTGCAGATAATAGTATATTAGGTTTAGAATCTTCACAACGTAATACCAGTGATATGTAAACACGGGTTGTGCCTCATTGTAGTGGGAGGGTTATTATTCAACCTGACTGGTATATGTTCTTGGGAGAGTCTTATGATTGGGTCCCTAATGAACAAGGTACCAATCCCTATAACTATAATGAAGCACTCCAAGATAAAGATGCAGACCTTTGGCAAAGGGCTATAAAGTCTGAAATGGAGTCCATATACTCCAATCAAGTATGGGATCTTGTAGAGCCACCCAATGAAATAAAACCCATTGGATGCAAGTGGATTTATAAGAAGCAGAGAGGATCAGACGGTAAGGTAGAAACTTTTAAAGCAAGGCTTGTTGCGAAAGAGTTCACTCAAAAAGAAGAAATTAATAATGAGGAAACCTTTTTGCCAGTGTCAATGCTAAAGTCTATCCGAATTCTCTGATCCATTGCTGCACATTTTGATTATGAAATTTGGCAAAAGGATGTCAAGCCAACATTTCTTAATGGTAATCTTAATGAGTACATCTATATGGAACAACCAGACAGGTTCATCGTGAAAGGCCAAGAACATATGTTGTGCATGCTTAAGAAGTCCATTTATGAACTTAAGCAGGCATCTAGGTCTTGGAATATCCACTTTGATAAAGCAATCAAGTCTTTTGGTTTTGATCAATCTATGGATGAATCCTATGTGTATAAAAAACATGATGGAAGCATGGTGGTGTTCTTAGTACTATATGTGGATGATATCTTGCTAATCAGAAATGATGTGGGAGTATTATCTTCTGTAAGGGTATGGTTATCCAGTCAATTTGATATGAAGGACTTGGGAGAAGTCGGTCACATCCTAGGTATCAAGCTTATGCAAGATCGTAAGAATAAGATGTTGGGCTTATCGGAAGGAAATTATATCGACAATAATCTTGCAAGTTTAGCATGCAAGATTCCAAGAAGGGATTCCTTCCCTTCGGACATGGAATCACTCTGTGGACACCGGAAGTGGACCACTTCTCTCGTTTGAGATTGTTTTGAAATTGATTTTGACTTGGATCAAAGAAAAGAAAAGGTCTGTTGAAAACAGATACAGAGTCGCCACTTGGTCTTTAAGGAACCAAGAAACCTAATTTTGACTCACCCAAGCGGATAAGGGCACCGGCCCTTCATAACCAAAGAACTTGGTTCGGGGTTTTGGTACGAGAGAGGAAGGAGCCTTTGTCACGACTAAAACACCCTCAACTCGCCCCGTCTTTCGACGGGCCTCAATTAGCATCCGAATAATCATCTTATACTATGTTTGGTTCGACAAATAATACTATGATAGTATATTACATCACATAAGAAAAGTTGAAATGGAAGATCTAAAGATAAAATATCATTCATAAGATCTAAGCCAAGTATCACGCAATGCAAAGTGAAAGATCACACGAATAAACCTAAGAAAAATCGCCTAATCATGTATCAAATAATCAAGACTTCCTAATCTAAAGGGGGACATGAATTGTTCTTGAAACAAATAATCAAAGAATCAAAGTATGCTTAGCAAGCTAGAATGATGCATGTTAATTTTGAGAAAAGAAGACTTCTCAATCCCCTGGACGGACGAGAAAGGATGATTAGATCGAGGGGAAGCATGAGCGTGTGATCAAGTTCATTCCTTATAATCTTCTTAGATTAAGAGTTACAAAAACCCCAAATCTTGCATGAATGCATTGTATGTATCTAAAAATGTGCAAAGGTTGTAGTGTGCTTTGTGTACATGGATTTCTAAAATGACTTAGAAGTCTAAAATGTGTACGAATGAATGGATTAAATCAACATGGGATATATACAAATGTAGTATGAACTACTTCCTAAGATATGAGCTAATTTGGAATGCATATAAGCATTAAATCAAAGAATGGAAGTTGAAAGGTGCTTGCTGTGAATAGTGGACAGACTGCATGTATTACTTTGCAACATTATAATGGGAGGTCAAACGTTCCTAGAAAAATGTGAGAAAAATCAGAGATCATCCTTATTGTGTCTAGAAAATAACCCAAAAATCTAAACATCAATAGCTATCACAGATTAAAAGAAAAAAATCAGAATGTACACATGACTCAGAAACAAAAGCTGCGCTGTTGACTGCTTTGGTATGATTTTTCATAAATCACAAAAACGGTTTATGATCACCCATTATATACCAAACGTTTCCTAAGCCACCCTAGTTTTATAAAAAAAATAGAAAAGATATATGTACAGTGATGAAAATATCCAGAATAAGTGCAAGAAGTTGGGTGAACATTCTGTGAGAACAGAGGCAGATTATGAATATGAACTTCTCACATCCAAAACAAATACTTTCACATCTCTATAATTGATGGGAAAAATTAGGGACAAACTATGATGTATTGGGAAGGTTTTCCAAGTGGTTTCATCATCATAACTCGAGTATTTAATTCAAAACAAATCTTTGAACCTGAACAGCTCACTGTTTTGGGTCATTGTTTTGGAGATTTTAGGGAAAACAAAGTTTTGTTTCTTGAAACCAAATGAGAGGGATTGAGAGGGGGTTTTGAAATAGATGTTTTGAAAACATATTTTCAACACCCAATAAGGATTATGGCCACTTAGAATACCAACATCAAACTCATCATTAAGAATCTCCAAGATTGTTGGAGAGATTTATTTTATTTTTGAACATAACTTCAATACATTCCAAGAATACCTTGGAAGTATTGAGGTTATGATCATCATCTATCAAACATGTTTTTGAGGTCAAGAGCTACTATCCATAAGGATTCACTCACCCCAAACTTCATGTCATCACTTAGATGATGATGAACTAGTAAGTAAATAAAGAAAAATAAAAAAGAAATGGGATAAGAAGGGATGAACAATAAATAAACAAGCAAGTAGATGATGATCAATAGATGATATTCATGAAGCATGAACTTGTAGATTGGTGTTTCACTCATATGTAATGACACTAGACATGGAAGAAGCTTCCACTCTCTTAAATGCTCACTAAAATGGTGGTTGGGAGTATTGAATGTTGAAGTAAATGAAAGTAATGAAGTAAAAAACAAGGTTTAGAACTCACTTTTGTTTTGAAAATCAAAGAAGAAAGCTTCTTTTCTCTCTACCCTAACCTTATCTCTACAACTTTCTCTCCCAAACTTTTCCAAAACTCACATTTGACTCCCCTAAAATGAGGAGTAATGGGGTGTTTATATAGGCCAACTTGGGGTGTTTTTGGGATTTAGAAAGTACTCCCATTGGCTCCAAACATCTGAAATCATAAAACTATGTCGTTTTGGCTTTTAATTAATCAAAATGGTACCACAAAACTTAATTACAAAAAACACTGTTCTGGAGGAGAGTGCCGCGGCGGCACTGGGCCAGTGCCGCGGCGGCAGTGCTCCTCCCTTCGTCTGGATAATGCTGTTTAGGCCCCCTGAAGTTCCGGTATTCGCGAAAAGGCCCTTTTTTGTCCGAAATTCACAGAAAATGCATACGAACTCCAAATTGAGGTTGTGATATACCGTTGGAAAGGTAATGGAGTCTACTTTACATAAAAAAAGTTCGGGGATAGGTCACTTTGAAAAGTTTTGCGGTATTCGTGATAAAAGCCGATTTGATCGCCTTTTTCACCTTCGGAAATTCATAATAAATTCGTTTTAAATCTAGAAATTATGTGCGACATACCGTTGGAAAGCTACTGACCTCTAGTATCCATGAAAAATGTTTGAAGATTGTTTTGGTGCCCTGATTCCAAAGTCAAATTCTGGTCAAACTGGTCAAACCTGGGATTCCCGGGAAGTTCTGGAAACCTCCGGGAGTTCCCGGGAGCTGATGTTTTCGCTCGATTTCCTTTTGGAACTTGTTTTAACACTTTTCCCATGATTTAAAATGATTTTGGTGAATTCGGACGATTTCGGTCAAACTTGGTCAAACTTGGTCAAACCTGGTCAAACCTTGGTCAAACCGGTCAACGGGGACTTTCTGGGGACTTCCGGGACTTCCGGGGGTCTCTGGGAGCCGACGATTTCATCTGATTTCTCTTTAAAACTCTTTTTATCGCTTTTCTTACGACATAGCATGTTTTCAGAACTTTGGGACCAAATCTGGGAGTTTTCGGGCTTTCAGGGGCATTTTGGTCATCCCGAGCATTCTGAGAGATGGAGCTGACTTCCGAGAGTCCTTTTGAGTCTTTTAGATCATTGTGAACCACCAAGCTATGGGTCTCCTAAATCTGATAGCCGTCAAAATGGGGTGTCTACAGTTTGCCCCTCTTTGGCATGAACTTGCGAGGCAACGCATGTCGCAAGCGAGTGCAAAAACTTTGAAGAGACAAGACTTTTTGGAGGCTATAGATTTAGGATAAAAAGCGTTGCAAAAGATGCAAGGATGATGAGGTTAGTGCTGGTCGTGCTCTATGTGAGCTGCCTACGTATCCCAAGGGGAATCAGACCAGGACGTAGTTCGGGGCACAAAGGGATAAATCACACATGCACAACAAGACAAGCGGATGCTATGCTATAAGAGTGATATGTAATGCATGAATTGTGTCATGAGTCCTAATGCGTCTAGTATTATGACCCTAGTATGAGCAAGTGCTGTGTGTGCCATTCCGAGTGGGCTGGTGTTGTGCTAGTATTTGCGACTGTGGTGTGGTGGATGACTCGGATAAGGACACCGAGGTTTAGAAGACTCTGGGTCTAAGGGCAAACTTCTGGAACGAGTGAGACAGGTCAGAAGCGTTTTGCTTAGAGGACAATGACCAAAGGTGACCGAGGGATCTTGTGATAAAGCTGTGAGAAAATTCTTGACAATCAGGAGATCTGGATGCAGGCGATGTTCTGATTGTTCCTGACGGCCGACTTTCGGGAATCGGTTCCGGCTGGTGGTAGTATCTTTTGTATTTATCCTTGGGGATGTCGTAGTGTTCTTGGAGAATTCTTATTTTCTTGATCGGGAACCAGGATCCATCTCTGAACCTCTCACGGTTGATCAAATCTTTCGGCGCTCAATCCAAGAGAGCCGGTCAGGGCCTCCGGGAGCTGGTATCTGTCTGCTTTTGTCCTCGGGGGATAATGCAGGGTTCTCGGGGAATCTCTTTTCTTGATCGGGAACCAGGATCCATCTCTGAACCTCTCACGGTTGATCAAATCTTTCGGCGCTCAATCCAAGAGAGCCGGTCAGGGCCTCCGGGAGCTGGTATCTGTCTGCTTTTGTCCTCGGGGGATGATGCAGGGTTCTCGGGGAATCTCTTTTCTTGATCAGGAACCAGGATCCATCTCTGAACCTCTCACGGTTGATCAAATCTTTCGGCGCTCAATCCAAGAGAGCCGGTCAGGGCCTCCGGGAGCTGGTATCTGTCTGCTTTTGTCCTCGGGGGATAATGCAGGGTTCTCGGGGAATCTATTTTCTTGATCGGGAACCAGGATCCATCTCTGAACCTCTCACGGTTGATCAAATCTTTCGGCGCTCAATCCAAGAGAGCCGGTCAGGGCCTCCGGGAGCTGGTATCTGTCTGCTTTTGTCCTCGGGGGATGATGCAGGGTTCTCGGGGAATCTCTTTTCTTATTTGTTTGGTGCATTAGCTAAAAACCAGGATGCGTTACCAGAATTCTCGCGTTTGATCGAAATTTGCGACGGTTGTCCTGAAACGGCCGATTCGGGTCTTCGGGAGCCGATTTTTCCCATTTTCTGCCTGCTGGAGGTAGTTCTGACAACTTTTAGCCTGCTTGGGGCAAAACCTCATAAATCTTGACTGGACTGGGCCACCAGGGCTGATCGGGGTCAAAAACGGTCTGAAAAAGGCCAAAACGGGCCAAAATGGGGCAAAACGGAGCAAAACGGAGCGAAGCGGGGCCCACGGGGAGCAGTACCGCGGCGGCACTGGGCCACTGCCGCGACGGCAGTTGGCCAGTGCCACGGCGGCACTGGGTGACCGGACTTCATCTTCTTATATCTCGGGTTTTTGAGCTTTTGAAGCTCATTCTTGGCCATTTTGGGGTGTTTTTGAAGCCAAAATTCAACAAAACGCAGCTTGTGCGTGCTCAGGTGAGTAATCTTCTCCCGTAGTCGGATTTTTGATTTGTGTTTTGGTTTGCCCAAATTTTCAAGAAGAAAGTTTAAATGTGACTTCCATTTTTCTTGTAGATCCATGGCTTCGAGCTCAAGGAGACCGTCTAAGAAGGCTAAGGGGCGGATGAGGGCTGAGATGCAAGCTCCGGACTTGATTTTGCGGGACCCCCAATGCCATCTTTCGGCCGCGGCTCTAGCGAGCTTGGTACGTGAAACTTTCGATATTTTAGGACCACCTTCATGTATTGTGCTAGTTTTGTGAGCCGTAGTGTGCACCTAGAGATCGTTAGAAGTTCGATTTGCGCTCAAATGTTGATTTTGTGAATTTGGCTCTCGGGTTGTGAATTGTGATTTTGTGCATCTTTTGTCGTCTTTGTTGTGTGCAGGTGCCGGAAGTGGCCTTGAAAGGCCATGGTAGCCTCGCCCACGCCTTCTTATGGTACACTCAACTCTCGCCCACCGTTCAGAGGATGGTGGACGACGCCGGGTTTGGAGGCTTTGTCCGTTTGGTTTCAAAAAGCAGCAACGATTTAGCTCACTTCTATGCATTGGCCGAGAGGTGGTGGGACACCACCAACACTTTTCACCTGCCGTTTGGTGAAATGACTATGACGCCCTTCGACTTCTCTATGATCACGGGCCTGAGGGTCGGCGGGAAGCGCCTGATTCTGGATTACTTTTATGAGATCGACCCGGAGGCGGTGGAGATGCTGATTGGGGCTGTTCCCCCATATGCTTGTACCTATGGCAGAGGTAATCACAATCTGAACAATTCCCAACTTTTGAGGGTTTATCTTCTGTATGTCCTCGGGTGCTCAATCTTTGCGACAAGGAACGACCGGGTGAGCTTGAGGCTCCTTTCTTGCCTGGCGACCATTGATGAGATCCCCTCCTATAACTGGGGCGGTGCTGCCCTGGCCCATCTCTACAAGCATATGGGGGAGGTCTCTCGGGGCGATGTTAAATCTACTGGGGGATTCTGGCGAGCTTGGGAGGTACGCACTATTTCTTCTTTTATTTTCCATCTTTTTGATTTCCATACTTGTTCTGATTTCTCCTTTGTCTGTGCAGCTTTGGAGTTTTGAATACTTGAAGATGTTGGCTCCTTCCCCGGCGGACGAATCAGGAGAGGATGAGGATGGCATGGCTCCTGTGCCTCTATTCCCACGAGGTTTGAGATGGCGGAGGGACGTTGTTGGGGTGAAGAGTGGGGCCCACCGGATTGTTTTGCTCAGAAACTTCTTAACTGAGCTGACGGCCTCTAGTGTTGATTGGACGCCTTGGGAGGGCGTTGCTTACGCCGCCCCAGAGGAGATACAAGCGGTTAAATCTCTTACCTCTTGCCGCCTTCTGCTGGAGAGTACCGAGTGCAGGCAGTGGTTCCTTGGGGAGCGGGTCTCTCGGCAGGTGGTTGGTGGCTCCCGGTATCGCGTTCCTCATAATCCTCCTGTGATGGACGCTAGTGACCTCTCTGGTGATGCTCTGCTGGCGGCCTTGGCCGGGACTGATGTTTGGGACCATTTTCTCTCCGAGACCGGTTACGAGGCTTACCGCGACCGCTTCCTGATGCCTAACTTCCCGCTCCTGGAGGTGAGTTCTTTTTGTATTTTTTTGCCTTTATCAGTTGTTTATGTTTTTGACCTATCTTTTCCTAACTTGTTTTGTGCCTATAGCTTCGCGAGATGTACAGGAGATAGGCTCCTCAGGCTCCCGATCCTATCCCTCCTTGGGATTGGACCGTCAATGTTCTAGGCGCTGATGGCACTCCCCAAGTGATGGAAGTGCCACGAGTCACATGCGGGTACCCCACTCAGCCAGCGGGCGTCCTCAATGTTCCTTGGAGTTACGCTGAGGAGGGTCACGCCTTGGCAGCTAGCTTACGGTCCCTGGTCCTCACACGAGACCACCGGGTACGTCTTTAATTTTGCACTTTCTTAAGGTTATGAGGTTCTAACCCTAGATTTTACCCTTGACAGATGGACGGTATGCGGCAATTTGCTGCCAACCAGATGGCGTCCTTGGTAAGTCTCTGACTCGGCTCTGTTTTTGTACTTTTTTATTGTTCCCTTACTGATTGCCTTCATTTTATTTGTGCGTGCAGTACCGTGGAGGCGGGTCTGGCTCATCGAGGACAGGTCCAAGATAGAGAGGTGGCAGGAGGAGGCCGTCGCCGACATACACTCCGGGCGGTCCGACGGAGGACGAAGAAGAGGAGGATTGAGGCTTCCCACGCGGGAATTATTATTTTATTTTCTTTTTCTGTTTTCGATTGGGTTGTACTGAGGATATGATTATTTGGACAGTGTAGGACGATGTGTAGCACAATTTGCGACCTTTTGACAGAGTATTATGATATATTGCCTCCTAGGCCGGGTATCTTCCGGTTTAGAGGCGCAGTTGTGTGCTTGTTGATAGATGTGCACTGTGATTGCTGGATGTTACTGCGATGGGCAGTTTTGTAATAGTGAGTGCTTTTGCCTTGCAGGTGGGATAGTCCGTGAAACGGGGAGGTGCTGTCGAAATTTTGAATTTTGCTAGAGCCGCGACAGAAAATATGGCTTTGTATGATCCCGCTCAACTCACAGCTTGGCTGAACATTACGGATGGCGTGGAGCGGATCAACCTCTTTAGCTACTGCTTGACCGAGCTATTCTCTCTTTGCCAGATGACCCTGAATACTGAGTTCTTGCGTGATGCCATTGGTCACTGGGACCCGGTGAATCATGTCTTCAACTTCAATGGCCTGGAGATATGTCCCGTGTTTGAGGAGTTCTGCGCTATTCTCGGCTATGATTCTGACTCTGATCTGATTCTCCCTTCTGCTGGTACCCTCAGTCCTACGCGAGGCTTGGCTGAATATCTGAATTGCTCCATCACTATTTCCCGCCGGCTGATTCAAGGTGAGGTCCGTAATATTGCTTCTATTATTGCTCAGTATGCCGGTCCTGGGAATCCCAGCGTGTATGATGCTACCCGCGGGGCCGCTTTGATATTGTGCATGACCTCGCACTTCTTATTCTCGAGTACTTCCGTTGACTTAGTGCATGTGTGCCTTGGGTTGAAGCATAGCAAGAATCCCATGGCCATGGTTCTAGCTGAAACCTTGAATGGTTTGGATAATGCCTTCAATCAAGGGACTCCTCTTCTTTCCGGGGCGCCTTTGGTGTTACAGGCTTGGTTATACGAGCACCTTCAGCTGTGGACGGGCCGTATACCACCAGTTTACTTTCGTCGAGCTGTGCTTTACTCTCACTATACTTTTGCCGATTGGGTGGGCATGATGGGTGCTTTATCTGAGGCCGACATTTGCTGGATCGTGAGGTGTTGGGGCCTTCATGCTATCACCACGAGCCTCAGGGGTCACCAGAGAGTGTGGTTGATGGGTCTGAGAGAGACTTCTTTCTATCATCCTCGCCGTTTGGCCAGACAGTATGGACAGGTTCAGGAGGTTCCCTGGGGGTTTACTGAGAGGGTCTTTACTTCCAGGATCAGGGCTACCACTATTGCTGCTTTTATTGATGGTTGGACTGACCGAGTAAAAGCCTATTTCTAAAGACCTTTGAAGAAATAAAAGACGCTGAGACTAGACCTGACTGATTCTACTCATTCCTCCAAGTGTCTTTGGACATGTGATTGCTTTTCGAAAGACTTTTATTTCTTCGATTACTCCTGTTTTATGTAATATTCAAAGTTTGTTTATCAGTGAACCTTGGTTACTTTGGGGATCTTATTTTATGCACTTTAGCTTTCTGAAAACATTTTGTAACTGAGATTTCAATTAGTTGTTGCTTTTGGTACTTGCTTGGGCGTGCCGGGGTTATTAGAGGCAAACGAGGCGGGTGACCCAAGTTTGCCCCTAGTTTGGGATATGTATGGTTATGAGGCAAACGAGGTAGATGACCGACGTTTGCCCCTAGTTTAGAAGAGGTTTAGGCAAACGAGGCGAGTGGCCAAAGTTTGCCCCTAGTGTGGAGGGTGATTTCCGGGTTATGGTAAGGACCGCGACTTTATTTTCTCACATGCTCATAATTTTTGCCCAGGCACCAAGGAGGCGGCCTGGCGAGCTATTTTCTCTCTTTTGTTATTGCTCATTTTGGATTTAGCTCTAATTTTTGCCTAGGCGTCCTTTCGGATTTTCGACCTAGCGAGCCATCCTTCTTTTCTTTTTGAAAGTCTGCCTATGTACCCCCGAGCGGGGATCATGTCCAACGTAGTTCGGGCCAAGGTTTTGAAGGAAAGGTTATTTTTTGTTGTGGGTGGAGCGACCGAACCAATGTGGTTGCCTACGTATCCCCGAGTGGGAATCAGGTCGAGCGTAGTTCAAAGCAAGGCTTGAAAGAAATGGGTTTTTATTTTTTTTGTGAGTGGAGCGATCGAACCGATGTGGTTGCCTACGTATCCCCGAGCGGGAATCAGGTCGAGCATAGTTCAAGGCAAGGCTTGAAAGAAATGGGTTATTTGAGTGGTCAAGCATAGTACTTTTTGAGGCGATCCATGTTGATTAGTTCCTTGAATTCGACACCATCGAGGTCCATGAAATAAGTTGCTCCTCCGGAAAGAATGGTTTTGACGATGTAAGGGCCTACCCATTTAGGTTTGAATTTCCCACGGGGATCAAAGATCGGAGCTCGCAATTCCTTAAGGACAAGGTCGCCCTTGACAATCTTCCTTGGGCGAACCCTTTTATTGAAAGCACGGGCTATCCTCTTTTGATAGATTCGGACATGGTCGACTGCCGCTAGGCGCTTTTCATCTATGAGAGCCAATTCTTCGTATCTTTCTCTCAACCAATCTGATTCCGAAATTTCACATTCTGCCATCACGCGTAGAGACGGCAGTTCTATCTCGACCGGGAGTACCGCTTCCATCCCATATACCAGCGAGTAAGGAGTTGCTCCCGTGGACGTCCTTATCGACGTTCTGTATCCCCAAAGCGCGAACGGTAGCTTTTCATGCCAGTCTTTGTAGGTATCGGCCGATTTCTGCAGTATGGCCTTGACATTCTTGTTTGCAGCTTCGACTGCCCCATTAGTTTGCGGCCTATACAGCGACGACTTGTGATAAGTGATCTTGTATTCCTCGAACAGATCCCTGACTTCTGCCTTGAAATGACTTCCGTTATCTGAAATAATCTCATGGGGAACTCCATAACGGCAGATGAGATTTCTTTTGATGAATTTGGCCACTTCTTTGGCCCCCAACTTGGTGTAAGATGCAACTTCTACCCATTTTGTGAAGTAGTCTATGGCCACCAGGATGTACCGATTACCATTTGAGGCTTTCGGAATGATTTCACCAATGATGTCGATTCCCCAGGTTGAGAATGGCCAAGGCGAAGTCATGCTGTACAGAAGGGATGGTGGTGTATGCATCATGTTTGCATGAATCTGGCACTTGTGACACCTCCTCACGTACTCACAACAATCTTTCTCCAATGTTGTCCAGTAGTACCCTTGTCTTATGATTTTCTTAGCCAGCATGTGACCGTTCATGTGCGGACCGCATACCTCTTCGTGTATTTCCTCCATCATTCTTCGGGAGCTCTTCCCGAACAAGCAAGTCAGGTTGTGACCATTGTATCCTTTCTTCAACAATTTCCCACCACAAATGATGAATTGCGCTGCGAATCTTCGAATGGCCCTCTTGTCTTTCTCGGTAGACTCTTGGGGGTACGTCCCCTTTTCTATGAAATCCCAGACATCCTGATACCATGGTGTCCCATTCTCTTCTTCTTCGATCGTGGCGATTATGTTGAACGAAGGCTCGTACCTTTGTTCAATTACCAAGGGCATCATCCTGACTCCCACAGGAATTTTGATCATTAAAGCTAAAGTAGCCAAGGAATCTGCCAGCTGGTTCTCTTCCCTAGGCAAGTAGAGGAATGTGATATTTTCGAACTGCCTCTTGAGTTGGTCGAGACGATCATGATAGGGCTTCAATCTTTCTTCTTTTACTTTCCACTCTCCTCTAGCTTGAGATATGATGAGGTTTGAGTCCCCGAAGACGTCTATCCTCCGAGCCTTCAGCTCTATGGCCGCTTCCATTCCCAGAATGCATGCTTCGTATTCGGCGGTGTTGTTGGTGGAGTTATAGTTGAGCTTAACTGCCAATGGAGTATGGTCCCCGCTCGGTGATACGAGAATCATTCCTACTCGATATCCTTTCATGTTGGCTGCCCCATCAAAGTACAACTTCCACTGTTCTTCCTTGACTTCCATGATACTTTCGTCTGGAAACGGAAAGTCTCCACTTTCTTCGGATTCGACGGCATGTTCTGCGAGATGTTCAGCTATGGTTCTCCCTTTTACCGACTTGCTTGTGATATACTTGATATCGAATTCGGATAGTAGAAGTAACCAACGGGATATACGACCGGTCAGGGCAGGTTTTTCAAGGAGGTATTTCAGAGGATCCATGCGGGATATGAGCACAACTAGGAAGGCCAGCATGTAGTGCCTTAGTCGGCGAGTGCACCAAACCAAGGCCCAACATGTTTTTTCAAGGGTAGAGTAGTTGAGCTCATACCCAGTCATCCTCTTGCTGAGGTAGTATATGGCTTTTTCGGAGTGGCATTCTTCTCCTTCTTGGGCTAGCATGCAACCCATGGCATTTTCGGAGACAGACAGGTAAAGGAATAAGGGCTTATGAGGAGTGGGTGGTGAGAGGACAGGTGGATTTTGAAGGTAGGCTTTTATTTTGTCGAAAGCGGTTTGGCATTGGTCATCCCATTGGAACTTTTCTCCTTTTCTCAGCAATCGGAACAAAGGATCGCACGTAGTCGTGAGCTTGGAAATGAAGCGGCTGATAAACTGGATCCTTCCGAGAAAACCCCTTACTTCTTTTTCATTCCGCGGTGGTGTCATTTCGAGGATTGCCTTGATCTTAGAGGGATCCACCTCTATTCCCCTTTGTGTGATGAGAAAGCCCAGGAGTTTACCGGAGGTTACACCGAAAGTGTATTTCTTTGGATTCAACCTCATCTTGTATTTGCGCAGCCTTTCGAAGAACTTTTCCAGCGCTACCAGGTGTCCCTCTTTGTCTTTGGACTTCACGATCATGTCATCTACGTACACTTCTACTTCCTTGTAAATCATATCATGCAGCAGAGTGGTGGCAGCTCTTTGGTAAGTCGCCCCCGCATTCTTGAGTCCGAAAGGCATTACTCTATAACAGTAGGTCCCCCAAGGGGTGGTGAATGTCGTCTTTTCCCGATCTTCTGGCGCCATCAAAATCTGATTATACCCTGAGAAACCATCCATGAATGACAGTAGCTCATGACCTGCGGTGTTATCTACCAAGACGTCAATGTGGGGAAGCGGGAAGTCATCCTTGGGACTGGCCTTGTTCAGATCATGAAAGTCGACGCACACACGAACTTTTCCATCCTTCTTCGGGACTGGCAGGATATTGGCAATCCATTCCGGATATTCGGTGACAATGATGAACCCTGCCTTGAACTGCTTCTCCACTTCTTCTTTAACCTTGAGGGCCCATTCCGGTCTCATGCGCCTCAGTTTCTGCTTGACATGTTTAGAATTGGGGAGGAGAGGAATATGATGTTGGACGATGTCGGGATCGACCCCAGGCATGTCTTCGTAAGACCAAGCAAAAACATCTTTGAATCCTTTTAGCAAGAGGGTTAATTTTTCTTTTTCTTCTTTATTAAGAGTTGAGCCAATTTGCACAATTTGTGGATTATCTGTTTCACCTAGGTTAACTGATAAAGTATCCTCGATTATTTCATAAGCAGGTGGTTTTTCAATTAGTTGCTTAAGTTCAATTGGGAGATCCTCGGAGGGATCTGTGCATTCACAAGTGTTAGACACAGAGGAGTAAGCAGAATCGTCTTTCATTTTATTCATGACAGGTGAAGTGTTTACATTGGACAGTGGTGGGCTTACGGCAGCCGACTCTGGTACAGACTCGATAATTGGTAGTACAGACTCCAGGGGGATAGGAGATTGGGAGACACAGATAGATGACTCTACAGCCTGGTTGCTCAGACCCTCCTCAGTTGGCTTGATCTGATCATCTTGGCTCTTGGCCCTCTCTTCTTCCTTCTTTTCAGCGGATTCCTCCCACATTTTCTTGATGGCTTCAGCGTCCAGGTATTTCAACCAGTCTTCCTCCGTGGTCTTCTCAACTTCTTCGGGATAGAACGGGTCTTGGTATGCGGGCCTTTCGCAGTCAGCGAAGATTTCCAGCCCGGGGTGCCTTTTCCCAGTGGTTCGATGGATCCAGGGTTCAGGGAACCCGAAGTAAGGGAAATCATCCCCTTCTTTGATGAACTATTCGTTTAAAGTCTTGCGGTATGGGGGGAGACCCTTCACCCTTTTCTTCCATGGCCTCTGTAGCTCGACGTCTTCTTCAGTGGGCTTGTACCCCAACCCTAAAGTGCCTTGTTGCCCTTTGATCTGTGGGAACTCCCGGATTCCTTGCTGGCGTCGACCCAATCCCATTCCGGGGAAGTAGTTCATCTTGCGGACAATGTTGACAACTGCAGAGTGGACCTCAGGGAATCGGTCTTCATCATTGATCACATGGACTTCTTCCATGAAGAATCCTCCGATTTCTCCTTCTTCTAGCTCAGGTATTTGGACTTCAAAAATGGGAGCGTAATTTGGGAAAGCTTCGTTACCCCAACTATTACCGAGGATGATCTTTACTTCCTTCTCATGAATGTACTTGATCATTTGATGCACAGTGGATGATACAGCTTTGTTGGCATGAAGCCAGGGCCTTCCAATCAGCAGATTGAACGAGGCAGGTATGTCCATGACTTGAAAGATCTCAGTGCTCGCCAAAGACCCTACCCGAATTTGTAGAGAGACAGTCCCCATCACATTCCTCCTGGTATTATCATAGGCCCTCACAGATTGCACGGATGGCGTGATGTCAAGGATATTGACCCCCAAAGCAGTGGCAGTTCTCAAGGCACAAACATTCAAAGCAGAACCTGTGTCGACCAGACAAAACGGTACCTGCTGCTCCTTACATCCAACAGTGATGTATAGTGCTTTGTTATGCGCGGATCCTTCCGGTGGCAAGTCCTCATCAGAAAATGTAATGATCGGGTCGGGGGTAAGTGCGCCCAAGAAAGCCACCATGTCCTCCGGTGCGGTATCGATAGGAACTTCAATCCCAGCCAAGGCATTCAACACGGCTTGCCTATGCTTGTAGGATGTTACCATGATATCCTACATCGAGAGATGTGCTTGGGTCTTCTTTAGCTGTTTTATCAACTCATTTTCTTCTTCGATGATCTCATCCATCTTACCCTTCCCCTTGTCCTTGACTGGACCTTTCTCAGTTGTGTCGGTGGCAGGCTGTGGAGGCTGATAATGACGGCCTGACCTGGTCAGATGATCAATCTCGGCAGGAGTAGGCCCTTCTACAGTCCCATCCTTCTTGAACCAATCACAATCCGTTCCCGCAAATGGTTTTTCTGGTTCGTTCCAGATGGAAGCATCACTCTCGTTGTTAGGATCATACCATTTGAGGTCTACCACCCCTAGGTCATGCTCTTCTAGGAAGAACATGTCTTGCTCATCGTTAAGCTGCTGCTGCCACTCGTCATTCTCCCCTCCGATCAGATGAATTCCCTCAGAATCCGGGATGTCAATGAGGGGTAAGGGTTGTCCTAGGGGGGTGATATAAGCGGCAGGGTTGAAGGGTATAGGGTTGGACTCGATGAGGTTGACATTTTGGTGGTTTGGTAGGGGATTTTGGGTGATATGGGGCTGCTTCGGGGGTGGTTCGATGATATTCTGGTCGATGAGGTCTTGAATATCATGGCGGAGGCGCATGCAATCGTCAGTGTTATGGCCAGGGGCTTGGTGGTAGGCGCATCTTTTAGGCATTTTTCTTCAATATCTTTTGCAAACCACCCTCGATGCTAACACCATTGTAGATGCGAGTCTTAACTATTGTTTTAAACTGTTTTTATGTGTTTCAAACTTAATTGTGATGACATAGTCTCGGGTATGAAAGGGCTATGGATTCTTATATCCTAAGAGAAATACGGAATACTGTAGAGGATGTACTCCATTGAGCTTCAACATAATTGCATGGTAGAAGGCTAGGTCGCGGTGGATTCGTGTAATCCCAACATTCCCATTCATTAAGAAAAAAAACACATTTTAAAATATCGCTTTAATTTGTCGTTAGATTAATTTAGTGTAACTGCTATATCTTTAGTAGTTTATAAATCGTGGAACTTTGTGTTCTACATCCCTTCAAAGTATTGATTTTTATTTTCCTTTTTAGAGATTAATCTAGGTATTTAGTTTAACACCTTCCCTGTGGACGATTACCTACACTTGGGTATAACACACAAGCGCACACAAAAAAAATTCTTGTGCCACCCTTAGTGTGGAAGGTGATGTTCTGGCTTGAGGCAATGACCATGACTTTAATCTCTTAAATGCTCATAACTTTTTTCTAAGCACCAATGAGGTGACCTAGCGAGCTCTTTTCTCTCTTTTGTTATTGCGCACCATGGATTTAGCTTTAATTTTGCCTAGGCGCCCTTTCAGATTTTTGACCTAGCGAGCAATCCTTCTTTCCTTTTTGAAAGTCTACCTACATACCCCCGATTGGGGATCAGGTCTAACGTAGTTCGGGCCATGGCAGGAAAGAAGTTGGTTTGATTATGATGGTGTCAACCGAACTGATGCGGTTGCCTACGTATCCCTGAGAAGGAATCAGGTGGAGCATAGTTCAAGGCAAGGCTTTGAAAGAAGAGGTATTGATTATGATGGTGTCGACCGAACCGATGTGGTTGCCTAGGTATCCCCGAGTGGAAATAAGGTCAAGCGTAGTTCAAGGCAAAGGTTATTGGAAAGGTTCAAACCAATAGTCAAATAAGTTCAAACTTGAACCAGTTGTGGTAGCTTTGAATAAGAGGATTAGGTTTCAATCTCCCTTTTTTTTGTGAGAATTGATCCTTTTCACTTTCACCTAACCAGTCAATTTTGATTTTCATGTAGTTGATTCTTGTGAGCTCTTTTAATCGCAATCTCAAAATTTCATAATGTGCACGTCAGCTCTGAGAATTTGTTTGTGGTTGTTAATTGCTTTTTGAAATAAAATCTAGACACATTCTCATGATGTACCTTAAAGTGTACAATTCTCTGTATCACCAAAATTTTCTTCAACCTTTTGACTGGGTAAGGTCTGATTTTGGAAATCAACACCCTTTTCATACTCTAACTTTTGCCTAGGTGCCCTTTCAGGTTTTCAACCTAGCGAGCTTTTCTTTTTTCTTTTTTTTTTCTTTCTTTCCTTTTTTTTTGAAAGGGGAGAAGAAACTAATTGAAAGTGTTCGGCTACCATCAGGGACTAAGTCTGCACTAGTTTCAATCGGACAGATTGTATGGCTCCTAATTAGATTGGGCTCAAGGCTATGAAATGGTGGAAAAGGGTGTTGGGCAAGCCCCAAGTCGGTTCCAAATATGTCTTTTCAAGATTGATGCGAAATTGATTTTCAAAATTCTTAAACTAAGACTATTCAATTCTCGGCTATTCATCAGCGTCAGCGTGAAATTGAATTTAACCTTTCGGGATTCTTTTTAATGCAAAAATTTATTAGCAAAGTAATATTTGTGGTGATTTGGAAAGTGACATTTTCTGTTCAGTGATTCATGCATTTATGACTAGACACATCAGATTAAGCAAAATGAGATTTCATTCCATCAAAAGAGAAGAATTACATTTCTTGGTAAAGACTTAACCGAACTTAAAATAGACGAACTCGACATAAGACTACTCTTGAAATAGACTCAAAACATAGAATAGACTCGATTTGATTTGACTTGACTTGGTCTCAGGTAGAGTGTCACGGTGACTCATTTATTCTTTTTTTGTTGGCAGAAGTTTCAGACACCATCACTTTATTGCATAGCTTCAACAATCATTGGCCTCAGCAAAGGGATCATTTGAATGGATAAGACATGGGCTTTAGGTTCGATGAAGCTGACACTTTGGTTGACATAGGGTTGGACAGGCGATGGCTCGATGAATTTCTAATCGATGAGGTCCTGAATATCATGGTGAAGGTGCATGCAGCTGTCGGTGTCGTGACCTTGGCCTTGGTGGTAGGCACATATTTTGGAAAGGTCACAGCTAGGTGGATGGATGTCAGCACGAGCCTGAAGGAGTTGGAGGTGCCCCTTTTTGATAAGATTATCAAGGATAACGGACAACGACATACCCAGGTTGGTGAAGGTTCTTGGGTTGCGGGCTTTATTAAACTTTGAGTTCAAGTGGGCCCTTGAAGTGGCTCGTGTGTTTGGATATGGACTAGGATTAACCAGGCAAGGGTGTGAGCTTGGATACAAGTAGAGATTTGGATATGGAAATCGGCTCGGATAGATGGCGTTGGGCAACCCATACCTCCCTTTATCAATACTCTGCACCATCTTCTCAAATTGGCTCACCATTAAATTTAGCTAATCAATTGTGATTTGTAGCTTATTCACTTTTTCTTCCAAAGCTTGGTAGGCCATTGGTGGGTTTTATGATAGCCTAGGCTAGCCTGCGATCACGATAATGAATTTGGGGAGGTACAGAAGTGTCCCTACCCGGGGTTACATTTTCTACATATAGAAGTAAAAGCCCAAATTAGCAGAGGCGTGAAACACTTCTTATGGACTCCTATCGGGTAGAGATGATCAGAATTTTGAAGGATTTAATGATGCAAATCGAGGACGGTTGCAGTACGTATACGACTTCTATGCAATAATTGAGATGAGTGCAGATGATGATATGTATGCATTTGATGTGTAGAATTGACACATGTGAGTTGACGAGATGCAGGTGTATGTAGACTGACACGAATTGTGTATGCACATGAGACAAGCATGCGGATGCAAGCCCTAGTTTATATATGATGCCCATAGTTCTAACATATAGCAATTAAGCAATTAAGGTCCTAACCATACAGAGTGTTGTAGACACCCATTTTGACGGCTATCAGATTTAGGAGACCCATAGCTTGGTGGTTCACAATGATCGAAAAAGACTCAAAAAGGACTCCTGAAAGTTAGTTATATCTCTCAAAATGCTCAGAATGACCAAAATGCCCCCGAAAGCCCAAAAACTCCCAGATTTGGACCGAATGCTCTGGAAACATACTACGTCATAAGAAAAGTACTAAAAATAAGTTTTTAAGCAAAATTAGAAGAAATCGTTTGCTCCCAGAGACCCCCCAAAAGTCCCAGAATTTCTCGGAAAGTCTCCGTAGACAAGTTTGACCAAGGTTTGACCGAAATCATCCAAATTTGCCAAAAAGTTCAAGGATCATTCTAGATCATGTGAAAAGCACTAAAATGAGTTTTAAAAGGAAATCGGACGATAATGTCAGCTCCTGGGAGCTCCCAGAGGTTCCCATAACTTTTCGAGAATCCCAGGTTTGACTAGTTTAACCAAAAGTTGACTTTAAAATCAGAGCACCGTATCATTTTTTGAATATTTTTCATGGATACTAGAGTTCAATAGCTTTCCGATGGTATGTCGCAGATAATTCCCGGATTTAAAACAAATTTATTATGAATTTTCGAAGGTGAAAAAGGCGATCAAATCAGCTTTTATCGCGAATATCGCAAAACTTTTCAAAGTGACCTATCTCCGAACTATTTTTGATGTAAAGTAGACTCCATTAACTTTCCAAAGGTATATCACAAACTCATTTTGGAGTTCATACGCATTTTCTATGAATTTTCGGACATAATAGTGCCTTTTCGCGAATACCGGAACCTCTGGGGGCCTAAATACAAATTTATGGGCGTCTGAGGAGCAGTGCCGCGGTGGCACTGGGCCACTACTGATGACACATGGCCAATGCCACGGCGGCACTCATCCCCCGCAGAATCCATTTTTGTAATTTATTTTTGGGGTCCAAATTGAATAATTGAATACCAAAACGATGTAGTTTTATGTTCACAGATGTTTGGGACCAATGGGAGCACTTTCTAAATCCCAAAACCACCCCAAATTGGCCTATATAAACCCCCCTTTGCTCTTTATTTGGGGGGGGGGGGCAAGTGCAAAGTTCATAGAAGTTGTAGAGAGAAAGAGAGATAGAGATAGATTTAGAAGAAGGAAAGGGAGCTTCTCCCACTGATTTTCTATAAGAAAGTGAGTTTCAATCTTGTTTTCTTCCATTACCCATCTTATATTTCACATTCAAGTCTTTCCCAACCACCATTTTTAAGTAATCTTGAGTTAAGAAGCTACTTCCATGTCCAAATGTCAACATCTATGAGTGAAACACCAAGCTACAAGTCCAAAATCACATTGATTATCATCAATTGATTGCTATTACATGCTTGTTTACATTAATGTTCATCTCTTCTTACCTGCTTACTTACATGCTTATCATCATCTAGATGACATGTTGTTTGAGAAGAGTGAATCCTTATGGATAGTAGCTCTTGACCTCAAAGACATGTGTAATGGATGATGATTCTAGCTTTAATACATTCATATGTATTCTTTAAGTCATCTTCTCAAACAGAACTATGTTTGTGCGAGTAATATTGGGAGTTCTTGATATGAGTTTGATGATGATGTTCCAAGTGGTTTTAATCCCCTTTTTGTGCTGAAACTATAATCTCAAAATCCCTATTTCAAAACCCCTTTAAAACCCCCAACATTTGGATTCCAAGAAATAAGCTTTGTTTTACCAAAAATCTTCCAAAACAGTGAATGATCTGAGTTCAAAGATTTCTCTTGAACTTAACAATCAAGGTATGATCATGAGACCACTTGGAAAGTCTTCTTAACTCCTTATAGAACATCCATGATTTTTGACTTAGCTTGAAAACACTTGGAAGGGTTCCATTTTGACCCAAACATTCTCTCCAGTTATTCTGCCTTTACTGTCACATCAGCTTAGTTGACTTTCAACTTGTTTTCCAGAAAACCTTTCCAAAGAGAGTAGTCCCAACTCATTTTTCCCTTGAACTTCAATGTCTTAGGAAACTTTCTGTATAATATGGGTCTCTATATCGTTTGTTTTCATTTTCTAAGATTATTCAACATTTCAGTCGACATTACGAACTCTGTTTCTGAGTAACCTCTCTTGTTCATATGATTTATATCAAACTGTAATAGTTATTGAAGATTGGATTTTTAGTATGTGTTCTAGATAAAATCATGCATTGAAAACATTTCTAACCTCACTTTCAAATTTCCACAAGATTAAGTCATTGTTTTGCCCACTATTCACAGCAAGTATACTTTTACTTCTATCCCTTGATTTGATGCTTATATGTACTTCAAATTAGTTCATATCCTAGGAAGTGGTCCATACTATATTTGTACATATCCCATGATGATTTCATCCATGAATTCATTCATCTTCTAGACTTCTAAGTCACTCTAGAAAACCCATGTACACAAACACACTACAACCTTTGCACATTCTAGGATCATACATTGCATCCATGCAGGATTTGGGATTTTTGTGACTCCTAATCTAACAAGATTGTAAGGAATGAATTTGATCACACATCCATGCTTCCGTCGAGCTAATCTTCCTTTCTCATCCATCCCGGGGATTGAGAGGTCTTCTTTCCTCAAAGATTAACATGCATTATCCTAGCTTGCTAAGCATATTTGACTTCTTTGATTATTTGTTTCAAGAACAATTCATGTCCCCTTAGATTAGGAAGACTTTATTACTTGATACATGATTAGACAATTTTTCCTAGGTTTGTTTGTGTGATCTTTCACTTTGCATTGTGTGATACTTGGCTTAGATCTTATGAATGATATCTTAACTTTTGATCTTCCATTTCAAGATTCTTATGTGATGTAATATACTATCATAGTATTAATTGTCGAACCAAACATAGTATAAGATGATTATTTGGATGCCAAATGAGGCCCGTTGAGAAACGGGGCGAGTTGAGGGTGTTTTAGTCGTGACAAAGGCTCCTTCCTCTCTCTTACCAAAACCCCGAGCCAAGTCTTTGGTGATGAAAGGCCGATGCCCTTTATCCGTTTAGGTGAGTCAAATTGGGTTTCTTGGTTCCCTAAAGACCAAGTGGCGACTCTGTATCTATTTTCAACAGACCACCTACACCTTTTTTCCTTTCAAAATAATTTCAAACAAAACAAAGAGGTAGAATTCTGCGTGTCCACAATCTGGCGACTCCACTGGGGATTTTTATTTTTCAAAAAAAAATAATACAGAGGTTTGACTCATAAGAAGCATCCTTAAAATCATCTTTTTACTGTGTCTAGTTCACCGCATTGCACTCTGCATTTTCCCCTTTCGACTGTGTCTAAAACGCGGCGCTGACATTGTTCAGGTCTTGCTATGCCAGGGCATAAGTCACTGTTGATACTACACCTTCCAAGGTATATCAAAAAGAGTAAAAACCTCAGTACTGTCTCTCTGACGGTATATTGGAACTCTTGTCAACGGACCCTCTTTGACAAAACCCGGCCTTTGCATATAGATTCCTGTAGAACCTTTCATAGGACTGTTCATTTATCTTTTCAGATAAAATAATGTGATATAACTGCTGTATGCCCTGGTAGGATTACCTGTGCGGTGTAGACGCTTATGTGGCATAGAACAGAACCTCTTTCTTATGATTCCCAAGGCAATCACTCACATGTGATTACATCGAGTTGACATGCCTAAGCACCATGATAAGAATGTCTACTCCATGTTTACAAAGGTCTACACCGTAAACCCTATTTGTTGATCCTAAGACATAGGAGTATGAAAACTTCCTAGATAGTATGATCACCGTCATCACTTGCTCTCGTCATATTTACCAAGTGCTCCTAGAAACTCCGTCCAAATCCCCCAGATTATCCAGAAATCTCAGTTTCTCCCAGAAACTCCGATATACTTCTTTTCTCCCAAAAACTCTATCCAACTCACCCAACTATACCTATTTTCCCATAAGTTCAGTCTAAATCAATCAGAAATCCCTATTTCTCCTAGAAACTCCTATAACTTTTGAAAATTCCTCCGAATCTTCCAAATCCCTGCTTCTCTTAGCAACTCTATCCAAGTCACCTAGAAACCCCTATTTTTCCCAGAAACTCTTAAATGCCCAAAATCACAATTTTTCTTAGAAACTCTGTCAAAAATATCCAAAATACTAGTTTCTCCTAGCAGTTCAGTCCAAATTAACCAGAAATCCCCATTTCATATAGAAACTTTCATAACCTTTGGAAATTTCTCTTATCCCTTAGTGATCATACTGGAAAGTAGAGTTAGCACACTCTGTTGGCTAGGACCTTACTTGTTTAACTGCTATCTGTTAGGAGTAGGAGCATAATGTAGATTAGGGCTTGCATCCGCATGCTTGCTTCATCAGTCTGCACACACTGTGAAAGTCGGTCTGTACAGGAGTCAGTCCTCACTGTCAAAGTCTAACACATGGTCTTTTCACATCAATATGTCAGTATAAGTTCTAAGCACCCAGGATCTGCGTTGTGGGTCAAAGGATCAGGGAGCCGCCTTATCAGAATCACTTCATCGAAAGGTAGCTTTATGGATCCAGAAGGTTTGGAAGCAAGAATGAAAGAAATGATCAACCAATAGTCTGACCGGTTGGCCCAAGTTTTAGCCTTTATAGAGGAACTGAAACGGCAGTAGCCGTAATACCCACCTGGGTTCCCACCACCACCTGGATTCATGCCACCACCACCACCGAGGTTTGTACCACCTCCCATTGGTACATGAGAATGGCGGAGAAGAAGTATGGTTTCAAGGGGTCCTGCTGCCTGTGTATGAGAAAAACTTCCAAGAAATGGACAAGGTTGACAAGCTAGAAAGCGTACTGAGGAAAAGTAAAGGGATCGATGACTACATGCTAGGTCTGGAAGGCCTTTTTGAGCCTGTTAAGCTGAAACTACCGGAGAACTTCAAGATGCCTGAAATTGATCGTTTTGATGGAACTGGGAATTCAAAGAGCCATGTAAAGTTCTGCATGAGTGTTTTCCAATCAATGGGCTGCACCCATAAGCACATCGCAGTGTTGTTCCCTCAAACCCTCGCCAAGGCTGCTCTATCCTGGTTTCTAACCTTGGAGTTTTCTAAGATGCGAATTTGGGAAGATATAGTCTAGGTCTTCATTGATCATGACTCCTATAACCAAGATCTCTATGTCACCATCCGGGATATGGAGACTACCCGGTAGAATTTCAATGAGTCCTTCGTTCTGTTCTTGAGCAGATGGAGGAACAAAGTGGCCCAAATGACCCACCGACCAATCAAAAAGAAACAAGTCCGGATGTTGATCAAGAATCTACAACTGTTGTACCATGAGAAACTATTCTTCCAGTTTATCTCAACATTTGAAGAACTGTTTGAGATTGGGACTAGAATTGAGGATGCAATCCGGGAAGGGAAGATCAAGAATGAAAAATCACAAAGCCAGTCCAAAAGGCCTGACTACTCCCGAAACCTTTCGGATGTCAACGCCCTTAGTAACCAACCCATGGCCTATTCTCCCCAACCATGCCAGCTCACAAACCAAACCAGCTTGCCTAGCCGCCCTTACCAAAATAGGGTAACCCGTGAATTTTCAAAGCTAGATATTTCCCCCTCCGTAGCCTTAGGCCGCCTGCTAAAAAAGGGACACCTCTAACTCCTTCAGCCTCGTGCCGATCCCCCACCACCTAACTGTGACCTATCCAAACGATGTGCCTACCACCAAGGCCCAGGTGATGACGCCGACTGGTACATATGTCTCCGCCATGATATCAAATAACCTCATTGACCGAAGAATCATCGAGCCACCACCCATTCAACCCCATGTCACTGAAGCCCCTGGCCTATCCTTTCAAATGATCCCTTTCACTGACACCATGAATGTTGAATCCGTGCAGTGGAGCGATAGTGTTGGCACTTCTGCTAAAAAAAAAATGGGTCACAAAGACACTCCATTTGAGACCAAGTCGAGTCTGTTCTATTTTTTGAGTCTATTTCAAGTTTGGTCTTGTGGTTGAGTCTGTCTATCATCGAGTTATTATGGGTCTGTGTTGAGTTCTGTAATCCCTCTCTTTCGCTAATGGATTGAAATCATTTTGCTTGATCTGATGTGTCTAGTCTTAAATGCATGAATCATTGAACTGAAATGTCACTTTTCAAATTACCATAGATATTACTTTGCTAATGAATTTTTGCATCAAACAAAAAAAAGAATCCTGAAAGGTCAAAGTCAATTTCGCGCTGACACTGATGAAGGGCCGAGAATTGAATAGCCTTACTCTAAGAATTTAAAGATGATATTGCCTCAATCTTCAAAACACGTACTTGGAACTGACTTGGGGCTTGCCCAACATCCTTTTTCGCCATTTAAAAGCCTTGGGCCCAACCCAATTGATAGCCATGCAAGCTGTACAATTGAAACCAATCTCGACTTAGTTCTTGATGGTAGCCAAACAATTCAGTAAGTTTCATCTCCACTTTCAAAAAAAAGGAAAAAAAAAAGAAGAAAAGAAAAGAAAAGAAAAGAAAAATCTCACTAGGTTGAAAACCCGAAAGGGCGCCTAGGCAAAAGTTAGAGGTGAAAAGATATTGATTTCCAAGATCTGACCTTAGATAGTCAAAATGATGGGAAAAATGAAAGAAAGAAAATTTTGGTGATATAGAGAATTGTACACTTCAAGGTACATCACAAGAATGTGTCTAGATCATATTTCAAAAAGCTCCGAATGACCACAAACAAATTCTGAGAGCTAACATGCACATTATGAAATTTTGAGATCGTGGTCGAAAGATCTCACATGAATCGACTATGTGAAAAGAAAATTTGACTGGCTAGGCAAAAGTGAAAAGGATCAATCCTCAAAAGAAAAAGAAAAAGAAAAAGAAAAAGAAAAGAAAGGGAGATCGAAATTGAATTATCTTATTCAGGGCTATCACAAGTGACCCAAAGTTGAACTTGTATGATGATTGGTTTGAAAAACCCCCTTTTTTCTCAAGACCTTGCCTTGAACTATGCTCGACCTGATTCCCACTCGGGGATACGTAGGCAACCACATCGGTTCGATCTCTCTACCCACAAAAACAGCCCAACACCATCAATATCAACCCCCCCCCCCTTCTTTCAAAGCCTTGGCCCAAACAACGTTGGACCTGATCCCCACTCGGGGGTACGTAGGCAGACTTTCAAAAAGAAAAGGATGGCTTGCTAGGTCAAAAATCCGAAAGGACGCCTAGGAAAAAATTAGAGCTAAATCTAGAGTGAGCAATAACAAAAGAGATAAAATAGTTCGATAGGTCACTTCACCAGTGCCTAGGCAAAAGTTATGAGCAGATGAGAGATTAAAGTCATGGTCCTTGCCTTAAGCCAGAAATCACCTTCCACACTAGGGGAAAACTTCGGCTACCCGCCTCGTTTGCCTGAATTTTACTATCTACCCTTCATACAAGGGGCAAACTTCGGTCACCAACCTCGTTTGCCCAAAACCTCCAATAAACCATCGACCAAACTAGGGGCAAACTTCGGTCACCTACCTCGTTTGCCTATGAATTCTACTTCCTACACCTCAAACTAGGGGCAAACTCCATTTGCCTAACATGATCCCTTCACACCAAGGGCGAGTTTTCAAGTCACATAATTATCTTTGAATTTTTTTTTTTGAAATGGATCATCTTTTATTTTAAAAGCTAAGGAACTAATTCAAAGCACTTCCTAGGAGAAGTAGAGAATTGATTAGATCAATAGGGAGTAATGTTTTAAAAAAAACCAGATTTATCGGCAAAATGCTGTCATATTAAGATAAGGAGTGAACATAAAATATGATCGGTACATCATTCATGATAAAGGGAAATTGGATTGTGGCAATTTGAGAATTTCATGTCCAGGTCAATCCTTCTTTGTTTGAGTCAGTAGTAATTTGATCAAAAGTGTGTCAGAGATCAAGGTTTCATACAAACTAACCTAACTTTCTTTGTCGTTCATGTTAAGTCCATTTATCCTAATGGTCTCAAATGTGTGGGTTAAAGGTGATTCCCAATTATAAAAAAAATTAGATACAAGTAGAAGTACCAAATAGTATTACTACACTAGTCAAGGTCGCAACATGAGAAGTGTCCCAAGTACAAGTGGCATAAACTCGTAAGTGGTTACAAACTACAAACTGATAGTTGTTTCTGAAGGTAGCTGATCGGAGAAAATATCGCCAACACCAAGAAACTATTGCTGATGTGTTGATGAGGTGTGTCAATGAGATGTGTTGTTGAGGTGTTTTAGGGCCCAAAGTCTAGATGTGTTGATGAGGAGTGTTGATAAGATGTATTTTGGGGCCCAGAGTCCAGATGTTTTGATAAGATGTGTTGTTGGGGTATTTTTGGGCTCAGAATCAAGGTTTGCTGATGTTATGTTTTGTGAGGATGTTTTAGGCCCCAGAGATTGGAGGAGCATTGAGTAACATCAAGAGAGTTAAGAAGCATTATTGGAGCATCGATGAACATCAGATGAGTTGAGAAGCATTATTGGAGCATCGAGGAACATTAGGACAGCTGAAAAGCATTGTTGAAAAGTAGAGTAACATCGAGGAACATCGGAAGTATTGAGGAGTATTGTCGAAGAGGAACATCAGATGTGTTGAGGAGCATCGTTGAAGAGTTGAGGAGCATTAGCTGTGTTGAGGAGCATTATTGAAGAATGGAAGAGCATCTAATGTGTTGAGGAGTATCAGAAGAGTTGAAAAGCATCATTAAAAAGTCGAGGAGCATCGTTGATGATTTGAGGAGCATCGTTGAGATTTGAAGAACATCGTTGAGAATCAAGAAGCATTAAAAAACACCGTCAAAGAATTGAGGAACAATGTCACACCCCAACCCCCCTCGTGCGGATTAGAACACGTGTAACAATGCTACAAGCTCCCAATTACATTAATTTTCAAAGAAACATGCGAATTACTAAGAATCGCATGTGTTTATCAACATTAAACAACTCTATTGTTAGAAAATATTCCACAAGGGTAAAATGGTAATTAATAAGGTATAGCAAATTTTATACCAAAATATAGGTCTTTGAGTCCCGGTTCCAACGCAAAAAACGGCGCACAAATCCGAGTTTTCTAGAGTGAGTTATGTCCGTTTCCGTAAAAGCCGACAGTGCTGAATCTGGACCAGCGGATCGATCCGCCCAAAACCGGATCGATCCGGATCTAGCAGATTGTCATCTCTGGCTCCTCCAGAAGCTCCGGATCGATTCGCTCAAGGCCCGGATCGATCCGGTTCCTGCAGAAGTCATTTTTGACAGCAAAACCCCTGTTTAAACAGCCCAAACTCACCCAAATCATCATCAAACCTCATGGACACATCTAAAATCATTTTCAAACCTCAAGAAACTTTTCAAATACATTCCTAAACATGGTGTAACATACACATACTCATAATTGAATTACACCCACCATGCACACAATTCCTTTTGAGTTCAAAACAAATTTTTGAAGTTTAACCTTTGGCAAAAACTAAGTCTCATGAAACCATATTAGAAATGAATCCAAGTTATAACCAACAACATAAAAACATTAAGGAACCATATCAAACCATCTCCAAGCAACCATTTACATAAACCTTCTAGCAAGAGGATCAAACCTCACAAAATATTTATATACAAAAGAAACTTGACCAAAATCTACCACCCGTGTATCCGGACTTGCCGGAATGATCCAAACATACAACTTACAACTTTCACATAGAAATTTACATAAGTTTCCCCAATTTACATTAAACACATGAGTCGTAGAATTCTAACTAGTTCCCAATCTCTTCAACTCAACAACCACGAGTCAAGGCTTCAAGCCACGAGTCAAGGGTACTAAGTCGCAAGTTAAACCATAATACAAGTTATAAACATAATTACAAGTCCCAAATCTCTCCCACATTCCCGAGCACGTCGCTTTCTCTTCGAATATTGCTCCGTACCTGCGGTGGTTGTTATTTACCACAACAGAAATAGAAAACGGTTTTCTTAAGCATTACGCTTAGTGAGAATTCTAAACATGATTGAATGTTTAACATGTGCAATGCAACAATAGACATATAAATCATATTTGTAATCGCTGAGTCACCGGTTCAATGATTCATTCAGACCCGAAGACCTTCCCTGGTCCCGTGGCCACTTCTACTCCTTGGACTTTCGTATTTCTCGGATTCTTCCTCTTCACCACCCTTATTACTCCCAACCATTAATCATTTTTCCGGTGCCCATTGAATACCACATAGACATATAAGCACATAAACATGGAGGCACATATAATCTTCATGAAATTGACATGCAATTTACAATTTAATAACTACATATTTTCTAAATATGAATAATCAACACAATAAGAACAATCTCTTGGTTTCTAAACATAAACTATCATCTCCAACATCATTGATGTATTGAACATAGTCAAACACAACCATTCTTTAGGCTAGAAAACTCACCTTAGCAAGATCTACCCAAATTCAAGCTAGAAATGAAGAATTCCTTCACAAATCTTGCTCAATTCTTACCTAAAGTAAATCCTACATGGTTTTGGTTCAACAAATATCATGTATCAAGAACGGTTACCGGAAAAATGTTGCCGAAAATGAAAACAAATTACGTGCATGTGATCCTCTTACCTCCACGAGTCCAAAGGTGGTCTCGGATCGTGAATCCGACGAACGGCGGCGACGGTACGGCGAAAAACGTCGTCGGTGACGGTCCGTCTCCGTTTCTCTCTCCGAGCTCTCTTCTCTTTTTCTTTTAATTCCAGCAAAATGAGAGTCTAACTCTCTATCTTAACACATACATACCCATGCATATACATGAGGTGTCAAAGTCTCAATTTTAGCCATTTTTTCATTTACACCCCCGGAACTCTTAAGTTCTCATTATGAAATCCCCAAAACATTCCATTAACTACCCAATTATCTAATGAGTCTTTGTCTAAGTTTCGTATGGGTCCCAACGTGGGTCCCATATATTTTGTGAAGTTGCTATCATACCTACCAATTATAAATCTTTTTCAGTTATACCCTTATTAGAGTATCCAAACTAATACAAGTTACTAACACATGTATTATCATATATTATGAAAGCATTTAAACAATTAGTCATTTAATCATATAAATGCATTTAATCACATAAGATGCAAATATTAATATTCGGCCCTTCACTGGGTCCCATTCCAACACCTGTCCCACCTCACTGGGGACTTTTTCAACTGTGTTCCTTTTCTGAACACTTTTTCTGGGCGAGTCCAAAGCCTCCCCTTAATCCCTTTTATACACTAATTATATTAATTAATGCACATAAAAATGATAATTAACCCGTTTCCCGGGTACGGGTGTTACATTTCTCCCTCCCTAATAGGAAGTTTGGTCCCCAAACTTACTCTTACCTCGAATATCGAATAAGTACGGGTACTTGACTCGGATTTCATCCTCTCATTCTCAAGTAGCTTCTTCAATCGAATGGCTACGCCATTGCACCATTACAATAGGTATTACCTTGGTTCGCAACAATCTGATCCTTCATATCAAGGATTCACACCGGATATCCAACACACGTTAGATCTTCCCGAATAACATGGCTCGAATCCGTTACACAATGTCAAAACATTAAAACATGAAATGCATATACCAAACGCCATTGATCTCGATTTACCACAACTATTAACTTCGCGTTTTCAAATTCCCAAACAATATTCTACTATGAGCTTCCACTATTTTCTTAATCATGTATTCAATTCCGTATGTAAATTTTTCTTAAATTCTGCATGCCATACCTGTTTCTTGCTCATAAGAAGAACATTGTCGACCTCCAAATATGAAGATAATACCAGAGATATTAAATTATGTATCCGATAATTCACTTCATAGAATTCCAATCCCTTGCAAATATAAGAAATCTTCGTTTCAATATATACCCAATTTTCCATAACGAACTTCATTACTTCGAATAAATTCTAATAATACTATTGCAATCACCATTGGCATCAATTAATTCTTATCGATACCCATAAAACTCTATTCTTCCCACGTAGTACTTCCGAGAACACGATACTCATCCCAATACATTGTTAGTTATTGTGTTGATTGCACGCATTCCCTCACTAAATACTTCTTACCAACGGATCTCCAATTCTTCTAACTTCAGTGATACTATTTGGTTAAAACCTTTGATGATGATTCCATTATTACCAATGCAACAATTCAATTTCCTCGGCACCGTTAAACCACATATGAGATATTCACATTCTCCTTTACAAATTTTTTTTTCCTTGCTAACTAATTTCAAGGTAAATAATTATTTTACATTTGACTCAAACGGTATGTCGAAACATAGCTTTTCAAATTAGAATCCTAATGGTGAAAATGATGGGTGGAAACGAACTTCCTAAACCATGCCATGACCAAATTTAAAGTGTTTTTTTTTTTTTTTTTGTGCAAAATTATCACCAAGTCAAAGGAAATTTTGAATTGTGCCTTCCCTTTTGTTTAATAAAATGATTTCAAGATTTCCTTCTCAAATGGGGATAGTTCTCAATCCTTTTCAAATCCATTTAAACATTTTTTTTTCAAACAAAAATATCCCAAACACATTCATAAATCAAAGCTAAAACACGTCCTTTTGAAATTTGAAATTGCTAGAATTAAACTCCACCACTAGTACACATGTAAAATCGTCCAAGGTAAAAACCAAGTCTATTACGCAACATTATCTAGCCTAACTGAAAACAATTCATTGACTACAAGGTTTAGTACACAAAGTTATGATACAAATCTTACTTCAATTACAACCACACTTATCTCTTTGAACATGGTTCTGTGGCTACCACTGATTCCATCATACGTGAACTGCGCCTATGCTCCATATGCACCATGAATATGCACCATATAGAAATCTCTTACCGAACCCATACTCATTCATATCTCCTCTTGAGGAAAGATGCTAGAGAAAGATAATAAAAATACCCTAATAGAAGCGTAACATATCGAGTTGAGAGATTCCTCAACACTCTATGCACATCCATGTAACCTCTGAATATCTTTCCAATAAATCGTAAATTCGTAGATGTCTGAATTACCATTCCAGTCCAAGAATATACGTATATCTCCCATAATACTTCACATTTTCTTTCCTCTGTTTACGGATTTCCGATACTCTCCAATACTTTCAGACAGTTCATACAACTATAGCATGTCTTCGAACCGAGGAATAACACTCTCCATTGATGATAATCAGTACATCACCATATACACAATAGAAGAGAAATATCCGTAATGTGATAGATGTTCCCATAATATAGAAATAGAATGCCCGAGTATAACCAAATAACCATAATATCGATACTATAAGAATTCTATAATACCATATTCTTAGATATTACACACCAACACTGTAAGAATTCCAGAATTCCATTGATAATAGAAGACCTTTGAAATAACGCACCTAAATTTATACGGAAAGAATCTTCTTCAATACAATACCTGATAATACATCATATATATAAAGAAGTCCGTACCCATACCATACGGAATACTCAACTCAAGACTCCACCCTGTAACGATACCCTTTGTAATCAATAATACCCAAGCACCATTCCAGTTCTACTTCTTTTACCCCTGGCATACTAAAGCCAAATCCCAGGTCTAGAGAATTCCTAATATTACCCTTGATTACTCAAGAACTGCTACGATATAATAATTCTGTATCCCTTGTGAAAATAGAATTACTCATAAGACAATAAGTAATAATTTTATCTGTTACTTGAAGTACGTGGTAACTCAAACATAAGTTAGGAGCTTCTATCCTCTTGTTATTCTTTTTCCTTTTGACAGTTGAACAGATGCTGTAGTAGCCTTAGGTATCAAAAAACTTGGATCTTCTTGTCGTCTATTAGAACAGTTGTGTGCCCGGTGACCCAATTGACCACATTTATAACACCTACCCTTAAACTTTGTACTCTTGCTTGGATTATTCCTTGCGATATGCTCAACCCATCTACAAACATAACAGACTATAATGTAGCGACATTCACCCCCGTACTGCTTATTACACATTGAACGACGGGCTTTCTCTCCCTCGATGTACTTCTTGTAGATAAACTTTCTACATTTGCTCTTTTACATTTACCTGGACTTTCACTTACATTTTCTCCCGATTTCTTACATTCTTGATGTTGCCGGAACTCTGTTGGAAACTCCTCTGTGGTCGGTTGTTCCGTTCTTACCTCGGGATTTGGGTTTTCATGTTCTTCCCCTACTGAGGATATTTTAATTTCTACTGCCCTTACAACTATTTCAACAACTCGTTCCACTTGGTCCATTCTTACCGGAGATATTTGTCTCTTTCCCGAATTCTGTACTAGACAATTAAGTCTAGCATCCACAAGATCATTCTAATGCATGCTACTATAAATAAAATGCTACGCATGCTAAACAACTTTTTAAGCATGCTAAATAAATGTGTATGCATGTTCGTGCAACTACGTGTCGTTGTGTGCACACTACGCGTCGTACGTCTCTCGTCCCCAAAGGCTCTAGCCTATTGCTCTGATACCAAAACAGTCACACCCCAACCCATCTCGTGCCGATTAGAACACGTGTAACAATGCTACAAGCTCCCAATTACATTAATTTTCAAAGAAACATGCGAATTACTAAGAATCGCATGTGTTTATCAACATTAAACAACTCTATTGTTAGAAAATATTCCCCATGCATAAAATGGAAATTAATAAGGTATAGAAAATTTTATACCAAAATATAGGTCTTTGAGTCCCGGTTCCAACGCAAAAAACGGCGTACAAATCCGAGTTTTCTAGAGTGAGTTATGTCCGTTTCCGTAAAAGCCGACAGTGCTGAATCTGGACCAGCGGATCGATCCGCCCAAAACCGGATCGATCTGGATCTAGCAGATTGTCATCTCTGGCTCCTCCAGAAGCTCCGGATCGATCCGCTCAAGGCCCGGATCGATCCGGTTCCTGCAGAAGTCATTTTTGATAGCAAAACCCCTGTTTAAACAGCCCAAACTCACCCAAATCATCATCAAACCTCATGGACACATCTAAAACCATTTTCAAACCTCAAGAAACTTTTCAAATACATTCCTAAACATGGTGTAACATACACATACTCATAATTGAATTACACCCACCATGCACACAATTCCTTTTGAGTTCAAAACAAGTTTTTGAAGTTTAACCTTTGGCAAAAACTAAGTCTCATGAAACCATATTATAAATGAATCCAAGTTATAACCAACAACATAAAAACATTAAGGAACCATATCAACCCATCTCCAAGCAACCATTTACATAAACATTCTAGCAAGAGGATCAAACCTCACAAAATATTTATATACAAAAGAAACTTGACCAAAATCTACCACCCGTGTATCCGGACTTGCCGGAATGATCCAAACATACAACCTACAACTTTCACATAGAAATTTACATAAGTTTCCCCAATTTACATTAAACACATGAGTCGTAGAATTCTAACTAGTTCCCAATCTCTTCAACTCTACAACCACGAGTCAAGGCTTTAAGCCACGAGTCAAGGGTACTAAGTCGCAAGTTAAACCATAATACAAGTTATAAACATAATTACAAGTCCCAAATCTCTCCCCCATTCCCGAGCACGTCGCTTTCTCTTCGAATATTGCTCCGTACCTGCGGTGGTTGTTATTTACCGCAACAGAAATAGAAAACGGTTTTCTTAAGCATTACGCTTAGTGAGAATTCTAAACATGATTGAATGTTTAACATGTGCAATGCAACAATAGACATATAAATCATATTTGTAATCGCTGAGTCACCGGTTCAATGATTCATTCAGACCCGAAGACCTTCCCTGGTCCCGTGGCCACTTCTACTCCTTGGACTTCCGTATTTCTCGGATTCTTCCTCTTCACCACCCTTATTACTCTCAACCATTAATCATTTTTTCGGTGCCCATTGAATACCACATAGACATATAAGCACATAAACATGGAGGCACATATAATCTTCATGAAATTGACATGCAATTTACAATTTAATAACTACATATTTTCTAAATATAAATAATCAACACAATAAGAACAATCTCTTGGTTTCTAAACATAAACTATCATCTCCAACATCATTGATGTATTGAACATAGTCAAACACAACCATTCTTTAGGCTAGAAAACTCACCTTAGCAAGATCTACCCAAATTCAAGCTAGAAATGAAGAATTCCTTCACAAATCTTGCTCAATTCTTACCCAAAGTAAATCCTACATGGTTTTGGTTCAACAAATATCATGTATCAAGAACGGTTATCGAAAAAACGTTGCCGAAAATGAAAATAAATTACGTGCATGTGATCCTCTTACCTCCACGAGTCCAAAGGTGGTCTCGGATCGTGAATCCGGCGAAGGGCGGCGACGGTACGGCGAAAAACGTCGTCGGTGACGGTCCGTCTCCGTTTCTCTCTCCGAGCTCTCTTCTCTTTTTCTTTTAATTCCAGCAAAATGAGAGTCTAACTCTCTATCTTAACACATACATACCCATGCATATACATGAGGTGTCAAAGTCTCAATTTTAGCCATTTTTTCATTTACACCCCCGGAACTCTTAAGTTCTCATTATGAAATCCCCCAAACATTCCATTAACTACCCAATTATCTAATGAGTCTTTGTCTAAGTTTCGTATGGGTCCCAACGTGGGTCCCATATATTTTGTGAAGTTGCTATCATACCTACCAATTATAAATCTTTTTCAGTTATACCCTTATTAGAGTATCCAAACTAATACAAGTTACTAACACATGTATTATCATATATTATGAAAGCATTTAAACAATTAGTCATTTAATCATATAAATGCATTTAATCACATAAGATGCAAATATTAATATTCGGCCCTTCACTGGGTCCCATTCCAACACCTGTCCCACCTCACTGGGGACTTTTTCAACTGTGTTCCTTTTCTGAACACTTTTTCTGGGCGAGTCCAAAGCCTCCCCTTAATCCCTTTTATACACTAATTATGTTAGTTAATGCACATAAAAATGATAATTAACCCATTTCCCGGGTACGGGTGTTACAAACAACCTAAGCGCCGTTGAGAATTGAGGATCATCATTGAAATTTGAGAAGCACCATTGAGAATCTAAGAGTCACTGAGTCCATAGTATCACGATTAAGGGGAGCATGAGTGTGGATATCGCCGTTTGACTTACCCACAGCTTTTCTTATTTAAAATCTCTTTCCAAATTTTTAAGTTCAAAAACAAATGAGTCGCCACTTAATTTTTAAAAAGGAAAATTAAGAAACCATTTAAAAGCAAACTGATCTTTTGCGAAACCAAAGATTAACTAGGTCCGGGGATTATGGGATGAGAGAGGAAGGAGCCCGTCGGACTAAAACACCCTCTCTCATCCTATCTTGCGATAGGCCTCTACTCAACATCCTTTTAATCAAATTTATTAATCTAAGTATGCCCTCAACTAATACATATATACATATACATTACAAAAAGCATGTCCAAAAGGGTGTAAAATTGCAAATGGCAAAATATCATTCAAAAGCCACATAATTCAAGTAACAAGCGATATGATATGCAATAGAGAACAAGTGAACTTACCCGGGATCCAGCAGCGATAGTAAACGTGTAATGCATGCGAACAAAAGAAAATCCTAAAAGAGTCTCTAATCACATATACACATAAGGCAAAACCTAATTCTAAGGTGTCGCGCATTAAGTCGAAAAATCAAAAAAATCAAAGAATTTAATGAACTAGAGAAGGATTGAGAAAATCGTACCTTAAGAGCGCTACAAAACAAGGGGTTAGTCCACATGATATGCAAAATATGATGTTAGAAATAATAATCCTAAATTTCTAGCTTAAATCCATCTAATGTAATTAAATTCAAAGCAAATAAATCTTAATTACAAATGCCAAACCATATGATTGAACGTGTACATGGACAAGGATAAACTATGAAATACTCTTAAACCTTGAATTCAAACTCAACTAATCATTATTAAAGCATAGTTCAAATCTTAGATCATAAGAAAGTCATTTAGGCCCTTATTTACAAGGTAAGTCAAATGTGTCATAAAAACTCTGAAAATTGCAGAGAGCAGACCAGACATTCAAAAATAGGAATAAAATACTTTCGACAGTTGGATCTTAATGATTTTTGGATATGTTATACCTCTGTGAGTCTAGTTTCCAAATCAAAAAGAAAATCGAGGTTTCAACGGTTAGATCTCCGGGAATATGGAAAATACTAGACGTCACTCAGCATCTTACAACCTCCTGTCCAGAATTCTTGCACGATTTATTAAAAATAGTAAAAAAATCAGAATTGCTTTGTTCTTTTTAGGGTGACTTCCTAACACCTTAATCTACTTGGAAAAAATTATTTTGGGTCATGGAAACTTTATTAGAACTCTGATTTAATTATTTCAAAAGAGTGTTGCTGTTCTGAAACTATTCTGAAATTCTGGACAGATTGTTGTTGCTTCACAAAAACCATGATCAAACCATTCTAAACATGAAACCACCTCAAGACAAAAATTACAGTGGTAGAACAATGTGTTATTGACACTTTCCCGTTGGTTTCACTTGATTTCAACGGTTAGATTTCGAACTAAAAATCTTTGATCAAAAACAGTTTATGGATTCACTGTTTTTATTTTGCTAGTTCGACTTTTATTTGGTAACTCCAACTATAAAATCATGAAGTTGAGTTAAACCAAACCACTTCTCCCACCACTTGATGGCCATGGGAGACTACAAACCTTTACCCTTCATGGGTTTCAAATGAAATATGGATGGACTTCATGAAATCTATAAGTTGTAGAATCTAAACCATGGAGATGGATTTAGACTCAAAACTACATTCTCCTACCATTTAATGGTCATTGAAGAAAAGGGGAGGGGGTTATGGCCATGACTCATAAGCCTTAAAGGAATATTGAAGGGATTCCTCAAGACATCAAGTTTAGAAGATCCAAATCATGAATGTGGACTTGGATCCTCTTGTGAAGTGTTAATTAAACTTTGACTTCCTATGTGAAGCACAAGCCTACATAGGTGTTCAAAAGATCATGCTCTAGAGATCAAAGGAGATATTGAAGATCTCCAAGACCTTCAAGAGAAGAAAATAAACAAGAGAAATGGAAGAAGATAACGTGGAAACAAAAGAAAAACTCCTAAGTTTACTTGATGAACAAAGAGAATAATGAAAGATTTTAAGACTAGAGATGGGAAGAAGGGATAAGCTAATAATCTATGATTAGAGGATCACCTCCAAATTATCCTCAAAGCTTTCTTTTCTTTGAAGATGTTCCAAGCTCTTCTCTCTAATTCTCTAAAACACTTGTTTTCTCTAACAAATTGTTGGTGAAAATGGAAGTATATGCTCTCTCTCCCAATATCTCTCTTGGTGTTCTTCTTGGTCTCTCTCTTTTTTGTTCTCCCTCTTTCTTCATGAAGATACCTCTTCATTTATAGGCAAAATCAACAGATATTTTTGGTGAATTTCGGAGTGAAAAACAGGTGTAATTCCCTCATTAGTTGGTACAATGTGTACTTTCTGAAATTATGCAGACTGCTGCCCAGCGCGGCAGTCCAGACACTGACGCGGCAGTCCGTGACTGCCGCTGCGGCATTCATCAAATGCCGTATCGGCACTTAATGATTGCCGCGCGGCATTCACCAAATGCCGCGCCAATTAATGGATTGCCGCAATTTTGTCAGTCTTACTTTATCAGTTTTTTGTTCTTATCTGCATGCGCATACGTATTGCTCTGCAAAATACAGATTTTAAAAGCAAACGGCAGTCAGAAACCTGCGGCGGCACTTGATGAGTGCCGTAACGGCACTCTGTGAATGCCGTGCGGCAGTCACCAAATGCCGCGGAATCCCGCCGTGTGCCGGTTTTGACTAAAATTCCCCTTTTAGGTCTTTTCTCTTTTTGAAACAAATTATTTTTGAATATCTTTTCCAAAAGTTGTGTTTTATATCAGAATTTTCCTAAATACCTGGTATTTCTCTCTTTCTGTGAAATTTTATCGCGTTTTAGGGACTTTCTGAAGAGCTTGGAATACTTCAAATCTTTCGGTCCTTATCATCATCGGACTTGGAGGTGACACTCTCCTAAATTTGACGTCTGGTCAAAATTGGGGTGTCTACAGTTTGCCCCTCTTCGACAGAGCTTGTGGAGCAACGCGTGCCTCAAGTGAACTGTCGAAGTCTGTGTGAAGACATGCCTTTGGCCAGACTGTCGAATTTAGGTAAAACAAAATGCGTTGCAAGAAGTGGCTTCATAAACGGTTCATGTCGGTCGTGCTCAACAGTGAGCTGCCTACGTATCCCATCAGGAATCAGACCGAGACGTAGTTCGGGCACGGGGTCGAGCATTCACAAACGCAAGTAGTCACACGGATGGATGCACCTATCCTGTCGTGATGCAAGTGTCATGCAATGGTGTTTTCTGATTTGACCTAGTTGTGTAAATATCGTGCTCATCACGTTTTCCCACGCATATTTCGTGACGTTTTAGTCAGGGAAGATTAATCATGCGCAAATCTATCATGAAGGTGCTTTTGATTTGATCACAAGGGTTGACGCGAAAACCGGGAATATAAATACGTTATATTCCCAAAAAAGGATGATTGACGCAAATATGTTGCGAAAACCGAGAATGCAAATATGTTACATTCTCGAAGCGAGGGTTGACGCAAATACATTGCGAGAACCGGGAATATAAATATGTTATATTTTCAAAAGGATGATTAACGCAAATACGTTGCGAAAACCGGGAATATAAATACGTTATATTCTCAAAGGAGGGTTAATCGCAAATATGTTGCGAAAACCGAGAATGCAAATATGTTACATTCTCGAGGCGAGGGTTGACGCAAATATGTTGCGAGAACCGGGAATATAAATACGTTATATTCTCAAAAGGATGATTAACGCAAATACGTTGCGAAAACCGGGAATATAAATACGTTATATTCGCAAAAAGGATGATTAACGCAAATACGTTGCGAAAACCGGGAATATAAATACGTTATATTCCAAAAAGGATGATTAACGCAAATACGTTGCGAAAACCGGGAATATAAATACGTTATATTCGCAAAAAGGATGATTAATGCAAATACGTTGCGAAAACCGGGAATATAAATACGTTATATTCGCAAAAAGGATGATTAATGCAAATACGTTGCGAAAACCGGGAATATAAATACGCTATATTCGCAAAAAGGATGATTAATGCAAATACGTTGCGAAAACCGGGAATATAAATACGTTATATTCCAAAAAGGATGATTAATGCAAATACGTTGCGAAAACCGGGAGTATAAATCCGGGCCCACAGGCTCAAATATTGCGATTTTCAAAATTGGGAACCCAACGGGCCCAAAAAATCTCAAATTTTCAAAAAATAGGAGGCCCACGGGCTCGAAATTTTTTGGAACTCCAAAATTTGTAGTCAAAGTGTACCTATGAAATGACCCCGAGGGCAAAAAGTGCAATGAGGGCAATTTTGGGGACTCAAACTCAATTTATGGGACTTGATTTGAATTTTTTGGGGGGAAAGTAAATATCTATGAACCGCCTTAATCGCGGCACACGCGGTTTTTCGCGGCAGTCCGTGACTGCCGCGCGGCACTCACGGAGTGCCGTTGCGGCACTCGGCGAGTGCCGCGCGGCAGTTAACCGACTGCCGCGCACGGAAAAATGAGTGCCGCGTTTGAGGGCAGTGGCTTAAAACCGCCGGGGTTCTCTTCCCATTCTCTCATTCTCTCCTTCTCTTCATCTCGAGATCTCTCTGGAGAAATTTTTCCCTCATTCTTTCTTTGCCTCTATATCGATCCACGATATTCCCAGGTTAGTTTTGCTAGATCAGGGCTTGATTAAACTTGTTTATTTCACTTTTTTTTTGAAATTTTCATAAATCTAACGCTCGAATTCTCCCTTTTCTTGACAGTGTTATGGCGAGTGGTTCAGGACGCAAGAAGAGGGCTAGGTATACTGCCACGCATCACCCAGACGCCACGCTTTTATTGAGGGATCCTGACGAGCATCTGTCGGCCCGCGCGTTCAAGCGCGAGGTAAACACCCTTCTTCTCTTATTTTTGTATTCTTTTCTTGCATTTCCTTTCCTGTGTGGATATACCGTAGGGTTGCTATGACTTTAGATACCCTGTTCCGGACGACATGCTCGTGGTGTTTTGAACCCCCCCACTTCATGCCTCTTGCAACAAAACTTTTTATTTCGGGAATAAACTAGGTGTTAAATTGGAATTCTTTCGAATACTCATTTTGTTACTATTTTTCATTTCTTTCAACTTTTAATATCCTATGAATACACAATCCTGAAACTTCTCCCGTATCTTATTACACTTGTGGACTTCCCCGAACGTTCTAGGCGCCCTTCTATTATTTGAAACTGATCCCTGAATGCTTGCGACCACGTACTTCCTTGTACTTATTTTGGGATCAAAAAAAAAAAAAAAAAAAAAAAAAAAAAAATGCGGACAAACTACTTTTTTTCTTTTTTTCTTTTCGAAATCTTGCTACAACATTGAATGTTTTTCTTTTATTCATTTCAAACAAACGTGAACACTTCTTGACTTTCCATTTATTAATCATTTACTTGCTGTTGTTGCCCTCTTCTTTATCCATCCCCTAACAACAAACTGTTTATTCTTTTCTTGCAGCTGCAGCCAAAGGTGCTGAAGGGGCACGGTAGCCTCGCCCACGGCCATGAGTGGTATATAGAGCTGAGCCCGGCTGTGAGGGCTCTGGTGGATGCCGCAGGGTTTGGAGACTTCGTCAAGCTTTTGACGAAGAGCTCCAACGACCTTCAGCAGATGCTTGCACTGGCCGAGCGGTGGTGGGATACCACGAGTACTTTCCACTTTGACTTTGGGGAGATGACGATGACCCCCTTAGACTTCAGCATGATTACGGGGATCCCGTTCGGAGGGGAGCCCCTGCGGCACTTTTCGGATCAGGAGTGGGATCGGATGGAGCCCTTGCTGGGGGTGGTCCCGGAGGAGGCCTTGATCACTGCTCGATGGTTCATGGACACTTTCCGGGGGAAACCCGGCTTCACAGACGAGCAGATGGCCCGTGGTTTCTTGATGTATGTGCTGGGGTGCTCCCTGTTGAGCACCAGGGGGGACCGGATTTCCGCTTCCTTGGTAGCGTCGTTGGAGCGTCTGGACCAGGTTATTAGGTATGACTGGGTCGGTACAGGGTTGGCCATCCTGTATAGGCATATGAGCGCCATTTCCCGGGACAGGTCGGCCGGTACCGGCGGGTATTGGAGAGCGTGGGAGGTATATTTTTCTTATATTATCATGTTGCTTTCTTTCTTCCTCTCTTAAGTGTGAGACTAATCTTCTTTCTTCTCTCTTTGTATCACAGATTTGGTCCCACGAGTATCTTCGCATGATGTCTCCGCAGACACGCGACGCCGACGCCCTTATCATGCCCCAGGGGCTGAAATGGGCGAAGGATAGGGTCGGGAGGAAGACCGGGGCCCATGATTTTGTTTCGTTCAGGAATTTCCTGACGAACCTGAGGGAGGGGCATGTGCACTGGCAGCTGTGGCTCAGGGTGTTGCCCGAGACTAGTGCGGGGATTCGAGAGTCGGCCGGGTATGACCCGACGAGACGACTCCTTGATGGTGGGTCAGAGGGTATGGCGTGGTACTTGGGAGAGAGAGTGACCAGGCAGTCGATAGCGGCCCCTGGGTTCTTTGTGCCGTTCCCTCCTCCCGACTCTATGAGGGCCACAGACACACTTCAGGACGACGATCTCACGGCTGCTCGAGCCGGCTTCGGTATCCATGGCTTTCTGGACGACCCGTCAGGATACGCGGCTTTCCGTGCCGCCAAGCTGATGCCGAACTTCCCTTTGATGGAGGTGACTCGGGTGAGTAAACGATCCTTTTATTATTTCTGTGAATTTTCTTTTACTCTTTACCCATGCTTTATTTCTTTTTGTTTGCAGCCTGTTCCTGCTGCGGTTCGAGCTCCTGCCTTGCCCGAGTGGGACTGGACTATGTCGACTGTCTCGTTTGGCGAGCCTCACGTGACGACGGTCCCCCGACTCTCACAGGGCGCCCCCACCATTCCTATTCACTATGATTTTGTCCCGCGTGCTTACGCGGAGGAGGGCCTGACATACGCCCATAGTGTGCGGCAGTGGGTCTTGGGGCGCGAGTGGATGGTAAGCAATTCATCCCCACTTCTACTTTTGACTAGGATTGCATCTCTTTCTTGCTGATCTTTTATTCCTGTTTCTTGTTTACAGGCTGAGGGGGCTCGGGCGACTACTGCGACCCAGCTGAGGGCCCAGGTATGACCTTTTATTCCTTCTACTCTCAATATTTATCCGTCATTTCAATGATGTCTAGACTTATTTCCTTCTTTATTTCAGGCGGAGGAGATTAGGATCCTGTCCCAGCAGGTGGGGCAGCTCCAGCAGCGACTCCAGCAGTTCGGCATCCCTCTCAGCGATGCCCCTGGAGGTAGCGGTGTCGGACGTGGCGGAGGTGGCGGCGAGGGCACCAGTAGAGGCAGAGGTGGCAGTAGCGGTGGTCGCGGAGGGAGCGGTGGAGGCAGCGGGACTGAGTCAGAGGAGGAGCCTCTCAGACGCACGACTCGCCAGACTCGCGGCCGGGGTCGAGGCCGCGGTTGACTCTGCCTTTTGTTATTTTTATTTTTGAGAGTTTATGGGAGGATTTACACTTTGATGGATGACTGTTTATTATATACATATACTTTACTTTGATGGATGCTTTCCTTTATTTCGTAGGATAGATGCTTTAAACATTTCATCATGCTTTTTGTTCATTCACCGTATGTGGGACCATGGCTTGGTCCCGACTTTATTTTTAGCACTTGAATGCTGCTGTTTTCTTTTATTTATTTGATGCATGCAAAATGAATGAATGAATGAATGTATTTGCACGTGCTGCATGATGCGCACGTTTTTTTATTGCCTCTCTTTTTAGTTTTCTGTTTGCAGGTGGGCTATTCGAGGTACAAACAAAATCTGGCCGATGGGAAACTCAGAACGGCACTCGGTTAAGCCTCTGCGGCACTCAACGAATGCCGCAGCGGCAGTCAGTGAATGCCGTGCGGCACTCACGAACTGCCGCGCGGCACTTCATGGAGTGCCGCTGCACTTTATCGAGTGCCGCGATCTAGTGGGCAGCTCTTTTTCCCTACTTATACCCCTCCTCTTCTAGCACTCCGCAAAACATCTCTCTCTCTTTCACCCTTCTTTCAAATGGCCCCCATTAGCTCCCAAACTCTCTTCCCATGGATGGATACTCTCTCAGGTATTGAAAGGCTCAATTTTGAATGCTTCAGATTGAATGATCTCTTCTCTTTTCGGCACATGAACTTGAACGAGGGCTTACTGCGAGCTGCTATTCAGTGTTGGGACCCTGCTCTCAACGTCTTTCGCTTCGGCCTTCAGGAGATTTGTCCTTTGTTCGAGGAATTTAGCGCTATTCTCCACACTGATCCTTTTGCTGCACTGACGGTTCCTCAGATTCAGGCTGGGTATGTCCGCGACTTAGCCACTCTTCTCCACATATCTCGAAACGCGGCAAGTTCTTTTGTTCATGATGGGCAAATCGACTTCGAACGCCTTTCTTCCGTTTATGCTCCTATAGGGGACCCTTATGATGGTGGGTACCAGATCATCCGACGTAGTGCCTTGTCGATTGCCATGCTCTCTTATTTCCTATTCCAGTCATCTTCTGATATTCTCATACCCATTGCCTGTGGTTTGAGGGAGATGAAAAGTGCTGTTATGCTGGTTCTTGGCGAGACTTTGATCGGATTGAGCCGTGCCTATGTTACCGGGACCATGTTATCTACCGGGGCACCCTTCGTCTTGCAGGTTTGGCTCATGGAACGCCTCGACCTCTTCATTCACCCTTTGCATCTTCGCGGGCCACTCTCTTATGACCGTATGGAGGTCCATTGCTTATTTCATTCTGCCGACGCGTGGCTTGTTTGGCTCCAGGGCCTTTCTTCCAGTGACATTTGTTGGATCTGCCCTCAATGGACTCCTCGTTCTGTTGCTGTACGTCTTCCTGGGCGACCTGGCATCTGGCTGCCGGGCTTGAGTGCCACTACCTTCTACATTCCCGATCGGGTGGTTCGCCAGTTTGGGCTTCTGCAGGATACTACTGAATCTGTGACTGCTGATTTCACCAGGGGTTCTACTCTGCGTCCTCCCATTGTGAAGGCTTTCATAGAGGCTTGGTCGAGTAGGATGGCTGCTCCGTTCTCGATGGTTCCTGCTCCGACCGTGCCTACTACCCAGTATCTTCTAGAGATCCAGGCCTTGGTTGCAAGGCGAGCTTGACAGACACATGCATAATAAAGTAGACGAAAACAGGGAAAAGCTTGCTATTTTACAAAACTTTCTGACAGACCCTGCCTACTCTTTTCACGCTTCTGAATGTGATTTTTATTATTTTTCTTTTCAAGAAGTGTTGTCATGATAAAATCAGAAGTGTTCACCCCTTCAATTAATCTTTTATGAAGTATTCTCCTTTCAATGTCTTTACTTGGCTCTTTACTCTGCTATTTTGTTTTCTACTCATTCCATTCCATGAATTTTCATTTGTTCCTTTATAGTACTTATTTTGACAGCCAGGTGACCTGAGGGATGGTTTTGTATCTGGGTTCTTCGGCTAGCAAACGAAGTTTGCCCCTGGTTTTGGGGCTTCGAAGTGGTTCCGGGCAAACGCCAGTTTGCCCCTAGTTTAGCACACATATTTTTTGCTTTTAGGTTTCCTTTGGCCGAAGGCTTTTTGAGAGCCCGCCTACTTATCCCCGAGTGGGCGTCAGGCCTGCAGTAGTTCAGCTTGAGATTTGAAAGAATACGCCGCCCGGGCGGTTTTATTTAAATGACCGAACCAAGTAGGTTGCCTACGTATCCCCTAACGGGAATCAGGTCAAGCGTAGTTCATCAAGGTAGGAGGCTCTGAAAGAAATGGTTTCAAGCAAAGTATTTTTTGAGGCGATCGAGGTTAATTGGCTGTTTAAATTCAACCCCGTCCAGGTCCATGAGATAAGCCGCTCCTCCTGAAAGGAGGGTCTTAATGATGTATGGTCCGACCCAGTTGGGTTTGAATTTTCCTCTGGGGTCATAAACGGGCACTTTTAGTTCTTTGAGGACCAGGTCACCCTCAGCAAGCTTCCTCGGGCGAACCTTTTTGTTGAAAGCACGAGCTATCCTCTTCTGGTACCCCCGAGTATGGTTTATTGCGGTCAACCTCTTTTCATCAAGTAGCATCAATTCCTCATATCTTCCTTGTATCCATTCTGATTCCGTCACTTCACATTCTGTCAAGACTCTGAGAGAGGGTATTTCCACCTCGACTGGAAGGACTGCTTCCATCCCGTAGACCAATGAGTATGGCGTAGCGCCCGTTGAAGTTCTCACTGAGGTCCGGTATCCCCATAAAGCGAATGGCAGCTTCTCATGCCAATCTTTGTATGTATCTGTCGTCTTCCCCAAGATTGCTTTAACATTCTTATTTGCTGCCTCTACTGCTCCATTCGTCTGGGGCCTATATGGGGATGATTGATGGCGAGTGATCTTATATTTCTCTAAGAGCGGGATAACTTCCCCCTGGAAATGGCTACCGTGATCGGAGATAAACTCGTTCGGGACTCCATATCTGCAGATTATGTTCTTCTCAATAAAACTCACCACATCTTTGGCTTTCAAAGTCGCATACGAGGCTGCTTCTACCCATTTGGTAAAATAATCGATTGCCACGATGATGTATCGGTGTCCATTGGAAGCTTTCGGGACTATCTCACCAATGATGTCGATTCCCCACACAGAAAATGGCCACGGGGTGGTCATGCTATAGAGTTGTGACGGCGGGGTATGCATCAGATTTGCATGAATCTGACACTTGTGACACCTTCTGACATACTCACAACAGTCTTTGTCCAAGGTCGTCCAATAGTACCCTTGCCGGATGATCTTTTTTGCCAGCATGTGCCCATTCATGTGGGGCCCGCATACTCCCTCATGTATCTCCTCCATCATCCTCTTAGCTTCCCTTCCGTATAAACACTCTAAATTATACCCGGTGTAGGACTTCTTCCATAGTTTGTCCGCGTAGACCACGAATTGGGCAGCGAATCGTCGGATTGCCTTCTTGTCCTTTTCTGAGGCTCCCTCGGGGTATTCCCCTTCTCTGATGAATTTCCAAACGTCTTCATACCACGGCACTTCGTCGTCTCCTTCTATGGCCGCGATCTTTTCAAATGACGGTTGATTCCTTACTTCTATGGATAGCGGGATCATGGCAATTTTGGAAGGAATTTGGATCATTGAGGCTAAAGTAGCCAAAGAGTCGGCTAGTTGATTTTCTTCGCGGGGGAGATAGTAGAAAGAAATCTTTTGAAATTGTGCCTTCAGGCTTTCCAGATAGTCATGATAAGGTCTCAACTTCTCATGTTTTACCCTCCAATCTCCTCGGACCTGGGATATGATCAAGTTGGAATCCCCGAAGACATCAATCTGTCCGACTTTCAAAGCCAAGGCCGCTTCCATTCCGATTATGCAGGCTTCGTACTCTGCGGTATTGTTGGTTGAGTCGTATTTAAGTTTGACAGCCAATGGGGTAGGGACCCCTTCGGGTGCTATGAGAATGACTCCGACTCCGTAACCTAACTGGTTGGCTGCTCCATCAAAGTACATTTTCCACAACTCCTCCTTGACCTCCATTATTCCTTCATCTGGGAACTTGAAGTCTCCCTTGTCCTCAGATTCTATAGCGAGATCGGCTAAGAACTCGGCGACAGCCCTTCCTTTTACAGACTTGGCGGTGACATACTTGATGTCGAACTCAGCCAGCATCATAGTCCAACGGGAAATCCTACTGGTCAAGACGGGTTTTTCGAACAGGTATTTTAATGGGTCCATTCGGGATATCAGGGTCACGGGGAAGGCTAGCATGTAGTGGCGGAGACGACGGGTACACCAAACCAAGGCCCAACAAGCCTTCTCCAAAGGTGAGTACTTCAACTCATATCCGACCATTCTTTTACTCAAGTAGTAAATGGCTTTCTCTACGTGCCCCTCTTCTCCTTCTTGGGCCAACATACATCCCATCGAATCCTCGGATACAGAGAGATAAAGTAACAGGGGTCTCCCAGGTGAAGGCGGTGACAAAACAGGTGGATTCTGGAGGTAGGTTTTGATTTTATCGAAGGCTTGTTGACACGGAGTGTCCCATTTGAATCTCTCTCCCTTTCTGAGTAGTTTGAAAAGTGGGTCGCAGGTCAAGGTGAGTTTGGAAATGAAGCGGCTGATGAATTGTATCCTCCCCAAAAATCCCCTCAGTTCTTTCTCATTTTTTGGTGGCTGCATTTCGGTTATTGCTTTTATCTTGGTAGGATCCACCTCTATTCCCCTCTGAGTAATAAGGAAACCTAATAACTTCCCGGTGGTGACTCCGAATGTGCACTTTTGCGGGTTTAGCCTCATTTTGAACTCCCTCAATCTCTCAAAGAATTTTCTCAAAGCCTCAAGGTGCCCTCTCCTCTTTTTGGATTTCACAATCATGTCATCCACATACACCTCTACCTCTTTGTGGATCATATCGTGCAGTAATGTGGTGGCAGCCCTTTGATAGGTTGCGCCCGCGTTCTTGAGTCCGAATGGCATGACCCTATAGCAATATGTTCCCCACGGAGTGATGAACGTGGTTTTCTCTCTATCCTCGGGAGCCATGAGGATTTGATTATACCCGGAGAACCCATCCATGAAAGATAGAAGTTCATGTCCTGCGGTGTTATCAACTAGCACGTCGATGTGGGGTAATGGGAAGTCGTCTTTAGGGCTTGCTTTGTTCAAATCCCGAAAATCCACGCAAACCCTAACACGACCATCCTTTTTTGGGACAGGCACAATGTTGGCAATCCACTCGGGATACTCGGTGACCATCAAGAATCCAGCTCTTAATTGCTTTTCAACTTCCTCTTTTACTTTGAGTGCCCATTCTGGCCTCATTCGCCTCAATTTCTGTTTTATGGGTTTGGAATTAGGAAAGAGGGGGATGTGGTGTTGGACTATTTTTGGATCAATACCTGGCATATCATTGTAAGACCATGCAAAAACATCTTTGAATTCATTTAATAGACTGATTAGTTCTGTACTTTCTTTATTGCTAAGTGTAGAGCCGATGAAGACATTTTGAGGATTATTCTCATTTCCAAGATTAATTGTTAGGGTGTCCTCAATGATTTTACATGCAGATTCTTTTTCTTTTTCAATTAGTTTTTGCAGTTCAATAGGTATTTCATGATCATCACATTCATCACATTCATTAAGCGCGTTCGAGTAGGCGGAATCAGTCATACTTTCATTGATTTTCTTTGGAGTGATTACAACAGACATGGAAATTGAAAGACGCCTCATTTGGGCCATTACAGACTCTGGGTGTGGGGGGAACCTATCACTAGACTCAAGAACCCACTCCTTCTTGTGCTCTCCTCCCAGGCCAGTAATAAGGTATTCTTCCGGACCTCCTGTCTTGGTCATTTTCTCCATCTCTTCTTCCTCAGCCTTTCCTTCCTCATCTTCTTCACTTTCGGCGGCTTCCTCCACTATGCCCTCGACGTATTCACCTTTGGTCTTCCCAGGATCCTCCTTTGTGACTTCTGCGCTTCCTTCGCCTAACAGATCTTTCATGGCAGAACCGTCCAGCATACCAACCCAGTCTTTGGCAGCAACAGATTTTTCAGGTACTTGCAAAAATGGATCTTTGTACTCAGAAAATTCATGGGAGAAGAAGATCTCGAACCCCGGCTTCATGCATTTGTCTTTTTGATCCATCCATGGTTCTGGGAAACCACAGAAGGGGAAATCTTCTCCTTCCTTCACAAAATACCCGTTGAGGGTCTTCAAGTAAGGATCCATCGGTGCGTTGACGGCCCTCTTCTTGGTTCTCAGCTCCTTTTTTGTTGGTTGATACCCGAGACCGTGAGTATGAGTTTGAGTAGGGATTCTTGGGGCCTCCGGCAGGCCTTGAAGGTTCTTCCCCAACCCCAATCCTGGAAAGAAACCCATCTTCTTCATGATTCCGGCGACGACTGGACTAGCATATTGATCAAAATGGGGCGGTAGGGTCTCTCCCGACTTTCCTTCTTCTATCGCGCCGATGAACTCGAATCCTCCCATTTTTGCTTCTTCTTCTTGTAGCTGTAGCTCTAGGACCGGTGCACTTGACGATGCTTCAGATGATCGAACCCAACTGTCTCCGAGGATATCACAGACTTTGTTTTCCCAGACATACTTAACCTTTTGATGAATTGTCGATGGGATAGCGCCCAGACTGTCCAACCAAGGTCTTCCCAGCAGCAGATTAAAAGAAGCGGGGATATCGATGATTTGGAACTCAGCTTCCTTGTCCATTGATCCGATAGCAAGTTTAAGAAAGATGATGCCCATGACTGTCCTTTGGGTGTTATCATATGCCCGGACCTTTTGTTGAGACGGCACAAAAGAAGATTCATCCAAGCCCATTCGTTTGGCTGTGCGGAAAGGACACACATTAAGAGCAGACCCGTTGTCAACGAGACAAGCGGGTACGGTGTTCCCCAAACATTCAACAGTGATGTACAAAGGCTTATTGAACATGGGCCCTCCCGGTGGTAAGTCATTTGATGAGAAAGCAATAGCCAAAGTTGGAACTTTATTGATCAGCCCTACAAGGTCTTCCGGGGTGGTGTCGATAGACACGTCAGACTGATTAAGGGCGTCTAAGACCGCCTGCCTATGACGTTTGGAGGCAATCAGCAATCCCCAAACAGTAATGTTAGCCTGAGTCTTCTTCATCTGCTTGAGGACTCTATCCTCTTCTTCTTCCTCGTTCATCTTTCCTTTCCCTTTCTCTAGCTCCCTTCCCGGGTGATCTTCCTCTAATTCATGTGGCTTGAAGTGCCTACCAGACCGAGTCAAGTGGTCAATTTCTTCTTTTGCCCAAATATCGTCGGTTTCTGAAACGATCTTTGGGCCCTCTTCTACCTCTTCGTCGCTTTGGTACCATAGATCATCTTCCCCTACCAGGCCTATGTTCCGATCATTGCTTTCTTGGACCCACCAATCTGACTGCTCCGTTGCTTCATTCTCCCATATCCCCGGCTGGCTTCCAGTCGTACAGATTTCCGGATTTTCTGGTAACTGATAGGACTTCCTTGGTTCCCCGACCTTGGTGATTAGCTTGGACGGATCGAATGTCACTTCTTCTACTCCCAAGAAGTAAAGACCCCGCGGCGGCGGTACGGCACGATGGTTTGGCAGTGGATTCTTGGTAACATTGGGAGCCTTGACAGGTGGCTCGGATATCACTTTGTTGTCAATGAGGTCCTGTATGTCGTGCCTTAACCTCATGCACCGATCGGTCGAGTGGCCCTTTTGTTGGTGATATTTACAGTAGAGATCTCCTTTGAAGTACGGCGGGAGTGGACTCGGCGGGGGTCGAGGTTCCAACTGGCGGAGATGCCCTTTTGCTAACAGCCTGTCGAGGGCGGTTGATAATGATACTCCCAAATCTGAAAACTTCCTCATTGGCTTGTCTTCCCCTCCCCTTGGATGACTTCTGGTGATATCGAATTTCTTCTCCGGCTCGCTAAGTGCATTGACATCGGTGGGGCCAGAGTGACCCCCCGAATGTCCTCCATTCGACCCATAACTAGGCCTTCGATATCGGTTCTGTGGTTCTTCCTTCTTGATTGTTCCTTCTTGGATCGCATCTTCGATTCTCGTCCCTACGTCAAATACCTCAGCAAAGGTATTGATTGACTGGAATCTCATCTTTTCCTGATAAACTGGCTGTAGATTTTTCATCAACATTCGGATTTGGTCCTTCTCGGACGGTCTTTGTACCATTTTCGCAGCTTTCCCTCTCCAACGGCTTAGGTACTCAGCGAATGATTCTTTGTTCCCCTGCCTGGTTGTTTCCAAATCTCGGACAGTAACATCCAAGTCTTGGTTGTATTCGTACTGCGCCACGAATGCTTTAATCACTTCTTCCCATACCCTGGTTTTGCTTGGTTCAAGAGTGAGATACCAAGACAGAGCGGCTCCGGTCAAAGTCTGTTGGAATAGGACTGCCATCATGATAGTGCTCAATCCGCTTGGTTGGAAAGCCCCGATACACATTCGGACGTGACTGCGGGGGTTGCCTGTGCCATCAAATTTGTCAAAGACGGGCATTTTGAAACCGGCCGGCAGTGTCTCGTGGACTCCGTCGTACAACCCTTCCAGTTCCATTAGGTAGGTATCCACCCCTTGAGCCTTGCGCATTACCCTCTCCAATTTTTCTATCTTCTCGGTCAGCAGCTTCTCCTTCTCATCTTTTTCCCTGTCCCTGTTGGCTCTCAGCGCATCATTCCAGTGTGCCTCTTGGTCGTCGAACCAATCCCCATCTCCTCCTCCCATAGGCGGGTCCATGACAGGTGGAACCACATGTGGCGGTCGGCGGTTCAGCTCCTCTATCATTCCCATCATTCGATTCATGTTTTCAGCCTGTCTTCGCATCTGTTCTGCCTGCTGTTCAACTAGTACCCTCAGTCCGGTCATCTCTTCATTGTTTCTCTCTTCAGCCATCTCGACGTATCCTCTTCTCACTAACCTTGCCGTAGGACCTCTAAACCACCCTTGGTTTGCTATTTTTGCTCCTACAATAAATTTTGGAAATTTCTTTTTAGAAAAACCCTTTTTTCTTTATTTTAGCAAAACCTTTATTTTGTAAGTCATGCGGATGCAAATGCATGTGTGTGTGTGTGCCTACTCTATATGCAAAAGAAAGGAAAATTCTAGTCCTAACACATAAAGCACATAATCACATAGAATCCTCATTCATGTCAAATGCGCCAACTTCACCTATCATTGTGATCCTTACTACCCCTTCAAAGGTCGGGCGAAATATTTTCGAAATTCATTTGAAAAGTATTTCTTTAAATGATGAGATTTTTCAAAAACAATTCTCAAGGATTTTGAAAAAAATGAAAATGTTTCTCAATAACTATGATTGGATTGAAATTTTGCTTTGAAATTCATTTGAAGAGCATTTCTTCCCAAAATAATTCTCAAAGATTAGTTTGGGGCTTTTAATCAAAAGTGAAAGATTTTTTTGGAAGAGCAATTGAAAACTTTGGAATAAAGATTACAAAAAAAAAAAAAAAAAAAAAAAAAAAAAAAAAAAAATCCATTTGCTTTCAAAGATTTTAAAATTCTTTGGGTAGAAGGATCACATGATCGGATTATCACCGTACTTTTCACGAATTTGGATGCATACAAGGTCAATGATGCTTAGCTAACATGATATAAGAAATATAATCTTATAATCAAGGTTCGGCATGTTCTCCAAACGTCGTGGAACAACGAGGAGAAATTGCTAAAAGGTGATTAAAAGATTGTACATCTTTTATCAAGCAAGTATCGTCATCATCTCAAGTAACCCCTTCCGGGCATACAAAACTTCCTAGCACATAACCCTAATCAAGAATTGATTTCCTAAGATTGAAAGGTTCTATGGAAGCTACTATGCAAAAGCAGGATTTTGGTCAAACAAGGGACCCTTGACACACACCCGATAGGATGCTTCATATACCAAATCATGGTACGAGATCAAGGGTGATCACACAGTCCCATGATAACTTGACCGACCGGGTTGCCCCGAGCCTCCAAGGTCATAGTTCCGTGCAATCGACTGGCTGGACATGCAAGTGAAATGCAACAGGCACACAAAGATTAATTAATTCGATTAAAAGGATATTTTTCGAGTCTAATCCTCAAGTGAACCCAAAATCAGAATTCTGGTCTGCGAAACCAGAGATTCTGGGTTCGATCCCCAGCAGAGTCGCCAGATTGTGGATATCGCAGTTTGACTTACCCACAGCTTTTCTTATTTAAAATCTCTTTCCAAATTTTTAAGTTCAAAAACAAATGAGTCGCCACTTAATTTTTAAAAAGGAAAATTAAGAAACCATTTAAAAGCAAACTGATCTTTTGCGAAACCAAAGATTAACTAGGTCCGGGGATTATGGGATGAGAGAGGAAGGAGCCCGTCGGACTAAAACACCCTCTCTCATCCTATCTTGCGATAGGCCTCTACTCAACATCCTTTTAATCAAATTTATTAATCTAAGTATGCCCTCAACTAATACATATATACATATACATTACAAAAAGCATGTCCAAAAGGGTGTAAAATTGCAAATGGCAAAATATCATTCAAAAGCCACATAATTCAAGTAACAAGCGATATGATATGCAATAGAGAACAAGTGAACTTACCCGGGATCCAGCAGCGATAGTAAACGTGTAATGCATGCGAACAAAAGAAAATCCTAAAAGAGTCTCTAATCACATATACACATAAGGCAAAACCTAATTCTAAGGTGTCGCGCATTAAGTCGAAAAATCAAAAAAATCAAAGAATTTAATGAACTAGAGAAGGATTGAGAAAATCGTACCTTAAGAGCGCTACAAAACAAGGGGTTAGTCCACATGATATGCAAAATATGATGTTAGAAATAATAATCCTAAATTTCTAGCTTAAATCCATCTAATGTAATTAAATTCAAAGCAAATAAATCTTAATTACAAATGCCAAACCATATGATTGAACGTGTACATGGACAAGGATAAACTATGAAATACTCTTAAACCTTGAATTCAAACTCAACTAATCATTATTAAAGCATAGTTCAAATCTTAGATCATAAGAAGGTCATTTAGGCCCTTATTTACAAGGTAAGTCAAATGTGTCATAAAAACTCTGAAAATTGCAGAGAGCAGACCAGACATTCAAAAATAGGAATAAAATACTTTCGACAGTTGGATCTTAATGATTTTTGGATATGTTATACCTCTGTGAGTCTAGTTTCCAAATCAAAAAGAAAATCGAGGTTTCAACGGTTAGATCTCCGGGAATATGGAAAACACTAGACGTCACTCAGCATCTTACAACCTCCTGTCCAGAATTCTTGCACGATTTATTAAAAATAGTAAAAAAATCAGAATTGCTTTGTTCTTTTTAGGGTGACTTCCTAACACCTTAATCTACTTGGAAAAAATTATTTTGGGTCATGGAAACTTTATTAGAACTCTGATTTAATTATTTCAAAAGAGTGTTGCTGTTCTGAAACTATTCTGAAATTCTGGACAGATTGTTGTTGCTTCACAAAAACCATGATCAAACCATTCTAAACATGAAACCACCTCAAGACAAAAATTACAGTGGTAGAACAATGTGTTATTGACACTTTCCCGTTGGTTTCACTTGATTTCAACGGTTAGATTTCGAACTAAAAATCTTTGATCAAAAACAGTTTATGGATTCACTGTTTTTATTTTGCTAGTTCGACTTTTATTTGGTAACTCCAACTATAAAATCATGAAGTTGAGTTAAACCAAACCACTTCTCCCACCACTTGATGGCCATGGGAGACTACAAACCTTTACCCTTCATGGGTTTCAAATGAAATATGGATGGACTTCATGAAATCTATAAGTTGTAGAATCTAAACCATGGAGATGGATTTAGACTCAAAACTACATTCTCCTACCATTTAATGGTCATTGAAGAAAAGGGGAGGGGGTTATGGCCATGACTCATAAGCCTTAAAGGAATATTGAAGGGATTCCTCAAGACATCAAGTTTAGAAGATCCAAATCATGAATGTGGACTTGGATCCTCTTGTGAAGTGTTAATTAAACTTTGACTTCCTATGTGAAGCACAAGCCTACATAGGTGTTCAAAAGATCATGCTCTAGAGATCAAAGGAGATATTGAAGATCTCCAAGACCTTCAAGAGAAGAAAATAAACAAGAGAAATGGAAGAAGATAACGTGGAAACAAAAGAAAAACTCCTAAGTTTACTTGATGAACAAAGAGAATAATGAAAGATTTTAAGACTAGAGATGGGAAGAAGGGATAAGCTAATAATCTATGATTAGAGGATCACCTCCAAATTATCCTCAAAGCTTTCTTTTCTTTGAAGATGTTCCAAGCTCTTCTCTCTAATTCTCTAAAACACTTGTTTTCTCTAACAAATTGTTGGTGAAAATGGAAGTATATGCTCTCTCTCCCAATATCTCTCTTGGTGTTCTTCTTGGTCTCTCTCTTTTTTGTTCTCCCTCTTTCTTCATGAAGATACCTCTTCATTTATAGGCAAAATCAACAGATATTTTTGGTGAATTTCGGAGTGAAAAACAGGTGTAATTCCCTCATTAGTTGGTACAATGTGTACTTTCTGAAATTATGCAGACTGCTGCCCAGCGCGGCAGTCCAGACACTGACGCGGCAGTCCGTGACTGCCGCTGCGGCATTCATCAAATGCCGTTTCGGCACTTAATGATTGCCGCGCGGCATTCACCAAATGCCGCGCCAATTAATGGATTGCCGCAATTTTGTCAGTCTTACTTTATCAGTTTTTTGTTCTTATCTGCATGCGCATACGTATTGCTCTGCAAAATACAGATTTTAAAAGCAAACGGCAGTCAGAAACCTGCGGCGGCACTTGATGAGTGCCGTAACGGCACTCTGTGAATGCCGTGCGGCAGTCACCAAATGCCGCGGAATCCCGCCGTGTGCCGGTTTTGACTAAAATTCCCCTTTTAGGTCTTTTCTCTTTTTGAAACAAATTATTTTTGAATATCTTTTCCAAAAGTTGTGTTTTATATCAGAATTTTCCTAAATACCTGGTATTTCTCTCTTTCTGTGAAATTTTATCGCGTTTTAGGGACTTTCTGAAGAGCTTGGAATACTTCAAATCTTTCGGTCCTTATCATCATCGGACTTGGAGGTGACACTCTCCTAAATTTGACGTCTGGTCAAAATTGGGGTGTCTACAATGAGTCGAGTCAAGAGGGTTACTTCACCCAACACAACAAATTGGACATAATATGACACATAGCCCATCAGTCGCGGCATACACAAATTACAAAGTCCACTAGGAGTGGCTAACACACCACAAGCATTCTTTTGAGCACCACAGTATCACTTTGAGCATCACGCTCTTCATTGGGTAAGACTCTAGGTCGAGATCCCTCACAAGTCTATTAGTCGTAGCGAAGCGTAGATCACCAAGCCCACTGAGATTGGTGAATACATAGAACACATGTACTAGGACCACAAGCACTTTAGAACATAACACAGGCACGACACAAGTCCACTCAGAGTGGTATACCCCATAGCACCAGCTCATACTAGGATCAGAACACTAGACATCATAGGACTCGAACACAATTCATATCACATCCATGCATTACATATCATCCTCATAACATGGCATATGTCTATCATGTTTTGCATGTGTTTGTTTCTTTGTGCCCCGAACTACGTCCTGGTCTGATTCCCCTTGGGATACGTAGGCAGCTCACGAAGACCATGACCAGCACTGACCTCAGCATCATCCTTACATCTTTTGCAACAGTTTTATCCTAAATCTATAGCCTCCAAAAGACCTGTCTCTTCAAAGCTTTGGCACTTGCTTGCGACATGTGTTGCTTTGCAAGTTCATGCCAAAGAGGGGCAAACTATAGACACCCCATTTTTTCGGCTATTAAATTTAGGAGACTCATAGCTTGGTGGTTCACAATGATCAAAAAGGACTCCTGGAAGTTAGTTCTATCTCTCAAAATGCTCAGAATGATCAAAATGCCCCTGAAAGCCCAAAAACTCCCAGATTTGGACCAAAAACTCTGGAGACATACTACATCATAAGAAAAGTACTAAAAATAAGTTTTTAAGCAAAATTAGAAGAAATTGTCAGTTCCCAAATACTCCCGAAAGTCTAAGAAATTCCCGAAAAGTCCTCGTTGACCAGATTAACCAAGGTTTGACCAGGTTTGACCAATGTTTGACTGAAATCATCTAAATTCACAAAAAAGATCCAAGATCATTCCACATAATGTGGAAAGAACTAAAATGAGTTTAAAAGGAAATCGGACGATCACGTCAGCTCTTGGGAGCTCCAGAGGTTCCCAAAACTTCTCAGGAATCCCAGGTTTGACCAGTTTGACCAAAAGTTGACTTTAAAATCAGAGCACTGTATCATTTTTTTAACATTTTTCATCGATACTAGAGGTCAATAGTTTTTCGACGGTATATCACACATAATTCCTGGATTTAAAACGAATTTATTATGAATTTCTGAAGGTGAAAAATGCAATCAAATCAGCTTTTATTGCGAATACCACAAAACTTTTCAAAGTGACCTATCTCCGAACTATTTTATATGTAAAGTAGACTCCATTACTTTTCCAAAGGTATATCACAACCTCAGTTTAGAGTTCATACGCATTTTCTGTGAATTTCGAACGAAATAGGGCCTTTTCGTGAATAACGGAACCCCTGGGGGTCTAAATACAAATTTTTGGGCATTTGAGGAGCAGTGCCAGGGCGGCACTGGGCCATAGCCACGATAGCACATGGCCAGTGCCACGGCAGCACTCATCCCCCACAGAATCCATTTTTGTAATTTATTTTGGGAATTGAAGACCAAAACGATGTAGTTTTATGTTCACAGATGTTTGGGACCAATGGGAGCAATTTATAAATTCCAAAACCACCCTAAATTGGCCTATATAAACCCCCCTGTGCTCTTTATTTGGGGGGGAGGGACAAGTGAAAGGTTCATAGAAGTTGTAGAGAGAAAGAGAGAGAGATATAGGTTTAGAAGAAGGAAAGGGAGTTTCTCCCACTGATTTTTTATAAGAAAGTGAGTTTCAATCTTGTTTTCTTCCATTACCCCTCTTATATTTCACATTCAAGTCTTTCCCAACCACCATTTTTGAGCAATCTTGAGTTACGAAGCTACTTCCATGTCCAAATGTCAACATCTATTAGTGAAACACTAAGCTACAAGTCCAAAATCACATAGATTATCATCTATTGATTGCTATTACTTGCTTGTTTACATTAATGTTCATCTCTTCTTACCTCATTTCTTTTTTATTTTTCTTTGATTACTTACATGTTTATCATCATCTTGATGACATGTTGTTTGAGGAGAGTGAATCCTTAAGGATAGTAGCTCTTGATCTCGAAGACATGTTTAATGGATGATGATTCTAACTTCAATACATTCATATGTAGTCTTGAAATCATATTCTCAAACAAAACTATGTTTGTGCAAGTAATATTGGGAGTTCTTGATATGAGTTTGATGATGATGTTCCAAGTGATTTTAATCCCCTTTTGTGCTGAAAGCATACTCTCAAAACCCCTATTTCAAAACCCCTTTAAAACCGCCAACATTTGGATTCCAAGAAATAAGCTTTGTTTTTCCAAAAATCTTCAAAATAGTGAATGATCTGAGTTCAAAGATTTCTCTAGAACTCAATAATCAAGGTATGATCATGAGACCACTTGGAAAGTCTTCCCAACTCATTATAGAACATCCATGATATTTGGCTTAGCTTGAAAATACTTGGAAGGGTTCCATTTTGACCCAAACATTCTCTCCAGATATTCTGCCTTTACTGTCACAGCAGCTTGATTGACTTTCAACTTGTTTTCTAGAAAACTTTTCCAAAGAGAGTAGTCCTAACTCATTTTTCCCTTGAACTTCAGTGTCTTAGGGAACATTCTGTATAATATGAGCCTCTATATCTTTCATTTTCAGTACGAACTATGTTTTTGAGTAACCTCTCTAGTTCATATGATTTATATCAAACTGTAATAGTTATTGAAGATTAGCTTTTTGGTATGTGTTCTAGCACAATAAGGAAGATCACTATAAAATATTATGCATTGAAGACATTTATACCCTCACTTTCCAATTTCCACAACATCAAGTCACTGTTCTATCCACTATTCACAGCAAGTATACTTTTACTTCCATCCCTTGATTTGATGCTTATATGTACTTCAAATTAGTTCATATCCTAGGAAGTGGTCCATACTATATTTGTACATATCCCAAGATGATTTCCTCCATGCATTCATTCATCTTCTAGACTTCTAAGTCACTCTAGAATACCTATGTACACAAACACACTACAACCTTTGCACATTCTAGGATCATACATTGCATCCATGCAAGATTTGGGGTTTTGTGACTCCTAGTCTAAGAAGATTGTAATGAATGAATTCGATCACACGTCCATGCTTCCCTCGAGCTAATCTTCCTTTCTCATCCATCCCGGGGATTGAGAGGTCTTCTTTCCTCAAAGATTAATATGCATCATCCTAGCTTGCTAAGCATATTTGACTTCTTTGATTATTTGTTTCAAGAACAATTCATGTCCCCTTAGATTAGGAAGACTTTATTACTTGATACGTGATTAAATGATTTTTCTTAGGTTTATTTGTGTGATATTTCACTTTGCATTGTGTGATACTTGGCATAGATCTTATGAATGATATCTTATCTTTTGATCTTCCATTTCAAGATTCTTATGTGATGTAATATACTATCATAGCATTAATTGTCAAACCAAACATAGTACAAGATGATTATTTGGATGCTAATTGAGGCCCGTCGAGAGACGGGGCGAGTTCAGGGTGTTTTAGTCATGATAAAGGCTCCTTCCTCTCTCGTACCAAAACCCCGAGCCAAGTTCTTTGGTTATGAAAGGCCGGTGCCCTTTATCCGTTTGGGTGAGCCAAATTGGGTTTCTTGGTTCCCTAAAGACCAAGTGGCAACTCTGTATCTATTTTCAACAGACCTTCTAGTCCTTTTCCTTTCAAAATTATTCAAACAAAATAAAGAGGTGGAATTATGCATGTCCACAAGTGTGCTAACTTTTCTTTCCAGGATGATCACCATCATGGGGAGGGCGAGAAAGACATGTTTGCTCTTTGTGGGATGAGAATCTGGAAAATCTTGTAAATAGAGATTTTGGAAATCTGGATGAATTTTGGCAGTGTTTCTAGGAAACAGGAAATTTGGGGAAATCTAGGTGATCTGGACAAAGTTTCTGAAAGAAACAGGGCATTTCTGGATAAGTTGGACAGAGTCTCTGGAAGGAGCTGGGAAATCAGAGTTTTTGGGAAAAACAAGGTAAATTGGGAAAGGTTTCTAGGAAAAGCTGGGATTCCAAGGTTTCTGGGATAAATAGGGATTTCTGGGAAATCTAGGCGGATAGGATAAAGCTTTTGGGAGAAACTGGGAAGTCAAAATTTCTCGGAAAAATTGGTACATCTAGGCATTTCTGGGAAGTTTGGATAGAGTTGCTGGGATTTTTGGGAAATCTGGGAGATTTGGACAGAGCCTCTGGGAAAATAGGTATATTTAGGTAAGTCTTGAGGTTCTGGGAGAAACAAGTATATCGGAGTTTTTGGCAGAAACTGAGATTTTTGGGAAATCTGGGAGATTTGGATAGAGTTTCTGGGAGAAACTGGTATATCTGGGAAATCAGGGAGATTTGGACAGAGTTTCTTGGAGAAACTGGTAGATTTGAGAAATCTGGGAGATTTGGATAGAGTTTTTAGGAGAAACTGGTAAATATGACGGTGATCATACTGCCTAGCAAGTTTTCATACTCCTATGACTTTGGACTGACAAACAAGGTTTACAATGTATATCTTTGTGATCATGGAGCAGACATCCTTATCATGGTGCCTACGCAGGTCAACTCAATGTAATCACATGTGAGTGATTGCCTTAGGAATCATAAGAAAGAGGTTCTGCCTCATGCCACATAAGAATCTACACCTCGTAGGTAATCCCGTTAGGGCACACAGTAGTTATATCACATTATCCTATTTGAAAAGATAAATTAACAGTCCTACAAAAGGTTCTATAGGATTCTATATGCAGAGACTGGGTTAGTTAAAGAGGGCCCGTTGACGAGAGTTCCAATATACCGTCAGAGAGACAGTGCGGAAGTTTTTACTCTTTTGGTATACCTTGGAAGGTACAGTATCAACGGTGACTTGTGCTCTGGCACATCAAGATCTGAACAATGTTAGCACTGCGTTTCAGACACAGTCGGAGGGGGAAATACAATAGTGCAATGTAGTGAAACAGACACAGTAAAAAGGTGATTTTAAGGATGCTTCTTATGAGTCAAACCTCTGTATTATGTTGTTTTAAAATAAAAACTCCCCAGCAGAGTAGCCAGATTGTGGACATGCGGCCTCTGTGAGCCCACCCCCATCCTTGTTTTTCGGCGGGGTTTCAGGATTGATTTGAAGAAAAGTAATTCTGTTGAAAATAGTTACAGAGTCATCACTTGGTCTTTAAGGAACCAAGAAACCAAATTTTGACTCACCCAAATGGATAAACGGCACCGACCCTTCATAATCAAAGAACTTGGCTTGGGATTTTTGTACGAGAGAGAAAGGAGCCTTTGTCACGACTAAAACACCCTCAACTCGCCCCGTCTCTCGATGGGCCTCAACTAGCATCCAAATAATCATCTTTCACTATGTTTGGTTCGACAGTTAATACTATGATAGGTATACTACATTGCATAAGAATCTTGAAATGGAAGATCAAAAGATAACATATCATTCATAAGATCTAAGCCAAGTATCACACAATGAAAAGTGAAAAATCACACAAACAAATCTAGGAAAAATTGTCTAATCACATATAAAGTAATCAAGTTTTCCTAGTCTAAAAGGGGGACATGAATTGTTCTTGAAACAAATAAATCAAAGAAGTCAAAAATATGCTTAGCAAACTAGTAAGATGCATGTTAACATCTTTGAGAAAAGAAGACCTCTCAATCCCCGGGACTGATAAGAAAGGAAGATTAGATCAGGGGAGCATGAACGAGTGATCAAGTTCATTTCTTATAATCTTCTTAGATTAGGAGTCACAAAAATCCCAAATGTTGCATGGATGCAATGTATGATCCTAGAATGCGCAAAGGAAGTAGAGTGTTTGTGCTCATGGATTTGCTAAAGTGATTAAGAAATCTAGGTATATGCATGGATGAATAAAGGATGTTATTATCGGATGTGTGAAAATATAGTATGAATTACTTCCTAAGAAATGAACTAATTTGGAGTGAATGTAAGCATCAAATCAAAGAATAAAAGTTGAAACATGCTTGCTGTGAATAGTGGACATAATAGTGAGTTGATTTTGTAAAAATGGGAAATTGGGGTTAGTAATATTTTTAGCTCATTATGTTTTTATGGAGATCATCCTTATTGCATATAGAACACATAAAAAAATCCAAACTACAATAACTATTACAGATTGAGAGAAATTATATAAACAAGAGAGGTTGTTCAGAAACAGAATCCGTACTGTCGATTGAAATGTTGAAAAATATTTGAAAATGAAAACAAAACATTGAGAGGCCCATAATATACAAAACGTTCCCTAAGACATTGAAGATCAAGGGAAAAATGAGTTCGAACAACTCCGTTTGGAAAAGTTTTTTGAAAAATAATTTGAAAGTCAACCTAGCTGCTGTGACAGCAAAAACAGAATGTCTGGGAGGAATGTTTGGACCAAAATGGAACCCTTCGAAGTGTTTTCAAGTCAAACCAAAAATCGTGGGTGTTCTGTAATGAGTTAGGAAGACTTTCCAAGTGGTCTTGTAATCACCCATTGAGTATTGAACTCTGAATATTATTTTGAAGTTGAATAACTCACTGTTTTAAAGATTGTTTGAGAAAAACAAGGTTTATTTCTTGGAATCCAAATATTGGGGGTTTTAGAGGGGTTTTGAAATAGGGGTTTTGAAAGCATGTTTTCAACATCAAATGGAGATTATAACCTCTTGGAATATCAACATAAAATCCAATTCAAGAACTTCCAAGATTGTTGGAGAGATTTGTTTTCATTTGAGCATAATTTCAAGAATACTTTGGAAGTATTGAAGTAGGAATCATCATCTATCAAACATGTTTTTGAGGTCAAGAGCTACTATCCATAAGGATTCACTCACCTCAAACACCATGTCATCATTTAGATGATGATGAACTAGTAAGTAATCAAAGAAAAATAAAAAAGAAATGAGGTAAAGAGAGATGAACATTTATATAAACAAGCAAATAATAACGATCAATAGATGATAATCAATGTGATTTTGGACTTATAGCTTGGTGTTTCACTCATAGATATTGACATTTGGACATGGAAGTAGCTTCTTAACTCATGATTGCTCAAGAATGATATTTGCGGAGGATTTGAATGTGAAGTATAAGAGAGGTAATGGAAGGAAACAAGATTAGAACTCACTTTCTTACAGAAAATCAGTGGGAGAAGCTCCCTTTCTCTCTTCTAAACCTATCTCTATCTCTCTTTCTCTCTACAACTTTCTCAAGCTTTGCACTTGGCCTCCCTAAAATGAAGAGCAAGTGGGGTTTATATAGGCCAATTTGGGGTGGTTTTGGGATTTAGAAAGTGCTCCCATTGGTCCCAAACATCTGTGAACAAGAAACTACGTCTTTTTGTCTTCCAATTAATCAATTTGGACACCCAAATAAAATTACAAAAATGGACTATTCTAGAGGAGAGTGCCGATGCAGCACTGGACATGTGCCACCATGGCAGTGGCTCAATGCTCCCGCGGCACTGTTCCTCCGATGTCCAGATAATACTATTTAGGCCCTCAAAGGTTCCCGTATTCGCAAAAATGCCCTATTTCATCCAAAATTCACAAAACAATGCATACGAACTCTATATTGAACTTATGATATATCGTTGGAAAGGTATTGAAGTCTAATTTCCATAAAAAAAATAGTTCGGATTTAGGTCATCTTAAAAAGTTTTGCAGTATTCGCGATAAAAGCCGATTTGATTGTCTTTTTTACCTTCAAAAATTCATAATAAATTCGTTTTAAATCCAGAAATTATGTGTGATATACTATTGGAAAGCTATTGACCTCTGGTGTCCATGAAAAATATTTAAAAAATGACACGACGCTCTGGTTTTAAAGTCAACTTTTAGGTCAAATCGGTCATACCTAGGATCTCTAAGAAGTTCTAGGAACCTCTGGGAGCCCCGAGGAGCTGACGTTTTCATCTAATTTTCTTTAAAAAATCATTTTAGCACTTTTCACATGATCTAGAATGATCTTGAAACTTTCTAGAGAGTTCGAATGATTTCGGTCAAATCCTGGTCAAACCCGGTCAAACTTGGGTAAAACCGGTTCGGGACTTTTGGGGGTTTTTGGGAGTTGATGATTTTGCCTGATTTTGCTTTAAAAACTCATTTTATCACTTTTCTTATGACGTGGCATGTTTCCAGAACTTTTGGTCCAGAGCATTTGACCTTTCAGGGGCATTTTGGTCATTTGTACCACTTTCTGAGCATTTGAGAGATAGAACTAACTTCCAGGAGTCCTTTTGAGTCTTTTCGATCATTGTGAACCACCAAGTTATAGGCCTCCTAAATATGATAGCCGACAAAATAGGGTGTCTACAGTTGTCGTTTGCTGTTTTTGATTGTCCTTGGGGTAGAGTTGGTTTAAATGGTACAGCCGGTTTGTTTTGGAAGGAAGCTGTCTGCGGCTTCTCTTTTCCATTCTAGTTTCTCTTGAATCCTTGGTTACAAGCCAGATCTTGTCTCGGCCCTTGATTGAATCTCGGAGAGGGTGGTCGGCTTACAAAGCGCTTCTATTCACGGCAGGTGATTTCTTCAAAGCCATGGGCCATTCCTACTAAAGCTTTGAAGATTTGGTTTAGGTGGCTATAGATCAGCTTTTGCAGGGGTAAGGAAAGTCCCAAGTGATATTCCGATTTTTCTTCTTCGGGGTATCGATCATATGACGTGCAAATCGAGAAAGACGCTCGAATTGCACTGTGTACTCTCGCACAGTCCGGTTGCCTTGGACCAGGTCAATAAATTCTTTTTCCTTTTTGTTCCTTTCTATCTGAGGAAAGTATTTGTAACAACTTGTAATTTCATATAAATTCTAATTTCAATTTCTATATTTTAATCTGTATTCCTAGTTTCATTTTATTATCAAATCTTTATTTTGGGTCACACTGTAAATTTTATAAATTCAAGAATATCTGTGTTTTGTTGCCACAACTAATTTTCATAAGGCTAGAAATACCTGTGATGTGATTTCAAATATGTACTTTCAAAACGGTCAAAATATTTATCTCTGACTCAGACTGTATTTTATGTAATTGGAAAATTATTTCTTACGTTAAAATTTTTTTTTCTGTATTTATGTAGTGATCAGCGCGCTGCGAAAATACCAAGTCATGTATGAAAACTGTCCACGCCGCAATGAACTTTCACAGATTTTGGAATCTCTGTAAAGCAAGACTTGACACTTGCTTTATTTCTATTTTCGGCAACTAATAATTGGTTAGGATTATTTGGGTAATACATTTGTGTATGAATAATCTTAATGCCATAAGTTGTTTTACCCAAACACGTCAAGTGATTCCTAGACAATTTGGGCTTGCCTTGTTTGGCAATGCCTAGAAGGTGTGTGTTGATTTGTGCCAAATGCTAGAATTGCCAAACACCCCCACTTGACCCATATTAGTCTATAAACACCTCTTCAATCTGTGTAGGATCATATATGTATATGTGTGTGTGTGTGTGTGTATTTTATGTAGTTTAGAAAATTTTGAAAACAAATTGTTTTGTTGGGTAATTAAGGTTGAACTTGGAGCCCAAGTTCAACAAGTTGATGTTCTATATATACCATACTCATACACACATTCTGGGCATTGCAAATAGAAAGATTAGAGAGAGTTTCAGAGAGAGAGAGAGTTTTACAGAAATTTATTTTAGAGAGGAAGCTTCTCTTCTCCATAGTTATAGCTTGATTTGGAATTCTTATTCTTGATCCTTTCTCAACAAAACTTCTACCTCTTATCACAGTGAGTATTATTATCTCACTTTGAAATGTAATTCATGCTTAGATTACTGTTGTATTGATAGAATGGTAAATCGCCATTGTTAATTTCTTCAATGAACTCCATAGCTTAAAAATCATGATTTTCAACCTTAATCAAAATCCATTTTTAGAGATGAATTTGAAAGATTATAGTTCATAGAAGCTACGGTTAAAATATTAGAGCCTAATTCCTTCATATCGCGACGTACATTAAAAATGAAGTTTTGACACCTCTCTGTTTTTCGTAAAATCTGAGAGCTACAGATTGATTCGCGTTTGCTTGCTGTAATTTGCGCGGGCGTGCCAGAACCAATAATGGTTCGCTAGTGCAAACTAATTTCCTAATCGCTTGAGTGAGTGATACTCAAGGCTTTATGATCTGACTTCTATCGGGTGATTATGAAAAGTGAGTAGGAAAGTACCCTCACTTAAGGTCCTATGGCAGTATTGAAGCATACAAGCCATACAAGTGATGAACAAAAGAAATTAAATAAAATGGACTTTTATTTAATTAAAAAGAAAAGAAATTACAATACTGTAATTGAAAGCTAAGAGAGCCTAGAAAAATAATAGAATGCTAAGAATGCTTTTTTGGATGCATTGTCGAGATGACGCGGAGTGATCTTCAATGTTGGCCAGCCTGCTGATTTATAGCGGCCATGGATGTCTCCTAGATAAGGTAGGAAATCTGCAATGAATCATTATCTGGTAAAAATACCAGTTTATTTCCATAAACTGATAAAATCTACTATATCTTGAAACCTTCCATATCTTAAAATATATATATATATACAGGTGTATATATATGCAGCTTGAATCTGGTCCATCTTCAGTCTTGGTGCGGCTGACTTAGCTAGCAAGTAAAGAGATATACTTCCCAAAAGATGATATTATCTCCCAATATAATATGATTTCCATAAGTGATAATATTAATATTATCTTTCCATATGAGATAATATCTTCCCAAAGGTGGTTGATATTATCTTTAACTTTCCTTATCACATGGAGAAATTGTAGGGATGATTACACTTTTAATCTGCCAACCAAATCTGTATCAATTTCTAAACTAACAGAATGAATTGCCAACCAAGCAGTGCCCGATGGACTGTAGTTTAGGCTGAATTCATGATGCCCAATCAGACCGTGGCTGACCAAATGATAGCCCGATTAAGTAATGGTGCTAGCCCGATCAACTAATGGTTAGTCCGAGTAAGCAAATGTGTTAGCCCGACTAAATAAACCCGATCAGCTTCTAAAGTAACCACTCAGCCGTTGATTTTGCTTAATTTTTCCATCGGTCTTATGAGTCCGATTATAACATCCCAATCGGCCTCTACCAATATTTAATTTAAAAAATGTATTTTTTAGGTGCAAACAATTGCCCCCCTGGCCGTTTAAAATAAAAGCAAGTGAAATTTTGAATGGCCTTGTTTTAATAGTTTTATCTAGAGACCAATTACCTCTAGACTGCGATCGGGCTCATCATGTAGACCGATGATCTTTGGACTAACATCGGGCTTGGCCAAGAGACCGATTGTAATTGTTGCAACTATCATGTAACGCCCCTTTCAAATAAATTGAATGAATCGGGCTCTCCCTGTGTAATATCTTACTTGTGTAGCATGACTGAGACATGTGATTGCTTTGGAACAACCTCATATGATCGGGCTCCACAACTTGACAAGCACTCTTGAAATAAGTTACACCATCGGCCTCTATGTCCGATTCAGCATCCTAGCATCACTTTATTTTATTATTATTATTCTTGCTTTCAGCCTAATGAGTCCGAATAGCTTATTGACTGAATTAATTCAGTCCGATCTTCAGCACCTTTTCAGTCTTTTGATAATACCATTGCTGTAAAAAGAGCCACCAAATAATATTTAATTTTTGGTGACATCCACTCAACCATCGTGGATGTAGATTAACCCAAGCTAAATAATTAATTGGCTTAAAATAAAAATAATAATCGATCATAACAAAGAGACCGATATATTTGAACAATTCATTGAGGCTGAGTTTCCTCAAAGGAATATTTTCAAAAGCTTCATGGACCGATTTAGCATCAACCGGTCTCGGCGAAGCTTGCCCCCCGAGCCCTTTATCGCCGATTTCTTCGTCAATGATGGGATCTTCATCATCATCCTCCTCATCACTAGGAGGGTCTATGGCCGATACAGTATCACTCAGCCCATCACTTTTCGCCCTTTCGGCCTCAACAGAATTTTGAGGCTCGTCTAGAATTTGCCCCCCGAGCGCTTTAACGTCGGTTAGGAGCTCTATGGCCGAAATAAGATTATTCGGCTCTTTAATTATTTTTTCGCCGTCTTACCCCCCCGAGTGGCTTGGACAACGTTGAATCAAGATGACCAGAGACATCGGCCTCTTGATTTAGAGTGGTAACATCGGCCTTCTCGGGCCGTTGTCATGATTTTAAGAATTGCTCGATCTTTTGCCCTTGAGCCTCTAGTATTGCCAGGCTTGCTTTCGTGTCTTCTTCAAACCGGCTAAGCTTTGCCTGCTGTTCTCTCGAGTGCTCCTTCATATCTTCAAGAGCACGAAGAATGTTGTCACAAACTAGATTCTTTCGCTAGTCACCGTATAGAAACTCGTCTAGAGACATGAACGAATTTCCCTTGGGCGGCGGTTCATCAGCTCCATCGAAGCTGTGAGGAAGCCGATTTCTTGATTAAAAAATCGCATGTCAGCCTCAAAACGGTCTATCTCATTGTAAAGATGACCAGTTTTATTCCAATATCCATCGTTGTAGAGACGATAGATTTCTTCGCGAAGTTGGCGTACTGACTCATTCCGCCAACCAATCTGGTTGTTGTGGAAGTGTAGCCATGCTTCAGTGTATGCATGGCTCATCACTTGGCGGTCCCACCGGGTGTGCCAAATTATTTGCTGTAATTTGCGCGGGCGTGCCAGAACAAATAATGGTTCGCTAGTGCAAACTAATTTCCTAATCGCTTGAGTGAGTGATACTCAAGGCTTTATGATCTGACTTCTATCGGGTGATTGTGAAAAGTGAGTAGGAAAGTACCCTCACTTAAGGTCCTACGGCAGTATTGAAGCATACAAGCCATACAAGTGATGAACAAAAGAAATTAAATAAAATGGACTTTTATTTAATTAAAAAGAAAAGAAATTACAATACTGTAATTGAAAGCTAAGAAAGCCTAGAAAAATTATAGAATGCTAAGAATGCTTTTTTGGATGCATTGTCGAGATGACGCGGAGTGATCTTCAATGTTGGCCAGCCTGCTGATTTATAGCGGCCATGGATGTCTCCTAGATAAGGTAGGAAATCTGCAATGAATCATTATCTGGTAAAAAAACCAGTTTATTTCCATAAACCGATAAAATCTACTATATCTTGAAACCTTCCATATCTTAAAATATATATATATATATACAGGTGTATATATATGCAGCTTGAATCTGGTCCATCTTCAGTCTTGGTGCGACTGACTTAGCTAGCAAGTAAAGAGATATACTTCCCAAAAGATGATATTATCTCCCAATATAATATGATTTCCATAAGTGATAATATTAATATTATCTTTCCATATGAGATAATATCTTCCCAAAGGTGGTTGATATTATCTTTAACTTTCCTTATCACATGGAGAAATTGTAGGGATGATTACACTTATAATCTGCCAACCAAATCTGTATCAATTTCTAAACTAACAAAATGAATTGCCAACCAAGCAGTGCCCGATGGACTGTAGTTTAGGCTGAATTCATGATGCCCAATCAGACCGTGGCTGACCAAATGATAGCCCGATTAAGTAATGGTGCTAGCCCGATCAACTAATGGTTAGTCCGAGTAAGCAAATGTGTTAGCCCGACTAAATAAGCCCGATCAGCTTCTAAAGTAACCACTCAGCCGTTGATTTTGCTTAATTTTGCCATCGGTCTTATGAGTCCGATTATAACATCCCAATCGGCCTCTACCAATGTTTAATTTAAAAAATGTATTTTTTAGGTGCAAACAGCGTTAAATTGATCTTAGATTCTTAATCCTTGTAGAAAAATGAAGAGATTCCTAAATTATATCTCATGAATACTTTCGGATTGCAAAATGGGCCAAAAGGGACCCTTAAAACTGAAACAGGGGGATTCTGACGAAGAAGATGAACCTTCTGCATTAACTAGCGCGCGAGCAACTTGTCGTGCGAGCAGCCCGCGCGTGCGACCTGCGTATTTTCTAACAGTTTGAAATTTTTATAAGAAAATTGAAAAAAGTGACATATCACGCGAGCGACCCATCGGGCGAGCGGCCTGCGCGAGCTACCTGGTCGTTTTTGGTTTTTGTCTATTTTCTATTAAGGAACTGTTTGGAAGAAGTTCTAAAGGTTATTAAAGCATTGTTTAGGATTTACACTAAAACAGAATCTTATTTGATATGTTTAGTTTATAAAGGGTTAATTAAAGACTTGATTATTCTTGTACGCACACTATTCTTGTTTTCCAGTAATTTACATTTCTGTATAGAGTTGTATTGATATACATGGCAGTCAAGTGTGCATACATAGTGAGTGATGGTCAGTGTGAAAAGAGTAAGTGGATGAGATTGTATATTGGACACTCCCTAGTACTGGTGTACTATAGTGTGATGTTATGATATTGCAGTTTAGAGTATCTTTGAAATGTGACAGTGACAAACTTGGACACTCCCTGGCACCCATGGTAGCGTAAACTATGTGACGCCGAGTTGGACACTCCTTGGCACCCATGGTAGTGCTAAAGTGTGGCCTACTGGACACTCCCTGACATCTGTGATTTTGGCTAAAGTATGAGGCAATTGGACACTCCCTGGTATCCCATACTAAAGTGTGAGGCTAACTGGACACTCCCTGGTATCCCTGTACTAAAAGTGTGGCCACCTTAGTATTTCAAGATACTGGAGTGAGAGAGTTGGTTGATGTGTTGTGGAGAGAAAATAGTTGGTGTGATGAGAATGGTTGCATTGTCCCGTACACGGTCACATGCTTTATTTATTAAAGATCATGACATCATCTTTACTACTCCCTCTGTCCCATATTTAGAGTCTTTGATGCCATTTTTTGATGTCCCATTTTAAGAGTCCTCTTTGAAAAGTCAAAGTACTTTAATACACACTTTCCAAATTTGTCCTTTTTTATATCCAACTCTTCCCTCTTTTTTTTTGATGTGACACTATAATTTTGAATTTCAAAAAGGGTAATATTGGAAAGTTAAAAATCTCACCAAAATCAAAATTGTCCCCTTAATAAGTTGGAATTCCCAAAAGAGACTCTTATTATGGAACGGAGGGAGTATTTTCTAATTTGAATTCATCACTATATTTTCTAATCTATTGAATAATGAAATTGTGAAATGAAAATGTTAAAAGGGGTATGCTTTACATTACAAGTATATTTGTAATACTCACCAGCTTCATAAAGCTTACAGCGTTGATGCGCCCTGGACATTCGTGTCTAGGCTTTTCAGGTCATAATCAGGTTGGACCATAAGACTATGCTAATTAAGAACGACTGCTTATGAAGAGAAACAATTACTTTAATTACTGTTTTATTTAATGAACTGAATTTGTAATATGGATGACTGTAATAGATATTATTTTTTTTAAGGCGGGTTGTGCCTTTAGATGATCACATATTGTAATAATTATTAATTTGGAAAAATTTTATAATTCTTGATTGCTCTTACTTTGATTCATATTATTATATTGTTCGACGTTTGGGACAGAATCGATCCTTTAAACTGTCAGGACCTACGGATCCATAAAGGAAATTAAATGCTTTCCATATTTATGCTACGTCGGGGCGTGAGATTAGTTTTCCAGAAATAAATCTTTTGACGCCGCCCATGTCATCCTTTGTGCGGCACCTCCTAGCGTTGCTTTCTCTGACTCCCAGCAGTTAGCTACAGCATAGGTTAATTGATACGTAGCCAATCGACATTTATCAATTTCAGAGCATCCCCGTGTATCAAAGATAATGTCTAATCCACGAAGCCATTGTTTAGCTTCCCATGGTTCAACCATTCTATTAAATTTGTCTGGACGTATTCCACGAAAGTGTTCCACCATACAATCCTCTTGTCGTCTAGGTGGGACTATAGGTTGATGTTAGCATGGTTGTTATTGGGACCGTGGTTATTCCCAATGTGTTCTAGGCATTATAAGAACGCACCGAATACTCTAGTAGGGTCCATTCCAGCAGGAATAGGTTCTGGTGTTCCTCCAGCACGGTTTGGGGGTCCTAAGAATCAATTTCTTCTTGGTCTATCTGCCATCGGTTGTTTGGTTTACCTATAGAAGTATTATACCCAAAAATTGCATGCACGATTTATCTAGGTATCTATGAACATGTCTATAAAACAGAGAAGCAAACAACACAAGCATGGAGACAAGTATGGTACTAAAACATTTTCTTCATTAATAAGATAACGGTTACATAGTTTAAGCCTTTCAAGAATACAGGAGTACAAAAGTGGGGACATTACCCTATTACATATATTCTTACAACAAAGAGGTTCATTACCCCAAGTCGACATAAGTACAAATATACTAAACTACTAATATATTATAAAAGATCATCCTGACTAGTCATCTATGTCCGACTCAAATGTGATCTCTCCATGTCAGAGTCGCGAGGTCTATCTTCATCCAAATTGGGTTCACCTAAGTCCCAATCCTCAAAGTCGACATCATCTTCATCCTCTTTGTTATCATCATTGTCTGCGAGCATTTCTACTATAGGTTGGTCTACATAGGCTAAAGGGGTACTTCCTGTTTAGGTTCCTCTTCAGGGTTTTATTCTTTAGGATCTTCCTCTAGATCATCGTCCTCGTCATGCTCTTCCTCCAAATACATGCCCGGTTCATCATCGGACATTTTTTGCATTATTGGGGTTGGCAGCAGGTTCTACCACTAGGGGTGACACTTCTGTAGGGGCATTCTCATTTGGTCGCCAGACAAGGTGGTCTTCTGGGTGAATGGAGGGTGGTTCTTGCAGTATCTGGTTTACTAGCGGTTAGAAGACAGTGTCATCCATTACTAACCTCCTTATCTCTCCATACATTAACCCTTGGGTATATACAGTATGGATGGCTTCAGTTTGAAGTCGATGAGGGTCTGAAATATGGTATACATGATGCTGGACTCTTAATCCGCCTCGGAGGCATTGACAAGCTTTCTATTTTACAATCTCAAGGAATCCTTCTGGGTCAGCAGGTTCGATGACATCGGGGTAAACCATATATCCTCCAAAGTTATCATTTACATTGTATCCTGGTTCTCAGGATTGTGTTCGGCGCATAGGTACTACTTGGAATGGAGGGGGTTGTTGGAGGAGTACAGAAGGCGGTGGGGGCATTCGATAGGCACTGTTATACATTCTTTGGAAGCCCTCTGTATCCTTGAGTAGTTTAAGCATCTCGTCATGGATTTTTCTGATGATCTCAGCCTCGTAGATTGCTTTTAAGCGTAAAGTGTCAAGGTTATGAATGTTACTTTTATTCATGTCAATCAATAAGTTTCTTTTTCCTCCATCTCTAGCTAATTGCCAGATGTGGTGATGATAAACATTAGGGTTTACTAGCACTACACGATCAAGAAATATTAGACGGCCTCCAAAGTCGTCTAGGACATAGGTGGGTTCTATGTTACCTGTTTCATCAAAAGAACTATCTTAATAAGGTACTAGTTCGAAATATCTTAAGGTTCATCACTTAGAAATTAACATGTTAACTTACTAAATCATAATAAGGAATAATACGAATATGGGTAGTTAGAAAGTAATAGATAGGTTTTCATTAATAAGAAAGTCATTATATGAGATAAATTTAAAATACGACTTTTACATATTTCTGCCTAAATATGGGATTATAATCCCAATACATCATTAAGGAAAAGTAAGCTAACTAGAATGTTCTAATCTTCTAGTTGTGGAAATTCTTCTAAAATTTCAATCTCTTCAGGAGGGGTCCATGCCATCCATCTTTCACTGTCCCACCCTATTGGCTAGTTGGGATCACATAGGTACAGGGTCCTCTTTTTCTATGAGATCTTCGTCAGCCAAATCTATTTCCATTTCCTCATCATCTGAACTGTCCATTGGGTTTACAGGGATCTCTAGGGGTATTATCTCACTCTGTGCTTCTGGATTAATCATCATAGGATTATGAAGCAGGTGAGAGGTTTCATCCACCTCTATTGACACAAGGCAGGGTGCTACGACTCTATGACATGCAGTCTTAGGGACTTGTTTCTCAAGTGAAAGGCACTTCATCAGCCTTCGTATTTCCTTACAGGCATTGTGATTGATAATAGCACCAATATGGGTTAGGTCTTGAGAAATGACTTTCTTGTACTTAGTGATTCTATGCTCTCCACTTTTTGCTTCAGGCTTCTTTTGGTTCTCCATACTACCTATTTTAAGAAAACTATTTTATTAACAGTTGTTGTTTCTAAAATATCCTAAGGTTCTTAACTTAAGAGTGTCGGACAGTCAGCGAGCACAACTAAACCTAGTGCTCTGATACCAAAAATCCTGCCACACCCTAGAGTAGCAAAAATTAGAGGGAACTAAAATTTTCCTTTCCGGATCCGTGAGCCATGACTAGTTACATAAGACTGTCCTGTCCGTGCAAACATTCTAACATAGATATATCAGAGTAAGAAATTTCAAAAACGTCTAATGGTATTCATAGCAGAACTTTAAGTGTTTAGCTACATAGCCTATTACAATAGTTCCAAATGAAAACCACAAAAGATCAGTTTTGGCGACTGACGCCACTTAAGTTATTACATCAAACAAAAGGTAGTTTCTTAAAAAATAAAGGAAATCTTAATGTGGTAGTAGGCCGGGTCTTCTTTCTAGTTGGCATACCCATATCCTTCATCATCATACTCTTCTTGAAAGTCTTCCTCAGGATAACCTTCCTGATAGTTCCCTTCTTGAGGATCGTGATACTCCTCTTCATATTTACCTTGATGATCTTTGTCATTATGAACTAGACGTATTATGTCCAGGGCAGAGGGAAGAGCCGTTAGCCTTTGGAGCTAAGTGAGTTCGTCTAACCAATCACTCTTAATACAAACAATAGTATACAAGTACAACAAATATCTCGAACTAAACATTTGATAAGCATTATATCAATATGCATAAGACATGGTAATATGAATTAGATATGACACGATGCACCATCGATATGTTCAACTTTACTCGACCATAGACACCACAACTGACTCATGTGACTGGTTACATTACGAGTGTAATGCCGTTAGCTTAGAGTAGAATGATTGCATTGCTATCGTCGCCTAGTAGGGCCTCTGTAGCAGTTTTGGTTTTAAAAGAGTACAATTGCTATACTTTTAGGTCCTCGTGACCTTGCTTGCAGAATTGAATAGTTACAGACACGAGTGCCATTAGCTTGGATATCTTCGCCTTACGGCCATTAGGTTACCTTCTTGTCATCGTCGCCTTACGGCCTCATATTGACATTGTCGCCTTACGGCCTTATATATTCGTCGCCTTACGGCCTAAAAGTTGTTTTCTTGTCATCGTCGCCTTATGGCCTCATATTGACATCGTTGTCTTACAGCCTTAAGGTAACCCCATCTTATTCATCCGGCCATGGTTGAATTGTCATCGTCGCCTTACGGCCTTATATTGACATCGTCGCCTTACGGCCTTATATTGACATCATGACTCGACTACATCTATATGAGTGTCCATGTGACTATATAATTGTAAATCATAATAAGCATGGATAATAACAGTTATTAATTAAGCATAGAGTATGGTTATCTAATCATGCGTTCATCAAATAAACAGTAATTCTTAATGTTCACATATATAATACTCATCAGATATATCCACATAGGACACACTGGATATTCTCATAATATATAAAGAATAATTCTATAATATACCAAGTGTGTTAGAACGACTTACCTCGATGCGGGTTCGTAAGAACAAGCGTAGCATTAGTTCTTACAACATATATAAAATCATAGAACGGCGGTTATAATCGTACTAGAATTGAGGGTACAATTGTAATTGTGCCGGATGAGTTCCTAAACCTCAACATAATGATCTAGACATCATTCTGAGTCCAACGCCACTGACTAGACTCAAATCGGAGTCCGTCACATAAAAGTCTGGGTTTTGTATACCAGTGTGTGTCCTAAAGATAAGCTAGATTTTTTGACCATGTCAAAAGTTATTTGAACTTTGAAGGAATTTTCTAGACATTATTCTAAGACTCTAGAACTGATCGTATATTTTTCTGAGTTACGGTTTATTTATTGTGATTTATTGAAGTTTTATTCATAGAATAAAAGTCGATGAGGTCCTATAATTATGAAATATAATTTGGGAAGACCTTTGGTCCTTATAAATATTTTTATTAAATACTAGGCCTTAAAATAGGCTAGTGGTATTTTTCTCGTAATTTTCGGAACTCGTTTGATAATTAAAATATTTAAAGGATAACAAACGGGACCTTATAATTTAAATAAAATATTAAAGTTTGAGTTTTGTAAATGAATACTTTATTAAACAAGGGTATTAGCCTTGGGATAAATAAAATAATTTTCTACATTTTTTAAATAGCTCTTAGGTATTTATTACCTAATTATTACTATTTAAAACTAAATCTATTAATTATTTAAATTAAATTAAAAATAAGTACACTATAGAAATAATATACCAGAATTTCATAATATAATATTTTAGAATATTAAAAGTACTTAATAATAATGGATTATTTTTAAAACAATTAATGATTATACATACCTTTTTTATTTTAATTAGACTATAATTATTATTTATTTAAAACCAAATAAATAATAAGTATACATAATATATAATTAGTAAAACTGAATATAGGAAATATTATAAATTAATATTACAGAATTATACAAACTTAATATTTAAGATTAATATTAATAAAACAATATTAACACTTAAAATAATGTATATATATATTGAGGCTTAAGCTCATATTTGGCAAATGGAATTCTCATCACACATAAGCTGGTCAATAAGCTGCCTTTCCAAATAGGGCATAAACCCCTTGGCTTCTTCTTCTTCTTCACGAAGAAATCTAATATATATACGTATATTATACATTTTGTACGCAAATATTCAAATGTCCGTATCTCCCTCATTTCTTAATAAAAATATACAAACTTTATGTCAAAAATGAGCACCTCGACGAGCATGATCTAATGATATAGGTCTTGAAGCCTAACTCTTAACGGTTTGTCCATATGGGGGGAAAATAGTTCGGACAAAAAAATAGAATAATTGAATCGTAGGACTAGAAAAAGCGGTCTAAGCTTCGAGGATCTTAAGGGGATCGTTACGGTCATTTTGGCTTTGGTTTCATGGGATTTGGCGGTCCAAAAACCTGAGCTCGTATGAGGTTTAATGGCCGCCGGCCATGGTTGGAGTTCTCGAGATTGTTCGGGGGTGTACATGGGCGTGTGCAGGTCTATGTGAGTGTGTCTTAGTGCACACAAAAATACAGAGGGGGCGTAGGAAGGGTATACATGTCTCAGGTCTCTTTCTCTCTTTTCTTCTCCGACGAGGCTCTCCTCTCTCTCCTCTACATCTCTTCTATGGTGTGGTCTATGTATGTATGGAGTGTGTGTGTGTGTGTGTAAGGTGAGGGACAGAGGGTGATAGTGAGCAGTGGGCAGAGATGGTGAGGATGTGTGTTTGCTTATTCTCTCTACTCTATCTCTCTCTCTCTCTCTCTCTCTCTCTCTCTCTCTCTCTCTCTCTCTCTCTCTCTCGCGCGCGCGTCCCAATGGTCCCCATATATATACACCCAGTTAGGTATACATACACACATATAAATGTTTGCCTACTCACATATCTGGGAATCTAAATGGACAAGATGGAAGTGATGTGAGGGAGATTGAGTTGAAGGATAGGGGCTGGCGGTTGAGGGGAGGGGGGGTGGGGGGCGAAAGGGTGTAGAATGTGGTGGTGAGTGGGGATCGTGGGGTTAAGGGGGTAAGGTGGTGATGGTCCACGGATTAGAGAGGTGTTTGGGAAAGGTGAATACCCAATGAGTATATGTAGTTTAGGGTAGTACAATGGCTATATTAGGAAATATACCCACTTCCAGATTTGTATGGTTTTGCCATCGTTAGGAATTACGTGCTATACAATCCAATATGATACAGATTTTACGGCTTCACGTGATATGTCAGTCCATGTTCGGAATTTTCAGTCCAAGTTATTAATGAATGAATATGTATTAGCTACTGTGGTTCTACGAATACGAAACAAATTATTGGGATTCATTTATTAATAACAAAATTTTACGGGTATTACAAATTGATAGTTAGGAGATGACAATTCTTGAAGTTATGGTTGAATTCATGCTATATTAATTTGGTATAAAATTATCATGTTTATCTGGCTATGTGCTTATATGTTAAGTGGTCAATGAATAATTAGGAGTAATGGTTCATTGTTAGGAGTTATAAGGAAGGAGATGAGGAAGAATCCGATAAATACGGAAGTCGAAGGAATAGAAGTGATTGCGCGGCCAAGGAAGTGGTCTTTCGATCTGAATGAACCATTAACCCATGAATTTTGCAATTACATATGCTTATGTGCTTAAATTGTTGTATTATACATGTTCACGACATCCAATGAACGTTAGTTTATTCACTAATCATAATGCTTAAGAAAACCATTTTCTTATTTATATTGTGGTACATAACAACCACCGCAGGTTTGGAGCTATTCCCGGAGAGGAAATGACGCGTGGTTGGGAAGATGGGAGAGATTGGGGGCTTGTTCACGTGTTCTTTTTTTTTTTTAACTTGTAAATATTGTAAAATGAGGTTCCTTTAGCGGTAATGTTGGTACTTTTGTTGAAACCATGGGACTTAAATTCTACAACTTGTAATTTGGTAGCTTTGGTGTTAAACTTAAAAAGTCTTATTTTGGTTGATTATGCGAAAGTTGTCGTGTTGAGCCGATCCAGCATGTTCGTATCGTGACACTAGTGTTTTGGACAAGTTCCTCGTATGGTTATAATGCTGGTTTAAGTGTTGAATTCATTTCCAACAAGTTTCCTTTGATGTTTGTTTGATAGGAGATAAAAGTCAAGAATATAATCTGATTCAAGGAAGATGAGTTCATGGTTTGTTTTGCTTCTAATGAAGTTATGTATACATTTAGCATGCTTAGAAAATGTCTAAGGATGTTTAGAAATGTGTTTGAAATGTTTGATATAAGTTCCATGAAGTTTGTGTTGGTTTTGGTGTGTTTAAAATTTGGAAATCTGATGTTTTTTAAGCACTAGGAAACTGTCATGCAGAACCGGATCGATCCGGCTCTTTAACGTGGATCGATTCGGCCCTTCTTGTGGACATTCTACGAGAAACAATAAAGTAGGATCGATTTAGGTTTTATGGGTGGATCGATCTACCCTATTTCCAGTAGCTGTCAATTTTTACGAAAACAAGCGTATCTCTTTCTAGAAAACTCAGTTTTGCGCGTTGTTTTTTGCATTGGAACCGGGACTCAAAAACCTACCTTTTGGTGTAAAATTTGGCTATAATTTTAATGACCATTTTTCCCTTGGGGCTGTTTAGTCATAGTAAAATCCTTTCAAGTTGTTGAATTCATGTTTTTCTTCCTAATTAGTGCATGTTGGGTACGTATAGTCTTGTTACACATGTCCTAATCTGCCAGGGTGGGTTGGGGTATGACAGCTTAACAAAATCACGGGACATAAATGAATGCGTTGAACCAGAATCTATGAGTTTTCATGCAGGGTTTGAACAAATAGGAAGAATACCTGATACGACCATTGTCATGACCACTCCCACTACGCGTGGAATTAGGATACGTGGCACGCCACAAGGTTCATTCAATTCATTAAACGGTTATACGTAGCGGAAAAAGAACTTAAAACAACCTTGAGTATTTAAAACTTTTGGAAACAATACTCTACGAGTTGTAAAATTCGTATAAAATTGAAGACGTAATTATAATTTGAAACGAGTGAATTTTTATTGAAAGGGTTCCAAAGGTACCCTAAGATTCAATCAAAAAATTTAAATTTTTTCCAGAAGGGGTAGAAAAAGAAACCATGCTGGGGGTATTTCGACCGGTCGAACGACCCCCTTTGACTGGTCGAATGACCGTTTAGCATAATTCCTTCTAACGGTAGAATTTTGCTAAGGCATCACCCAACCTTCACCCATAGCAACCCTTCAAACATATTCCAATTCTTAGCAAATTTTACCAAAGTTATAAGGACAATTATAACAACTTGCCTAAGTTTGGAAAACATTAACTAATTAAGTTAAGGGTCCGTTTGGATCAAAATCTCATAAGTGCTACAACAATTCATAAAACATGAAATTTAACTTGTTAGACAACAAGACACGAACTCAAGAGTTCCGAGTCGCTTCCAACCAACTTAAAAAGGTTTTCAAAAGAATATTACATCAGCCCAAAAATAATACAGAGCTTCTATGATTTGGTTACAAGAATCTATACCCATATTCCTTCGAATGATCCCCCAACGGCCTCATCCCTCGCATTCCATTTTTTCTTTCTTCATATCTGCAATGGAGTAAATCTCCATTGCTCAGCTATATGCTGAGTGAACAATTTCTAACATACGCATATATGATAAATCATGTTTTAACTTTATAAATCACATCAATAGTCTCTAGCGAGAAAAATAAGCCTTCATCCGGTAGCGGCAAGTCCTAGGCTTATACTGCGATGTCAATGGCTAGTCCAAGCCTACAACCATTACATCCCCAAGTGCCCTGGCAAGTCCAAACCTTAAACCATGCACATTAGCGATCGCTACTCGAATTCTCAAACATCGAGAAGCTTACTCCAGGATGAATTTGTATAAGACCCCCCTTTGATGCACATAGACAACTCAACGTGCTTGCTCCCGTAAATTTAGACATGCTTTTCACATTTAATCGCGTGCATAATTAATGGGCCTAAGATTAACAAAAATTTTGCCCGGATCAGAATTTCGTCATCGAAATATAAAACATGTATTTCACCTATGTAACATAGGCTAGAAATTCATACATCAATCTATCGTTGTACAACTTTGAGGGAATGACTAAAAGCTCGATAAAACACCGAATCTTCGATCCTATGCAAAAACTACGAGTTTACACGTGTTTTCCCCAAATTTCTAGAATTAGAATTTTATAAAAAGTTATCCAAACATGGCCTAATAGATATCAAAACGTAGCCCTTACCTTGGGGAGTTCAATTTTGAATTTTGGTGAAAATCAGACAGACGAAAGGTCACTGGTCGTCGTCACGAAGCTCGAAGAACTGAATCTCCCTTTTCTCTCTCCTCTCTGAAGATATTATATAAGTTTTGCAACTAATGCAAACTCACCCTCATCTATATATAGGCAAACTTTCCCGAAATTACGTTTACCTCCCTGCGAGTTTTTTAAAACTTCTAATATTCCTCGAAACGTCTTACACGACCATTTTATCTCTTCCCGAGTGAAAACTGTAGATTATAGAAGTTTTTGCCTAAGTTCCATTTATCGCTGTAATTACATTCCGAAATCTATTTTCCATGGAATCACTAGATAACCTACATTTTAAGCAACGTATCACTCACGTTCTCACCACAATGTTCAAACGATCTAGAACTAGATCAAAACTATCAGAAATTATACCACATAGGTATAATAATTACTATTCATGAAAATACCAGATAAGTCAAATAATATTTAAATCACATAAATGTCATTTAGCTATGCCAATGCAAAATGATTTCCCATGTTCCCGTGTCCTCGCTTGACACCTTCCATTGACCCACGGTCAACCACATCCACAATTATTAAACCATGTTAATAATTCCATTTAAAACATTTATGCCTTTAAAATAAAAAGATTTTCCTAGTCGGGTGTAACAACTCTTCCCTCTAAAAAGGAAGTTTGTCCCCAAACTTTTACCATCCCATCAAGCTAGAAGACTTCTCACAAGTACTTCCAACGTTGGTCTCATTACAAACTACTCATCTCCTCCAAGATATAGCAATCTCATGAAGAAAATAAATCCTCAGGCTCTAAAGGAAAATTAATCCTCAGAGCCCTCGTCTCAACCCGATTGAAGATTCAAACCGCATTCTAATAATATATCGAAGCACCTCGATAAGTAAGGATATCAATACCTAAGTAGACCATACTCAATAGTCTAACCTAACATTAAGTTGCAGCACGATGTCACACCGTCAACCCACATGTACTTTCATTGTACTTGCCACATCTTTTCTAAAACTCAAAAGTTCACCACAATACCCAAAACAGAAGAAATAACTCATCTCACTTTTATCCATCTTTCTTTTAGACTAAAGTCGTTTCCAATACGTCTCCACAGGTTAACAACCTTATACAATCTTCATCTCGAAGTAACCAAAACTGAGTACTATCATACTTACATACTCTGTCGATAAGTTAATGCCTCAACCAACTATTTCATATACCATGGATTCAATCCCTTATCCCGTTAATCGTGGAATACCTGTAGAACGATAACATGTTTTCAAACGACTCACATTCCTTATCAGATTCCAATTGAGCTTCATCCAACCTTATATTTTACTTCCAATCATACATGCCTCGTAAGATACTATCCAGATTCCTAACTGGCAATTTCATATATTCTACTTCTTCAAGTTTACCTGATGTCCCGAATGGTTAAACACACTTGTCCCTTTATCTCTCACATTCTGTACTCGAACAACCATCGACTAATGTAGAAGATTTCACTTTACACCTTCAATTCAAAACTTTTAACAAAGTCAAATACATATTCTCCCTTCTTGTTTTTAAAACAAATCATTTTAAAATCGCATAATACTTTTACAACATATTTATCCCAATATCCATCGCAACAAATAACGTTGTTAACCCAAATTACCTTAATCAATCATACACGTACCACAGAGCTCATTAAAACATATTTCCATGCTTAGCACATACCCCATTTCTGTCTCAAACATCATTCACAATCCATTCTACTCACATAGCGTACACATACCCTGAGTCAACTTCTCTGTCATAGATTTCAATTGTAATGTAATCCATTCTTATCTCATATATATACCCTGCTTGTCTACTATCCTTTAGTTTATCACTCTAGGTAGGTCCCCTACCCTTTTTACTTAGTTATACGACTCCATAAGTCTTTGGCGTTTCACTTTTACCTTTACACAAGTCCATACCAATCATTCTCCTGTGTCTCCACCTTTATTGAGTTTCTGACAACCCTTTACACTGAACATATACTCTTTGTATAACATCTCAAGGCTTCATACATTATTCAATAGTTTATTATTTCATAACTTTAGTCAGCCTAACTTAACTCCAATTCGGATTCTCTAATCCTTTGTCTTTGTTATTTTGATCTCAACTCCATTATTCTCGAAGAACATGTTGCTCAAGTATTTCTAATATTCCCGTAAACATCAAAACACAACTCAGTAATTTAATCTTCCCAAAGAAGTACCATAGTCTCACTGTGTTCAATAAATTCCCTATCGACTTCCAATTCACATACCCTTCGTGATAATGCTCAAAGTCACCCACTCTCACTCCGGGTACTAATGTCAACACATTCATAACTATTGCCTTTAAGCTCTTCACACTTTACGGATCACATCACGTTCCTAATAATTCACACTTTAAATCACTTATAACCTCGGGTTATTCCAATACTTAAACCAAGATCAAGTTCCCTTTGGAACAATACTCAAGTCAACTCATTTAGTGGCACTATCTCCAACTTACTAAGTCCAATAACCCCTGACCTTAAAATTTCCAAGTTCATAATCTAATTATGTACAACTCATTCAGTTGACAAACCCCATTGAATCCCAAGCACTAAACATACCATATCCTAGAAACCATATCCTTCCAGGATACTCGTCTTCGAAAGTTCACTAGATACCTTATCACAAGTATTTAATACAAATTTTCTTACTCAAACAAAAGTTTTATTTCAAAAAATTTTAAACACTTTAAAATTTTTTGGGGTGAAATTCGACATTCTCAAAACCCTCCAACTTCATTGGAATTCAGGACAACTGAAACAATATTCCATTGATTCCACCACGGTCCTCTAACAACTTTATATTATTACTATCACATCCGATAACGTACTCAATATACTACCCCGTCTTCAACCCTTACCATTCGTGTTCACTTACCCAATGAAGCCTAACATCACCCTTCTAATTGGGCTTACCCAAAGTCTCTTTACTCCTCTATCCATTTTCACCACTGCTCTTGTTTAGTATCGTAATACATATTGTACTCCAACTTTCCACTGACCACAACTAGCTTCAAACACTCAATGATGTTTTAAAAACATTAATAGATCTTTCATTTTATTTTAAATACGATAATTTGGAAAGAAAGTATGGATTAGACATCTTAAAAGAGCTTTTCTGTAACAAAATAGCCCAAGGGCAAAATGGTCATTTAGAAAATATGGTTAAATTTTACATCAAAAGATAGCTCTTTGAGTCTCGATTCCAATGCAAAAAACAACGCACCAATTTGAATTTCCTACAAAGAGTTATGCCCATTTCTGTAAAAGTTGGCGAGAAAAATGTTTTTAAAATCACTATATGGGTCAAAGGTGTTCGACCGGTCGAACTGCCCCTTTCGACCGGTCCAAGTACCCCCTAGACCAAATTTTCCTCCATTTAACATCTTTAAAAGTCCCTAACCTCACAAGGCAATTGGGGCTACTTCCCAACCACTTTAGAACCACCAAAAAGTGCTCAAAAACATCAAAAACTCATCGAACCACACAAAGTTCATGGTTATCTGCACTACAACTCACTATAATAAAGGCTTTTCTATAGGATTCCCTACTAAGATCCCCTTATATTTATGATATCTAATATCAATTTGATTCCCCCGAATCTCCTATCCCGTTCAATCACTCACACTTATCTTTCACCTCAAGTCCTGTATTCTTACTTTTTTTTTTATTTTACTTCCTTTGACACCCTACTTCAAAACACCAAGGAATTTCCTATTCTTATTCATTTCCACTCACTTATTCTCCATCAAGGAATTTTGAGGTTTCTCCTCTGACCTATATCGTATTTATCATTATAGTCATACTCACATAATCATCCAGTCTAATCAACAACTCCCAAAGTATGTCATCAATTAAACCTCTACCAACTGTAGTTTCAAACCGTCAAAGCATACTCTATCATTCCCTTCCTTAACCCCTCATCATAGGTTAATCCTTAAATCCAACCTTTCCACTTATACCCTCCACCGGTAGCATCCGCTACTAATCCTTCTACCATATCTAAATCCACTATGGTACCATGACCACTCGAAGCCATGTTCAATTGAGAGATTCCTCAACAACCATGATATTCACAATCTATCAAGATATTCTTTAACCCCCAATACACAATGTAAGATAGGTTGAGAGATTCTTCAACCATCCAATACATACTGTAAGATAGATTGAGAGATTCCTCAACCATCCAATCATCCCATATACCGTAAAATAAGTTGAAAGATTCTTCAACTACCCAATACACACCATAAAGAGAAACCATAAGATAGCTCGTGCGATCACACTATAGGTTAACACCGTATATACCGTAAGAGAAAACAGTAAAATAACACTATAGGATGACACCGTAAGATAAGGTGAGAGATTCCTCACCTACCCCATGCATGAGCAATACATGCTGTGGGACTATTTTTTTGTCCCAAACCCCAACTGTCTATCTCTATTCTCTCACGTCACGACATTTGCCCATGTCTGAGACAGAACTCTTATCATTCAATCTCAATTCCAAAACTCGACTACAAACAATCACTTTCATTCTCTATGTGAACTATAAGGAAATCTCTCCTGAAGCTCACTACTCAAACTCCGTTCTCGGTTAAATCCCTCGAAGGACACTCGTCACTACCATAGAAAACATCCACCGATTCGATCAAAAGTCATTTCATTTTCATTTAGATACTCAATGGTTCACCACTACCAGGATATCATCTCTCCCTTGTATTACCACACAAGGTCTATGATGACCCACAGAAAACTTCATCTCACCACACGGTTCTACGCCCGAATGATTCTACCGATTCGTTAACACAATATATATGACAATGTATATCATGGCATGCTATACAATGTGCATGCAAAACATCATGCTATGCAATTCACATGATTCCTTACGTCTCGACATGCACTTATATGCCATGTCAATTTTATATATGCACCTCTGAACATGATCTCACACTGTATTATCTCAAGACTTTATCTCTCATCCCCCAAGGTCTGTACTTATTCGTAAATCACATTACATGAACTTCTTTTTTAAACCTATTGCTCTGATACCAATAAATGTCATGACCCATCCCACTATGTGTGGAATTACGACACGTGGCACGCCACCAAGGCTCATCCAATTCATTAAACGGTTATACATAGAGAAAAAAGAACTTAAAACAACCTTGAGTATTTAAAACTTTTGGAAACAATACTCTCCGAGTTATAAAATACGTATAAAATTTAAAACGTAATTATAATTTGAAACGAGTGAATTTATGTTGAAGGGGGTCCCAAAGATACCCTAAGAACCAATCAAAACATTTAAATCATTTCTAAAAGGGGTAGAAAATAAACCATGCATGGGGTATTTCGACCGGTTGAACGACCCCCTACTGGTCGAATGACCCTTTAGCAGAATTCCTTCTAGCAGTAGAACTTTGCTAAGGCATCGCCCAACCTTCACCCATAGCAACCCTTCAAACATATTCCAATTCTCAACAAGCTTTGCCAAAGTTATAAGGACAAGAATAACAACTTACCTAAGTCTGGAAAATGTTAACTAATTAAGTTAATGGTCCGTTTGGATCAAAATCTCATAAGTGCTACAACAATTCATAAAACATGAAATTTAACTTGTTAAACAACAAGACACGAACTCAAGAGTTCCGAGTTGCTTCCAACCAACTTAAAAAAGGTTTTCAAAAGAATATTATATCAGCCCAAAAATAATACAGAGCTTCTATGATTCGATTACAAGAATCTATACCCCAATTCCTCTGAATGATCCCCCAACGGCCTCATCCCTCGCATTCCATTTTTCCTTTCTTCATACCTGCAATGAATTAAATCTCCATTGCTCAGCTATATACTGAGTGAACAATTTCTAACATATGCATATATGATAAATCATGTTTTAACTTCACAAATCACATCAATAGTCGCTAGGGAGAAAAATACGCCTTCATCCAGTAGCGGCAAGTCCAAGCCTTAAATCGTGATGTCAATGGCTAGTCCAAGCTTACAACCATTATATCCCCAAGTGCCCTGGCAAGTCCAAGCCTTAAACCAGGCACAATAGCCGTCGCTACTAGACTTCTCAAACATCAAGAAGCTTACTCTGGCATGAATTTTTATAAGACCCCCTTTTGACCCACATAGACAACTCAACGTGCTAGCGTAAATTTAGGCATGCTTTTCACATTTAATCATGTGCATAATTAACGAGCCTAAGATTAACACACGAATTTCGCCCGGATCACAATTTCATCATCAAAATATAAAACATGTATTTCACCTATATAACATAGGCTAGAAATTCATACCTCAAGCTATCGCCGTATAATTTTGAGGGAACGATTAAAAGCCCGATAAAATGCCGAATCTTCGATCCTACGAAAAACCTACGAGTTTACATGCATTTTTCCCAAATTTCTAGAATTAGAATTTTATAAAAAGTTAGCCAAACATAGCCTAATAGATATCAAAACATAGCCCTTACCTTATGAATTTTGGTGAAAATCAGACGGACGAAAGGTCGCCGTTCGTCGTCGCAAAACTCGGAGAACTAAATCTCCCTTTTCTCTCTCCTCTCTCAAGATATTATATAAGTTTTGCAAGTAATGCAAACTCACCCTCATCTATATATAGGCAAACTTTCCAAAAATTTTGTTTACCTCCTTGTGATTTTTTTAAAACTTCTAATTATTCTTCGAAACGTCTTACACGTCCATTTTATCTCTTCCTGAGTGAAAACTGTAGATTATAGAAGTTTTTGCCTAAGTTTTGTTTGTCGCCGTAATTACGTTCCGAAATCTATTTTTTGTGGAATCTCTGGATAACTACCTTTTAAGCATTGTATCACTCACATTCTCACCACAATGTTCAAATGATCTAGAACTAGATCAAAACTATCAAAAATTATACCACATAGGTATAATTACTATTCATGAAAATACCAGATAAGTTAAATGACATTTAAAAATCACATAAATGTCATTTAGCTATGCCAATGCAACATAATTTCCAATGTTCCCATGTCCTCGCTTGACACCTTCCATTGACCCACGATCAACCTCATCCACAATTATTAAACCACGTTAATAATTCCATTTAAAACATTTATGCCTTTAAAATAAAAGATTTTTCATGATGGGTGTGACAACCGTATCATCCGCATTCCTCAGCCTGAGCTAGAAATATCAACCATATTGTTGCGCGACTCCTTTCCATTTATCCACTCTTGGTTCTGTCCTTGACCCGCTTGACACACTCGATGCCCCGGTACTCCTTCCCGGTTGTCTCTTACTCGGACAGTTCTTCGCAATATGTCCCAATTGGCCACACTCAAAATATTTCCCTCTCATCTCTAGGTTATAGCTCCTGGTATTCGAGGTTGCGTTCGATGTAGTCAGAGTTACATTCAAAGGACAATTTTGGGATATGTGCCTAATTGCTTGCAAAGGTAGCAGATACTGAATAGATAGTAAGTCCCCTTGTGTTGCATATTATATGTTGGGCACAACGGTCTTGAGTGGTTACCCACATACGATCCCGAACTTTGTGTGAATGGCTTCTTTGCATTCCCTTGTCCTTTACTTCTATTGTCATTGGGTCTCTTCCCTTGTTGTCCTTGATGATATCATTCAACACTTTTCTCAACAATGCGGGTAGCTTCCTCAACTAGAGAAACGGTTGGGTGTTGCAAAGTGTCCACACGGCTACAGATATTCTCCCTAAGCCCCTCCTCAAACTTACGAGCCTTATCTTCATTTGTCGAAACTCTAGTTTTTCCAAAATGTAGCAAACCATTATAACGAGAGACATACTCACCCATAGTCATATCCCCCTAAACCAAACTTGCAAACTCCCAATGTTTTCGAGTATGAGCTGATCGTGGAAAAAAACGCTTGTTGAATTCATCTTTGAATGCTTCCCATGTAGTTGGTTTCCCTTGCTCGAGCATATTATTCCACCAATCCAACGTATATCCCATCAATGTATCAAATGCGCAAAGAATTTTCTCTTCATCAGTGCATATCAAAGTACGAAAATGTCTTTCCATATTCATCATCCATTGATCGGCCAAGTCTATGTCAACTTATCCACAATACAAGGTCAGTTTCCATTTAAGGGAATTGTTCTATAATCGTATTTTGAGGTCTTGGTATCAGTGGTACATTAATGTAGCGACTTGAACTGGTGAAGCCTAAACATTCATCTGATCTCGTTCACTTATAGCTTGAACAAAATTCCCCACCATATTCACTACCTGGTCCATATACGAATGCGGTGACAACTCGCTTATCGGGTCAATCATGACATTTCAAGTATCCGTCCTGATAAGTACAATGCATAAAGACAATGTATATGATGCCATAATATATACATGCACATAGATCATCATCACATCAATTGATGTAAACATATGTGGCATTTCTACATTGATAACAATATTATCGTCACAATCCCACTCTCCACTCGACATCACTTAGCATATAACGTCACTCGTTTCCAAGGCTCTAAACTTATGCTCCGATACTACTAGATGTCACAGCCCGGTTCCATAATAGCATAACCAAAGCCCATGGCACACCACCAAGGCTCACCTAAATCAACTTAAGTAAATAGCAGCAGAATAAACAATAGTAGAAATCCATAATTTTCAGACTATAAAAGTTTTGCCCAATGAAAACACTTAAAGAAACACTCCTTCTAAAAATACAGATTCAGTCAACTGATCTAAGCTCAAACCCTCAGAAGCCTGTCCAGTCGACTACTCCCCAAGTCCAGTCGACTGAATAGTCCAGTCAACTGAACTCTAGTCCAAGCAGAAAATATCTGATTCTGAAATAACATCCAATCGACTGTGTCAGGGGACTCAGTCGACTATTTTTTCATAAAATGATGTAGTAAATTGCTCAACAAAAGGGTTCAGTTGACTAGTTTCAATATAGCAGCACAATCTGTAGAATTCCAAGTTTAAAAGTTTTTTGAATTCAACTACAGACCACACAAACAATCCAAACTCATTCCAAAGTGATCCTAACTAGATTATAACATTGTCAAAACATAATTACAAATGATTACTATCTATTACAACATCACAAACTCATTCTAAGATACTAAGCTAAGCATCGTTAAAAGTCATGGAATTCTTATTACAACACTTCCATATCCAAACCTACTAGATCAACATGATGAGTCACCTTCCAAACGAACTCCCACGACCCCGTGATCACTTTCCTGATTTCTCGCTGGCATTAACACCTGAAAAGGTTATTTGAATAACCACATATATTCGATTTATTTAAGCTAATGCTTAGTGAATAAAATGACCATGCACATGAATGATAAACATGCTCGCATTCACATCCTCTACATTTCATACTAGTCTCCGGAGTCGCACATATACATTCCACACTCCTAGTTCGCGACTTCTCGCTAAGAAGTCCACGCAACTAGGTAAGACCCACATTTCTTTTCTTTAAATGTGCAACCTTATGCCTATAACGAATCCACAAAATGGCTTGGTACCACGTCTTCCTTTGACCCAAATAGCAACTAAACATGCTCAAATACACTTCATTGTGCTTTTGACATAATCCAAACATTTCACTATACAATTGGGCCTACTTGTCAATATAGTTGCCCAATATGAACTACATAATATATATCTATGAACTACCATATGCTTTTCATAAAAAACATCAATACATGTCAACAAATCATTCCAGAAGACATAGTTGAATCACTTACCTCTGATTTATGCTACTAAAATTTGTTCCAAAGAAAACCCAAGCATAAAGATCGTGCAGAAGTCCGTCTAGTACAATTTCGATCGATCAAAATTTGATTGTCAACTTTTTAGGAAAATTTTAGAAAACATTTTTCGAAAAACTTATTCAAACATGTAATACCCTATACTTTTAGTAATTATTTATATAAACAGACTCTATATAGTTTTCCCTTGCTCATACTTGAAATCTTACTTTCGGTCGATCGAAGTTTTGTCAAGCAATTGAGAATTTCTTCCTTCAATCGATTGAACTATGCTTAAGTAATCAAAACCCTACCGACATGAATTTATAACGTGGTCCCTAATTAAATCGATCAAACTGCTTTTCAATCGATCAAACCTATCCGAATCACTCTAGAGCAATGAAGTATCTTCAATCAATCGAACTTGTAATCGTCAGGATTCCAAGTTTCATGCAAAGACATCCACCTGTACCCCTCACCCTCTATAAATACATTATATTCATGTGTATTGATGTGTTTGGAAAACCAGAGAGTTGGGAGAGAATATGTGCTTGTGTTTATATATTACACAGACTCCTATATATATATATACACTCCTATTATATATATAGTCAGAGAAAGAGAGAGAGAACCAAGATAAAGAGAGACAAAGATGAAGAGAGGAGAAGAGAGAGAGAGAGAGAGAGAGAGAGAGAGAGAGAGAGAGAGAGAGAGAGAGAGAGGCCACCATTAAAGCTTTGAAGATTCAAGCTTTCCCAATGCGCCCTTATGATGTTCGGTGAGTTCCAAACTCACTTAGTAGCTTAGTTGTAATGTTTTACAAGTTTTGGATGTTTAATAATAATCCAAACATGCCCTAATAGATTTTGGATGTTTAATAATAATCCAAACATGCCCTAATAGATTTTGGATGTTCACTGCCAGAATCTGGAGAAGATGAAGTTTGAGGAATCGAACTAAGTTCAATCGATCGAACACACTGAGTCTTAAGCGATTGAAATGATTTCAATTGATCGAGAACACCTGCACTTCAATCGATCGAGAACACTTTAATCGATCAAAATTCACTTTCTTCAAGTGATTGAATTAACTTCAATCGATCGAACCCAAAAAAACTTGGATGTTTCCTTTAAGTTTATAATTCATAATGCTTAGCTATTTAATTAATGTTCCATGTTTTGATTATGCAATATTATGGGTTATGGAGGTAATGGGATATGATAATGAGATTGAGATGATTATGGTGAGCAACATAGTCGAGTTCAAAACATCGATATTGACATGATGCGATAACGAGATAAGGTTTGAGTTATAACGGTGGGTAACATTTGATAATCTGGTGACTGAGTTAGTGGGGTTTTAGTTACTTTCAAGGTTGTGCTAGTCGAGCTAATGATTCGCTCAAGTTAAATCCAATAAGCGAGTGATAAAGACTTCACCAGGATCGGGGAAGCTATGGGTACATAGTACATGTAACCGTTCTTAAAAGCGGTGAATAGTAAGAGTTCTTAAAAGCAGTGAACAAGAGTACGGCCATAGTTATATTTGCCTGAGCTATGTATATACTGTGCTCGCAAGTGTTCTTAAAAGCGGTAAATAGTAAGAGTTCTTAAAAGCAGTGAACAAGAGTACAGGTACATCTATAGACTGATATGTCTAATTAAGAGAGGAAAGATATTATTAGTATCAGTACCTTATATCATTCATAACTGGTTATTATGTTATGCTCGTGATATTATGGGAGTTTCTATTTACTCAGCGGAAGTAAACTGACAGTGTTTATGCCTGGACATTCCCCATCCAAACTACCCTATCCATACTGATGCAGGTGATAGAGCGTGTGACGACAGCTTTTACCCTAAAGGAGGATATATAGAGGGTGGCCCCATTAATGTCGGTTATGCCAGGGAAGATTATTACATTGACGATTACCCTAACACCAGCTAGAGATGAAGAAGTTATATCCTATTCATGTTTAGTTTTATGTTTCTGTTGAACTTGTTTAGTTTGACGAGTACTTGGACATATGTTGTCCCCTGACCTATCATGATCCTGAGGACCATTCTGATATTATAATGGATAGAATGGTTATTATATATTCAGTTTGTTTACTATTCTTGTTGTTTTAGTTGGATTAGTACTATGTGGTATGGACAATTAGTGACTTTCACCTGTCATTCCCTATGGACCTAAAAAGAAAATTTATTTTTCTCTATTTTTACTACTCTGGGGCATGACAGGATTTTTGGTATCAAAGCTAGGTTGTGATACTTTCGTTCACTAATGATTCCACACCATCTAGTCCTAGTATTTAAGATTTCTTGAGATAAGATATGATAAGATAAGTCCGTCCTTCTGATGATAGATAGTTTCCTTTGCAAGTTAGCATGGATCCAGATTTCCACCTATTTGTGGATGATTCTTTTAGCGGATATGTTATTCATGACCACACCATGGAGCCATCCATGCTAGAGATTTACTAGAGCCACGTTTGCCAGACCGCTAGTCAATACTTAGAGGGGAGGATGTGGACTTCTCTCTATGTTGTGGGCACGACACACCCGATAAAGATACGTATGGATACGTATCACTATGCTATGACCCGAGCAGTCATATACCAGGAGATGGCTAGTTTGATTAAAAGTAAGCCAGAGGTGGATGAGATTGAGTTACGAGTAATTTTAGCAGAACCTGTTCCACTAGAGCCCGTAGTTGTACCAGTACTTGTAGCCCCACCATCACGGATGCCCATTGTACTAGTTTCAGAGCCTTACCCAATTTAGGGAGAGGAGGTTCCAGAGCTAGATGATGAGCATCCTGACGAGGATATTAATGGGGATGGAGAAGAGGAGTCAATGGACGATGAGGACCCAGCAGAGAAAGAGACTACAGATGATGATGATGAGCCGAAGGATGACCCAGAGGAGCCAGAGTATGTTCCTGATGAAGAGCTTAAGCCAGAGCAAGAGCTAGAGGAACCCAAGGCCATAGAGGCAGATATAGTAGTTAGAAAGGATGATGCATTGTAGCCTCTGTTGATTAAAACAGTCCACATAGTCCTTTAAGGTTTCTCCCTTACGTTGCTTGACGATCAACAGTTGGGTGTCTGATTGTGACCGGTTAAGCATCCCAACGAATTGGCTGATGAAAAGCTTGCTCAGTGTCTTGAAGTCATCAACCGTTTAGGGTTTAAAAGTGTAGAACCATTGCGCAGCTGGCCCCTTGAGAGTGCTGGGAAAGGCTAGGCACAGTAACTCGTCAACGGTGGTGACTAACGCTATATGGGCCTTGTAGGTACGAACGTGATCCATTAAGCTCCCTGTCCCGTCATAGGAGTTGAGATTGTTAGGGATATATACTAAAAGCCATGCTTTATATAGTTGATTTATTATTCATTTAATAAAATCAATTAATCCATTTTTATGAGAATCTGTGTGGGCAATATTTGTATTATATTATTTATTTAATATTATACATATATGTCTTTCATTCTACATAGTAGGTGGTTTGGTGTGTAGAGTTTGGCTTATACACGGAAGATCAGACCATCGGATCTTGTAGAATGTAAGATTTTGGTTTACAGTCTTAGATGGATTGGACACACAATCGATAGGACTCCAGCATGGTGTTGTAGTAGGTTTGCCTTGACTACAAAAAATGGTATAGTTTCAACTCACCATGCTGGTACACTTTGTGTATTAAATGGGACCGGCTTGGGGTAATTATCTTTATACTGACTTAGAAGATAATTAATACCTCATGACTATTATGAGTGCTTATGCTCTAAATCCTAAGTTAATTTATAGATACGTACATTTGATATTTACACTTTGATCCCTAAAAGGGTGAGATCCTTAAATGGGGCAATATCTCATTGGATTGGGTGACAATATTAATTGTGTGGTGGATATTAATTAATGATGGAATCCATGTCTCAATTTTGGGATTGATGATATCCCCTTGAGAAAGCTTATAAGTTTTGATTATGTCAAACCCTGCAGGTGGATTTTGTATCCGACATATCAGATAAGTTAAGCAGAGGATCTCAAGGAATTTTAAGAGATTAATTAAATATGATTGTTAGTAATTTTATTTAATTAATGGATATCTGTAATCTTAACATGGGGAGATAATAAGCAGTTAATAACATGGAGCTCAAAATATATTTTCGAGATAAGGGTAGGAGTGCAATTATAATTCTGTAGTGGTATGAATTATAATTTATGAAAATAGGAATCCGATTCAGTTCGAATTAGGGTTTCCTAATTCCATAAGGAGGCCTATTCCTTATTGACTTCTTATGGTCCCTATCATAGCCTATATATATGCTGCTTTGGCTCTCTCCTCAGTTTATGTTTTTCCATCAAGAGCATTATAACTCGGAATAGAAAAGAGAGCGTAAAAAGAGAGAGCAGAAACATAAAGGATTTCGAAGGAGCCCATACTTAGTTCGATATTCTAGCAGCAAAGGAATACGATAGAAGATCGTGAGCTGTTATTGAGCCCGTGTTCTCGATTTGTCTACTACAGCAATCGGTTTGAGCAGTTTAAGGTAACCTTAGTTCCGCCCTTATAGGGTTATTGAAGTTTTCACGTAATTTTTGTAGTACCAACTTATACGGGCTGTCAACAGATTCTGGGAACGTAGTTTCCTAATAGTGGTATCAGAGCAACGTTGATTCTGCGTATGGGTTGGACGCAACCATGTTGTCCAATAAAACAGATCTTATGCATTTTTTGATGGATGGATAGAACGTAGAACTGTGCTAACCCTTGTTTTGCAGTGTTCTTATTCCACTATTATGGTCACTGATTTTGTGTGATTGGATCCCATGATGGTTTCCGTGGTTAATCTTTCTGTTTTAATATAGCATGTGAACTCCTTTATGGAGGCATAGGATTTGTGTATATTGGATCCCACACTTGATTGATGTGTGGTTAATTTACTACAAAGAAATAGCATATGAACTCCTTCATGGAGGCATAGGGTTTGTGTAATATATCTCGAGTAAATCCGTGAAGACAGTTTACAAGTAGTTTCAGAAAGTAATCTGGAAGTAGTTTCTGAAGACTATTTCAGAAAATAGTTCTGGAAGGCAATTGTTGATGGTAAATCGGATTTAGCTTCTGGGGCGCTGCCCCGAAACTCTGAGGGGGGGCGCTGCCCCCTCGACCCCTACGAGCTGACCAGGTAGCTCGATCCCCACGAGCTGACCGTGTGTAGTGGCGACATAGAGCTAATCGAGTTCAATGAAGATTTTTCACAAGAGTTGTAGCTTGACCATAATAGTGGGATTCCTATTTTATTGTGGTTTCCTTATTTATGTCTGATTGAATGATTATTATTATTTCATGTTTAATGAACAGGACAACATGGATAATTGTTCCTAGACCTATTTCAGATGTCTAGCTGCATGTTTAATTTATGTTAATAGAAAATTGTAGACAACTACATGTGTATTTAGAAATAAAACTAATTCCATAATTTGAAAACATAAGTACTGATTTTCTAAAATCATAAGAATAGAATAATTTTATTATCTACACATGTGGGTTTAACAAGTAAGGATGAATTAATCCTTGTCAAGTATTCCATTATTTTTTATTAATTAAATTAAAAAAATTTCTAGAAATTATAACTCTCAAATTTTTTTTTAAATTCTAAGTGGGAGAGGGAATATATCAAGTATAAATCCCATGGTCTCCATCACTGGTTTGTAGATGATATGATTAATTTTGTGTGATGGCACTAGTGTCATCCTCTCCATCAGATGTAGTTGATTATGGAATCATTAGTACAAACTTATTTAAAAGAATGTTTTGGGTGATTGTTATTGTGGGCCATCTCTCCATCAGAGGTGTTCCTCACAGAACTCTTGACCTAGAATTAAGTGATAGTATACACTTAGCTATAAATAATAATATCCTCTCCATCTGAGTCACTATTGTTATTTATAGGATCAAAGCAAGTCGGCAGTTTAATTTTACTAGGCAAGGTACATTGCCTGGATAGTAAAATTAAAAGGCAATTGCCTATCTGAACAAATGATGGATAGTATATGGCTTCCCATCGAGTCATACTATCACGGTGTATCAGGTTGCTGGCGGATTCTTTTTAAATATGGTAGAGGGAACCAATATTTTCAACTCGAATCCATAGTAATTTTTTGCCCAAATGTAATTATTTATATTATGTGATTCTCAGGATTTTAAATGGGTTCTTTTAATCCACTCACTGTTATACTTAAAGAAAACAAACTTACTAGACCAAACTATATAGGCTAGAAAAGGAACTTAGATATTGTGTTAACTGTTGAAGAGTACAAGTTTGTGCTTACTCAAGAATGTCCTGAGTAACCTGGTGAGGGGGCAACCGCTGAGAAAACCCAGGCTCACAAGAAATGGGTCAAGGCTAATGAGATGGCGCAGTGTTACATTTTGGAATCCATGTCAAATGTGCTACAACATCAGCATCAGTCAATGGCCAGCGCCTATGACATGATGGAGAGCCTCCAAGAGATGTTCGGGGATCAAAGTCGTGCTGCTAGATAGGTTGCCATGAAAGACTTGATGAACACAACTATGGCTAAGGGGACGCCTATAAGGGATCTTGTTCTTAAGATGATATCTCTTCTTAATAAACTAGAGATCCTTGGAGCTGAAATCGAAAGGGAAACCCAGGTCGATATCGTACTCCAGTCACTTCCAGAGTCTTTTAAGCAATTCCGCCTCAATTACAACATGAATAAATTTAAATATACCTTGGCGGAGCTGCTTAAAGAACTACAGGCAGCTGAGGGTCTCAACAGAAAGTCAGGGAGTGCTCTTGTATTTAAGAAAGGTTCTGCTTCAAAGCCGAAAGGCAAGAAGAAAATGAAAAATGCTCAAAAGAAGGCCACGGGTCCTCTACCAATCCAAAGGCCAAGAGGACAACCGGGAAAGCCTAAAGGCAAATGTTTTATTTGCAAGCAACCAGGACACTGGAAGATGCAATGTCCGATTTATCTCGCCAGACAGAACAATCAAGGTAAATCTCATTTACTAGTTGTTGAATCGTCTTTAGCGGTCCGATCTACCGGTACTTGGTGTGTAGATACGGGAGCCACTGATCATGTATGCAATTCTTTACAGGGGTTCCAGGGAACCAGGCAGCTCAGTGATGGAGAGATTTATCTATATATGGGAAATGCTACGATAGTAGCAGTAGTTGCAGTAGGAGATCTACGTCTTAGTTTTGGTAGAGATAGGATTTTAATATTAAGAAATTGCCTTTATGTACCTTCTATTAGAAGGAATTTAGTTTCAGTTTCTAGTTTAGTAAAGAATGGATATTTAGTTCATTTTAATAAAGTAGTAGTTATTAAAGAAAATAAACATTTTATTTGTTCTGGTCAATTAGTGGATGATCTTTATATTATAAATCATGTCTCTCCTATACTACAACTTAATGAATTGAATAACATAAATAGTTTGCCATTCAAGAGAAAACAACCTTCGAGGATGAACCAAACGCATCTTTGGCACTTACGCCTTGGTCATATTAATTTGAACAGGATTCTAAGACTGGCTCAAAATGGTCCATTAAGCTCATTGGAAGTGGAGGCACTTCCAGTCTGTGAATCCTGCTTGGAAGGTAAAATGACCAAAGGCAGTTCTCGGCTAAGGGCTATAGAGCAAAAGAGCCATTGGAACTGGTTCACTCTAATTTGTGTGGTCCTATGACTGTCCAATCAAGAGGGGGATTTGAGTACTTTGTCAGTTTTATCGATGATTACTCAAGGTATGCGTACATTTATTTGATGCGGCGTAAGTCTGAATGCTTTGAGAAATTCAAAGACTTCAAGGCTGAAACAGAGAAGCCTCTAGGTAAAAATATCAAGACACTACAATATAATCGTGGTGGAGAGTACCTCTTGGGAGAGTTTAGGGAATACTTATTAGAGTAAGGGATTACATCCCAGTTGTCTGCACCCCGTATGCCTCAGCAGAACGGTGTAGCAGAAAGAAGGAACAGGACTCTCATGGACATGGTAAGATCTATGATGAGTTATTCGGATTTACCAATTTCCTTTTGGGGACACGCATTAGAGACAGCTGCATACATTCTAAACTTGGAACTATCTAAGTCAGTACCTACTACTCCCACGGAATTGTGGACTGGGCGAAAGCCTAGTCTGTGGCATGTTCAGATCTAGGGTAGTCCAGCACATGTGCTGAAAGGGAATGCAGAAAAGTTGGAATCAAGAACAGAAGTATGTTTCTGTATTGGGTATCCAAGAGGAACTAAAGGTGGTCTATTTTATAGTCCTAAGGATCAGAAGGTTATTGTTAGCACCAATGCCACATTCTTAGAAGAGGACTATGTTATGGACCACAAGCCCAGAAGCTGTATTGTTCTAGAGGAAATGAGAGGAGAGACACACATACTTCTTCGATACCATCGGTATGAGAAGAAACATCAAAAGATAGAATTATCGATATTCCATTACCGCGTCGTAGTGGGAGGATTATCAAAACTTGTGTAGATCCCGAACCAACCATTAACACGCAGGTTCCTGAACCAGTACAGCGTGCAGATATAAGGTGTATTAGTTTCAGAATCTTCATAACGAAATATCAGTGATACACAGACACGGGGTTGTGCCTCGTCGTAGTGGGAGGGTTATTATTCAACCTGGCTGGTATATATTCTTGGGAGAGTCTTATGACTGGGTCCCTGATGAACAAGGTACCGATCCCTGTAACTATAATGAAGCACTCCAAGATAAAGATGCAGATCTTTGGCAAAAGGCTATGAAGTCTGAAATGGAGTCCATGTACTCCAATCAAGTATAGGATCTTGTAGAACCACCCAATGAAATAAAACCCATTGGATGAAAGTGGATCTATAAGAAAAAAAAAAGGAGCAGACGGTAAGGTGGGAACCTTTAAAGCAAGGCTTGTTGCGAAAGGGTTCACTCAAAAAGAGGGAATCGATTATAAGGAAACCTTTTCGCCAGTGACCATGCTAAAGTCTATCCGGATTCTCTTATCCATTGCTGCACATTTTGATTATGAAATTTGGTAAATAGATGTCAAGATAGCATTTCTTAATGGGAATCTTGACGAGTGCATATATATGATGCAACCAGACGGGTTCATTGCATAGGTCCAAGAATGCATATTATGCAAGCTTAAGAAGTCCATTTATGGACTTAAGCAGGTATCTAGGTCTTGGAATATCTGCTTTGATCAAGCAATCCAGTTTTTTGCTTTTGATCAATGTGTAGATGAATCTTGTATGTACAAGAAACATGATGGAAGAGTGGTGGTGTTCTTAGTACTATATGTGGATGATATCTTGCTAATCAGAAATGATGTGGGGGTATTATCTGTTGGAAAAACCGGTTTAAGTTCTAAGTTTAAACGCGCAGCGGAAAAATCAAGTTATAAAACTTAATTGGCATGCCCGGATGTACTACCCATCAACTCTATAGATGCGCACAAGAGGGGACAAGAATTATACCTTACTGTCTTGAACCCAATTCTGAAATCTCTGACTTCCAGCAGCCTCCACTAGATGGTCTTCACTCTTATGACTCCTATGGATGCTCGCAGGAAGGGCTAGGGTTGGTGGGAACCCTAATGGAGAGGATACAGAACGTTTTGGGGCTCCAAAACAGTTTCTGCAGCTTCTGACGTTCAAAACGACGAACAACCTCTTTTCCAGAACGCAGCTGCCCTATTTATAGATTCCCAGAATCGACCTAGCTCTCGAGCGATCGAAGTGGCTTCGATCGATCGAACATTCGATCGATCGAACCATCTTCATTCGATCGATCAGACTTCAATCGATCGAGACAACTTCGATCGATCGAACCTGTCTTGACATCATCCTCATTTGCCTTTCCAAGCATCCTAGCGGAGCTAAGAGTGGGACCTCCTAGGCTCTTTATTGTTGGCTCAGATCAGTTGATTAACTCCCATGACCAAACTCTTTGATCAGCAAATTAATCGACTGATCAGTTAACGTTTACTCCACTATAAAACGATAACTGAACTCCAACGTAAAAGAACATATCCGAAGCGATAACTAGACTTGTATGTTGTACTAATGTCCCTCTACCGTCAGCATTCGCAATCATATTCAGGTAGTCGGATAAACAGTTACTGTCAACCTAAATCATGATTACTTCTTATAATCCTTGAGTCCCATTCACCTCTCATGATTACCAAACATGTTGATAACTCTTATCAACAAGACTGCAGTACTCAGTAATCGACTTGGTGACATTCTCAAGGGAATACTTACTCTGAATCAGAGGGTAGATTCTATCTTGACAATATATGTTCACAACCCTATGAACATGACATACCCAAGATACCCAGGTGTTGATCTTCTATAGACCTCACTGATTGGTAAGTCAAAGCAGTCATATCCACAGTCTGTGTTCATAATCGTCTCAAGATTGAGAACACATACCTTATACAAGTTATGAGTTCCTATTGACTGTTGACAGCATTGAGCGTCAATAGGAAACTCAGGTCCGTCAATGCACTATAAGCACTAGCATACTAACCAAGAGTCACACTCTAGTGATTGAGATTTATCACTCCATCCAATGGTAGTTAATGATGCTACAGTGTATACCTGATGAGATATCCAGTCTCATCATCCACTGTGACAAGCTTTAAGTATCAAAGAATAGTAATTTGTATCTCATTGTATGTATCTCATACACACACAAAATACTTACTATGATACTTATGGATTAAACAATCATCTCATGAAAAAAGCATACATCATAAAATGTAAAGTTGATATCCATATATTAAAATGCTAATGTCTAATACATATAGTAATGGTTTGAGGGCACAAGCCCAACAAACTCCCACTTGCACTCATAACCATATAGGATTACATCTGAGACCTAGACTATCTAGATGACGATCAAAGACCTTCTGTGGCAAGGCCTTTGTAAATGGATCAGCAAGATTGTCAGCGGTGGCAATCTTGGTGATAGTCACATCTCCACGTTGAACAATATCTCGGATAAGATGATATTTCCGCTCTACGTGCTTTCCCTTTCCGTGGTTCCTTGGCTCCTTGGACTGAGCCACTACCCCATTATTATCACAATAAAGCGTAATAGGTGACAGCGACGCTGGTACCACCTCGAGCTCCATAAGGAACTTCTTGAGCCAAACAGCTTCCTTTGCGGCTTCACAAGCAGCCACATACTCAGCTTCTGTAGTTGAGTCTGCAATGCATTTCTGCTTAATGCTCCTCCAACTGACAGCACCACCTCCCAAGGTAAAGAGATGACCGGACGTCGACTTCCTCGAATCTTTATCTGATATAAAGTCCGAGTCAGTGTATCCTACTGGAATTTACGCACTACCACCATACATAAGCATGTAATCTTTAGTCCTTCTCAAGTACTTAAGAATGTGCTTGACGGCTGTCCAGTGCTCTGGACCTGGATTCGACTGATATCTGCTAACCATGCCAACGGCAAAGCAAATATCTGGTCTAGTGCATAACATCGTATACATAAGACTTCCCACTGCTGAAGCATAGGGAACTCCTGTCATGCGATTCCTCTCCTCCTGTGTCTTTGGACACTGGTCCTTAGAGAACACTAAACCATGCCTGAAAGGTAACAAACCTTTCTTCAAATTATCCATTGAAAACCTAGTTAGCACCTTATCGATATAACCAGCTTGAGATAATCCCATTATTTTTTGCTTGCGATCCCGAAAGAGCATTATCCCTAGAATATAGCTCGCCTCTCCTAGATCCTTCATATCGAAAGTACTAGCTAGCCAAACCTTGACTGTTGACAGCGCCGCTACATCATTTCCAATGAGTAGAATGTCGTCAATGTAAAGCACAAGAAAGGCCACCACTTTCCCTTCACTCTTCTTGTATACACAAGGTTCATCCAGATTCTGTATGAAACCAAATGACTTAACCGCTTGGTCAAATCGGATGTTCCAACTTCTAGATGCTTGCTTAAGGCCATAAATGGACTTTTGCAACTTGCATACCAAGTTACCTTTCCGACCAGCTATGAACCCTTCTGGTTGTTGCATATAGATGTCCTCCTCAAGATTGCCATTCAAGAATGCAGTCTTGACGTCCATCTGCCAGATCTCATAATCTAGGCATGCAGCAATGGATAAGAGTATTCTGATGGACTTCAGCATGGCTACCGGCGAGAAGGTTTCCTCATAGTCAATGCCCTCCCTTTGAGTATAACCTTTCGCTACAAGCCTAGCCTTAAAGGTTTCAACCTTTCCATCAGATCCTCTTTTCCTCTTGTAGACCCACTTACAGCCAATGGGTTTAATATTGGCTGGAAGCTCTACAAGATCCCAGACCTGATTAGAATCCATAGATTCTAATTCAGCCTTTATAGCTTTAATCCAATGAGCCGAGTCTACATCAGCCATTGCCTCTTCGTATGTGGCAGGATTAGATTCAGATTCTATGGAGACAGCTTCAAAAACTTCTCCTAAGAACATGTATCTATCAGGCTGGCTGATAATCCTCCCACTACGACGAGGTACCGGTGCAGAAATGGGTGAAGAAATGGTATTTTCTTGATTTATATCGTTATCAACTACGGGTTGAACTGAGGGCTCTCCTTCTATCTCTCTAAGATCTATCCTTCCCTTAGGTTTATGGTTCATGATATAGTCATCCTCCAAGAAAACAGCATTCATACTAACAAACACTTTCTGCTCTCTTGGATCATAAAAATACCATCCATAAGTACCCTTTGGATACCCTACGAAGTAACATACTTCCGATCTAGAATCCAACTTGCTCATCTTTCCTTTCAGCACATGTGCCGGACACCCCCATATCCGGAGATGTTGCAAAGAAGGCTTGCGCCCAATCCACATCTCTCGTGGTGTCCTGGGAATAGATTTGCTTGGTACTAGATTTAGTATGTACGCAGCGGTTTCCAAAGCATAACCCCAAAGGAATAATGGCAACTCCGAGTAACTCATCATCGACCTAGTCATGTCTAAAAGAGTCCGATTCCTTCTCTCCGCTACACCGTTCTGCTGAGGCGTACCAGGTGCAGTCAACTGTGACAGAATCCCATTCTGTACGAGGTGATCAATAAACTCATTAGAGAGGTACTCGCCACCTCGATTAGATCGAATGGCCTTGATATGTGTTCCCAATTGCTTCTCCACTTCAGCCCTAAACTCTTTGAACTTTTCAAAGGCTTCAGACTTGTGCTGCATTAGGTACACATATCCATACCTAGAGTGGTCATCAGTAAATGTTATGAAATACTCATAACCACCCCTTGCTCTAATATTTATTGGTCCACACACATCAGTATGAACTAATTCCAACAATGCATCGGTTCTATTTCCCTTTGTAGGAAAGGGCCTTTTGGTCATCTTACCCTCTAAACAAGACTCGCAGACTTCCATTGGTTCTAGAACCAAATCGCCTAAGATCCCTTCTTTGACTAGTCTGCCAATCCTATTTAGATTGATATGGCCAAGCCTCATATGCCAAAGCCTTGTTGGATTAGTGGAAGGTCTCTTTCTTTTAGATGGTAAAGTAACCACTGAGTTATTAAGTTCCATGCAAGAGTCTTTAGAAATATTGGGAGTAATCACATACAAACCATTTGATTTAACACCAGAACATATAAAAGAACTATTTCTTTTGATCACAACTTCAATTCCAAAATGAAAAGAATAACCATTATTCGATAAATTAGAAACTGAAATTAAATTACGTCTCATTGAAGGGACGTAAAGTACATCTGATAAAATCAAAATTTTATTGTCTAGAAATTCTAAAACTACGGCTCCTATAGCAACCGAAGAAACGGTTGCGCTAGAACCTAGAGTAAGTACGATTTCCCCATCACTGCATTTCCTGATTGATCTGAACCCCTGTAATGAATTACAGATATGGTTAGTTGCACCAGAATCAATGCACCAAGTATTTGAAGTATCCGTTATAAAACTTACTTCAATCACATGTGATTCAATCATACCTTGAACTCTTGTAGCTAAGAATTCTGGACAGATCATCTTCCAGTGGCCCTTTTCACCGCATTGGAAACACTTTCCTTTGCCTTGGCCACCCACCTTCCCTTTGCCCTTACCTTTTCCCTTAGATTTTGCAATCTTAGGGACTGGTCCAACACTTGAACCACCAGTGCTAGCTTTCTTCTTCCCTTTCTTTCCTTTCAGCACAGATCGGGAAGAGGAAGCGCTTTTTTCAACGTTCAAAACGTTGACCCCAGGTTTGATCACCCCTTCCGCTGCCAAAAGAGAACTCATCAATTCGCTCATTGAAAAATTCATTTGATTCATATTATAGTTAAGTTTAAATTAAGCGAATGAAGGCGACAGCGAATTAAGGATCATATCAACTTGGGCCTGTGCATCGATGTTGGCACCTAGGGTCTCCAGCTCGTTTAAATAACCAATCATTTTTAAAACATGTTCCTTGACTGGAGTCCCTTCCGACATCTTTGCACTCATTATCTTTTGCATGGCTACCTGCCTGGCAGGCCTGCCATGCTCCCCAAACATCTTTTTCAGGGATGTGATAATGTCACTGGCAGAATCATTCGATTGGAATTGGTGTTGCAACACACCAGCAATTGAGGCCAGAATATAGCAACGAGCCATTCCATTCGACTTCTTCCATTTGTCGAACTCGCGTCTGGCAGCTGCCGAAGCATTTGCCACGGGTTCTTCAGGGCTTGGGGTGGTGAGGACATATATATGATCCTTCGCAGTTAACACGATGTCAAGGTTACGTTTCCATTCAGTGTAGTTGTTTCAAGTTAACTTGTTTTGAGTTAGTATGGTGGCAAGTGGACTAAATGCAGATCCAGACAATATGATTTACTGTAAAAATCAAAACAAAATAAATATGGATATCAGAAATTGACAGTTTGAAATAAAAGAATCCTTTTAAAGCTCTTATTTTAAAACAAAGTCGCCGGAATATCGAAACGAAAGAATAAAGCCTCCGTGTGGTGGTCAATGTTTGATCTTTCGATTTATCATAACTTATCCGCTATGCAACTCTTGCAAAACAAGTTATGACTTCCGAACCTATTTGATCTCTAAGTTTATGAATAATGCCCTATGTGGGATCCCTTATCCATAGCTTAGCTAGTGTGTACCATTAACTAGGATCCAATCACAACCGTCTCAAGTAGCGCCTCCGTGTGGTGGTCACCCTCTAACATGTCTGATTGATCCTATCAAAAGAAGTTCACATCTAGTAACCAATGAGTAATTCACCCTCCGTATGGAATGATCACCCCTGACGAGGTGACACAGAATGCACCACTCATCTTACAGTGAACCGTTAATGGAAGATCGTGGGTGTAATTGATAAGACCCTCTCCCACTAGTTTTAGTAAAAAGGATTTTGCTTTTTGAGAAAATCTGTTTCTACACACTTCCCATAAACATCTAATGTTTACTAATGTGTTGAAAACGGTTTTTGAATTTTATTTTAGAAAACTTGTTTTGCGTGCATGCAATAATGTATTATACGCCAATCACAAACCAAGCACATAAAACAAAAAACTAAAATGAAATATAGGCATTCAAACAATGCCTCTATCTCCCATGGCTCTATCTCTATAGAACCTCTTTTTGGTTTGATCGCCTCTAGCTCCATCTTCATGGATAACGGCTCCTTGCTCCATCTTCATGGATTTTCTAATTCTATTACATTTGTCCTATGCTTCTTTCGAAGTTTACAATTTATCTAGAAATAGAAATAACAACAAAATAAAAGGCTAGGGAAACCGGTGCGACTTTCCTTTTCGTAGGATTGAAGTCGCAGCACCCTTTACATATGCCTTAAAACCAAACCAAACTTAAATTACAACATGCACCAATCTCAAACAATTTAAATACAAATATTCAAATGATTTGGTGCCATGGGAGATAGCGACTAATCTAGCTGCAAAAAGGGTTAGTCGTACACGCATCCATACATACATAACAAATATATGTAACTGTTGAAACACTTAATTGATTCACACAGTATATAAACTCTTTACATACTGAATTAGAACTTAAAACAGCATCTTACTTCTCTGTCACAGTTCGATCGATCGAAGACCGTTCGATCACTCGAACCTTCGATCGATTGAACACTGTTCAATCGCTTAAACATTCTGTTTCACAGAATGATTTGAAAATTTTACAGAATATTTTAAAATTAAAGTTTTTAATTTCAAAACTCTTAAAAACTGTGAAATAGAGAACCTGACAAAGTATCTATCTCGATCGATCTAACTTCATTCGATCGAATTGAATACCAGAAGGTTTCGATCGATCGAAGACTGTTCGATCGCTTGAGAACAGTATGTTCGATCGATCGAAATATGTTCGATCGATCAAACCCGCCTTGCATCCCATGCAATCACAGATTTGTATACTGTTGCGATAACACTGCAGAAACAGATCTGTGACGATGCAGTTTCGAAAACAGTTCTAAAATCAACATGCAAATCAAAATAGTGTTCCAAAAATGCATCTATAGATCCAAACGAGCGTGGCTCTGATAGCAATTGTTGGAAAAACCGGTTTAAGTTCTAAGTTTAAACGCGCAGCGGAAAAATCAAGTTATAAAACTTAATTGGCATGCCCGGATCTACTACCCATCAACTCTATAGATGCGCACAAGAGGAGACAAGAATTATACCTTACTGTCTTGAACCCAATTCTGAAATCTCTAACTTCCAGCCGCCTCCACTAGATGGTCTTCACTCTTATGACTCCTATGGATGCTCGCAGAAAGGGCTAGGGTTGGTGGGAACCCTAATGGAGAGGATACAGAAGGTTTTGGGGCTCCAAAACAGTTTCTGCAGCTTCTGACGTTCAAAACGACGAACAACCTCTTTTCCAGAACGCAGCTGCCCTATTTATAGATTCCCAAAATCGACCTAGCTCTCTAGCGATCGAAGTGGCTTCGATCGATCGAACATTCGATCGATCGAACCATCTTCAATCGATCGAACATGTCTAGACTTCAATCGATCGAGACAACTTCGATCGATCGAACCTGTCTTGACATCATCCTCATTTGCCTTTCCAAGCATCCTAGAGGAGCTAAGAGTGGGACCTCCTAGGCTCTTTATTGTTGGCTCAGATCAGTTGATTAATTCCCATGACCAAACTCTTTGATCAGCAAATTAATCGGCTGATCAGTTAACGTTTACTCCACTATAAAACGATAACTAAACTCCAACACAAAAGAACATATCCGAAGCGATAACTAGACTTGCATGTTGTACTAATGTCCCTCTACCGTCAGCATTCGCAATCATATTCAGGTAGTCAGATAAACAGTTACTGTCAACCTGAATCATGATTACTTCTTATAATCCTTGAGTCCCATTCACCTCTCATGATTACCAAACATGTTGATAACTCTTATCAACAAGACTGCAGTACTCAGTAATTGACTTGGTGACATTCTCAAGGGAATGCTTACTCTGAATCAGAGGGTAGATTCTATCTTGACAATATATGTTCACAACCCTATGAACATGACATACCCAAGATACCCAGGTGTTGATCTTCTATAGACCTCACTGATTGGTAAGTCAAAGCAGTCATATCCACAGTCTGTGTTCATAATCGTCTCAAGATTGAGAACACATACCTTATACAAGTTATGAGTTCCTATTGACTGTTGACAACATTGAGCGTCAATAGGAAACTCAGGTCCGTCAATGCACTATAAGCACTAGCATACTAACCAAGAGTCACACTCTAGTGATTGAGATTTATCACTCCATCCAATGGTAGTTAATGATGCTACAGTGTATACCTGATTAGATATCCAGTCTCATCATCCACTGTGACAAGCTTTAAGTATCAAAGAATAGTAATTCGTATCTCATTGTATGAATCTCATACACACACGAAATACTTACTATGATACTTATGGATTAAACAATCATCTCATGAAAGAAGCATACATCATAAAATGTAAAGCTGATATCCATATATTAAAATGCTAATGTCTAATACATATAGTAATGGTTTGAGGGCACAAACCCAACACTATCTTCTCTAAGGGTAGGGTTGTCCAGTCAATTCGATATGAAGGACTTGGAAGAAGCTGGTCACATCCTAGGGATCAAGCTTATGTGAGATCAGAAGAATAGGATGTTGGGCTTGTCACAAGGCACTTATATCAATAATATTCTTGCAAGGTTGCATGCAAGATTCCAAGAAGGGATTCCTTCCCTTCAGACATGGAATTACTCTATCTAAGGATCAGTGTCCTAAGACACCTAATGAGATAGAGAAGATGAAGGCAGTTCCTTATGCCTCGGTAGTAGGAAGCCTAATGTATGCTTTACTATGTATTAGACCTGACATCTGCTTTGCTGTTGGCATGGTTAGTAGATATCAGTCTAATCTAGGGCAAGAACATTGGACTGCGGTGAAAAATATTCTCAAGTACCTGAAAAGGACTCGATACTATATGTTAGTTTACCAAGCAGACTGTCTTATACCCATTAGGTACAAGGATTCTGATTTCATGTCAGATAGGGATTCCAGAAAGTCTACCTCAGGATATGTGTTTGCCCTAGGAGGTGGAGCCATTAGTTGGAGGAGTATCAAGCAGTCGTGTATTGCTGATTTCACCATGGAAGCTGAGTATGTGGCTGCTTCAGAAGCCGCTAAGGAGGTCATTTAGCTCAAAAACTTCCTTATGGATCTAAGAGTAGTACCTGCGGTATAATCGGCTATTGCCCTTTATTGCAATAATAGCGGAGCGGTTGCTACCTCAAAGGAACCTAGGGCATATAAGAAAGGAAAACACATTGAGCGTAAGTATCACCTGATACGAGATATCATGCAAAGAGGTGATGTTGAAGTGACCAAGATAGCATCAACAAATAACCTGGCAGATCCTTTCACCAAGAGCTTACCGACCAAGACTTTTGATAGTCATGTAGAAGGGATAGGAGTGAGGTGTGTCGCATCATGGCTTTGAGTCTAAGTGGGAGATTGTTAGGGATATATACTAAAAGTCATGCTTGATATAGTTGATTTATTATTCATTTAATAAAATTAGTTAATCCATTTTTATGAGAATCTGTGTGGATAATATTTGTATTATATTATTTATTTAATATTATACATGTGTGTCTTTCATTCTACATAGTAGGTGGTTTGGTGTGTAGAGTTTGGCTTACACACGGAAGATCAGAGCATCGGATCTTGTAGAATGTAAGATTTTGGTTTACAGTCTTAGATGGATTGGACACACAATCGATAGGACTGCAGCATGGTATTGTAGTAGGTTTGTCTTGACTACGGGAAATGGTATAGTTTCAACTCACCATGCTGGTACACTTTGTGTATTAAACGGGACCGACTTGGTGTAATTGTCTTTATACTGACTTATAAGATAATTGATACCTCATGACTATTATGAGTGCTTATGCTCTAAATCCTAAGTCAATTTATAGACACGTACATTTGATATTTACACTTTGATCCCTAAAAGGGTGAGATCCTTAAATGGGGCAATATCTCATTGGATTGGGTGACAATATTAATTGTGTGGTGGATATTAATTAATGATGGAATCCATGTCTCAATTTTGAGATTGATGATATCCCCTTGAGAAAGCTTATAAGTTTCGATTATGTCAAACCCTGTAGGTGGATTTTGTATCCGACATATCAGATAAGTTAAGCAGAGGATCTCAAGGAATTTTAAGAGATTAATTAAATATGATTGTCAGTAATTATATTTAATTAATGGATATCTGTAATCTTAACATGGGGAGATAATAAGCATTTAATAACATGGAGCTCGAAATATATTTTTGAGATAAGGGTAGGAGTGTAATTATAATTCTGTAGTGGTATGAATTATAATTTATGGAAATAGGAATCTGATTCAGTTCGAATTAGGGTTTCCTAATTCCATAATGAGGACTATTCCTTATTGACTTCTTATGGTTCCTATCGTAGCCAATATATATGATGCTTTGGCTCTCTCCTCAATTTGTATTTTTCCATCAAGAGCATTATAACTCAGAATAGAAAAGAGAGTGTAAAAAGAGAGAGCAGAAACATAAAGGATTTTGAAGGAGCCCACACTTAGTTCGATATTCTGGTAGCAAAGGAATAAGGTAGAAGATCGTGAGTTGTTATCGAGCTCGTGTTCTCGATTCGTCTACTACAGTAATCCGTTTTAGCAGTTTAAGGTAACCCTAGTTCCGCCCTTACAGGGTTATTGTAGTTTTCATGTAATATTTGCAATACCAACTTATACACGCTATCAACGGATTCTGGGAATGCAGTTTCCTAACATAGATGCAGTGGCTTAAACTTCTGCGGGATGGGGAATCCAGTGACCCAAACAGTGTAGGGTGATTCGGTCTCTGTGTTGGTATGATCATGGCGCTGCTTGCATCTCAATTGCTCAATCTGTTTCTGTAGGTTCTGGATTTGAGCCTTCACGCCTTCCCGTTCGGTCTTCCTTTCTATGTCCGAGTGGTAGGTCGAATCAGATGACGAGGCCTCTTCTTCGAAATGTGTTACCCTTGGGGATAGGAACAGCTCCTGCTCCGGGTGATCGTGTGCCGAAGGTCTCCCCGGCTCCTGGCCGGGGGGTCCTCGGCCGATTCCCAGGCCATATGTCATGGCCCCTCCCTTCTGGCAGCACGCGCTACTATTGATGATGTCCTTGGCGTCTCCCGCCCGATACGGGTTCGCCTAGGGGCATGGCTACATTCATCATCCCCGTGCCATCTCCAACCCGGTGGGGATGCAAGGGTAGTGTGGGTGTGTTGTCTGGCCCGTGGAGGCTTTTGTTTGGGCGCACCTTTCCCGGGCTACTCCTCGATTTGGGAGAGCTCATCATGCAGGGTCAGCAGTGCTTCAATTTGCTGTTAGGTTCGCCACTGGCCTCTAGGAGTTGTGCGAGAGCCGCGTTACCTACTCAGAGGTCAAAGAAGTGGTCGGTCGTCTAGCTTGTGAGTTTTCAGGTCCCATTGGAGCAGCAGTGCTCTTACCTTTCTTCGGAGGCATATCGATCAGTCAAAGATTGATTTTTGGAAAAAGCAATCGTTTCCCACAGCCGGCGCCAAACTGATGATGCCAAAATCTGGGTAAGAGTAATTATATGAGAGAGATGGACACAATGGAGTTTGGATGTGGTTCGACCCCGTTAATAAGGTGACCTACATCCACGGGTGCGTCGGTATGCTTCCACTAACAGATCACCGGCGGGTATTGGTGAGCCAACAGATTGGGCAGCGCTACCAACCCAACCGACCAGGCATATGAATATGAGTGAATATAATATGATATTCTTTAGGTTCAGGATGTGATCCCCCTCAATGGGGGTGGGTGGTCTCTTTTATAGATGCAAGAGCCCACCCGTACAAAGTAAGTCTGCAAATTAGGAAGCTTAATCTTATTATAATAGATTTACATGAGTTTAGGAGAGCTTCCTAAGTGGTTTAGGAAACTACTTGCTCCTTTCATTTAGTCTTCTAGCCGGGATAGGAAACTGCATGGAGGCTTATTGGGCAAGCAACAACGCCTCTTAGAGGTGCGCTAATGTGGGGCCAGTCTGGATCGAACCCCCGGGCTGTGGACCAAACCGTGCAGTCCTGTGCAACAAAATGGTATGGCTGTGTAGTCAGCCCAGATTCAAGGTGACTTGGCTTATACTTGCTGAGGTGGCCAGACTTGACTTTGACCAGATATTTTTGTGCATATCAACAGCCATGGAATGAAGGGAGTAGCGCGATGGTAGATGACTTTATCTCAAAGTGAGATGTCATCACCTCCGATAATTTGATACATGCTTGTGGTGTGTAGGCCGTAGGAATAAAATAATCTTTTAAGGGAGGGGATTGAGGTATATTAGGGTTATTCCTATTATTTCCGTTGTTCCCATTGTTTCAAAGTCAGCCATTGGAATAGGTTCGATGTTAATAATTCAAGTTTTTCTTAAACGCTTAAGAGTGCTTTGGATTTCAAACTCAAATAAAGACGACGATTTAGGTGTTGATTCGTCGTCTAACATCAATCGAGCTCTAAAAGCTAGGTTGAGGACCTAAGGACTCTAAGGGTTCGCTCGAGTTCAAGATTATGTGAATGTAATTCAGGTTGCTTCAAACGCGTACCAAACATAAACTAAAGAAATTGACACTATGATAAAGACTGACTCAACCGAATAAGAAATAAACTACATAAATAATCAAAAGGGCACACAACACTGCTATGATGCATGCAATTATCCTGTTATGCAGTGATTTGCGTCAAAGCCCAGCACCCCGGGTTTCCTAGCTAATGCACATGAAAATCACCCCTAACTAATGCAAATAGTGCATCTCAGTGCCCTGACTTATAGTGGTTTGAAGCAAATTTTAAAGGAAGCAATTTACTTGTATTTTTGCTTTTTTGCAATTTATTTTATTCGCATAAGCTCCTTTGATATGCACCACTATTCCACTCCAACTTGCTATGATTTGATGACTCGTGAAACTACAAAACAAAAGGAAAAGTTAGTGACTCAAAATAAAAATGAAAAATAGAAAAAAGAAAATTTAATCTAATATTTACGAATTAACTAAACTAAGATTCTAATGCTAAAGGTAGTAATTTGCAATCCCCGGCAACGGTGCCAAAAACTGATCTTGTCAAAATCAAGATATAAAAGTACACTCTACTTTAAAAGATTTGTAGTGTGGAAGTGTTTGCTAGTAGTTTGTGCGGGCGTGCCAGAGCCACACGGGCTCGGTGAAGGTGCAAACTAATTTCCTATATTGCTTGTGTGAGTGCTACACAAGCCTTTAAATCTGACTTCTAACGGGATGATTGTGTGTGATGAGTGGGAAAGTACCCTCACCAAAATCCCTTAGCAGTACTGAAGTGCACAAGCCAAATAGTGTAGAGTTTACCAGGTAAAGAAATCACAAATGATTAATAAAATACAGATTTTATTAAGTGTTTGGAAAATATAACATATAAACGGAACAGAATCAGAACACGCTCTGACTGTTCATAAGAATGAAAATAGTAAAGAAAATAACAAACGAGGGTAGACCTATTTGCTATGAATGCAGAAAAAACATAAAGGTTTGAATGCTTTGAATGGATTTTGGATGCAATGTGTGCTATTTTCGAGATGATGCAGAATCCCTTACTCGGTTGGCCTGCTTCCATATTTATAGCGGCCTCTAGGAATTCTGATAAGGAAAGAACTCCTTAGCTTGCGCCCTAAGCTGCGTGGCTGATTGGCTGATTGGCAGAAACCTTCTTAATCTCTAACTCTTTACTTATCTCTATCTTGATTGAACCAATCCCTAAATTCTAGGGATCAACCTTCCGATCCAGCTAGACGTGATTAAATACCTTCTAAACCAAATTCTTGCTTCCTCAAAATCTGGGACACTGTCGTCTTGACAGTTGTGAATAGCACCGCCTTCCCCTTTTAGTCCATCGGCCTTGTCAACTACTTTCTTTCAGCTGAATCGGGCTTAACCAATTTCAATGTCGTCTTTCATGCCCGATGACCTCTTTACGAATGCCTATGGCTGATCGGACTCATACAGCCATCCTTAATTATACGGTGTCCGATTGGCCTTCATGCTGCTTTGATCTACCATCAGGCTTACACTGTGTTAGGTTATGTCATTCCTAAGCCCGATGGTCCTCATTCATGCCCAACCTTCCAATCAGGCTCACAACATAACTATCACCCAATTAGACTGCTCATCACTCACCATATTTAACCAACAGCTATAGGTCTCTTAAAGACCATATGACATCGTCCTCTTGAGCTTGATAAGCTATTATAACCTTTGGGCCGGCCTCCCCCTATCCAATTTCATGCCACTCGGGCTCAAAAACCTTTGGCGGTTTTCGGGTGTAAACAATTGCCCCCCAAAAGGTCATATCAACTTCCCTCCCTTGGTTGATGTGACATTTTGAATTTTAAACTCTAAACTCTTGCCACGTGTCATCCATGCAGAAAGTGTAAGATCATTGAGAATCCCACCAGTTACTCCACATTTAATGCTACGTGTATAAAGTAGAGATTTTTCCAAAATCTCTTTACCTTCTTCATTTGCGTCTTCTGCTTTCTCTCTCTAAACACGAAAACACCCAAAGCCTCTCTCTCTAGAACCTCCATTCTTTTTGACAAGAAAACTTCCATCTCTGCTGCAGAAATGGCCCCTAAAACTGCTCTAGCAGCCACTTCCAAAGGTAAAAAGGCTTTTCTGGATACTCCTCCTCCCCAAAATCAATGCAGAGAGGTGAGGACACTAGCAAAGACCCATGCTTCAGAGATTTCTACCAAGTTTTTTACCCATTACAGCTCTCCTGACGGTACTCCGGTGGCACCTGGTCTTGTCGTCGCATTTCACGGTGATCCATTAGTAGCATTCAATCCTTATTTCCCACCAGTGGGAAACAAATCATTTCTACAGGTACCTGCCCATTGGGGCAAAGTCCAAACTACTACCCACCCATTAGAGTGTGGCCAACCCCCGTTGCTGACTGGGACAAATGGGTTACAAGAGTATCGGCCTCTAAGGCTAAAATCTGGAGGCAGACGGGCATCTATGACGCCTTAATGCTCAGTCGGGCTAGGATTGAGACAGATCGACCTCTTCTACTCTCTGTTCTATTGTTTTGGTCTTCATCTTACAACGGATTCCTCTTCCGTTGCGGACCGATGGCCCCCACCATCAAGGACATTAGTTACTTGTTCGGTCTTCGGCCTCACGGGCAAGAAATTGTACCCGGGCTCATTGTAGGAACGACCAGCTTCGTTTACCCTCAGCAAGAGACTATCAGGGACGGGGCCATTTCATATAGACCGATTATAGCCTACGGAAGCTTCCTTACTTCTTGCATTGGTGTGGATGAGACAGAGGTGTCCGACGCCGAACACACCGCATTCCCGATATACTGGCTCAACAAATATCTCTTCTGCTCGGCCAGCCAAGCCATTACCAAAGAGTACACTACCTTGGCTTAGGCTCTCGCATCAGGGAAACCCTTAGCTATGACTACCCTTATCTGGGCACACTTGGTCCGTGATGTGACAGACTTTGTTCACTCGGGCTTCAGTGCTAGTGGAAGCCCAATATGGATACTTCAACTCTGGCTGTACTCCTATTTCCCAGAGTTTCAACCAACCATTCGCCACATGGCCGATGTCCCTATTTCTGCTCTCCAGTTCGTGGACGTAGCACCTTCTTCCCACTCCCTTGAGGAGTGTTTTACATTCTTCTATCAAGGGTGTTTCCCTCGGGCAATTAATCTTTTCACCCCGTTCTTTTCTCTTCAATTTTCCCCGTTCCTTCAACTTTCCAACAACCCTTCCAACTAGGGCCCGGGCACTCAAATAACCTATAACGAGATCTTCTCCAACTACTTGGTGGCTAGAGATATCATTTTCAGCCCCACTATCCTGTCAGCCAACAACAAGTGTGGGGCCGAATACTACTTCGCTCTACTCTATGCTCGTCAATTCAGGCTTACCCAATTGGTGCCCGTCCCTCCGTCCATAATCGTCAACGTTGATTAGGTCGAGCAAGGCCTAACTGTCAACAATGATCAGGTTAGAAAGATCAAAGAGCAATCAGCCAAGTTGAAGATAACCTTTAAATTCACTCCCTTCTTAGCCCGACCAGTCGTTTTTGCTGCATTCGACAAGTGGTGGTCTTATCGGGCTTCCGTGATGTTCGGGGCCCCTGTTGCTAAATTGTTGCAACAACTGTCCACATCATCAGCCTCTATGGCCAATATTCCTGCCCCTTCACTCGTTGAAGCCCACAAAAAGCAAACGGCTAAATGGGCAGCTCCCAAGAAAGTACCCGGACAAGGACCAGCCAAAAAGAAAAAACAAGCCACGGCCTCCTCCACTCAGGTATTTCTCTCTTCTTCCTAAGTCTCTTATTTGATTGTTTCCCCTTCCTCATGACTTTTCCTTTCAATTCTAGCTTGTGCATGAAGGCTCTGAGGAGGAAATATTGCTAACCAAGAAGGCCCAATTACAACCACCAATAGCTCAACCTTCCGGTATTCAACCTCAGGAACTTCCAACTGACTTCCTGACCTCTCCAACTCAAGCTATGGCCTATCTTGAGAATCGTTCCACCTCTCACTCCTTTAGACGGGGATGACGTTGACCCTATTGATGGCTCAGCCTCGAAACAGGTGGTTCTTTCCTCCAGCAGTGAGGATGTGCCCGATGCTGAACTTACTAAGGAAATAGTTGGAGAAGAGGTTGAACAGGTGGTGCCGATCACAACTGAAGCCCCTTGCGGTCAAGTCGATGCTTTTGCTGTCATGCTGTTGGCCCCTTTGCCAACAACAAAACATATTGAGGCCAACCCTTCATCTGCCCATGAGGTCCTATTGCTCCAAATGTCTGGGATAGGGCTGAGGACTCAAGCTCCACAGTTGGTGTTCAAACTTCATCTCAAGAGGGCGTTGTTAGTCCGATGGCAAGGACCAATATCGCCCCTCCTCTGATATCCAATCAGCCAACTTCTCAACCATCCACCTCTTAACCGAGCAATGAGCCCTACATTCATCAAGAGATCTCGGCCTCACTATCTTCTCAAACCCAGGTATTATAGCTTTGACTTTTTAGTTTACTCATGAATACTTTATCCTCCTTTTGACTCCTAATGTTTTGAACAGGCCGTTCCCATAGGTCCGGAGCCATTCATTCCTTTTGATGATTTCTTTTTCGGCCTTGACCTTGGAGCGTATGACCTGGGCTCCATCAAAACCGAGGCGGTATCTCCCACGCGCATCCAAGAATCCAGAGACCTTGTGCTCGGGCTTGCTGCCTATGACTTGCCTGGCCTTCCATCTACTGTGGATATTGACAAAGCTTTGAGCATGCTAATGGCTGATCCTACTCTATCAGACAAGTAGCATTCCTTTCTCAGGGAGATACAAGAAAGACTCCCTAGTTGCCGTCTCATAGACCGATCGGCCTCGGTGGTTCAGATCGATGCAGAAAATCATCTTGGCTCCTGGCAGAAAGAAGTGAAGTTCCTTCAGGGTGCTAAGCCAAATTTGAAGCTGGGAAAGCCTCTTAGGAAAAAGTCATAGCCAATGACGCTTGGCTGCAAGAACGTATCGCTGTACATAAGGCTCAGCTTGCTCAGTGTGAAGCCGAAGTTATCACCAACAATGCAGCCTTAGTGAAAATTGACAAACTGCTGGCCCAGCTTGGTGGAGACGCCCAGAAGTGCAGTGATCAATTGCATACCAGCCTCTCAATATCTAGAGCATGGGCACAAAAACTCGAGAAGGCAAAGAGTGATCGGGTCGGAGCTAGCAAGGTTTGGGAGGATCTAAGGGCCAAACTATGGAACTTTGGGTCGGCGTAGAGGCCGACCCCTACCTTCGAACTTAGTATATATTTTATTTTTTAAACATATTTGTAGGTAATGATGTGCCTAGCAATATTTAATACATGAACATTTTGATCTATATTCCAAAATGTTCTATATTCTAATGGTTTATATTCTAACCCCGGGTTTGGTCTATATTCCAAATCAATAGTTTCCCACAAAGTAGGGTAGTAGGATTTCAAGTACTGACCGTTTATTAACCTAGGATGAATGCCTCCATCCATATCACGCAACCTGTATGCTCCACCGTTCTTGACTTGATGGACAATGAAAGGACCTTCCCAGTTGACTGACCATTTACCGTAATGGTTATCCTTTTCCCCGATAGGTAATACGGCCTTCCATACCAAATCCTCTATGCAAAAAGACTTCTCTTTCACCCTTTTTTTATAAGCTCGGGTTGCCCGTTGCTTTTGCACCTTTAATGGAAGTCACCTATGGAAGTCACACTGTTCATAGCCTCTGTGTACTCAGCAGGCTCAAGCTGATTCTGTAAAGCCCTTTTCGCTGATCGGACTGTGACTTCCATAGGTAACATAGCGTCATGCCCATAGGTCAGCATGAACGGTGTGACCCCGGTACTTGACCTTTTAGATGTCCGATAGGCCCATAATGCTTCGGACAGGAGCTTATCCCACTCCTTAGGGTTCTCATCAATCATCTTCTTAATGATTCCCTTCAAAATTTTGTTAGTAAACTCGGCCTGTCCATTAGCCTGAGTATAGTAAGGGGTGGAGTTGAGAATTTGATCCCCCTGCTTTCTGCAAAAGCTGACGTTTCTGTTCCACTAAACACAGACCCTTGATCGGCCGTAATAGTCTCCGGGAGGCCAAAACAGTGAATGATGTGCTCTTCAATGAACTTTATTACCGTGGCCTGGGTCACTATTCTGCATGGTATGGCTTCGACCCACTTTGTAAAGTAGTCCATAGCTACAATGATAAAATAGTGTTGGCCCGATGACGGCGGTAGGACATTGCCAATTAAATCCATAGCCCATCCTCAGAACAGCCATGGTTTGATTACTGGTTGGAGCTCTTTAGCTGGCACATACTGGATCGGGCCATGCTTCTGGCAAGCTTGACATCCCTTTGCGTAGCTGATACAATCTTTCAGCATACCGGGCCAGTAATAGTTGTACCTATCTTTGTACCAGCCTGATGTGCCCCACAGATCCCTTCATGTACTTCAGCCATAACCTGCATGGCCTGTTTCTTACCTAAACACTTAAGATCACGTCATCATCGATGGGTTTCTTGAACAATTCTCCATCAAGCATCACAAATTGAATTGTGAATAGTCTAACTTTTTGGTCTACCCTAACATTCGGGTGATTTAGGTATTCAATGATGGGCTTTCTCTAATCGTCGTCCTCCATCAAAACTGAACTAGTGGTAGTATACCAGCCTCTCCTTGCGACTGACAGTAATGATCGGACATGAACAGTGATAACTTGGTCTTCTAAGTTCTTCCTAAAAGACAAGGTTGATCCTGTTTTTTGGCCTCGGTATTTGTGGACCTCGAGATATAGCTCACACTAATGTCGTCAAATGCCTCCATGAGTTGAGTGGCCATAGAGTAGAATGGGCAGAGCTCCCAACTTTTTATCTAGAATTCTCCAAATATTTGTCCGATCACCAGCCCTGAGTCTCCCTTTATGTGCACGGATGATGCCCCCATTTCAAGGAGTATCTCTAGTCCGATAATAAGTGCTTCATATTCGGCTTGATTGTTGGTGCACTTGAAATTGAGCCAAAATGACATTTTTGTCTTCTTATACTTGGGTAATACAATGACCACACCTGCCCCAGCACCCTCTGCGTTTTTGGAACCATTAAAGATCAACGTCCATGGGACCAAGGACATGTTTAGGACTTTAGGTGTTAGTGGCAATTCTCCAGATTAGTAGGATCTGGGTGATCGGCCAGGAAATTGGCTATGGCCTGGCCTTTTAACCGATTATTGTGATCGATATTGGATGGCAAATTCCATCAAGGCCAAGGTCCATTTCCCAATTCAGTCTCGCATGATTGGTCTTGACAACATATATTTTATCACATCAGTTTGACATATTATGTAAGTGGAAATGGGCAGCATATACATTCTTATCTTTTGTGAGGAAAAATACAATGCCAAGCATAACTTCTCAATCGGCGCATAGCGCTGCTCGATTGGAGTCAAAATTCTACTTAAATAATAAACGGCTTGCTTGTTGCCTTGCTTATTGTCTTGAGCAAAAATACTCCCTATTGAACAGTCAGAGGCTGATATATATAATTTGAGATATCTACCCTTCTTAAGTGGCATTAATACTGGAGAAGTTGACAAATATCATTTAATTCCCTCGAAGGCCTGTTGATGGCTGTCTTCCCATTTGAATTCTTCATCGGTCTTGATCTTCAATAGTGGGGTCCATACTTGGGTCTTCCCTACACAGTTAGATATAAATTTTCTCAGGAAATTGATCTGCCCGAGCAACCTCTGAAGCTCTTTCTTGTTAGCTGGTGGCTTTGCTGCCTCGATAGCCCGAGCCTTGTTTTTGTCAACCTCTATCCCTCTTTGATGCACTAGGAAACTTAGGAAATTCCCTGCTGAGATGCCGAAAGCACATTTGAGAGGGTTCATCTTAAGTTTGTGAGCCCGCATTCTTTTAAATGCCTTTTCCAAGTCCCTCAGATGATCGGCGTTACTTCCTGACTTTACCACCACGTCATCGATGTAGACCTCCATGAATTGTCCAATCATATCATGGAAGATTGTTGATAGGTGGCTCCAACATTCTTCAGACTGAAGGGCATGACAACCAATTGAAAGGTTCCAATTGCCCCCGGGCACCGAAAAGCAGTCTTTAGGACATCTTCTTCGGCAATGTAGATCTGGTTGTACCCCGAGTGCCCATCCATAAAGGACAAAATTTTATATTTAGCAACCTAATCAATTAGCTGATCGGCTATGGGCATAGGATACTCATCTTTTGGGGTAGCCAGGTTTAGGTTCCCGAAGTCAATACAGACTCTCAGCTTCCCATTTTTCTTCACCACTGGAAATACATTTGACACCCATTCTACATACCTGGCAATCCGAATGAAACCAGCCCCCAAAAGCCTCTCATTTTCTTCTTTCACCTTTAGAGTTACTTCAGGTGACATGCGCCGGGGAAGCTGTTTGAACGGCATGTACCCCGACTTAATTGGCAATCGGTGTTCAACCAATTCCCTGGATAGTCCGGGCATCTCATCATAATCCCAAGAAAAGCAATCCTTGATTTATGTAAGAGAGCAATGATCTCGGCCTGAGACTGTGGCTCGAGCTCCTGACTCACATATGTAGGCTTGTGTTCTCCTTCTTCGCCCAGGTCGACCTCCAATAGTGGGTCTTGTACGTCGACCTTCAAATCATCAAGCTTGGCAGTGGCTGTTTCTAATTCATCCATTTGAATCTCTTCCTCTCTTGGCGTTTCTTCTTCATAGATACAATCGGTCAAATTAACCATTTCGTCCACTGGGCCAATCTCCAATCTCCTATCGGCCAGGTATGCACACCATCTGGCCATACTGGCCTTTAGGGCCAGCTGTCTCTCAACCTCAATCAGTTATGAATCCATCGACGTCTTCTTGCTCGTTTATCTCAATCGGCCTTAATTCTTTTGTCCGACTAATATTGTGGTAACCCTTTTTCAAGTCAGGTACAATTTCTTTATAGAATGTAGCTGCGTTTGGTCTGCCCAATTTGCCACATCCTAAAAACTTGACTGATCCGATATCATCCTCATATAACACTACATCAGTAGTTTGCACTCATGCTACGAATGGCTTTGTATTGGCCCCCACAACTTCTACTTCGTCGCCTCTCCAGAAAATCAGTAACTGATGGAGAGTAGAAGGGATAAAATAATTAGGATGTATCCAATCACGGCCTAACAATGCGTTATAAGCGGCTGAGGTCTCAACAATAAAAAAGCTTTCATAACCATTTTAGTCCGAATGGTCAACTCCAGAGGTAGGATACCCTTTGTCCTTGACGGTGTATATGTGAAGCTTTGAACATTCATCTTGGTTGGAATTAACTCTGACTCAGACTTCTGAAGGATCCTCAGCATTATTTGGGGCAAAATGTGGATGGTAGATCCACCATCAACCAATATTCTGTTTATGGGGACTCCTTCAATGAGTCCCTTCACGTATAACGGCTTTAAGTGCTAAGACATCTGATAGGTAGGTTTTTCAAAAACCACTTTGACCGGTCCTGCCGACCTTAGTCCTTCTTCAGTCTGGAGTCCTTTCGGCCTCAAGATGGTTATTTTAGGCTGAACAGACTGTATATCAGTAGCATCCACATTCTTGCTTGTGGCCTCTACTACCTTGGGTTTGACGGTTTCTCCACCACCCCAACTCAAATCTTCTATCATGGTCGAGTCTTTGGTCAAGCCCTCCATTACGTCCCCTTCCATGGCCGCAGGCTGGTCTGGCTTGGTCATAAAAGACATGGGAAAATTGAACACCATATTAGATGACAGACTTATCGGAATAGTTCCGAATTGAATTGGTGAGGTGCTGGAATCTAACATATCATCATCGGATTCCATACTTATTCTGTCCGATGTGGGCTTGTATCCCTCCTCCTTTAGGTGTCCCGTAGTATGCATCGCTCTTGCCTCTCTATCACAATATAATTTTGCCTCAGCTAAAAGTTCTTGGGTGTCGGGCAATGTAGACGCTGTGGGTTAAGGAGGGTTTCGAGCCCAATTTTTCCAGTACTGGTGTTCCCGTTCGGCCTGTCTCATGTTCCTTTTTTGAGACTTGCTGTACTGTGGCTGCGTTGGGAATTTGGGATGTTCAACCCTATGCCAACTCCCATCTTCCATCTAGGTAGTAACACCATCTTTGGGCTCCTGTTTGACGTTGATGACTTTGTTTGCAGCCTATGCTTTAGAATTGTTCGGGTACCTCTTGCCCCCAATTGGCCTGATTCACTTAGGCCGGTTTGCAGAGCAAAGAAGGGTTTTTCCCACCACTCAGGCTTTACCTGACTCTGCCAAGGCAGTGACAACATCTCATATACAGATCCTCTCGGGCTTAGCTCCTGATGTTCATTGCCTCTAGGCCTCTTGCTTGCTTTCTTGATATCAGCCTTGCACCTCGGGTATAGGCCTTGTTCTATCAGCTCAAGTAGGTGTCGTAGATCGACGATCAGGCTATCAGTGGTTGATCGGATCGTTTCGACATCAGGCCCCATTCTGCTTCTTTTCGCTCCTGAAAAGTGCTTTGGAGCTCACGAATTGTCACTTTCGGCCCTCCTATGGCCGATATCGCAATCTGCTTCCCTTCTCGTTGCCTTTGTGGCAACTCCACTTCTGTCTTGGACAAGTCAACCTCCTACCTTGGCCTAGTCAACATGGTCAAATCGGGCACAACCATGTTGGTTCCGGTGATCTGCGGGAACAGATTTGCATCAACTCCCATGGCTTTGTCTGAGAATTTGAACACTCCTTTCTCCACGTTCTCCTGTATCACATTATGGAAAATAATGCAATTATTAGTGGAATGTTTCTAGGAATTATGCCATTTACAATATTCTTTGTTATTAATGTCATCGGCCTTAGCGATCTGATGATCCTCGCTTAATTTGATCACTTTTTTGGCCAAAAGGGCATCAAAAATATGATCAGCCATTGTTATATCAAAAGTGTAATTTTTTCCTGCCTCAAATTCCATCTTTTTAGCAGATGCGTTGTTGTTGATGGGTTTATTCAAGGCGCTACACACAATCGGCCGCTTAAAGATTAGCTCAGTCATGTCGATCTCTGCCTCGAGGTCACAATCCGCTAAGTGGACCTCGTAGTTAGGATCTTTGTAATAATGTTCCTTTGGAGGAACTCCTCTTCTCCTGCTCCTCTAGTAGGATACACTCATAATGGGCGGCCCTCGTGGCCAGCTTGAATAAATCGCGGAAATCAGTCCCTTCGAACCTTTTACGAAGCTCGTAAGACATTCCACCCATTGCCATCTTAGCATATTCTTCTTCGGGCCAGACTGTCTTGCATCTGTACTTAGCCTTCCTGAATCGGGCTATGTAAGTCTAACGGTCTCTCCCACTAGTTGGAGCATCCTAGACAGATCTGCCAACGATGTCTCGGGCTTAGTCCCGTAGAACTGGCCATGAAACAACTCTTCCATCCCTCCCATTCTTGCACAGAGTTGGCTGGAAGATTGACATACCATAAAAATGCTATGCCCGTGAGTGAGTTTGGTAACAGCCTCAGTTTTAAAGGATCGCTATTGCCCGCATGGCCGCACTGCACAATGAAGCAGCCGATATGCTCGACTAAGGAGTGTTCACTTTTCCTAGAAAATAGGGTAAAGTTTGGGACTTTATACCCTTGTGGGAAGTTGACTTGGTCAATTTCAGGCGGGTAAGGCCGTATGTAGGTTGGCCTCTCCATCCTTCTCATAAACGGGCCATACTCCTTGTATATGGCCGCCACTAACTCCTCCCTGTCGATGGGTTGCGGAGCGATAGGCTGAGCTATTACCACGGGGGGTGGTAATTGTTGCTGGTTGTTATTGGCCCGATGAGGCCAAAAACCATCATTGTTAACCCTCTACCCCCCGACAGTGTGCCCTGGGGGTGTTTGTTGGTCGATTATCTCTGGATTATGGCCGGTAGGTGGAGGAATCAGTGGTGGTACCGATCCAGTAGGATCGGTGACAACGGACCCTCCAACGTCTTCGAACTGTGACTTGGGCTATTTGCCTGAGCCATCAGACCCCCTAAGATTTGGGATCATGTATCGTAGAGCCCAATCCTAAGCCTGAGGCAGATCCTAAGGCTTGTTGGTTATTATTGGCCTCAAGAATAGTACAAAGCCGGTCTATCCTATTGGTTAGGCTATCCAACTTTGAATGTGTTATCAGGGCAGACGAAACTAGGTTGGTTTGCCCCCGATGTATTTCGGCTTCTTGGCCAATTAAGTCTTTCAGATTACCCATCGAACCTATCAAGGCATTATAGTCTCGCCTCATAGGTTCAACGTTCATCCTCATGGCCACTGATATTGCCTCGAGAGTCACGCCGCTGTCCACAGGGGAGAGGCATGTACTCTCTTCAGCAAATGGGTCAACCGCAGGATAGTCTTGTCCATTTTTTCCGTTCTTCTTGGGAGGCATATTTTCGCACTATGGGTCCCACCGGGCATGCCAAAATGTTTGCTAGTAGTTTGTGCGGGCGTGCCAGAGCCACACGGGCTCGGTGTAGGTGCAAACTAATTTCCTATATTGCTTGTGTGAGTGCTACACAAGGCTTTAAATCTGACTTCTAATGGGATGATTGTGTGTGATGAGTAGGAAAGTACCCTCACCAAAAATCCCTTAGCAGTAATAAAGCGCACAAGCCATATATTGTAGAGTTTACCAAGCAAACAAATTACAAATGATTAATAAAATACAAATTTTATTAAGTGTTTGGAAAATATAACATATAAGCAGAACAGAATCAGAACAGGCTCTGACTGTTCGTAAGAATGAAAATAGTAAAGAAAATAACAAATGAGGGTAGACCTATTTGCTATGAATACAGAAAGAACATAAAGGTTTGAATGCTTTGAATGTTTTTTGGATGCAATGTGTGCTATTTTCGAGATGACGCGGAGTCCCTTGCTCGGTTGGCCTGCTTCCATATTTATAGCAGCCTCTAGGAATTCTGATAAGGAAAGAACTCCTTAGCTTGCGCCCTAAGCTGCGTGGCTGATTGGTAAAAACCTTCTTAATCTCTAACTCTTTACTTATCTCTATCCTGATTGAACCAATCCCTATATTCTAGGGATCAACCTTCCAATCCAGCTGGACATGATTAAATACCTTCTAAACCAAACTCTTGCTTCCTCAAAATCTGGGACACCGTCGTCTTGATAGCTGTGAATAGCACCGCCTTCCCCTTTTAGTCCATTGGACTTGTCAACTACTTTCTTTCAGCTGAATCGGGTTTAACCAATTTCAATACTATCTTTCATGCCCGATGACCTCTTTACGAATGCCTATGGCAGATCGAACTAATACAGTCATCCTTAATTATACGGTGTCCGATTGGCCTTCATGCTGCTTTGATCTACCATCGGGCTTACACTGCGTTAGGTTATGTTATTCCTAAGCCCGATGGTCCTCATTCATGCCCAACCTTCCAATCGGGCTCACATCATAACTATCACTCGATTAGACTACTCATCACTCACCATATTTAACCAATAGCTATAGGTCTCTTAAAGACCATATGACATCGTCCTTTTGAGCCCGATAAGCTATTATAACCTTTGGGCCGGCCTCTCCCCTTCCAATTTCATGCCTCTCGAGCTCAAAAACCTTTGGCGGTTTTTGGGTGTAAACAGGAAGTAGAGGTCGAACCCACAGAGATTGAAATACTAAAGCACTTTAATTTTAAAACCTAAACTTAGTTAATTAAGAAAGCAGAATTTTAATTTTAATTTTAATTAAACGAAGAAACTAAGTAAATAAATCTAACTATGAAAGCGATTAAAATTTGTTTTGATAAATATATGTATGGATCCTAGGATTGCAAATCCACCGCTAGCTTCATAATAAGGGTATCTATGCATTCAATTAGCTTATTACATTGCATGATAATGGGGAATTGTAGCTACAAGCCCAATTCCTCTGTCAAGAAAATAACTACGATTCAAGCATCAACATAATTCAACTTCGGTTGGCACGAAGTGTCTCACACTAATCTAGGGTTGCGACACACTCCGTCTTCCTTAGGCATGAACTATTCTACTACTTAATATCTACTTAATATCATAATTCATATAAGCACTATTACAAGTAAATAATCCATACAAGCACAGCAAATATAGATCATTGAGCACATCACATTCAAAATAGATCTAAGACTTGAAAGTAACGATTTAATCAATGAATACAATTTTATTAATTAAAATCCTTTAAACATGTAATCATCATCCATACATAATTAAACTAAAAGAAAAATATAAAATACACCATATTACTTGGCTAGGGTTTCATTGAAACCCTAGATCTTGGTTTCAGCGGCCATAGAATCAAGGATTAGCAAGAGGTTGATGGAGGAGGCCATGGGAATCCTTGGTCTTCTTCTTCTTCTCCTTGCTTCTCCCTCTTCAATGGCTGAAATTTTAGTTGTATATGGATGTATCTAATGTTGTGTAACCCCAAAATTGATTTAGAATAGGATTTATATAGATTTTGGAGGGATTAGGAAGCTTTTTCTAAACCTAATCAGACTAAAACTGCTGTTTTTTTACATTTCTGGACGTATTCAGCCAATTCGGATCGCACAGAGCTCTTTAGTACCTCGGAATACGCATTTTTGAATTTTTCCAACGGGTTGCTTGTTCGGGTCATGCGAGCAGGTAGCGCGTGCGGGTCGCTCCAGCGAGATGGCCATTTTTTCATTTTTCTCATATTTTTTCAACTTCGCATACCGATTATAGAATTATGATAACTTTTGACTCGGACCTTGCATTGACTCACCGTTTACGGGCACGCGTCTATAACTCGAAGATCTATCATATCTTTGGAGAAATTTCTCAAATTCAAAGATTCCTTGTTAAAAATGCGATTTACCGAGGCTGCTACTACATTCATCTTTCACCGGAATCATCTTTTGAGCCCAGAATGTCTTCCAAAGCCACTAATCATTGAATTTTAGTGCATTTTCAAGTTAAAGCTCCAAAAATCTACAAAATATATAATACTTATTAAAAAAACAACTACGAACTAAAAAAAAGTGGGCTAGCAAAGCGTATCTTCAGGACTATAAATGGAAACTATTCGTTGCCGATCAACCGGTATCAATCGTATCAGACTGAGATTCGAAGCTCATTGCTGGATTTTGGGAAAGTCTTCAGAAAGCAATGGGAATGTCTCTGAAGTTGAGTTTTGCATTTCATCCACAGACTGACGGACAAACAGAAATGATGAACCAAGTAATGGAGGACATGCTCCGAGCATGTGTAATCAATTTTGAAAGTTCGTGGGAAACTCACCTACCGTTGATTGAGTTCGCTTACAACAATAGTTTTCATTTGAGCATAGGAATGGCACCATTTGAAGCACTGTACGAGAGATCGTGCAGATCACTTTTATATTAGGCTAAAGTTGGGGATGGCAAATTATTGGGACCAGACTTAGTTCAAGAAACCAATAAAGGAATCAATACGATGAAGGAAAGGATGAAAGTAGCGCAAAGCAGATACAAGAGTTATGCGGACAAACGGTGTCGAGATCTAGAATTTGAAGTTGGAGATCTGTGGACACGCGAAATTCCACCTCTTTGTTTGTTTGAAGCTATTTTGAAAGGAAAGGAAAAGGTCTTTTGAAAATAAATACGGAGTCGTCACTTGGTCTTTAGGGAACCAAGAAACCCAATTTGACTCACCCAAACGGATATAGGGCACTAGCCTTTCATAACCAAAGAACTTGGCTCGGGGTTTTGGTACGAGAGAGGAATGAGTCTTTGTCACGAATAAAACACCCTCCACTTTCCCCGTCTCTTGACGGGCCTCAATTAGCATCCAAATAATCATCTTTCACTATGTTTGGCTCGACAATTAATACTATGATAGTATATTACATTTCATAAGAAAATTAAAATGGAAGATCAAAAGATTAAATATCATTCATAAGATCTAAGCCAAATATCACACAATGCAAAGGTGAAAGATCAGAAAAACAAACCTAGGAAAAATCGTCTAATCACATATCAAGTAATCAAGTTTTCCTAATCTATGAGGGGACATGGATTGTTCTTGAAACAAATAATCAAAGAGATCAAAATATGCTTAGCAAGCTAGAATGATGCATGTTAATCTTTGGGAAAAAGAAGATCTCTCAATCCCCGGGACGGATGGGAAAGGATGATTAGATCGAGGGGAAGCATGGACATGTGATCTAGTTTATTCCTTATAACCTTCTTAGATTAGGGGTCACAAAAGCCCCAAATCTTGCATGGATGTAATGTATGATCCTAGAATGTGCAAAGGTTGTAGTGTGTTTGTGTACATGGACTTTCTAAAGTGACTTAGAAGTCTAAAATATGCATGAATGCATGAAGGAAATCATCATAGAATATGTACAAATGTAGTATGAATTACTTCCTATGAGATGAACTAATTTGGAAGGCATATGAACATCAAATCAAAGGATGGAAGTAAAAGTATACTTGCTGTGAATAGTGGACAGAACAGTGACTTGGTATTGTGGAAATTGAAAAGTAGGGTTAGAAATGTTTTCAAGGCATGATTTTTATGGAGATCATCCTTATTGTGTCTAGAAGAAAAATAAAAAAGCCAATCCTCAATAACTATTCAAGATTGAGAGAAATCATATAAAATATAGAGGTCACTTAGAAACAGAATCCGTACTGTTGACTGAAATGTCAAAAACTTTTAGCAAATGAAAACAAAATATCTAGAGGCCCATATTATACAAAACTTTTCCTACGATACTGAAGTTCAAGGAAAAAATGAGTTGGGATCACTCCTTTTGGAAAGGTTTTCTGTAAAAACAAGTTGAAAATCAACCAAGCTGCTGTGACAGTAAAGGCAGAATATCTAGAGAGAATGTTTGGACCAAAATGGAATCCTTCCAAGTAACTCCAAGCCAAGCCAAAAATCATGGGTGTTCTCCAATGAGTTAGGAAGACTTTCCAAGTGGTCTTACATTTATATATTGAGTATTGAACTCATAATAATTTTTTGAAGTTAAATGGCTCACTATTTTGAAGATTTTTTAGAAAATAAGGTTTATTTCTTGGAATCCAAATATTGGGGGTTTTAGGAGGGCTTTGAAATAGGGGTTATAAAAGCATTTTTCAACACTCAAAGAGGATTGAAACCACTTGTAATATCAACCTCTAACTTATTTAGAGAACCTCCAAGTTTATTGGAAAGGTTTGCTTTATTTTGGAAATAACCTCAAGAATACATAGGGATGTATTGAGGTTATAATCATCATCTATCAAATATGTTTTTGAGGTCAAGAGCTACTATCCATAAGGATTCACTCACCTCAAACTTCATGTCATCATCTAGATGATGATGAACTAGTAAGTAAATAAAGAAAATCAAAAAGAAATGAGGTAAGAAGAGATGAACATTGTATATAAGCAAGCAAACGAACAAATCAATAGATGATATTCAATGGTGGAACCACAAGCATTCAACCTCTCATGTATGTTTGTATGTGGGTGTAGATTGCTCTCTAAAACTCAAAAAAGATGAAGAAAATGAATTGAAATCTTGTGAACACAAGTTTTGTTTTGAGAAAACTAATTGAAACTCACATTTGGATTAGATTTTGAAGACAAAATCTCTATTCCTCTCTCGATTTCTCCATAACTCTCTCTATATCTCTCTCTAATGGCTTCCAAGTTCTCCCCAAAATGGAAGCAAATGGGTCTCATATATAGGCCAACTTGGGGATGTATTTTGAGTTTTAAAAAGTCTCTAATTGCTCCAAAATCTTCATAATTTCAAAACTATGTCGTTTTGTTTATTGAAAATATGAATTAAAACTCAAAAATTAAACAAAAATTAAAAAAAAAAATTTGAAAAATGACTCAGAGTGCTGCCGTGGCACTCGGTCACTATCGCCGTGGCAGTGGGCCAGTGCCATCGTGGCAGTCAACCCCCCCCCCCTCCCGTTGACCAGAATTTACATTTTGGCCCCTGGAACTCCCAGAATTCGCGAAACGGCCCTATTTCATCCGTAATTCACAAAAACATTCATACAGAATCCAAATTGAGATTGTGATATACCGTTGGAAAGGTATTGAGGTCTACTTTTCATAAAAATAAGTTTGGAGTTCAGTCACTTTGGAAAGTTTTGCAGTATTCGCGATAAAAGCCGAATTGATCACATTTTTCACCTTCAGAAATCCATAACAAATTTGTTTTAGATCCAAAAATCATGTGCGATATACCGTTGGAAAGCTATTGACCTATAGTATTTGATAAAAATATTTCAACATCAAAAAGGAGACTTTGATTTTTGGTCACACTTGCAGTCAAATCAGTCAAACAGTGCACATCCAGGAAATTCCGGGAAGTTCTGGGAGCCTCCAAAGACTGACGTTTCCGTCCGATTTTCTTTTAAAACATATTTTAAGACTTTTCACATGATCTAGAATGATCTCAGAACTTTTGGGCAAATTCGGATGATTTTGGTCAAACTTGGTCAAACCTTGGTCAAACCGATCAACGAAAACTTTTCGGGAACTTCCGGGAGTCTCTGGGAGCTTTTGATTTCAAATATTTATCTTTTAAAAATACTTTTTTTTGTTTTGAACAAAATCGAATGATTCTTGATATTCTGGGCCAATCCGGAGAGTTTTGAGCTTTTAGAGGCATTTTGGTCATTTCATTGATTTCTTGAGAGTTAGAGGCAATCTCTGAAAATCCGATATTTCTAATCATCGAGATTTGACATGCTTGTGGCCTCCTAAATATATTAGCCGACAAAATGGGGTTTCTACAGTTTGCCCCTCTTTGGCATGAACTTGCGAGGCAACGCGTGTAGCAAGTGAGTGCCAAAGCTTTGAAGTGACAGGTCTTTTAGAGGCTAAAAGATTTAGGATAAAAACATGTGCGTTGCGAAAAATTCAAGAGAAAGAAACCGATGTTGAGCCTAGTGTTGGTCGTGCTTTGCGTGAGCTGCCTACGTATCCCAAGGGGAATCAGACCAAGACGTAGTTCGGGGTACAAAGAAACAAAAACATGCAAATACACAACAATCAAGCGGATGCTATGCGGGGATTATGATATGTTATGATGAGCTAAAATGATACGTGCATGCCTGATGTTGTGTTCTAAAGTGCTTGTGGTCCTAGTACATGTGTTCTGTGTATTCTCCACTTTCAGTGGGCTTAGTAATCTACGCTTCGCTATGACTAATAGACTTTTAAGGGATCTCGACCCCGATGTCTTACCCAAGGAAGAGTGTGGTGCTCAAAGTGATACTGTGGTGCTCAAAAGAATGCTTGTGGTGTGTTTTCCACTCCTAGTGGGCTTTGTGATTTATGTGTGTCGCGATCGATGGGATATATGTCATGCTATGGCCAATTTGTTATGTTTTGTGAGTGAAGTGACGCTCTAGACTTGACGCATGCTCCCTTTAATCGTGATACTATGGACTCGGTGACTCTCAGAGTCTCAAGAGTGCTTCTCAAATTTCAATGATGAACCTCAATTCTCAACGACGCTTATGTTGTTCCTCAAATCTTTGATGGTGCTTCTCAATGCTTCTTGATTCTCAACGGTATTCTTCAAATCTCAACGATGCTCCTCAAATCATCAACGATGCTCCTCGACTTTTCAATGATGCTTTTCAACTCTTTTGATGCTCCTCAACACATTTGATGCTCTTCCATTCTTCAATAATGCTCCTCAACACACGTGATGCTCCTCTTCAACAATACTCCTCAATACTTCTGATGTTCCTCGGTGTTACTCCACTTTTCAACGATGCTTCTCAACTCTTCTGATGTTCCTCCTCGATGCTCTAACAATGCTTCTCAACTCTCCTGATGTTACTCCATGCTCCTCTAATGCTTCTCAACTCTCCTGATGTTACTCGATGCTCCTCTAATCTCTGGGCCCTAAAACATCCTCACAAAACATATCATCAGCAAACCTAGACTCTAAGCCCCAAAATTACCCCCAACAACACATCTTATCAAAATATCTAGACTCTGAGCCCTAAAACACCTCAACAACACATCTCATTGACACACCTCATCAACACATCAACAATAGTTTCTTGGTGTTGGTGATATTTCCTCCGATTAGCCGCCTTGAGAAACAACTATCGGTTTGTAGTTTGCAGCCACTTACGAGTTTATGCCACTCATACTTGGGACACTTCTCATGTTGTGACCTTGATTGGTGTAGTAATAATGTTTGGTACTTCTTCTTGTATCCAAAGTTTTTTTTATAATTGGGAATCACCTTTAACCCATACATTTGAGACCATTAGGATAAATGGACTTAATAGGAACGACAAGGAAAGTTGGGTTAGTTTGTATGAAATCTCGATCTCTAACACACTTTTGCTCAGATTACTACTGACTCAAACAAAGAAGGATTGACTTGGACATGAAATTCTCAAATTGCCACGATCCAATGTGCCTTCATCATGAATGATGTAACGCTCATCTTATATGTTCACTCCTCATCTTAATATGACAACACTTTGCTGATAAATCTGGTTTTTGAAAACTCCTCCCTATTAATCTAATCAATTCTCTACTTCTCCCAGGAAGTGCTTTAAATTAGTGCCTTAGCTTTTAGAATAAAAGATGCTCTATTTTAAAAAATTTCAAAACAAGTTGGTAACTTGAAAACTTGTCCTTGGTGTGAAGGAATCGTGATAGGCAAATTGAGTTTGCCCCTAGTTTAAGGTGTAGGAAGTAGAATTCATAGACAAACGAAGTGGGTGACTGAAGTTTGCCCCTAGTTTGGATGATGGTTTATTGGAGGTTTTGGGCAAACGAGGTAGGTGACCAAAGTTTTCTCCTTATATGAAGGACAGATAACAAAATTCAGGCAAACGAGGCAAGTAGCCGCAGTTTGCCCCTAGTATAGAGGTGATTTCTGGCTTGAGGTAAGGACCGTGACTTTAATCTCTCAAATGCTCATAACTTTTGCCTAGGCACTAGTGAGGTGACCTAGCAAGCTCTTTTCTCTCTTTTGTTATTGCTCACTTTGGATTTAGCTCTAATTTTTGCCTAGGCGTCCTTTCAAATTTTTGACCTAGCAAGCTATCCTTCCTTTCTTTTTGAAAGTCTGGCTATATACCCCCGAGCGAGGATCAGGTCCAACGTAGTTCGGGCCAAAGTCTTGAAAGAAGGGGGGTTGATTATGATGGTGTCGACCGAATCGATGTGGTTGCCTATGTATCCCCGAGTGGGAATCAAGTCGAGCGTAGTTCAAGGCAAGGCTTGAAGGAAATTGGTTTGATTATGATGGTATCAACCGAACCGATGCGGTTGCCTACATATCCCCAAGTGGGAATCAGGTCGAGCGTAGTTCAAGGCAAGGCTTGAAGGAAATTGGTCATAATGAATCCTGTGATGTATTGGTGATGAGTATATAAGGCAGCTTGAGTAGTAAAGTCTTCTGCTATGAATGCATAAGCAGGTAAAGAGTACATGTGTTGAGCTACCAAGGAAGTAATTACCCCTAAAGAAGCTAGAGCAAGGCCTAATTGAAAATGAATCGAATTTTTTATTGTATCATAAAGACCCTTGTGTCCATGTCCCAATCATCCCCCGGGAGGAATATGTGCATCTAAAAGATCTTTCATACTGTGCCCAATCCCGAAGTTAGTTATATACATATGACCAGTAATGAGAAAAATAAATGCAATAGCTAAATGATGATGCGCCATATCAGTCAGCCATAAACTTTGAGTTTGTGGATGAAATCCCCCGAGAAAGGTTAGAATCGCAGTTCCTAATCCTTGGGAGGTACCAAATAGATGACTACTTGAATCGGGGTTTTGAGCATAAAGATTCCACTGACCTGTAAAAAGTGGGCCTAAACCTTGGGGATGCGGTAATACATCTATGACACCAGACCGATGCGGTTGCCTACGTATCCCCAAGTGGGAATCAGGTCGAGCCTACTTCAAGGCAAGGTTCTTGGAAAGGTTGAGGTATGAGGGTTTTCTAAACCAATTGTCAAAGAAGTTCAAACTTGGGTCACTTGTGGTAGCCTTGAATAAGAAGATTCAGTTTCGATCTCCCTTTCATTTTCTTTTCTTTTCTTTTTATTTTGAGGATTGATCCTTTTCACTTTCCCCTAGCCAGTCAATTTTGCTTTTCATGTAGTTGATTCATGTAAGATCTTTCGATCACATTCTCGAAATTACTTAGTGTGCATATCAGCTCTCAGAATTTGTTTATGGTCGTTTCGAGCCTTTTGAAATATAATCTAAGCACATTTTCATGATGTACCTTGAAGTGTGCAATTCTCTGTATCACCAAAATTTTCTTTCTTTCATTTTCTCCATCATTTTGACTGTCTAGGGTCAAATCTCGGAAATCAATACCTTTTAGCTCTAACTTTTGCCTAGGTGCCCTTTCGAGTTTTCAACCTAGTGAGCATTTATCTTTTTCCTCTTTTTTTTTTTAGAGTGGAAATGAAACTCACTGAAATGTTTGTCTACCATCAAGGACCAAGTCTGAACAGATTCGCATGGCTATCAATTGGGTTGGGCCCAAGGCTTTGAAATGGTAGAAAAGGTGTTGGGCAAGCCCCAAATCAGTCTCAAGTATGTCTTTTCGAGATTTAAGCAAAAGCATCTTTAAATTCTTAAAGTAAGACTATTCAATTATCGACTCTTCTTCGGGGTCAGTGCGAAATTAACTTTGACCTTTTTAGGATTCTTTTTTTTATTTGATGCAAAAATTTATTAGTAGAGTAATATCCATGGTAATTTGAAAAGTGACATTTCAATTCAATGATTCATGCATTTATGGCTAGACACATCAGATTAGGCAAAATGAGATTTCATTCCATCAAAAGAGAAGGATTACATTACTTGATACAGACTCACAACAAGTGGATGACAGACAGACTTGACCACAAGACTAAACTTGAAATAGATTCAAAACATTGGACAGACTCGACTTGACTTGACCTGGTCTCAAATGGAGTGTCACAGTGACTCGCTTATTCTTATCATTATTTTTAGCAGAAGTTCCAAACACTATCAACTCACAGCATAGCTTCAACAATCATTGGCCTCAGCGAAGGGGATCATTTAAAAGGACCGGCTAGGGGCTTAGGTGACATGGGGTTGAATGGGTGGTGGCTCAATGATTATTCGGTCAATGAGGTCTTGGATATCATGGCGGAGACATATGCATCGGTCGGTGTCATGGCCTGAGCCTTGGTGTTAGGCACATCATTTGGACAGGTCACAGTTAGGTGGTGGGGGATCGGCACAAGGCTGAAGGAGTTGGAGGTGTCCCTTTTTTAGCAGGCGGCCTAAGGCTACGGAGGAGGAGAGATCTAGCTTAGAAAATTCACGGGGTACCCTATTTTGGTAAGGGCAACTAGGCGAGCTGGTTTGGTTTATGAGCTGGTATGGTTGGGGAGAATAGGCCATGGGTTGGTTACTAAAGGCGTTGACATACGAAGGGTTTCGGGAGTAGTCAGGCCTCTTTGACTGGCTTTGTGATTCTTCATTCTTGATTTTTCCTTCCCTGATTGCATCCTCAATTCTAGTCCCAATCTCAAATAGTTCTTCAAATGTTGAGATGGACTGGTAGAATAGTTTCTCATGGTATAATGGCTGTAGATTTTTTATCAATATCCGGACTTGTTCCTTTTCGACTGGTCGGTAGGTCATTTGGGCCACTTTGTTCCTCCATCTGCTCAAGAACGCAGCGAAGGACTCATTGAAGTTCTATCGGGTAGTCTTCAGATCCTGGATGGTGACATTGAGCTCTTGGTTGTAGGAGTAATGATCAACGAAGACCTGGACTATATCTTCCCAAGTCCGTATCTTAGAAACCTCCAAGGTCAGAAACCAGGATAGAGCAGTCTTGGCGAGGGTTTGAGGGAACAACATTGCAATGTGCTCATGGGTGCAGTCCATTGATTGGAAAACACTCATGCAAAACTTTACGTGACTCTTCGGATTCCCAGTTCCATCAAAACGATCAATTTCAGGCATCTTGAAGTTCTCATGTAGCTTTAATTTGTTGGGCTCAAACAATCCTTCTAGATCTAACATGTAATCGTTGACCCTTTGCTCTTTCTCAGTACATTCTCAAGCTTGTCGATCTTATCCAGTTTTTCTTGAATTTTCTTGTTAAGCATAGGTAGTGGGGCCCCATTGAACCAGTCATCATCTAAATTATTCTCATGTATACCGATGGGAGGTGGTATAAACCTAGTGGTGGTGGCAACAGCGGCATGAATCCCGGTGGTGGTGGGAACCCAGGTGGATACTGTGGCTGCTGTTGTTTTAATTCTTCCATGAAGGCTAAAACTTGGGGCAACCGGTCAGACTATTGGTTAATCATTTCATTCATTCTTGCTTCCTGACAAGCGGGAGTATTTGTAAAATATGACAAGCGGGGGTATTTGTAAAATACAACTGCGCTAAAAGAGAAAAATACACTAGAAAAGTCTATAACTCCCCTGTTTATCTGCAGTTTGAATTACGATACCAGTTTCTACACGTTTTGATTAATCTATGATAAGTTGTGTGTTTTAGCTGTAATTTGTGCAGATTACTGCTGATGTGTACAAGATTGAAGACTATTGATAAAAGGAAGTGCTTGGTCCTGAGGAAGACAACTCAAAGCTGAAATACAGGGTTCGAGCGATCGAAGAAGTCTCGAGCGATCGAGGGTTCGATCGATCGAGTAAAGTTCAAGCGCTCGAATTTTCCAGAAGTTCAATCGATCGAGAGTGTTTCGATCGATCAAATGTGCCTTTTATCGGATTATACACGCATGCAGCAAAAACGGGTTTTTGTTAACCCTAGCATTAGGTTGAGGCTATATATAATCGTTTTGTTTACGTCCCAAAGGATGCACACACTTTGTTTCATTAGTTTTCCATAGAGAGTAGAGAGTTTTATCTTATTTTGTAGGTTTTTTATCAAGGATTTCATTGTAGCTTGGATTTCGTAAGGTTTAATAGTAGTTGCTCTTCTCCAGGTTACTTCGTTTCATTTTGTTTACATTGTGCACTTATTTATTCGTAGTATAATCTTTAATATCGTAGTATTGCATGCTAGAGGAGTTACAATCACTGATTTTCATAGTTTTCATGAAAAACTCGCAAACAAACATGACTTTAATGAACCTTTACGTTAAAAATAAATCTGAGACTTCCCAGACCATGTCCGAGTAGTCCAGGGTTGGGAAATCGCGATGAAACCGTGATTTCAGGCCTCTGCCATGCAGTATTTTTATTCCTGTGTTCGATCGATCGAATGTAGTTCGATCGATCGGACCAGAGACATAGTCGAGCGATCGAAGATATTTCGATCGATCGAAAGAGGAAGAAGTTCGATCGATCGAAAGCGCGTCGATTGATCGAGACCTCTGATTCTTGAGGACATCTAATACAGTATTCCAAGACTTCCTGCTTTACTGATTCGTTATCAAACTTTCCCCAAATGCTCAGTTTGTCAAAACAGTCTTTAAACGTTAAGCCTTAAGGCATTTTCTTTCAATATATTTTGCAAACCACCCTCAATGCTAACACCATTGTAGGTGCGAGTCTTAACTATTGAATTAAACCACCTTTGTGTATTTCAAACTTAATTGTGATGATATAGTCCCGGTCATGAAAGGACTATTGATTCTATATCCTTAGAGAAGTACGGATACTGTAGAAGTTGTCCTCCGTTGAGCTTAATTGCACTTGCATGGTAGATGGCTGAGTCATAGGGGATTCGCGCGATCCCAACACTTTCTTTTATTAAGAAAAACCGTTTTCAAATCTCGCTTTAGTTAAATTGTTAATCATTAGTTAATTTAATTTAGTTGCTTTTAAGTTTAGTACGTAGTTGTTAATTGTAGAACTTTGTGTTCTACACTTCTCTTAAAATATTGAATTTTCTTTTCTTTTAAAGTCTAATCTAGGTGATTTAATCGCATCCTTCCCTGTGGGATCGACCTGGACTTCATCCAGTTTACTACTTGCACGATTACCTACACTTGGGTATAGCACACAAGCGCACACAAGATTTTTTGCGTGTCAAGTTTTTGGCGCCGTTGCCGGGGAAGGCGACGATCAATTCTTTAGATTACCTCAATCTTTCCTAATCTATTTCTGTTTTCCTTTTTCTTTTAGTTCTCTAGGTTGTCAATCTTCTTAGGTTCTCTCATTAATGCCCGATAGTTCCGTCCACGGAATTGTCAGTAATCCTCTATATTCATCTAATTCTTCCAGTTCTAGTAATCCTATCACCACTCCAACTGAATCAATGAATGATAATCAGAGTGAACAGGGTGACAATGATGTGGTGCCAATTGATGATTCACTACGTCCGTTGTGCGATCTTATGCAACCAGAACACGCACCTACTCCTTCTTGCATTCTCATTCCCCCACATGCTGGCGAATTTCAATTTCGCAATGGGATGATTCAACTCCTCCCAACATTTCATGGGATGGAAAGCGAGAAGGCATATCTACACGTTAAGGATTTCGAGGATGTTTGTAAAACATTCTCCCAAACTTGTCCTGTAGATGTGACACGCTTAATGTTATTTCCCTTCACCTTGAAGGATAAAGCGAAGGCGTGGTTACTCACCCTGAAATCGAATTCAATCTTCACATGGCATGTGATGAACACTGCATTTTTGAAGAAATTCTTTCCACCTCGCATGACCACAGAGCTAAAACGCCAAATAAGTTCATACAAGCAGAGGAGCAATGAAACCTTCACCCAAACTTGGGAGCGTTTCAAAGATTTGCTTCTCTCATGTCCCCACCACGGATATGAGAAATGGCGTACCATCAGTCACTTCTATGAAGGACTAAATGGTGAAACAAAGAAGTTGGTCGAAACTATGAGCTCTGGACCATTCCTTCAAAAGAACACTGAAGAGGCTGAAGCTCATTTTGAGTGGTTAGCTGAACATGCTCATGAATGGTCTAACTCTGAAGATACACCTCGAACTCAAATATCGAGTGTGGAAGATAAGAGTTTGCACCAATTGAAAAGTGAAGATCGTCTGATGAACAAATACGAAGAACTGGCAAAGAAGGTAGAAGAACTAGGGATGCGAGGAGAGAGCTCTAGGCAGGTTATGCCTGAGGAATCATGCGGCACATGCAACATGTTGGGACATACAACTCAATATTGTCCCCATGTGCCGTATTTTCAAGAGCAGGCCCCCATGGAGATGAATGCCATGCAAGGTTTCCGAGGGGCGGGGAATTCCAACAATAACTTTCAAAGTAACAATAGATGGAATCACCCCGGTTTTGATTGGAGAAATAATGCTGGGGCCCAAAATCAATATCAACAGCAGCCCTACAACAATAATCAATATCAAGGGCAAAACAATAGGCCGTCTCATCAATACAATCAAAACAGAACCAATAACTACAACCAAGCTCAACCCTCCAATGCACCACAAACCAATACCTATGTGCCACCACACAAGAAGGTACAAGAAGAACAGCCATTTGCTAATGCCAATCTAACGCAGCAACTCATACAGATGATGAGTAGAATGTCTGCCATGTTAGAAAGGATAGATGCACGGCAAGAAGGTTCAGGAGGAACATTCCCTGCCCAACCACTTCCGAACCCCAAGGGACATAACAATGGTCCTAACAATCAAGAACATGCTAAAGCCGTGACTACACTGAGAAGCGGAAAAATCATAGAAATAAGCATGCCTCTATCTACACGCGAAGTGTACAAAGAGGATGAAGTGGTGGAAAATGAGCTTGAGCAACCATCTACTCAAGAGGAGTCGTCTACTAATGACGAGGCAATAAAGGCAAACATTAAAGCTCCTAGAGTAGAGGAAGAAGTTGAGCAAAGGCCTGGAAAGGAGTCTGTTGAGGATGAACCACCAAAATGCCCTTTTCCTGCACCTTATCCTCAACGGTTGAAGAAACCCAAGAATGAGACAAAGAATCAGGAGTTTCTGGAATTGTTTAAACAAGTCAAAATTAACCTTCCACTCCTAGATGCTATCAAGCAAGTGCCGGCCTATGCTAAGTATCTCAAAGATCTATGCACGGTCAAGAGGAGGCAAAGCGTGAAGAAACATGCTTATGTCGCATGTCAAGCAAGTGCGACCATTCAAAATGAGTTGCCTCCAAAACTCAAAGACCCCGGTACACCTACAGTCTCATGTAGAATTAGGAATCAAAGGATAGATAACGCACTCCTCGATCTAGGAGCAAGCGTGAACCTGCTGCCATATTCAGTCTATAAACAGCTAGGGTTGGGTGAACTTAAACCCACCCGAGTCGCTTTGCAATTGGCAGACAGATCTGTGAAGTACCCTAGAGGGGTGTTAGAGGACGTCCTTGTCCAAATAGACTCTTTTGTATTTCCGGTTGATTTCGTGATATTAGACACAGAACCTGTGTCTAATCCTGGTGCACACATCCCGGTTATCTTTGGACGTCCATTCCTCAACACTATTGATGCCACGATCAAGATTAGAAGTGGTATCATGACTATCGTATTCGGGAACATGACATTGAGTGTCAAAATTTTTTCTAATCCCCGACCTGAGGAATACGATGATGAGGAAGAAATTCATTACATTGACACAGTCATTGAAGATGAAGTTGACTTGGTCGACTACAAAGATCCTTTGGAAGTTGTGATGACTCAATTTGGCGATATCTATCAGCCTGCAGAGTCAACTCCATTGGATGCTGACTTGAACCAGATGTGTCTGATGATGGATACGATAGAGGAGGATAGAGCAGAATGCATGTGGGTAATGCCATATGAACAATTGCCTCCTAAAACTAAGTTGGAAATGCCTTCTAGTTTTCAGTTTCCGGAGTTAGAGTTAAAGGAGCTACCCAAAGAGCTAAAATATGCATTCCTAGGGACTGGAAAAACTTATCCTGTGATCATTTCATCTGCTTTAACTCATGAACAGGAAGGTAAGCTAGTGTAAATGCTGACCAAGCATAAGGATGCTATGGGATGGACGATTGCTGACCTCAAAGGCATAAGCCCATCCATATGCACTCATAAGATATATCTGGAGGAAGACGCTAGACCCTCAAGGCAAATGCAAAGGCGTCTAAATCCCAACATGCAAGAAGTAGTTAAAAAGGAAGTGCTCAAACTACTTGATGTTGGGATGATTTATCCGATATCTGATAGTCCTTGGGTCAATCCAACCCAAGTGGTTCCAAAGAAAGCAGGCATAACGGTCATCCCGAACAAAGATGGTGAATTGGTACCCACACGTGTCCCCACTGGATGGAGGATGTGTAATGACTACAGAAAGTTGAATACTGTGACCCGAAAAGACCATTTTCCTTTGCCATTCATGGATCAAATGCTAGAACGTGTGGCAGGTCACAAGTGTTACTGTTTTTTGGATGGATATAGTGGATATAACTAAATTGAAATTGCTCCTGACGATCAGGAGAAAATCACATTCACTTGTCCATTAGGTACATTTGCCTACCGTCGAATGCCGTTTGGCCTATGTAATGCGCCGGCTACCTTTCAGCGGTGCATGCTAAGCATATTCAGTGACATGGTCGAACACATCCTTGAAGTCTTCATGGATGATTTTTCAGTGTTTGGTCATAGCTTTGAAGATTGCCTCAGCAACCTCGAGCAGGTATTAATGCGATGTGAGGATAAACACCTCATTTTGAATTGGGAAAAGTGTCACTTTATGGTGACCAAGGGAATAGTCCTCGGCCATATAATCTCCGATGAAGGAATCCAAGTGGATAAGGCCAAAATCGACATAATCTCAAATCTACCTGTCCCCCGTACAGTGAGAGACATCCGTTCGTTCTTGGGGCATGCGGGATTTTATCGTCGGTTTATCCAGAACTTCAGTGCAATCTCTCGACCTCTTTGTCAACTTCTTGTCAAAGGTGCACCATTCGAGTGGTCAGAGAGTTGCCAAAAGTCCTTCGAGGATCTAAAAAAGCTCCTCACCTCCGCACCTATAATACAGGCACCCGACTGGAGTTTGCCTTTCGAATTAATGTGCGATGCTAGTGATTATGCCATTGGCGCGGTCCTAGGCCAGAGAAAGGACAAGAAGCCATATGTGATATACTATGCCAGCCGAACTTTGAATGAAGCTCAAATGAATTATACAACTACTGAAAAGGAGCTGCTGGCTGTAGTATTCGCCTTGGATAAGTTTAGGTTTTATCTGATAGGGTCACCAATCGTCTGTTTTACAGATCACTCGACCCTCAAGTATCTACTGTCTAAGAAAGACGCTAAACAACGGCTCATTCGCTGGATACTCTTACTCCAAGAGTTTGATCTAACAATCAAAGATAAGAAAGGAGTAGAGAATGTGGTTGCGGACCATTTATCACGGTTGACTTTTGTTGACAATATTGAACCCCAATCCATTAAGGATGAGTTTCTGGACGAACAGCTACTGGCAGTAAGTAGTCTGCCTTGGTATGCTGATATCGTGAACTACCTTGTCACGGGAGAAACCCCGAACCATTGGTCAAACCAAGACAGAAAACGGTTCCTCTCGTTCGTGCGTCATTTATTTTTTATGACCCATATCTTTTCAAGTACTGTGCTGATCAGGTTATCAAGCGCTGCGTCCCCAATGAGGATATAACCGTAATCTTAGCATCTTGCCACTCTGAGGCTTGTGGTGGGCACTTCGCTTCACAGAAGACCGCACAAAAAGTTCTACAAAGCGGTTTTTACTATCCCACAATTTTCAAAGATGCGTATTCCTTTTGCAAGACATGCCAACGCTGTCAAAAGCTTGGAACTATTTCTAAAAGGAATTCTATGCCTTTAACTACTATCATCACAATTGAGATATTCGATTATTGGGGCATAGATTTTATGGGCCCATTTCCCAAGTCTAATAACTGTGAATACATACTCCTTGCTGTAGAGTATGTGTCAAAATGGGTTGAAGCGATACCAATGAGACGCAATGACCACAGAACGGTCTTGTCCTTTCTAAGAGAGCATATCTTGTATCATTTTAGAACTCTGAAAGCTTTACTAAGTGACCAAGGCAAGCATTTCTGCAATAGGCCTTTGGAGTCACTTCTCAGGAAATACGGAGTCCAACATAAAATCGCTCTTGCCTATCATCCATAGTCGAATGGGCAAGCGGAATTGGCTAACCGAGAAATCAAGCATATTCTCGAGAAGACGGTTAGTTCCAACCGAAAGGACTGGGCATACAAGCTGACCGACGCTTTATGGGCATACCGTACTGCCTACAAGACGAATCTAGGTATGTCCCCGTATAGATTGGTTTACGGGAAAGCTTGCCACCTTCCTGTTGAAATTGAGCATAAAGCTTACTGGGCGACACGCTCATTGAACTTTGATATCCAAGAGGGAGGTCAGTTACGCAAGCTCCAACTTGTAGAGCTAGAGGAAATACGACGAGATGCGTATGACTCTGCAAGGTTGCATAAGGAAAGGTTGAAGGCTCGCCACGATCGTACGATCTTTTGTAAATCATTCAAGCCGGGGCAGAAAGTTTTGCTGTATGACTCTCGCCTCCACCTTTTCCCAGGAAAGCTCCGTTCCCGTTGGACAGGCCCGTTCATTGTAAAAACTATTTTTCCACACGGGGCGGTTGAACTCGTCAATCCAAAGAATGATGATTGCTTCAAGGTCAATGGCCAAAGATTGAAACCGTTCTTGGAAAACTTCCAAACTGAAGTTGAGCACATCCAGCTGGATGAGCCCAGCTATTCTCCCACTTAAAATCCAAAGTGGAGTTCCATATTGTTGTTGTATTCTTTATCTTTCCCTGTATTTTAGTTTTTCTCTTTTGTTTTTAAGTCTTTGTTCGTTCTTTTGTGTTTGTGATCTTGTTCTAATCCGTTATACCTTAAACCACTCAATTGCAGGTGCATAGATGCGAGGTGATGATGTTCATTCTATCGGTTCATGGGCTGATTCAGAATGTCGTTGTGGCACCTGGACAGAGTGTGAACTCACACCCTGCCCATTGCTTCATCAAGACCCTGAATCTCACGCTCTCATTGATGCTGCTCAAGGGTACATTCCATACCCACCGGCCCTCCTTGACATCAATCCATACGAAAATATGGAATTTCCTGATGACAATGATGTGGATAAGGAAGAAGACCTGTACATGGAGAGAATAGTGGATGATGCACTCATGGCACAATGGGAAAATGATGATATGTGGGAGCCATGGGAAGATCATGACCTTCAGGATGTCGTCCCGGAACGTCACAATGCAGTTTTTGTTTTTGTTGACGACTTCCTTATTCCCGAGTTGGTTCCATACCGCTATGTGTACCTAAGTTTTCTACTATTCAGGCTCCAATGCCCCTTACCAGCTAGTGCATTTTGGGAATCTATGCCAATAGTGAGGTTGGAACTTAGTCACTTTCTTTTTATTTTGTTTCTGTTCCTTGTTTTTCTTTTCGTGTTTAATCCTTGTTTCTTGTGTTCCGTTATCTTAATATCAGTTTGTTTGTCTTTTCTTTCTTTGTCAGGATTGCCACTATGAATCCACCGTTCCCGCCGCTTTACCTTCCACATCAACTGGTTCATGGTTTCGGGCCCTACATAAGGCCCCCACGCACTCCGCCGCAAGAGGACAGTCCGTTGCGCAATTACACTCCTTTATCCTTGTCTCCATCCGGATCACCTCTTGCATGGGCTTTCAATTCTTTAGAGACGCCAGACTTGCTCGATGATATCCTTGCTGCTTTCCGACTATTCTGGGAAAGGGAATCATTAAGTTTGGACTCCACTTTTGAAAATTTTGCGGATCATGAAGCGATTCTGGAAGAGAAAATCTTCATGCTCAAAGAATAGTGCCGCATTTCAGTTGTTTCCATTCATTTCATCTTTCGTTTATCAATTAGAGTGTAATCCTTGACAGAATTTTATTGGTTTTAGTTTTATTTTCGGTTTTCTTTAGTTAAATAAGGTTTTTAATACCATTTGGGGAAATTTTGTTGCACTATGGATGCTATTAAAATGATTTATTTATATCAAATTGTAATTTTCTATTATGAGGATGAGTTTTGGTTTACATGTCCTGGTTTTGAACTGCTTTTATTCTATTCTATTTGTCCAGAACATTGTTGGCTTGTTGGGGGTGCTAAATTTCTTAATTCAGGTTTATTACAAAATTTGGGTGTTCGATCGATCGAACTCATCTCGATCGATCGACCTTATCAGATATTCGAGCACTTGATGAGTATTCAATCGATTGAACGTTCGATCGATCGAACTTTCTCGATCGATCGAGACTTGTATTAAAACGAGGCGTCGTTCTGAAGTTTTATAAAATCTCATTTTGTCTCTCACACCCACTCAATCGCTCGAGAACAGAGATAGCATCCCACGAGTTTTGGCCTCCCATATCTATATCTCGTGATTCACAGAGCTCCGAGTTCCCCTGATCATTAGTGGCACTGCGGGCAACCGTCACCTCGCGCGTCTCTCGAGGTGAGGTCCCACGTTACTCCTCGTAGTTTTTTCTTCTCATATGTGCATGGGGGTGCCCCCCATTGGTTATTTAACTCTTATTCTTAGTTTTCTTAGTGTTCTTGTCATGTTCGGGCTCTTCCCGTTCTCTATCGTTGTCGCTGCCATTTCGCTGTGTTCGATCGATCGAACGGGTTTCTGATCGATCGAACCTTCAATCGATCGAATAACCTTCGATCGCTCAAAGTGCGGCAGTTTTGTTTCTTTTTTCTTTTTATAGTTCTGACTCATTTCCTGCTTATTTCTTCTATTTTCAGGGCCCTACGATGAATCCTATCACGGGCTACCATAAGGCCAAGCCATTCGACCACACCATTCCTGACCCGGTTCCAGATCATTGGTTCCGGAACGAGGAGGATCGTGTTTGGTATACACGGTATTTTTAGTCGCGGAAGGTGATGCTTGAGCGACCGTTGGAGACAGTTTGGCTATCCACCCCCTGGTACCTGTCCAGGATTTGAGACTTGCCCCATTGGTACACGCTGCTCTCCCAGGCTAAGCACGTCAATTTGTCCTGGATTCGGGAGGCGTGTGCAACTATGATCCGGGACCCGGTCGCCCCATTTACACTCCGATCATTTTTCTGGGGCTGTGAGATCATCTTCAGTCTGGCCACCGTCTCCGCTGCTATTGGGGTACCTGAAGTACCCGATTGTGTTTGTCCGTACCGCCCCGACACACCACAGCTCTCACCGACTCTGATTATCCGAGAGCTCACCGGGGGTGCTATTCCAGCTTGGGATGGCGAGGCTCTCATTCCCGACCTCCACCTCACAGACGATTATCACATGCTCCACCTCGCCCTTAGTAATTGCCTACTGGTGACCTCCTACAAAGAGAAGATCGCGGCGTGGTACGCTCGAGTTTTATATGCGATTGGGATAGGGCTGTCGATCTATCTACCTCGCCTGATCATCGACTTTATGAGGCACCCCACCCGTTTTATTCAGGCCAAGAAGCACCTGAAAGGTGCTTGGGCCATTCACAGAGTGATCGAGCAGGCTAGACTCCTCCCGTAAGCTGCTGATACGACTGGCCAGTCCCGCAGTCGTTTTGGAGAGACTGCCTCCCGCCGATCTGATGCACTGAAGAGAAAGAGAAAGGGTAAAGGCAAGGCCAAGGTGGGGGAGAAGAGGAGACGTGGAGGCGGGACGGACACCAAGGGAGCTACTTCTGGGATGCCCACTGAGGCTGAGGAGCAGGAGTCTGAGGAGGAGGACGATCCAGTTCAGGAGGTAGCACGTTTTGAGCTGAGACAGAGATCTCAGGCTCCAGCCCAAGGAGAGTCTTCGTCCGCACCTCCCCCGACTATTCACGATTTACTTTTGGAGGAGAGGGCAGCCCGAATGCGACTTGAGGGCAAGGTGGATCACATATCCACGATGCTTACCACTTTGCTGGTGCAGTTTGGGTTCGACCCTATCATACCCCCATCTTCCACACCATCTACACCTCCACCACCCACTACTGGCCCATCTTTCTCTGTACCTCCTGGCCCATTTCCCCCTGATCTACCAGTTGATCCTTTGGTACCATCGACATCCTCAGCACCATCTGCCCCATCGACATCAGCCGCACCCACTGCTTTGGAGACATCACTTACACCTGCTCCTGTCATGGCCGACACATCAGTCACTACTACAGTTGCCGCGATGAGCGATCCGGCTACCGCTACTACGGGAGTCGAGGGTGGAGTTATGATTGCTCCTGAGTTATTGATAGAGATTCTGTCTGATGTTCCCGATGATGGGTAGTCACGTTATGTATTTTGTTGATTTTGGTTGTTATGGGTTGGTTCGGATATTGTTGATTCGTTCTGTTTCAGTTGGCCATTTGGATATTGTGGATAGTTGTTTTTTGTTGGTTGGTGTGGTTTGGCTGTACTTTCTTATCACTGTTTTTTTAGTTTCTTTGTTTTATCTTTATAGTGATTGGTTATGTTATTATATATGGATCTTGTGCTTTATATTTCTGTTTATTTTCTTTTGATCCTGTCCGCTTGGAGATTGTCTGCTTCTTTGCAGATTGTTATGTGCGCAGTTTTTACGTTGCTTTATCAGGTGATATCACTCTATCTATCCATTTGAAAATCAACTTCTGAAGTCATCGCAATTTTCAGTGGGGGGTAGGATGTAGATAGACCATCACCTGTGCATATCTATACTTAGAAATCGGTATCACTCCATCTATTGCAAATCTCCATTATAATTCAAAAATCAAAATTGCAAATTTTCAAATAATTAACCAAGTTTTGGAACTAAATTGTTAGAAAAATTTTGAATTTTCTCTCCTATTTAGCTGTTATCAAGCAATGACATATTCATATTCATCTCATCCCATTATGACTTAAGTTCACGCGTTTTTCTAGCTTCACTAAGAGGAATGCATTTGTTAACCATTCTAGTATCCAAATCATTTGCACATGTTAAGAGCTATGCAGAAAACTGAAAATAGAGTTAATATGACTTTTATGCTTCAAGGAATAATTAGTGGAAACTAACAACCCTTAGTGAGCTTTTGAACCCAATCTTCAATTCTGGGGGAATTGTCACATTAATTCGAATTGTTTTTCTTGAATATACTTTAAATTCGTTGGATAGTCTCAAAATTCTTCATTTAGGCTGTTTATTAGAGGAGAACGTTCAGGATTTACCAATTAAAACTTAGGGAACACTGAAGTGCTAAAACTAAGAAGTCAAGAAAATGATTTAAGCCTTCATTATTCATTCCTTACCTTTTTCATATACCTGTATCAACATCCGAGAATCTCTTGACCCCATACTGATTAAATATCGCCAATATGAAAGCCTAACCTTTCGTCTGATACTTTAACCTCTATAAACTCGATTGCACGGCTGATGTGATTAAAATTGTTGAAGTATTTGACAAGAAGGGAGTAGTTGTGGGAAGGATGTTATACAAAAAAAAAGAAGGGAGTAGTTGTGGGAAGGATGTTATATAAAAAAAAATATATATATATATATACGAGAATAGAGGATGGTTGGAATAAAGAATAAATAAACGCAATCAAATGCCAAGGATGTGCAATTTCTTATCCCTCTTATCTTTATCTCACTAAATAAAAGCCGAATTGTCTAAGCCTTAATGATTCTTGACGACGTAGTTTGAATATGAAAGTGTAAGTTGAGTTATCCACGGTATTTCGCTCCTCTAGTAAGTGGTATTCCTTTCATGAGACTGTACACTCTTAATGTTCGTCCTTTATCGAGTTAGGTGTGGAACACTAGTAGCCAGAACATCACTCATATTAAAGCTTTCACACCATGAGCAACCATTTCTAAACAAGTTTCTGTGAGATGTTCATTTTTGAGCGTAAACCCATGTGAGAATTGAGTTGAAACTACGAGTTCCAAGAATATAATAGTCTAAACAATTCTAAATGAAGTTGGATGCATAACTGTTGACTTCACACACACACGGATACATGAATGTAATGCATATGTATATTTATCTTGGTGATATGAGGAACATGTGGATTTCTTCATGGTTTGTATGAGGTTGATATGTTATGTGGAGGTAAATTGATAGTCGAATAGGAAGAAATATTGATAAGTTTTTCTATATCCTTTTGAGCTTAAAAATGGAGAATTTTGTGGGAATATTCACTGCAATCCCTCACGAGACAACATTCGTCCACTAGGGAAACTTAGGGCTTTAACGGCTTGTTGCATTTGCTAAATGCAACCGCGATTCCTGCGAAAGTGAGTTAGGAAGTTTCTTTCATTTTACTAGATTAGTTGCTTTAGTCTTATTTTGTTATTTTAGTCGTTGTAGTATTAGTAAGCTTGTTTTTTTTTCGCTTTATTGCTAGGGACTAGCAAATCGCTAGTTGGGGGTTGTGACAAGCGGGGGTATTTGTAAAATACAACCGCGCTAAAAGAGGAAAATACACTAGAAAAGTCTACAATTCCCCTGTTTATCTGCAGTTTGAATTACAATACCAGTTTCTACACGTTTTGATTAATCTATGATAAGTTGTGTGTTTTAGCTGTAATTTGTGCAGATTACTGCTGCAGTGTACAAGATTGAAGACTGTTGATAAAAGGAAGTGCTTGGTCCTGAGGAAGACAACTCAAAGCTGAAATACAGGGTTTGAGCGATCGAAGAAGTCTCGAGCGATCGAGGGTTCGATCGATCGAGTCAAGTTCAAGCGCTCGAATTTTCCAGAAGTTCAATCGATCGAGAGTGTTTCGATCGATCGAATGTGCCTTTTATCGGATTATACGCGCATGCAGCAGAAATGGGTTTTTTTTAACCCTAGCATTAGGTTGAGGCTATATATAATCGTTTTGTTTACGTCCCAAAGGACGCACACACGTTGTTTCATCAGTTTTCCATAGAGGGTATAGAGTTTTATCTTATTTTGTAGGTTTTTTATCAAGGATTTCATTGTAGCTTGGATTTCGTAAGGTTTAATAGTAGTTGCTCTTCTCCAGGTTACTTCGTTTCATTTTGTTTACATTGTGCACTTATTTATTCGTAGTATAATCTTTAATATCGTAGTATTGCATGCTAGAGGAGTTACAATCATTGATTTTCATAGTTTTCATGAAAAACTCACAAACAAACATAACTTTAATGAACCTTTACGTTAAAAATAAATCTGAGACTTCCCAGACCATGTCCGAGTTGTCCGGGGTTGGGAAATCGCGATGAAACCGTGATTTCAGGCCTCTGCCATGCAGTATTTTTATTCCTGTGTTCGATCGATCGAATGTAGTTCGATCGATCGAACCAGAGACATAGTCGAGCGATCGAAGATATTTCGATCGATCGAGAGAGGAAGAAGTTCGATCGATCGAAAGTGCGTCGATCGATCGAGACCTCTAATTCTTGAGGACATCTAATACAGTATTCCAAGACTTCCTGCTTTACTGATTCGTTATCAAACTGTCCCCAAATGCTCAGTTTGTCAAAACAGTCTTTAAACGTTAAGCCTTAAGGCATTTTCTTTCAATATATTTTGCAAACCACCCTCAATGCTAACACCATTGTAGGTGCGAGTCTTAACTATTGAATTAAACCACCTTTGTGTATTTCAAACTTAATTGTGATGATATAGTCCCGGTCATGAAAGGACTATTGATTCTATATCCTTAGAGAAGTACGGATACTGTAGAAGTTGTCCTCCGTTGAGCTTAATTGCACTTGCATGGTAGATGGCTGAGTCATAGGGGATTCGCGTGATCCCAACACTTTCTTTTATTAAGAAAAACCGTTTTCAAATCTCGCTTTAGTTAAATAGTTAATCATTAGTTAATTTAATTTAGTTGCTTTTAAGTTTAGTAGTTGTTAATTGTAGAACTTTGTGTTCTACACTTCTCTTAAAATATTGAATTTTCTTTTCTTTTAGAGTCTAATCTAGGTGATTTAATCGCATCCTTCCCTGTGGGATCGACCTGGACTTCATCCAGTTTACTACTTGCACGATTACCTACACTTGGGTATAGCACACAAGCGCACACAAGATTTTTCGCGTGTCAAAATATAACCGCGCTAAAAGAAGAAAATGTGCTAAATTATCTCACAATTCCTTCATTTATCTGCAATTTGAATTACAATGCTAGTTTGTACACAATTTGATTAAACTATGATAAGTTGTTTGTTTTAGCTATAGTTTGTGCAAATACTGTTGCTGTGTAAAGAACTGGATGAGAAAGATAAAAGGGAGTGCTGAATTTTAATGAAGATAAGTAAAGGATGAAAAGTGAACCTCGATCGATTGAAGAACATTCGATCGATCGACAGAAGTTCAAGCGCTCGAAGACCCTAGAAGTTCAATCGATCGAAAGATGTTCGATCGATCTAACATGGCTTTTATCAGATTTTACGCGCACGCAGCAGAAACGGGATTTTAACCCTAGCATTAGGTCTTCAGTATATATACTCGTATTGTATACGTCCATAAGGACGCCCACTTTCATTTTCATCAGTTTATAGAGACTAGAGAGCTTTACTTTGCTCTTTTTGTAGGTTTTAATCAAGGATACACGTTGTTTGGTTTGGATTCCTCTTAGTGCAATACAAGTTTTCGTTTCCAGGTTACTTTGTTTACGTTCTGCACTTAGTCTATAGTAATATAATCTGTTATTCCATAGTCATGCATGTTAGTTAGAGTTAAACAATTAATTTTCATAGATTCATTGCAAAAATACAAATAAACACACCTTTAATGGAACTTTATGTTAAAAACACATCTGAGACACTTCAGACGATGTCTGAGTAGTCCCCAGGTTGGGAGATCACGATGAAACCGTGATCTCAAGCCTCTGTCATGCAGCAGAATAATTCCTGTGTTCGATCGATTGAATATGTTCGATCGATCGAAACAGAGATACAGTCGAGCGATCAAAGTCAGTTCGATTGATCGAGAGATGAAGATATTCGATCGATCGAAAGCGCGTCGATCGATCGAACTTTCTGATTCTTGAGGACATTCTATGCAGTATTCCTACACTTTCTGCTTTACTGATTTGTTATCAAATTGTCCCCAAACGCTTAGTTTGTCAAAACAGTCTGTAAACTTTAAGCCTTGAGGCATTTTTCTTCAATATATTTTGCAAACCACCGTCAATGCTAACACCATTGTAGGTGAGAGTCTAAACTATTGTTTTAAACTGCTTTTGTGTATTTCAAACTTAACTGTGATGATATAGTCCCGATCATGAAAGGACGATAGATTCTTTATCCTAAGAGAAATACGGAATACTGTAGAAAATGTACTCCATTGAGCTTCAACGCAACTACATGGTAAATGGCTAGGTCGCGGTGGATTTGTGTAATCCCAACATTCCCTTTTAATAAGAAAAACACGTTTCAAAATATCGCTTTAGTTTGTTAGTTAGCTGTTAGATTAATCTAGTTTTATTGCTTTATCTTTAGTAGTTGATAAATTGTGGGACTTTGTGTTATGCATTCTTTTAAAATATTGATTTTTATTTTCTTGTTTGAGATTAATCTGAGTAATTAGTTTAACACCTTCCCTGTGGGATCGACCTGGACTTAACTAGATTACTACTTGCACGATTACCTACACTTGGGTATAGCACACAAGCGTACACAGAAAATTCTCTTGTCAAGTTTTTGGCGCCGTTGCCGGGAAAGGCGACAAGCTAACGCTTCGGTTACCTCAATCTATCCTTATCTCTTTCTGTTTTTCTTTTTCTTTCGTTCTTTAGGTTAAAAACTACTTAGGGTCTTTCCCTTTATGTCCGATAATTCCATCGAAGGAATTTATGGAAACCCATTCTATTCATCCAATTCATCTAGTTCTATTAACCCCATAGTTACACCGATCGATTCAATGGCTGATAATCAAAGTGAAAACAGTGATAATGTGGTCGTACCAATCGACGATTCACTGCGTCCTTTGTGTGATCTCATGACACCTGAGCATGTGCCCACACCTTCTTGCATCCTCGTTCCACCTCATGCAGGCGAATTTCAATTTTGCAATGGAATGATTCAACTCCTTCCTACCTTTCATGGAATGGAGAGCGAGAAGGCGTATCTACATGTCAAGGACTTTGAGGATGTTTGTAAAACTTTCTCACAGAACTGTCCTGTAGACGTGACACGTCTAATGCTATTTCCGTTTACTCTGAAGGATAAAGCAAAAGCGTGGTTACTCACCTTGAAGCCAAACTCCATCTACACCTGGCATGCGATGAACACTGCTTTCCTGAAGAAATTCTTCCCACCTCACATGACCACTGAGCTTAAACAACAAATAAATTCTTACAAACAAAAGAGCAACGAAACATTCACCCAAACTTGGGAACGTTTCAAGGATTTGCTACTCTCATGCCCACATCACGGGTACGAGAAATGGTGAACCATCAGCTACTTTTATGAAGGGCTAAATGGTGAAACTAAGAAATTGGTCGAGACCATGAGTTTAGGGCCATTTCTTCACAAAAACACGGAGGAAGCTGAAGCTCATTTTGAGTGGTTAGCTGAACACGCCCATGAGTGGTCAAATTCAGACGATGTCCCATGCTCACAGATATCCTGTGTGGAAGAGAAAAGTTTATACCAACTAAAAAGTGAGGATCATCTGATAAATAAGTATGAAGAACTAGCAAAGAAAGTGGAAGAATTGGGAATGAAAGGAGAGAGTTCTAGGCAGTTTTTTCCCGAAGAACCATGCGGCACATGCAACATGCTGGGACACACTACTCAATATTGTCCGAATGTGCCGTATTTTCAAGAACAACCCCCCATGGAAATGAATGCCATGCAAGGGTATAGGGGGGCGGGGAATTCCTACAACAATTATAATTCATAAAATAATAACAATAGATGGAATCACCCCGGGTTTGATTGGAAAAACAATGCTGGGACTCAAAATCAATGTCAACAACAACAACCCTACAATAACAATAATCAATATCAAGGGCAATACAATAGGCAGTCCCAGCCATTCCATCAAAATAGAGCAAATAACTACAACAATGCTCAACCCCTAATAATCAATAACCAAATGTTTACGTGCCAGTTCACAAAAAGGTGCAAGAGGAAGAACCACTCTCTAACACGAATTTAACACAACAGTTAATTCAAATGATAAGTAAAATGTCCGTGACATTAGAGAGAATGGATGCACGTCAAGAGGGGTCGAGTGGAACGTTCCCTGCTCAACCACTTCAAAACCCTAAGGGATACAGCAATGGTCCCCCTAATCAAGAACAGGCAAAAGCCGTGACAACTTTGAGAAGCGGCAAAGTCATAGGGAAAAACATACCTCATTCTACTCCTGTGGAGTATGAAGAGGAAGAAGTGGTAACTAAAAACAAACCATCTACTCAAGAAGAGGAGTCATCCACTAATGACAATTCATTAGAATCAAACGAGGATGCTCCTAAAGAAGTAGAAGTTGATAGAAGGCCTGGAAAGGAGCCCATCAAGGATGAATTACCTAATGCCCTTTTCCCCGCGCCTTACCCTCAAAGGCTCAAGAAGCCCCAACACGAGGCAAAGAATCAGGAGTTCTTGGAGTTGTTCAAACAAGTTAAAATTAATCACCCGCTCCTTGATGCAATCAAAAGTGTGCCAGCCTACGCTAAGTATCTAAAGGACTTATGCACGGTCAAGAGTAGGCAAAGTGTGAAGAAACATGCTTATGTTGCTTTCCAAGCAAGCGCAATCATTCAAAATGAGTTGCCTCCAAAGCTTAAAGACCCTGGCACCCCAACTGTCTCGTGTAGAATTGGGAATCAAAGGATAGACAACGCACTCCTTGATTTAGGAGCTAGCGTAAACTTGCTGCCATATTCAGTATATAAACAACTAGGGTTGGGTGAACTCAAACCTACCAGAGTTGCATTGCAATTGGCAGATAGGTCAGTCAAATATCCTAAAGGAATACTGGAGGATGTTCTGGTACAGATAGATACATTTGTCTTTCCGGTTGATTTTGTGATTCTGGACACCGAACCTGTGTCTAATCCATGTTCACAAATCCTGGTGATTTTTGGACGTCCATTCCTCAATTCCATTGATGCCACAATCAAAATAAGGAGTTAACTTCATCGAAACGGTCATCGAAGAAGAGGCTGATCTTGTAGAATACAAAGATCCTTTGGAGGTAGTTGTGTCACAATTCGACGCTACTTATCAACCTAACAATTCTACCCCATTGGACGCTACCCTAAATCATGCCTCCTTATGATGGAAACTAAAGAGGAAGATAGAGATGAATGCATGTGGGTCACACCCTATGAACCCTTACCTCCGAAAACGAAGTTAACCATGCCTTCGAACTTTCAATTTCCCGATTTGGAATTAAAGGAGCTTCCAAAAGAGCTCAAATACACTTTTCTAGGGACTGAAAAGACTTATCTTGTGATAATCTCATCCACATTGAATTCTGAACAAGAGGATACGTTGATTCAAATGCTCAAACTACACAAGGGAGCATTGGGATGGACTATTGCTGACCTAAAGGTATAAGCCCATCTATTTGCACCCATAAGATATATCTGGAGGAAGACCCTAAACCTTCGCGACAAATGCAGAGGCATCTGAATCCCAATATGCAAGAAGTAGTGAAAAAAGAAGTCCTAAAACTTCTAGACATTGGGATAATATATCCTATCTCTGACAGCTCTTGGGTTAGTCCAACCCAGGTAGTGCCCAAAAAAGCTGGTATAACAGTTATCCCAAACAAAGACGGTGAGTTAGTACCAACACGCATCCCCACTGGATGGCGGATGTGTATTGATTATCGAAAGTTAAATACTATGATCCGGAAAGACCACTTTCCATTGCCATTCATGGATCAAATGCTAGAAAGAGTGGCGGGTCATAACTTTTATTGCTTCTTGGACGGATATAGTGGCTATAACCAAATTAAAATAGCTCCTGAAGATCAGGAGAAAACGACTTTCACTTGTCCGTTCGGTACATTCGCCTACCGTCGTATGCCCTTCGGCTTATGCAATGCACCTGCCACTTTTCAGCGGTGCATGTTAAGCATATTCAGTGATATGGTTGAACAGACACTCGAGGTCTTTATGGACGACTTCTTAGTGTTTGGCCATAGTTTTGATAACTATCTGGAAAACCTAGAGAATGTGTTAGCGAGATGCGAGGACAAACACTTAGTACTAAACTGGGAAAAGTGTCACTTCATGGTGACCAAGGGAATTGTCCTCGGCCACATTATCTCTAATAAAGGTATCCAAGTCGATAAAGCAAAAATCGATATAATTTCAAATATGCTTGTCCCTCGTACAGTCCGAGACATCCGATCTTTTCTGGGATATGCTGGATTCTATCGACGCTTTATCCCAAAATTTTAGTGCAATCACCCGACCACTGTGCCAACTCGTAGTCAAAGACGCACCTTTCGAATGGTCAGAAAACTGTCAAATATCTTTTGATGCACTAAAAGAACACCTTACCTCCGCACCGATAATACAGGCACCTGATTGGAGTTTGTCATTTGAGTTAATGTGCGATGCTAGTGACTATGCCATTAGCGCAGTTCTAGGACAGAGAAAGGACAACAAGCCTTATGTAATCTACTATGCCAGCCGAACACTTACCGAAACTCAAATGAATTATACTACTACTGAAAAAAGAGTTACTGGCAGTAGTATTCGCTCTAGACAAATTCAGGTCTTATCTAATAGGGTTCCCAATAGTCTGTTTTACAGACCACTCGGCCCTCAAGTACCTGCTATCTAAGAAAGACGCGAAACAGAGGTATATCCGCTGGATACTCCTACTCCAAGAATTTGATATCACTATCAAGGATAAAAAGGGAGTAGAGAATGTGGTTACCGACCATTTATCTCGGTTGACATTCATTGACAACACTGAGCCTGTACCTATAAAAGATGAATTCCCAGACGAGCAACTGATGGCTGTCTCCAATTTACCTTGGTACGCAGATATAATAAATTACCTCGTTACAGGAGAGACCCCAAGCCATTAGTCAAGTCAGGACAAGAAAAGGTTCCTTTCGTTCCCACGCCATTTCTTTTTTGATGACCCTTACTTATTTAAGTATTGTGCTGATCAGGTCATCAGGTGTTGCGTTCCGAATGAGGAAATAACTGTAATTTTGGCCTCCTGTCATTCTGAAGCTTGCGGTGGCCATTTTGCCTCCCAAAAGACTGCACACAAAGTATTGTACAGCGGCTTCTATTGGCCCACCGTGTTCAAAGATGCCTATGCTTTTTGTAAATTATGCCAACGATGTCAAAAGTTTAGTACACTTTCGAAAAGGAATTCGATGCCCTTAACTCCCATCATCATAATTGAAATATTCGATTGTTGGGGAATAGACTTCATGGGCCCATTTCCTAAATCTAATAACTGTGAATATATACTCCTTGCTGTGGAATATATATATCAAAATGGGTACAAGCGATACTGACGAGACGCAATGACCATAAAACGGTAATGTCCTTTCTTAAGGAAAATATATTATCGCGTTTCGGAACCCCAAAAGCTTTAATAAGTGACCAAGGCAAACACTTTTGCAATAGGCCTTTGGAATCACTACTCAAGAAATACGGGGTGAATCATAAGATCGCTCTAGCCTACTGACACGCGAAAAATCTTGTGTGCTCTTGTGCAATACCCAAGTGTAGGTAGACGTGCAAGTAGTAACTGGTAAGACCAGGTCGATCCCACAGGGAAGGGTGAGAAGTAAATTACTTAGATTAGACTCAAACTGAAAAGAAAAATTCAATATTTTAAGGAAATATAGAACACGAAGTTCTTCACACTAAAACTACTAACGAAAGCAACTCAGATTAAACTAAAAAAAAAAACTAATTAGCTAGTTAAAGCAATACTCTAAAATAGGATTTAACTTTAAGAAGAAAGTGTTGGGATTACACGAATCCACAGTAATCTAACCATCTACCATGCAGTTACTTTGAAGCACTAAGGAGTATATTACCCACAATTTTACGTATTTCTCTGAAAATAAAGAATCCATAGCCCTTTTATGACCGGGACTATATCATCATAGTTAACTTGAAACACGTGAAAGCGGTTTAATTCAATAGTTAAGACTCGCATCCATAATGGTGTTACCATTGAAGGTGGTTTGCAAAATGTATTGAAAGAAAATGCCTTAGGGCCTTGATTTTGAAAACTGTTTTGACACACTGAGCATTTAGGGACAGTATGATAACGAATCTCAAAAACAAAAGGTCCTGGAATACTGCAGGGAACATCCTCAAGAATCAGAGAGTTCGATCGATCGACGATCGCTCGATCGATCGAAAGCCTTCATCCCTCAATCGATCGAAATGTCCTTCGATCGCTTGACTAACTCTGGTTCGATCGATCAAACTACCTCCGATAGATCGAACACAGGATTTATTCTGCTGCATGGCAGAGGCTGGAGATCACTGTTTCATCGTGTTCTCCCAACCCTAGGACTACTCAGACATCGTCTGGAGTATCACAGATTGGTTTTTAACGTGAAAGTTCATTAAGGTATTGTTCATTTGGGAATTTTTCATTTAAACTATGAAAACTAATGGTTTTAACTTATCTAGCATGCAATACTACGAGATTGAAGGCTAAACTACGATTAACTAGGTGCATAATGTAAATCAAATAATAGTAAGTAACCTGGAACGAAGAAACTTGTATTAACTATAGAAAAATCCAAGCTAACAATGATGAATCTTGATAAAACCTAAAAAAAACACAAGTAAACTCTCTTCTCTCTATGAAAACTGATAAAAACAAAGTATGGGCCTCTCCTGGGACATAAACAAAACGATTATATATAGTAGAAACCTAATGCTAAGGTAAAAACTCGTTTCTGCTGCGTGCGCGCATAATCTGATAAAAGGCATGTTCGATCGATCGAACAACGCTCGATCGATTGAACTTCCAGAAACTTCGAGCGCTTGAAATCCACTCGATCGATCGAAACGTCGATCGCTCGAACCTTGTTCGATCGTTCGAACCCTGTATTTCAGCTTCGAGTTGTCTTTATCTAGACTAAGCACTTCCTTTTATCAACAGTCTTCAATCTTGTACACAGTAGCAGTAATCTGCACAAATTACAGCTAAAACACACAACTTATCATAGATTAATCAAAACGTGTAGAAACTGATATTGTAATTCAAACTGCAGATAAACAGGGGAATTGTAGACTTTTCTAGTGTGTTTTCCTCTTTTAGCGCGGTTGTATTTTACAAATACCCCCGCTTGTCACAACCCCCAACTAGTGATTTGCTAGTCCCTAGCAATAAAGCGAAAATAAAAACAAGCTTACTACTACTACAACGACTAAAGTAAATAACATTAACTAAGGCAAACTAAACTAAAAATAAAAAGAAAGAAACTGCCTAACTCACTCTCGCAGGAATCGTGGTTGCATTTAGCAAATGCAACAAGCCGTTAAACCCCTAGGTTTCCCCTAGTGGACGAGTGTTGTCTCGTGAGGGTTTTCAGTGAATAAATCCACAAAATTCTAAATTTTAAGTTCAAAAAGATATAGAAAAACTTATAAACATTCTTTCCCATTCGACTATCAATTTAGCTCCACATCACATATCAACCTCATACAAACTATGAAGAAATCCACATGTTCTTCATGTCACCAAGATAAATATACATATGCGTTACATTCATGTATCCGTGTGTGTGAGGTCAACAGCTATGCATCCAACTTTATTTAGAATTGTTTAGACTATCATACTCTTGGAACGCGTAGTTTCAACTCGATTCTCACATGGGTTTGCACTCAAAAAAAAATGAACATCTCACAGAAACTTGTTTAGAAATGATCGCTCATGGTGTGAAAGCTTTAATAAGAGTGATGTTCTGACTACTAATGTTTCACACCGGACTCGATAAAGGATGAACATTTAGAGTAATATAGTCTCATGAAAGGAATACTACTTACTAGAGGAGCGAAATACCTTGGATACTCAAATTACACATTCATATTCAAACTAAGTTGTTAGAAATCATTAAGACTTTGACTTTTCGGCTCTTATTTAGTAGGATAGAGAAAAGAGGGCAAGATTTGCACATCCTTAACATGTGATGGAGAATGGTTTATTTCTTCTTCATTCCAACCATCCTCTATTTTCATATATATTTATTCCTCTTTACTCCTTTTTTTTTTAACCTCTCCTTGCATATTTTCTTTTTATACAATCACTTCCACAACTGCTCCCTTCTCGTCACATACCTTAACAATTTTTAGTCACATTAGATGTGCAATCGGGTTTATAACGGTTAAAGTATAAGATGAGGGGTTTTAGGCTTTCATATTGGCACTATTCAATCAGTGTGGGGTTAGAAGGTTCTTGGATGTTGATATAGGTATATGGAAAAAAAAATCAAAAAATATAAGGAATGAATAACGATGGCTTAAATCATTTTCTTAACTTCTTAGTTTTAGCACTTCAGTGTTCATTGAGTTTTAATTGGTAGATCCTGAACATTCTCCTCTAATAAACAGCCTAAATGAAAAATTTTGAGACTATTCAACGAATTTCAAATATATTCAAGAAAAACAATTCGAATTAATGTGACAATTCTCTCAGAATTGAAGATTCAAAAGCTCACTAAGGGTCATTAGTCTCCACTATTTATTCTTTGAAGCATAAAAGTCGTATTAACTCTATTTTCAGTTTTCTGCATAGCTATTAACACGTGCAAATGGATGTGGATACAAGAATAGTCAACACATGCATTTATCCTAGTGGACTGGACAAACGCGTGAAATTAATTCATAAAGGGATGAGGTTAATATGAATACATCATTATTTGATAACAGCTAAATAGGAATGAATATTCAGAATTATTCTACCAATAAAGTTCATAATAAAAGAAAATTTTCAAGAATTTTGAAATGAAAAGTTCGGTTAAATGTTTGGTTTGTGTGCATCTGTGATCGAGATTGTGTAAGATATACAAGTTCAGGTGATAATCTATCTACATCCTACCCCCAACTGAAAATTGCGATGACCTCAGATGTTGATTTTCAAAATAGATAGAGAGATATCACCTGATAAGGCAATGCAATAACCGTAGGCATCACAATCTGTAAATAAACATACAATCTCCAAAAACCAAGATCAAGAGAAAGATACACAGAAAATAAAAAAGAACACATGATCCACATAAAATACTGAACCAATCACGGGAAAGATATAATAAAGAAACTAAAAAAAAAAAACAGTGATAGGAAAGTACAACCAAACCAAACCACAGTAACCTAACAGTGTCCAAAAATACCCAACAAAAACATAACAAACAACAATATCCCAAACCAACCCATAACATCCAAAAATCTACTAAAATACACCAAATGACTACCCATCATCGGGAATATCAGACAAAATCTCTATCAATAAATCTGGAGCATCCATAACTCCACCCTCGACACCAGTAGTAGCGGTAGCCGGATCGCTCGTCGTCGTGGCAGCTGCAGTAGTGACAGATGTGTCGGCCATGACAGGAGCAGGTGGAAGTGGTGTCTCCAAAGCAGTAAGTGCGGCCAATGATGATGGGGCGGTAGATGGTGCATCTGATGTCGATGGTGCAGAAAGATCAATCGGGGGATCGGAGGTAGAGGGACCAGTAGGTGCAGAGGAAGATGGGCCAGTGGTGTGTGGTGGAGATGCAGATGGAGTGGAAGATGGGGGTACGATCGGGTCAAACCCTAGCTGGACCAACAGCGTGGTCAGCATGGCGGATATATGATCAACCTTGCCCTCAAGTCTCATCCGGGCCTCCCTCTCCTCCAATAACAACTCGTGAATAGTCGGGAGAGGCGCAGACGAAGACTCTCCCTGGGCTGGAGCCTGAGATCGATGTCTCAGCTCAAAACGCGGAACCTCCTGCACTGGATCCTCCTCCTCGTCAGAATCATGCTCCTCAGCCTCAGTGGGCATCCCAGAAGCTGCACCCTCAGTATCAGTGCCTCCGCGTCTCCTTTTCACCCTCAGTTTTGCCTTACCCTTTGCTTTTCTCTTTTTCTGAGCATCAAAACGGCGGGCCGTTGTCTCACCAAATCGACTAGAGACCTGAAGAATGGAATCTGTGGCCAACGGGACTAGTCCGGCCCGCTCAATAACCCTATGTATAGGTCAAGCGCCCTTCAGATGGCGCTTGGCGGTAATGTACCGCGTAGGCTGAACGAAAAAGTCGATATACAGGCGAGACAAACAGACACGCTGTCCTGTCCCAATGGAGTATAGATCACGGGCATACCACGGCGCAAATTTCTCGTGGTAGGACGTCATCAGAATATAGTTGACCAATGCAAGGTGGAGGAGGTGGTAATTCTCAGTCAGAAACTTATCCTCGATATTTGATTCGCCGTTCCAGAACTGAACGGCACCTCCTCTGAGCTCACGGATAATGGTGGTGGACGAGATCGCTGGGGCTCCTGGTAATGAGGGATAGAAACAGTCAGGGACCTTAGGAACCCCCAAAGCTGCAGAGACTGTGGCAGGATTGAAAACGATCTCGCGCCCGCGAAAGAATGATCGGTAGGTAAACGGGGCTGCGGGATCCTTGATCATGGAAGAGCAAGCTTCATGAACCCAGTGGATATTGATTTTCTTGGTCTGGATTAACATATCGTACCACAATGGCATGTCTCTGATCCGTGCTAGGAACCATGGAGCGGCAAGCCATACGGACTCCAATGGCCGCTCGAGCATCACCTTACGCGTCTGAAAAGAGCGGCTAAACCAAACACGCTCTTCGGTACTCCGAAACCCATGATCGGGTATGGGGTTCGGTATAGCGAGATCCAGAGGTTTGGATTTGTGATACCCCGTGATAGGGTTCATTGTGGGTCCCTGAAAATAAAAGAAATACAGAATAGGAATCAAAACAAGAAAGAAAAGAAAAAAAACTGAAACTGCTTGTGTTCGACCAATCGAACAATGTTCGATCGATTGAGAAAGGACAGAGTTCGATCGCTCGAGACTCTGTCGATCGATTAAGCAAGGGCTGGGTTCGAGCGATCGAACCCATCTCGATCGATCGAGCATAGCGAATGTGCGGTGACTACTTTCGAGAACAGAAAGAGCCCTTACACACACAAAACAAGATAGAACTAAAAGAAAAGGTCTAAATAACCACTGGGGGGCACCCCCAACTAGAATTGAAATGAAAAGGAATCGAGGGAGGTCTCGGGCTAACCTTAGACTACGCGCTGAGTAGAAGGCGAGGGTGACCTTGATGATGATGAAGGTGATGAGAGGAGGGCTCAGGGGTTCCCAAAATGCGTGAATGATGAGGGAGAGCCAAGAATCGCCCCGAGTGCTCCTCTATGGTCAATCGCTCGAGGATATGAAAGTGTGAGAGAGACTGAGAAGGTGTACTGGAGACGCCTCGTTTAAATACAAGTCTAGATCGATCGAGAAAGTTCGATCGATTGAGGTTTCTTCAAGCGCTCGAAGATCTGATCCTGTCGATCGATCGAGATTAGTTCGATCGATCGAACACCCAAATTTTATATAAGAAATTTAGCACCCCCAACAAGCTACCAATGTTCTGGACAACCAGAAAAGTGAAAAACAGTGCATTTGACAGAACATGTAAGCCAAAACTCATCCTCATAATTAAAAATGGCAATTTGATATAAATAAAACCTTTTAATAGCATCCATATTGTAACAATATTCTCCCAAATGGTATTTAAAACCTTATTCAACTAAAGGAAATGAAAATAAAACTAAAACTAACAATATTGTTTGTCTAGGATTACACTTCAATTGAGAAAGGATGACAATGACAAAACAAAACTGAAGTGAGTCACTAAACTTCCAATACGAAAACTTCTTCATCCTCCATTGCTTCGAACACCTCCAGATTTGCGAGATTGGACTCCAAACTGGACAATTCCCGTTCCCAAAATAATCTAAAAGCGGCAAGAGTGTCATTCAGCATGTCTGGAGTTGCTAGGGAATGAGGTGTGCACATGAGAGGAGACTGCGGTGGAGACATGGATAATGGTGTGAAAATCCGCAGTTGTTCTTCCTCTTGCGGTGGGGTGCCAGGGGACTGTGTGCGAGCCCCATGGAACAGCTGATGTGGAAGGAACACCGGAATACCATTGAGAAACATAGTGACAATCCTGGACAAGGAAAAGACAAAAGACAAACAAACCAAAAATCAGATAACGGAACATAAGAAACAAGGATTAAACACGAAAAGAAAAACAAGGAACAGAAACAAAATAAAAAGAAATGTGACTAAGTTCCAACCTCACTATTGGCATTGATTCCCAAAATGCACTAGCTGGTAAGGGGCATTGGAGCCTGAATAGCAGAAAGCTCAGGTGCACATAGCGGTATGGGGCCAACTCGGGAACAAGGAAGTCGTCAACAAAAACAAAAACTGCATTGTGACGTTCTGGGACGACATCCTGGAGGTTATGATCTTCCCATGGCTCCCACATATCATCATTTTCCCATTGTGCCATGAGGGCATCATCCACCATTCTCCCCATGTACAGGTCTTCTTCCTCATCCATATCATCGTCATCATGAAATCCCATATTTTCATATGGATTGATGTCAAGGAGGGCCGGTGGGTATGGAAGGTACCCTTGGGCAGCATCAATGAGAGCGTGAGCTTCAGGGTCTTGATGAAGCAAGGGGCAGGGTGTGAGTTCACCCTCAGTCCAGGTGCCACAATGACATTCTGAATCAGCCCATGAACCAATAGAATGAACATCGTCACCTCGCATCTATGCACCTGCAATTGAGTGGTTTAAGGTATAACGGATTAGAATGAGATTACAAACACAAAAGAACGAACACAGAATTAAAAACAAAAGAGAGAAACTAAAATGCAGGAAAAGATAAGGAATACAACAACAATATGGGACTCCACTTTGGATTTTAAGTGGGAGAATAGTTGGGCTCATCCAGCTGGATGTGCTCAACTTCAGTTTAGAAGTTTTCCAAGAACGGTTTCAATCTTTGGCCATTGACCTTGAAACAATCATCGTTCTTTGGATTGACGAGCTCAACCGCCCCGTGTGGAAAAACAGTTTTTACAATGAACGGGCATGTCCAACGGGAACGGAGCTTTCCTAGGAAAAGGTGGAGGTGAGAGTCATACAGCAAAACTTTCTGCCCCGGCTCAAATGATTTACGAAAGATCGTACGATCGTGGCGAGCCTTCAACCTTTCCTTATGCAACCTTGCAGAGTCATACGCATCTCATCGTATTTCCTCTAGCTCTGCAAGTTGGAGCTTGCGTAACTGACCTCCCTTTTGGATATCAAAGTTCAATGAGCGTGTCGCCCAGTAAGCTTTATGCTCAATTTCAACAGGGAGGTGGCAAGCTTTCTCGTAAACCAATCTATACGGGGACATACCTAGATTCATCTTGTAGGCAGTACGGTATGCCCATAAAGCATCGGTCAGCTTGTATGCCCAGTCCATTCGGTTGGAGCTAACCGTCTTTTCGAGAATATGCTTGATTTCTCGGTTAGCCAATTCCGCTTGCCCATTCGACTGTGGATGATAGGCAAGAGCGATTTTATGGTGGACTCCGTATTTCTTGAGAAGTGACTCCAAAGGCTTATTGCAGAAATGCTTGCCTTGGTCACTTAGTAAAGCTTTCGGAGTTCCAAAACGAGACAAGTTATGCTCTCTCAGAAAGGACATGACCGTTCTGTGGTCATTACGTCTCGTTGGTATCGCTTCTACCCATTTTGACACATACTCTACAGCAAGGAGTATGTATTCACAGTTATTAGACTTGGGAAATGGGCCCATAAAATCTATGCCCCAACAATCAAATATCTCAATTGTGATGATAGGGGTTAGAGGCATAGAATTCCTTTTAGAAATAGTTCCAAGCTTTTGACAGCGTTGGCATGTCTTGCAAAAAGAATACGCATCTTTGAAAATTGTGGGCCAGTAAAAACCGCTTTGTAGAACTTTTTGTGCGGTCTTCTGTGAAGCGAAGTGGCCACTGCATGCCTCAGAAATGGCATGATGCTAAAATTATGGTTATATCCTCATTGGCACGCAGCGCCTGATAACCTGATCAGCACAGTACTTGAAAAGATATGGGTCATCAAAAAAAAAATGACGCGCGAACGAGAGGAACCGTTTTCTGTCTTGGTTTGACCAATGATTCGAGGTTTCTCCCGTGACAAGGTAGTTCACGATATCAGCGTACCAAGGCAAACCACTTACTGCCAGTAGCTGTTCGTCCGAGAACTCATCCTTAATGGATTGGGGTTCAGTATTGTCGACAAAAGTCAACCGTGACAAATGGTCCGCAACCACATTCTCTACTCCTTTCTTATCTTTGATTGTTAGATCAAACTCTTGGAGTAAGAGTATCCAGCGAATGAGCCGTTGTTTAGCGTCTTTATTAGACAGCAGATACTTGAGGGCCGAGTGATCTGTAAAACAGACGATTGGTGACCCTATTAGATAAGACCTAAACTTATCCAAGGCGAATACTACAGCTAGCAGCTCCTTTTCAGTAGTTGTATAATTCATTTGAGCTTCATTCAAAGTTCGGCTGGCATAGTATATCACATATGGCTTATTGTCCTTTCTCTGGCCTAGGACCGCGCCAATGGCGTAATCACTAGCATCGCACATTAATTCGAAAGGCAAACTCCAGCTGGGTGCCTGTATTATAGGTGCGGAGGTGAGGAGCTCTTTTAGATCCTCAAAGGACTTTTGGCAACTCTCTGACCACTCGAATGGTGCATCTTTGACAAGAAGTTGACAAAGAGGTCGAGAGATTGCACTGAAGTTCTGGATAAACCGACGATAAAATCCCGCATGCCCCAAGAACGAATGGATGTCTCTCACTGTACGGGGGACAGGTAGACTTGATATTATGTCGATTTTGGCCTTATCCACTTGGATTCCTTCATCGGAGATTATATGACCGAGGACTATTCCCTTTGTCACCATAAAGTGACACTTCTCCCAATTCAAAACTAGGTGTTTATCCTCACATCGCATTAATACATGCCCGAGATTGTTGAGGCAATCTTCAAAGCTATGGCCAAACACTGAAAAATCATCCACGAAGACTTCAAGGATGTGTTTGACCATGTCACTGAATATACTTAGCATGCACCGCTGAAAGGTAGCCGGTGCATTACATAAGCCAAACGGCATTCGACGGTAAGTAAATGTACCAAATGGGAAAGTGAATGTGGTTTTCTCCTGATCTTCAGGAGCAATTTCAATTTGGTTATATCCACTGTATCCATCCAAAAAGCAGTAATACTTGTGACCTGCCACACGTTCTAGCATTTGATCCATGAATGGCAAAGGAAAATAAGCTAACAATGATGAATCTTGATAAAACCTAAAAAAAACACAAGTAAACTCTCTTCTCTCTATGAAAACTGATAAAAACAAAGTATGGGCCTCTCCTGGGACATAAACAAAACGATTATATATAGTAGAAACCTAATGCTATGGTAAAAACCCGTTTCTGCTGCGTGCGCGTATAATCTGATAAAAGGCATGTTCGATCGATCGAACAACGCTCGATCGATTGAACTTCCAGAAACTTCGAGCGCTTGAAATCCACTCGATCGATCGAAACGTCGATCGCTCGAACCTTGTTCGATCGCTCGAACCCTGTATTTCAACTTCAAGTTGTCTTTATCTGGACTAAGCACTTCCTTTCATCAACATTCTTCAATCTTGTGCACAGCAGCAGTAATCTGCACAAATAATCACTAAAACAATACCACTTATCATAGTTTAATCAATTTGTGCAAAAACTGATATTGTAATTCAAACTGCAGATAAACAGGGGAATTGTAGACTTTTCTAGTGTGTTTTCCTCTTTTAGCGCAGTTGTATTTTACAAATACCCCCGCTTGTCACCTACCACCCACAAACGAATGGGCAGGCAGAGTTGGCTAACCGTGAAATCAAGCATATATTAGAAAAGACGGTTAGTTTCAACAGAAAAGACTGGGCCTATAAACTGACTGATGCTCTGTGGGCGTACCGTACTGCCTATAAGACAAATCTGGGAATGTCCCCATATAGGCTAGTGTATGGTAAGGCATGTCACCTCCCCATTGAAATTGAGCACAAAGCATATTGGGCGACACGCTCATTAAACTTCGACATTAAAGAGGGAGGTCATCTCCGAAAACTTCAGTTGGAAAAATTGGAAGAAATTCGACGAGATGCATATGACAATGCCAAACTTCACAAGGAACGGTTGAAGGCTCGCCATGATAGAACAATTTTTTTTAAATCTTTCAAACCTGGATAGAAAGTTTTACTATACGATTCGTGCCTTCATCTCTTCCCAGGAAAACTCCGATCTCGGTGGACAGGACCCTTCACAGTCAAATCTGTCTTTCCACATGGGGCCGTTGAGTTATTTAATCCTAAGAACGACGAAAGTTTCAAAGTCAATGGCCAAAGGGTAAAACCGTTCTTAGAAGATTTCCAACCCGAGGGCGAGCACATCTAACTGGATGAGCCCGACTATGCCTCAACCTAGAACGCTCAAGTGCATTTTAACAATGTTGTTGTACTTTTTCTTTTACTGTTTCTCGTTTTGTTTGTTCTTTTGTTTATCTATTTCTTTTTTAGTGTGATCTTGATCGTAATCTGCTATTCCATTTCTATCTCTTGCAGGCTGTCCAACATGAGAGATGACGATGTTCACTCGATAGGGTCATGGGCTGATTCAGAATATCAGAACCCACTGTGGACTGCTGATGAAATAGCATTCTGCTTATCTCCATACCAAGGGCCAGGAGCCAAAGACGTCTACGGATACATCCCATATGATCCTGCTCTCCTCCAGATCAACCCATTTGAGCACATGGAACTCCCTGAAGAGGAGGGAGAACCAGAGGGATATGCTGTGTGGGAAGTCAATGACGCTCTGATGGAACAGTGGGAAAATGACTCAATGTGGGAGCCATGAGAAGAAGAGGACTTACAGGATGTGGTGCCCGAACGCCATAATGTCGTATTCACATATGTTGATGACTTCCTGGTCATCCATATGGTTCCCTGCATTTATGAGTATTTGAGTTACTTGTTGTTCAGGCTTCAATGCCCTCTACCTACTAGTGCACCTGCGAATATCCGGCCAATAGTGAGGTTAACTTTGGGTCACATTCCTTTATCTTTCTTTTCATGTTGCTTTGTGTAATTCTTCCTGTTTGATCTTTCTTTTGCTCTAGTTAATTTTTTTTCTTCGTTTCCTTTTTGTTTTCCTTTGTCAGGAATATCACTATGAATCCACCATTTCCACCATTGTACCTTCCACATCAACTCTTTCATGGATTCGGACCATACATAAGGTCCCCGGGTACTCCGTCGCAAGGGGAACGTCCGATGCGCAATTACACTCCGTTATCCTTGTCTCCATCCGGATCCCCTATTGTCAGTGGAATCAATTCCTTAGAGAGTTCATACTTGCTCGATGATGTCCTCGCTGCTTTTCGCTTGTTCTGGGAAAGGGAATCATCAAGTTTAGACTCTACATTTGAAGTTCCGACAGAGAAGGAGGTTGTGGAAGACGAAATCTTCCTGCTTGAAGAATAGTGTTTCACTTCAATTGTTTTATGTCATTTCATATTTCTTTCATCAATTGAAGTGTATTCTTAGACAAAGTTTTGTTAGTTTCAGCTTTATTTTAGTTTTTCTTTTTTTCAATAAGGTTTTAAATATCATTTGGGGGCAATAATATTACAAGTGGATGCTATTATAAAGATTGATTTATATAAATTTGCAATTTTCTACTATGAGGATGATGTTTTTGACTTACTTGTTCTGTCAATGAACTGTTTTATCACTATTCTGTATGGCCAGACCAAGGTTGGTTAATGGGGGGTGTATCATTTCTCAATTCTATGATCCTGTAGCATTTTCAAGTTCGATCGATCAAACACATCTTGATCGATTGAACGTACCAGAACCTCGAGCGCTTCAGCAGGGCTCAATCGATCGAAGGTTCGATCGATCGAACCATCTCGAGCGATCGAGACCTGTTTTTAAACGAGGCATCGTTCAGAATCTTCTTCAGTCTCTCTTCATCTCCCTAACTCTCAATCGCTCGAAGACATGCAGAAGACTCACGTAATTTTTGGACCTCCCACTTACAACCCCATCAATTGAGGAGTTCCTGGACCCCTGATCATCATTGGCATTGCCGTCATCCTCCACTCGGCGCGTCTCTTGAGGTGAGGTCCTGAGAACCCCCTCATTGTTCTCTCCATTTCAAATTCATATGGGGGTGCCCTCATTGGTTATTTTACTCTTTATCTTCATTGTCTTGTTGTATTTTATGTTTTCAGGCCTTTTCCGATCTCAACGCTCAAGACTGCCACTTCGCTGTGTTCGATCGATCGAACTAGGTTCGAGCGATCGAACCCAGCATCCTTTCAATCGCTCGAACAAGTCTCGAGCGATCGAACCTGCGATTTTCTCAATCGATCGAACATGCTTCGATCGATCGAAGTGGGACAGTTTCATTTTCCTTTCTGGTTTTCCTGTTTTAATGTTTCTTTGTTTGTTTCTTTTGTTTCAAGGCTAAACAATGAACCCTATCACCGGGTATCACAAGTTCAAGCCATTTGAGCTAACGATACCCGACCCTATACCCGATCACGGGTTCAGAAACGAAGAAGACCGGGTATGGTTCACTAAATACTTCCAGTCGTGTAAGGTCATGCTTGAGTGACCCCTCGAGATATCATGGCTTGCCACTCCTTGGTATCATGCCCAGATACGCGCCATGCCACAGTGGTACACGCTCCTCTCCCAGCCTGTCACGCCCTGACGTAGCATAAATAAGGAAAGCGTTTAATTTCCTTTATGGACCCGTAGGTCGCGATAGTTTGAAGGATCGATTCCGTCCCAAACGTCGAACAACAAAACATAATAATCAGAGTAGAGCAATCAAAGCTTACAAATTATTCTAACTTAATAAGTATTACAGCACGGGTCATCTAAAGGCATAGACCGCCTTGAAACGAAACAATAGCTTAATGTCTGTTACAGTCATCCTTATAAAACAAAACGGTTCAAAACTTAAAACATATAATAAATAAACAGTTTCCTCAATCCGAAAGCAGCCATTCTCAATTAGCATAGTCGTACGGTTCCTCCTGGTTATAACCTGAAAAGCCTGAACACGAATGTCCAGGACGCATCAACGTCGTCAGCTTCAAGAAGCTGGTGAGTATTAAAAACATAGTTGTGAATGTAAATCATACCCATTTAACTTTATACATTTTCAATTTGTATAAAACAATAGTTAAGTCGCAGAAAGAATTCATTTTATAAAACAACAAAGAATATATTAAAGGTCGTTCATTCATAAAAACAGTTACTCGTGTATGAGACAATGCACCACACTCATCTTGTCGACTCTTTTCTCTCGACCGCCACGACAACCCTATATCTTACTCCTGGTATCTTTGAAACACTAAGATAGCCACACTTTAGCAACGGGGCGCCAGGGAGTGTCCAGTTTGCCTCACACTTTGGTCCGGGGTACCAGGGAGTGTCCATTGCCTCACACTTTGAATACCTAAACCGCCATACAAATACCGGAGCAACCTCACGCAGTATCCAGACTCGGGTATCAGGGAGTGTCCCTAGGCCACACTTTAGCACTTCCATGGGTGCCAGTGAGTGTCCAAGTCCGGCGTCACACACTTTAACGCTTCCATGGGCGTCAGGGAGTGTCCATATTTGCCACCGTCACATTTCAAAGATACCCTCGCCGCAATCTCAACCTCAACCATAACCACAACCACAACCACAACCTCAAAACACAACCACAACCTCAAAACTCATACTCATCCCAGACTCTTTCCACACTGACCATTACTCTTTTCCACACTGACTGACACCCACATGCATGTACTACTGACCCCACATGAATGATATGCACTTAAACATAAACAAAACGCTAAATTAAAGGAACAACGCGCGCACGGGGATTAATAACTTATAATTCATTACCTTAATCATTTCAAACATAACTAATAGCATTCTGTATTAATAAAATTTCCAAACAGAACCTTAATAGTACTAAAAAGTTGAACCAAACAATCCCTGACCAGCAAAACAAACAAAACTTGAAACTGCCAGAAGTCGCGCGCGCGGGCCGCTCGCGCGACGGGTCGCTCGCGCGGTCCGCTCGCGCGATATCCCTAAATTTTCTTTTATATATAAACCTTTCTGTCTGCCTGACAAGGTCGCGCGCGCGGGTCGCTCGCACGAAAGGTCTCTCGCGCGACCTGCCTAAATTTCAGTATATATATATAAACTTTTCCTACGGCCAGAAAACACAGGGCTCGCGCGCGCAGGTCACTCGCGCGGTCCGCGAGCGCGACCCTCGCTCGCGCGATCGCGCGCGCGATTTCATGCAGTGTCTTCGTCTTCTTCACTGGTTATCCCCTGTTTCAGATTTTAGACCCATTTTGCAAATTAATTGAAACCTAGCCTTATTATATATGGATCTCTTCGTCTTTCATCAAGGATTAAGAATCTATGATTAATTTAACATGATTCAAACTATAGCTCTCCAATTTTATGAAAAACTAAAACATGTCAAAACTTATTTTCTTATATACTTTCTCATGTGAATGAATTAGGCTTTAAAACTTCAAGCATAGCATAAATGATGTAAGATCTTGCATAATCATCTCTAAAGACGGATTTTGGTTGAGTTTGAAAAATCCAAGTTTCTAAGCTTTGAAATTTAAACGTGTGATTATCAATGGTGACTCTTAATTCAACTACACAATTTCAGTAAATCAAATGTGAATTACATTCTGAGTGAGTTAGAAATACTCACTTAGATAAGGGTAGCAAAGATTGTTGAGAAAGAACTAAGATAAGGAAAATCCACCACAAGCTTTAGCTATGGTGATTGAAGCTTTCTCTCTCTAAAATAAAATCTGTAGAACTCTCTGTGTAACTCTCTAACTCTCTCAATTTACTGAATTTACAAATGTGCAGATGTGTGTGTTTAAGAGAGCATGTGAGTGTATATATGCAAGTATCAAACTTGGGGGCCAAGAACCACCTCTCTCACTCAACAAATTGATTAACCATACTAAAAACTAAGCAATTGCAGATTAAGAGGGTTAATCCATACTGAATTATACATACACATTGCTTCACTGATGCATTTAGCTCCACAATTACACCAAGGGTCAAGTATAGGCTAGTAGGGGGCAAGCTTGAGTTGATTGGGAAAAACAACTTGTGGCCTAAGAATACACATACAAAATTGCAATATCCAAACAAGGCACAAGTAAATCATGAGTTGCCATAATTGGTAAGTAAGCATAGTCACTTCAACCTTTACGTCCAAATCACAAACTGTGCAAGTTTAATGCGGCATAGACAGTTTTGAACATAAACTGGTATTTTCGGGGTGCGGTGTCCACCACAAAAATACAGAAAATTCATTTTAGTGTAAGAAGTGATTTTCTGATTTCATAAAAATACAGCTTGAATTAAAAGAGAACATTTCCACCATTTTGAAATACAGATTTGAAATTCAATACAGGTGTTGCTAAATTTCACATAATCGCAATTTGACCCCAAAAGTAATTTCAATAGCAATTGAAACAAGAATTTAAAATTTTAACACATGGGAAATAGAAACTAAATAAGACTAGAAATACAAATTAAATATGAAAATGTCAAATTAAAATTAAATGCAAATGCGGGTTATTACACCCTTCCTCCCTTAAACAGGATTTCGTCCCCGAAATCAAGACTGACTAGTCCTGAAACAACTCCGGGTACTTTTTCCTCATATCAGCTTCAACTTCCCACGAGGCTTCGTTCTCGTCATGGTGATTCCACTGAACCTTCACCAATGGAATGTCCTTATTCCTCAGCTTCTTGATACTCTGATCTAGAATCTTCACGGGCCTCTCTTTGTAAGAAACGTTATGACTCGTCTCAATATCGTCATAACTAACCATGTGCGAGGGGTCTCGTATGTACTTCCTCAACATACTCACGTGAAACATGTTGTGAACCCCAGACATCTTCGGTGGTAGCGCTAGTCGATAAGCTACTTTCCCGACACGTTCCAAAATCTCAAATGGTCCGATGAAACGCGGAGCTAACTTCCCTCTCTTGAGACCAAAACGTACCACTCCTCGGGTTGGTGAAACCTTGAGAAGCACGTGATCTCCAACACTAAACTCCAAATCCTTCCGGCGTCGATCAGCATAACTCTTATACCGGCTCTGAGCGGTTCTCATCCTCTCCTTGACCAAAGAAATTTTCTCGTTGGTTTCTCTAACCAAATCGGGTCCCAACAATTCTGTATCTCCAACCTCTACCCAACACAAAGGAGAACGACATGGTCGTCCGTACAATGCTTTGAACGGAGCCATACCGATACTCGTGTGATAACTGTTGTTATAAGCAAATTCAACCAACGGCAAGTGTGTCTCCCAAGATTCTTCAAAATCAATAACACAAGCCCTAAGCATATCTTCCATGATCTGATTAACACGCTCAGTTTGTCCATCCGTCTGAGGGTGAAACGCAGTACTCATCTTGAGCGAGGTTCCCATAGCTTCCTGCAGACTTTCCCAAAATCCAGAAGTAAAACGCGCGTCACGGTCTGACACAATTGACACAGGTGCACCGTGAAGTCGCATAACTTGTTGTATGTACATTCGGCTCATCCTCTCTACCGGGTATGTCATACTATAAGCAATGAAATGAGCTGACTTCGTCAATCGATCCACAATTACCCAAATAGCGTCATGATTCTGCTGCGACCGGGGCAATCCTACTACAAAATCCATCGTAATGTGCTCCCACTTCCAACCAGGAACAGGTAGTGGTTGCAACAGTCCTGAGGGTCTCTGATGTTCGGCTTTGACTTACTGACACGTCAAGCACTTGGATACAACTTCGGCCACGTCTTTCTTCATACCCTCCCACCAGAAATTTCTCTTCAAGTCCTTGTACATCTTCGTTCCTCCTGGATGAACTGTATATCTTGACTTATGTGCTTCTTCCAGGATATCCTTCCTTAGCTCTCCATCACCTGGCACACATAATCTATTCCTGCACCGATATCCTCCATCGACTCCCAGTTTCCATTATGTCGGGTCTTTTTCTGACATCTTCACGAACCAAGCTTGAAACTTCTCATCTTCTTTCTGAGCTCCAATAATGCGGTTGATAAGAACAGGTTATAGGATAAGACATCCGAAAAGTTATCCCTCTCCTTCTCTAGCACTCTGCACATCGAACTCCGCCAAAGTCTCCAACGCTCGCCATTCTCTAACCATTAAGGAGGCGATTGTCTCACGAGTCTGTCGACTTAGGGCATCAGCAACCACATTGGCTTTACCCGGGTGGTATTCCAACGTAAAGTCGTAATCTTTGATCATCTCCATCCATCTGCGTTGCCTCATGTTCAACTTTTTCTGTGTGAACAAGTATTTTAGGCTCTTGTGATCGGAGAATAAATCAAACTTCTCACCGTAGAGATAGTGTCTCCAAATCTTGAGTGCAAATACTACTGCCGCCAACTCCAAATCATGAATGGGATAGTTCAACTCATTCAACTTCAATTGTCTGGATCCATAGGCTATAACTCTGCCATCTTGCATAAGTACACACCCCAGTCCTTGATATGACGCATCACTAAAGATAGTGAACTTCTCATCAGGCTTGGGTATAGCTAGTACCGGCGCGGTTGTGAGTCTCTCTTTCAACTCTAGAAAGGCCCGCTCATGCTTCTCTGACCACTCGAACTTCAAATTCTTCTTCGTCAACCCAGTTAACGGTGCAGCTATTTTAGAGAATCCCCCAACAAATCTCCTGTAATAGCCTGCGAATCCAAGAAAACTCCGAACTTCTGTAGGGTTGCTCGACCTAACCCAGTTAGATACGGCATCGGTCTTGGACGAATCCACTGAAATTCCTTGAGATGACACCTTATGTCCCAAAAATTTAACTTCTTGTAACCAGAACTCACACTTACTGAACTTGGCATACAAGTGGTGGTCCTTAAGCGTCTGCATCGCAATCCATAGATGTTGCTCGTGTTCTTCTTCTAACTTAGAATAGATCAAAATATCATCTATAAAAACAATGACAAACTGATCCAAATAAGGCTTGAACACTCTGTTCATCAGATCCATAAATACTGCCGGGGCATTCGTCATTCCAAACGGCATCACCAGAAATTCATAATGACCATATCAGGTTCTGAAAGCAGTCTTAGGTATGTCTTCCTTCCGTACCCTTAACTGATGATATCCCGACCTTAGTTCGATCTCGGAAAATGTCGTAGCTCCTTGTAGTTGATCAAACAAATCGTCAATCCGCGGTAAGGGATACTTATTCTTGATAGTTACTCGGTTCAGTTCTCTGTAGTCGATACACAATCTGAGTATCCCGTCCTTCTTCTTCACGAATAACACCGGTGCTCCCCAAGGCGATGTACTTGGACGTACAAAACCTAGGTTCTCGAGCTCTTGAACCTGTTCCTTCAGTTCCAATAGTTCTGTAGGGGCCATTCTGTAGGGAACCTTGGTGATCGGTACGGTACCTGGTATAAGTTCAATACAGAACTCTATACTTCTCTCGGGCTGCAAACCAGAAATGTCTTAAAATACTTCTTCGAAGTCCTTGACTACAGGTATAGACGACGCTGTCACCTCTGTACTGACGACTTTGATATTCGCCAAACATCTTGTGAGGAACATATCTCCCGAAGGGTTACATTGAAAATCAAAGGGTTGATTCTCATTGTCGGGGAATGTAATTCTCTTCCTCGCACAATCCAACTTCACTTGATTCTGAGATAGCCAATCCATTCCTAGGATTATGTCGAACTCCTTCATTGATAGGACAATCAACCTCGTAGCGATTTCACGGTCTCCTAGCCGTAAAGGACAATCCTTGCACACGTGTCCTAATCTGACTGCAGCTCCTAATGGCGAAGTAGCCTTCAAAGCTTTCTCTAAGCGATGAGGCAAGATACCCAATCTCCGAATAGTATTAACAGATATGAACGAAAGAGCAGCACCCGTATCAAATAACACTTTAACATGAGAGTTAAACAAAGTTAATGTACCTTCTACTACTTGCTGATCAGGTTGAGCTTCTCCATAATTTCCTTCATCATACATCGTTCCATCATATCCAGCGGCATCAGGGATAACAGCATTCAAGCGAGTCTGTCCCTGTTGACCATAAGTCACCTGCTTAGGAGCAGTGCAAAACCTACTGATGTGACCTGGTTCACCACAATTGAAGCAGACTATCCCTTGCTGAGCAGCACGCCTCGGTGCCTTGCAATCACGAGCCAGATGCCCAGGGTTACCACAGTTGAAGCACTTTCCACTACTACTTCCTTCTCCTACTCGGGGTTAAGTCGGATAGGTAATAGCCTGAGTCTTCTTGCTTCCGTCGAAATTCCTCTTCTGCCCTTGGGTACGGTTCATTGGTGGTCTATTCCCAAAATTACCCCTTTGAGGCGGTCGGAACTCGAATTGTTTTCGGCTCACTCGAGCATCCTCTTCCAGATCGGTAGCCAAACCAACAAGTCCTTCAAATGATTTATCCAAGTGGCCGAGAGTCAGGCAACGAATCTGCGGTGTCAGCCCTTGGTTATACTTACGGATCTTCTTTTCCTCAGTATCAACCAGGTGTAGAGCAAACCGAGACAGTCTTTCAAACTGTGTGGTGTACTCTTGCACCGACTTGGTTCCTTGCGTCAGGTCCATGAATTCCTTCTCTCTTCTGTGCCTCTCTGTAGCCGGGAAGTACTTCTCCAAAAATCTCCCCTTGAACGCAGTCCACGTCATTCCCATTGCAGCTCCATTCCCGATAGTAGCTATGACCGAATCCCACCAATCTGCGGCAGCATCGGTCAACTGAAACGTAGCCAAACTCCTCTTGTCCATCTCGTTGCATTGGACAGCCTCGAACATACGGTCCATCTGTCTTAACCATTGTTCGGCCTTCCAGGGTTCTGCGGTACCCGCAAACTGCTCGGGCCTTAGAGCACGGAATCTCTCCAGCAATTTGTCTCCAGTCTGGTGGTCTCGTCGGTTTTCATTCTGATTACTAACCCTTTCGAAACGTCTAATGAAAGCTTCAAATATTCCTGTGGGATCGGTAGCTTCAGGTGCTCCTTCGATCAAATTTCTATTCCTCCTTAATCCTCCAGCCATTCTATGCATGATAGTGATGAAAGGATGAGAAACATGCATGAAGCAGTTCTATTGAAGCAGTTTAAACAACAACAACTTTCAAAAAGGGTATATTATATATATAACTTCTTGTCAAATAGATACAAAAAGCATGTATGGTCAGATCAATGCCTACCCTATCTGTACGAGTTAGGACGCATGCAAGAGTTGATGTTTACAAAAATGGGGTCATGGCCCTACACTTTAATGCATGTAATTACAATTGCAAAAAGAGATAGAGCTAATAGTCAAAACAGTCAATATGTACAAGGCGATATCTAAACGGTCAGTCATCGCCGTAGGTAGCCATCAATAGATCAAGCGAGTCGGCCTAATGAAAACGCTGAACCTGAGAGGGGCCTGCCCCAAAGTTACAGCTATATGAGGTCATCAATGAAGCAGGTCCAGGGACATCTGCCTCAGGCAAGGCTGGCTCAAGTGCAAGTGCCTCCTCTAGGTCGACTGCAAAGTCGTCCCATCCTAAGCCATCCTCCTCGGAAATAGGAGCGAACACAACGTCAACGTCATCATCATCCTCAACAGCGGGGACGACTGGTGGAGGCACTTCCAGCTGTGCAAGGTGGGCATGCACAACCTGTACCTCAAGGGGAAAATAGAAGGCATCGCTGTTAACCAAGCGAACCATCTCAACGAGTATTAAGCGCTGGATCTCTATAAAGTAAAGAATCTCGAGGCGAGCACGGGACAGGTCGACCAGTCCTAAAATGTGAATCTGATGCCAGAGGTCTAGCTTGACGATAGCAGCTGCACGCTGCCCAACAGCAGTGAAATAAAGGGTCGCCGAAGCCGGCACTATCGCTCCCATAGTAACCCAATGCCCTCCAAAAGCATCAGGTACAAACAGGGGCTGTGCTGGATCCATACCTGAAAAGGGTACTACTTAAGTCAGAACAAAGATAATCTTAGGCGTTTGGGTGCTGAGCCTATCCTCCCTGTCGTATCATCGGGTGTGTAACACTTAATGGAATGTGGAATCGGGTCTATACTGGTAAACCCTAACCTGGCTAAACTATCTTGAGATAAATAATAACCTGGCTCTGATACCACTAAATCCTGTCACGCCCCGACGTAGCATAAATAAGGAAAGCGTTTAATTTCCTTTATGCACCCGTAGGTCGCGACAGTTTAAGGATCGATTCCGTCCAAACGTCGAACAACAAAACATAATAATCAGAGTAGAGCAATCAAAGCTTACAAATTATTCTAACTTAATAAGTATTACAGCACGGGTCATCTAAAGGCACAGACCGCCTTGAAACGAAACAATAGCTTAATGTCTGTTACAGTCATCCTTATAAAACAAAACGGTTCAAAACTTAAAACATATAATAAATAAACAGTTTCCTCATTCCGAAAGCAGCCATTCTCAATTAGCATAGTCGTACGGTTCCTCCTGGTTATAACCTGAAAAGCCTGAACACGAATGTCCAGGACGCACCAACGTCGTCAGCTTCAAGAAGCTGGTGAGTATTTAAAACATAGCTGTGAATGTAAATCATACCCATTTACCTTTTTACATTTTCAATTTGTATAAAACAATAGTTAAGTCGCAGAAAGAATTCATTTTATAAAACAACAAGGAATATATTAAAGGTCGTTCATTCATAAAAACAGTTACTCGTGTATGAGACAATGCACCACACTCATCTTGCTGACTCTTTTCTCTCGACCGCCACGACAACCCACTATCTTACTCCTGGTATCTTTGAAACACTAAGATAGCCACACTTTAGCAACGGGGCGCCAGGGAGTGTCCAGTTTGCCTCACACTTTGGTCCGGGGTACCAGGGAGTGTCCATTGCCTCACACTTTGAATACCTAAACAGCCATGCAAATACCGGAGCAACCTCACGCAGTATCCAGACTCGGGTATCAGGGAGTGTCCATAGGCCACACTTTAGCACTTCCATGGGTGCCAGTGAGTGTCCAAGTCCGGCGTCACACACTTTAACGCTTCCATGGGCGTCAGGGAGTGTCCATATTTGCCACCGTCGCATTTCAAAGATACCCTCGCCGCAATCTCAACCTCAACCACAACCACAACCACAACCACAACCTCAAAACACAACCACAACCTCAAAACTCATACTCATCCTAAACTCTTTCCACACTGACTATTACTCTTTCCACACTGACTGACACCCACATGCATGTACTACTGACCCCACATGAATGATATGCACTTAAACATAAACAAAATGCTAAATTTAAGGAACAACGCGCGTACGGGGATTAATAACTTATAATTCATTACCTTAATCATTTCAAACATAACTAATAGCATTCTGTATTAATAAAATTTCCAAACAGAACCTTAATAGTACTAAAAAGTTGAACCAAACAGTCCCTGACCAGCAAAACAAACAAAACTTGAAACTGCCAGAAGTCGCGCGCGCGGGCCGCTCGCGCGACGGGTCGCTCGCGCGGTCCGCTCGCGCGATATCCCTAAATTTTCTTTTATATATAAACCTTTCTGTCTGCTTGAAATAGCCAAGGTCGCTCGCGCGAAAGGTCTCTCGCGCGACCCTCGCTCGCGCGACCTGCCTAAATTTCAGTACATATATATATAAACTTTTCCTACGGCCAGAAAACACAGGGCTCACGCGCGCGGGTCGCTCGCGCGGTCCGTTCGCGTGACCCTCGCTCGCGCGATTTCATGCAGTGTCTTCGTCTTATTCACTAGTTATCCCCTGTTTCAGATTTTAGACCCATTTTGCAAATTAATTGAAACCTAGCCTTATTATATATGGATCTCTTCGTCTTTCAACAAGGATTAAGAATCTATTATTAATTTAACATGATTCAAACTATAGCTCTCCAATTTTATGAAAAACTAAAACATGTCAAAACTTATTTTCTTATATACTTTCTCATGTGAATGAATTAGGCTTTAAAACTTCAAACATAGCATAAATGATGTAAGATCTTGCATAATCATCTCTAAAAACGGATTTTGGTTGAGTTTGAAAAATCCAAGTTTCTAAGCTTTGAAATTTAAACGTGTGATTATCAATGGTGACTCTTAATTCAACTACACAATTTCAGTAAATCAAATGTGAATTACATTCTGAGTGAGTTAGAAATACTCACTTAGATAAGGGTAGCAAAGATTGTTGAGAAAGAACTAAGATAAGGAAAATCCACCACAAGCTTTAGCTATGGTGATTGAAGCTTTCTCTCTCTAAAATAAAATCTGTAGAACTCTCTGTGTAACTCTCTAACTCTCTCAATTTACTGAATTTACAAATGTGCAGATGTGTGTGTTTAAGAGAGCATGTGAGTGTATATATGCAAGTATCAAACTTGGGGGCCAAGAACCACCTCTCTCACTCAACAAATTGATTAACCATACTAAAAACTAAGCAATTGCAGATTAAGAGGGTTAATCCATACTGAATTATACATACACATTGCTTTACTGATGCATTTAGCTCCACAATTACACCAAGGGTCAAGTATAGGCTAGTAGGGGGCAAGCTTGAGTTGTTTGGGAAAAACAACTTGTGGCCTAAGAATACACATACAAAATTGCAATATCCAAACAAGGCACAAGTAAGTCATGAGTTGCCATAATTGGTAAGTAAGCATAGTCACTTCAACCTTTACGTCCAAATCACAAACTGTGCAAGTTTAATGCGGCACAGACAGTTTTGAACATAAACTGGTATTGTCGGGGTGCGGTGTCCACCACAAAAATACAGAAAATTCATTTTAGTGTAAGAAGTGATTTTCTGATTTCATAAAAATACAGCTTGAATTAAAAGAGAACATTTCCACCGTTTTGAAATACAGATTTGAAATTCAATACAGGTGTTGCTAAATTTCACATAATCGCAATTTGACCCCAAAAGTAATTTCAATAGCAATTGAAACAAAAATTTAAAATTTTAACACATGGGAAATAGAAACTAAATAAGACTAGAAATACAAATTAAATATGAAAATGTCAAATTAAAATTAAATGCAAATGCAGGTTATTACACAGCCTAAGCACGTAAATCTGTCCTGGATCCGGGAGGCATATGCGACGATGATCAGGGATCCAGTTGCTCCGTTCACACTCCGCTCTTTCTTCCGTGGCCGGGAGATTATTTTTAGTCCGGCCACTGTCTCTGCTGCTCTTGGGGTACCCGAGGTACCTAACTGTGTTTGTCCATACCGTGCTGACACACCGCTGCTCTCCCCGACTATTATTATCAGAGAGATCACTGGGGTGCTCTTCCGGGCTGGGATGGCGAGGCTCTTATTCCTGACTTCTACCTCACAGATAATTATCATATGTTGCACCTCGCCCTCAGCAATTGCCTCTTAGTGACATCTTATCGGGAGAAGATTGCAGCATGGTATGCACGTGTGTTATATGCGATCGGGACACGGCAGCCTGTCTGTTTGCCTCACCTCTACATTGATTTCATGAGGCACCCCACACGATACATTCAGGTCAAGAAGCACTTGAAGGGTGCTTGGGCCATTCACCGGGTTATTAAGCAGACAGGTCTACTTCCATTGGTGGGTGATGTGACTGCCCAGTCTCGTAGTCGTTTTAGTGAGACTGCTTCCCGCCGGTCCGATGCGCAGAAGAGAAAGAGGTGAGGTAAAGGCAAGGCGAAGGTTGGCGAGAAGAGGAGGAGAGGAGGAGGCACTGATACGGAGGGTGTTGCTTCTGGGACGCCCACAGAGGCTGAGGAGGAGATGGATCCTATTGAGGAGGTGGCGAGATTTGAGCTGACACAGAGGTCTCAGGCTCGTGCCCAGGGAGAGTCTTCTTCTGCGCCTCTCCCGACTATTCATGAGATGCTACTGGAGGAAAGAGAGGCTCGGATTAGACTTGAGGGTAAGGTTGATCAGATGACGACTCTCCTGGAGGTGATCTTGATCCAGATTGGAGTCGACCAGGCAGTTCACGCAGCTTCTGCACCACCCACCAGCGATCCACCTACACCTGCTCTAGACACTTCCACCGTCCCACATGCTACATCTGCTATTCCACCACCTACTACCGGACCATCATCTTCAGCCCCTTCTTCTCAGGTTAACCCGATAGCTTCATCATCATCGGCGGCACCGCTTGCTGCTGAGACACCACTTCCACCACCTCCGTTTGTGGCTGACATATCACTATCTACTCCAGATGCCATAATCGTGAGTGACCCAGCGGCAGCACCAACTATTGCTGAGGGTGGAGTTGTGGTTGCTCCAGATTTACTGATCGAGATATTATCTGATGTTCCCGATGATGTGTAGTATGTTGGTTCAGTTTTATGGATTTTTGGACATTGTTGGTTGGTTTGATGGTTATTTTGGACACTGGTGGGATATTTTGTTTATTTTTGGGTGTGGTTGGTTATGTTGGATTTTATTTTTTTTGTTGTATATTATCACTGTTCTGTTCTTTCACTTTATTATCTTTCCAGTGATGCGTTCTGTTGGATCCCTTGCTTTATAGTTAATTCCTGTTTGATCTTTGCTGTTTGGAGTATGTGTGCTTTCTTTACAGGTTATTACACATGCAATTCTTACAATGCCATATCAGGTGATATCTCTCTATCTATTTTTGAAAATCAACTGCTAAGGACATTGTAATTTTTAGTTGGGGGTGGGATATAGATAGATAATCACCTGTGCATTTTGTTACTTAGCAATCCGGACCACTGTATCTATTGCTTATGTCATACAATCTCCATTCGAAGTTAGTAAATTAACTTAAATTACAAAAAACAAATAATAATAATAATAATAATTTAAAAAATTTTCAAAAATTTCACATAATTAAGTACGGTTTTGAATTAAATTGGTAGAATAATTTTGAATATTCACTCCTACTTAGCTGTTATCAAGCAATGACACAACCGTTTTATTCTCATCCTTTTATGAATTAAGTTCATGCATTTTTCTGGTTCTCTAGGATGAATGCATATGTTGACCATTCTTGTATCCAAATCATTTGCACATGTTAATAGCTATGCAGAAAACTTAAAATAAGAGTTAATACGACTTTCGTACTTTAAAGAATGAAGTAGTGAAAACTAGTTACCCTTAGTGAGCTTTTGAATCCAATCTTCAATTCTAAGGGAATTATCACATTAAAACTCGAATTGTTTTTCTTGAATATGCCGATTAAATTCGTTGAATAGTCTCTAATTCTTTCATTTTGGCTTCTTAGTAGAGAAGAACGTTCAGGATTTACCAACTAAATTCAATGAACATTGACGTGTAAAAAATTAAGAAGTTGAGAAAATGATTTAAGCCATCGTATTTGCCCCTTGCCTTCTCCATTTACCTATATCGACATCTCTGAATATGCATTGTTCTTAACCCCACACCTAATAAATAATGCCGAATCCATTATGAAATTCTAAACCCCTAATCGTATACTTTGACCTCAATATACCTCATTACATATCCAATGTGATTAAATTGTTGAAGTATGAGGAGGGAGTAGTAGTGGGAAGGGCTGTGTAATAAAAAAAAAAAAAAGAAAAGGAGAAGCAGGTTAAAAAAAAAATAAATGAAAAATGATGATATGTATATATTTATACGTATGGAGAGAATGGTTGGAATAAAGTGAAGAAATTATTGAACACAGCCACATGCTGAAAATGTGCAATTTCTTACCCCTTTAATTTCTACCCTACTAAATAAAAATCGAAAAGTCAAGCCTTAATGATTCTCAACAACTTAGTTTAAACATGAACGTGTAATTTGAGTTATCCGCGTCGCTCCTCTAGTAAGTAGTATTCCGTTCGTGAGACTATAGACTCTAAAATGTTCGTCTTTTATAGAGTCGAGTACGAAAGCATTAGTATCCGAAAAATCACTCCTATCAAAGCTTTCATACCATGTGCGATTATTATTAGCCAAGTTTCTGTGGATGTTCATTTTTTAGTGTAATAACTGTGTGAGGATTGAGTTGAAACTACAAGTTCTGAGAGTATGATAGTCTAAACAACTCTAAATAAAGTTCGATGTATAGCCGTTAATTTCACACACACACGGATACAGGGATGTGATGCGTATGTTATTTTTATCTTGGTGATGTGAGGAACATGTGTATTTCTTTCATGGTTTGAATGAGGATGATATGTTTTGTAGAGCTAAATTAATAGTTGAATAAAAGGGAATGTTTAAGAGTTATTCTATATCTTTTTTAGCTTAAAATCAGAGAATTTTGTGGGTACATTCACTGCAAACCCTCACGAGACAACACTCGTCCACTGGGGAAAACCTTGGGGTTTAACGGCTTGTTGCATTTGCTAAATGCAACCGCGATTCCTGCGAAAGTGAGTTATGTAGTTTCTTTCTTGTTATTTTAGTTTAAGTAATCTGGGTCTAGTTTATTTTAGTTTTTCTGTTATAGTCGTAGTTTAGCTTGCTTTTATTTCCGTTCTATTGCTAGGGACTAGAAAATCGCTAGTTAGGGGTTGTGACAAGCGGGAGTATTTGCAAAATACAACCGCGCTAAAAGAAGAAAATGTGCTAAATTATCTCACAATTCCTTCATTTATCTGCAATTTGAATTACAATGCTAGTTTGTACACAATTTGATTAAACTATGATAAGTTGTTTGTTTTAGCTGTAGTTTGTGCAGATTACTGTTGTTGTGTAAAGAATTTGATGAGAAAGATAAAAGGGAGTGCTGAATTTTAATAAAGATAAGTAAAGGATGAAAAGTGAACCTCGATCAATTGAAGAACATTCGATCGATCGAAGTTCGATCGATCGACAGAAGTTCAAGCGCTCGAAGACCCCAGAAGTTCAAGCGCTCGAAGACCCCAGAAGTTAAATCGATCGAAAGATGTTCGATCGATCGAACATGGCTTTTATTAGATTTTACGTGCACGCAGCAGAAACGGGATTTTAACCCTAGCATTAGGTCTTTAGTATATATACTCGTATTGTATACGTCCATAAGGACGCCCACTTTCATTTTCATCAGTTTATAGAGACTAGAGAGCTTTACTTTGCTTTTTTGTAGGTTTTAATCAAGGATACACATTGTTTGGTTTGGATTCCTCTTAGTGCAATACAAGTTTTCGTTTCCAGGTTACTTTGTTTACGTTCTGCACTTAGTCTATAGTAATATAATCTGTTATTCCGTAGTCTTGCATGTTAGTTAGAGTTAAACAATTAATTTTCATAGATTCATTGCAAAAATACAAATAAACACACCTTTAATGGAACTTTATGTTAAAAACACATCTGAGACACTTCAGACGATGTCTGAGTAGTCCCCAGGTTGGGAGATCACGATGAAATCGTGATCTCAAGCCTCTGTCATGCAGCAGAATAATTCCTGCGTTCGATCGATTGAATATGTTCGATCGATCGAAACAGAGATACAGTCGAGCGATCGAAGTCAGTTCGATCGATCGAGAGATGAAGATATTCGATCGATCGAAAGCGCGTCGATCAATTGAACATTCTTATTCTTGAAGACATTCTATGCAGTATTCCTAGACTTTCTGCTTTACTAATTTGTTATCAAATTGTCCCCAAACGCTCAGTTTGTCAAAACAGTCTGTAACTTTAAGCCTTGAGGCATTTTTCTTCAATATATTTTGCAAACCACCCTCAATGTTAACACCATTGTAGGTGAGAGTCTAAACTATTGTTTTAAACTGCTTTTGTGTATTTCAAACTTAACTGTGATGATATAGTCCCGGTTATGAAATGACTATAGATTCTTTATCCTAAGAGAATTACGGAATACTGTAGAAAATGTACTCCATTGAGCTTCAACGCAACTGCATGGTAGATGGCTAGGTCGCGGTGGATTTGTGTAATCCCAACATTACCTTTTAAGAAAAACACGTTTCAAAATGTCGCTTTAGTTTGTTAGTTAGCTATTAGATTAATCTAGTTTTATTGCTTTATCTTTAGTAGTTGATAAATTGTGGGACTTTGTGTTCTGCATTCTTTTAAAATATTGATTTTTATTTTCTTATTTGAGATTAATCTGAGTTATTAGTTTAATACCTTCCCTGTGGGATCGACTTGGACTTAACCAGATTACTACTTGCACGATTACCTACACTTGGGTATAGCACACAAGCGCACACAGAAAATTCTCGTGTCACTTCCAAACCTTCCGGATCCATGAAGCTAACTTTCGGCGGAGTGATTTGGATAAGGCAGCTCCCTAATCTTTTGACCCACAATGCAGATCCTAGGTGCTCAAAACTTATACTGACATATAGATGTGAAAGGACTGTGTGTTAGACTTTGACAAGTGAGAACTAACTTGTGTATAGACTGACTATCACAGTGTATGCAAACTAATGAAGCAAGCATGCGAATACAAGCCCTAATCTACATGATGCCCCTACTTGTAATAAATGACAGTCAAGCAAGTAAGGTTCTAGCCATACAGAGTGTTCTAAACTTTGCCTTCCAGTATGATCACCCAGGGATAACAGGGGTTTCCAAGTCATTTTGGGAAGTTTGGACAGAGTTTCCGGGGAAAACTAGTTATATCTGGGATATCTGGACAGGGCTTCTGGGAGAAACTGGCTATATCTTGGATATCTAGACAGAGCTTCTGGGAGAAACTGGTTATATCTAGGATATTTCTGGATAGAGTTTTCGGGGGAAACAGGTTATATCTGGGATATCTGGATAGAGTTTCTGGGAGAAACAGGTTTATATCTGGGATATTTTTGGACAAAGTTTCTGGGAGAAATAGGTTATATTTGGGAATTTCTGGGAATCTAGACAAAGTTTCTGAGAGAAACTGGGATATCTAGATGAGTTGGGACAGAGTTTCTGGGAGAAACAGGTGTATATGACAGGAGCATGTGATGATGGTGATCATACTGTCTAGCAAGTTTTCATACTCCTATGTCTTAGGACCAACAAACAAGGTTTGCGGTGTATATCTTTGCGAGCATGGAGCAGATATCCTTGTTATGGTGCCTAGGCAGGTCAACTCAATGTGATCACATGTGAGTGATTATCTTGGGAATCATAAGAAAGAGGTTCTGTTCTATGCCACATAAGCGTCTACACCACGCAAGTAATCCCACCAGGGCATACAGCAGTTATATCATATTGTCCTATCTGAAAAGATAAATGAACACTATGAAAGGTTCTACAGGAATATATATGCAAAGGTTGGATTTAGTCAAAGAGGGTCCGTTGATGAAAGTTCCAATATACCGTCAGAGAGACAGTATGGAAGTTTTTACTCTTTTTTATATACCTTGGAAGGTACAGTATCAATGGTGACTTGTGCCCTGGCACAGCAAAACCTGAACAATGTCAGCACCGCGTTTCAGACACAGTAGGAAGGGAAAAAATGCAGAGTGCAATGCGGTGAACCAGACACAATAAAAAGATTATTTTAAGGATGCTTCTTATGAGTCAAACCTCTGTATTATTTTGTTTTAAAATAAAAAATCCCCAGCAGAGTTGCCAGATTGTGGACACGCGGAATTCCACCTCTTTGTTTGTTTGAAACTGTTTGGAAGGAATGGAAAAGGTCTATTGAAAACAGATACAGAGTCGCCACTTGGTCTTTAGGGAACCAAGAAGCCCAATTTGACTCACCCAAACGAATAAAGGGCACCGACCTTTCATAACCAAAGAACTTGGCTCAAGGTTTTAGTACGAGAGAGGAAGGAGCCTTTGTCACGACTAAAACACCCTCCACTCGCCCCGTCTCTCGACGGGCCTAAATTAGCATCCAATTAATCATCTTTTACTATGTTTAGTTCGACAATTAATACTAAGATAGTATATGACATTTCATAAGAAAATTGAAATGGAAGATCAAAAGATAAGATATCATTCATAAGATCTAAGCCAAATATCACACAATGTAAAGGTGAAAGATCACACAAACAAACCTAGGAAAAATTGTCTAATCACATATCAAGTAATCAAGTTTCCTAATCTTGGAGGGAACATGTATTGTTCTTGAAACAAATAATCAAAGAGATGAAAATATGCTTAGCAAGCTAGAATGATGCATGTTAATCTTTGAGAAAAGAAGACCTCTCAATCTCCGGGACGGATGAGAAAGGATGATTAGATCGAGGGGAAGCATTGATGTGTGATCTAGTTCATTCCTTATAATCTTCTTAGATTAGGGGTCACAAAAGCCCTAAATCTTGCATGGATGCAATGTATGATCCTAGAATGTGCAAAGGTTGTAGTGTGTTTGTGTACATGGACTTTCTAAAGTGACTTAGAAGTCTAAAAATTGCATGAATGCATGAAGAAAATCATCATAGAATATGTACAAATGTAAGAGATGAACTAATTTGGAAGGCATATGAACATCAAATCAAAGGATGGAATTAAAAGTATACTTGCTGTGAATAATGGACAGAACAGTGACTTGGTTTTGTGGAAATTTAAAAGTAGGATTAAAATTTTTTTCAAATGCATGATTTTTTATGGAGATCATCCTTATTGTGTCTAGAACACAAATCAAAAATCCAATCCTCAATAACTATTTCAGATTGAGAGAAGTCATATAAACAATAGAGGTCACTCAGAAACAGAATCCGTACTGTCGACCGAAATGTCAAAATATCTTAGAAAATGAAAACAAAACATCTAAAGGCCCATATTATACAAAAGGTTCTCTAAGACATTGAAGCTCAAGGAAAAAATGAGTTGGGACCACTCCTTTTGTAAATGTTTTCTGTAAAACAAGTTGAAAGGCAACCAAGCTGCTGTGACAGTAAAGGTAGAATATCTGGAGAGAATGTTTGGACCAAAATGGAATACTTTCAAGTATCTCCAAGCCAAGCCAAAAATCATGGGTGTTATCCAATGAGTTAGGAAGACTTTCTAAGTGATCTTACATTTATATATTGAGTATTGAACTCAGAATAATTCTTTGAAGTTAAATGACTCACTGTTTTGAAGATTTTTTAGAAAACAAGGTTTATTTCTTGGAATCCATATATTGGGGGTTTTAGGAGGGCTTTGAAATAGGGGTTATAAAAGTATATTTTCAACACTCAAAGAGGATTAAACCACTTATATTATCAACCTCTAACTCATTTAGAGAACCTCCAAGATTATTGTAAAGGTTTGCTTTATTTTAGAAATAACCTCAAGAATACATAGGGATGTATTGAGGTTATAATCATCATCTATCAAACATGTTTTTGAGGTCAAGTGTCACGCCCCAGCGTAGCAAAATAAGGAAAATTTTTCATTTTCGTTTTGGACCCGTAGGTCATGACAGGTGATGGATCGCTTATCCTGTACTTAGCTTAACATGTACCAGAAGAACAGAGTATATAAAAGCAACAGGGAAGATTATATTAAACATATAACAACTTCAAATATTTCATAGGCTTAAGTTCAAATATCCTTAAGGCACAGACCGCCTTAACCAAATAAAAACATTATCCATATCCTTTATTACATTTTTATTAAATTAGAAAAGTAATGCTGCAGGATCCTCTAGCTGGCATAATCATATTGCCCTGCATAACCATTTCTTGAACATTTTGGATGTCCAGGACAAAATAAAGTCATCAGCTAATGAAAGCCGAGTGAGTATAACAAACACGCAAGCAATGTATATAAAAGTACATTAACAGTTATTATAATGTTAGGTACCTTAGAGTGTGATAAATCCATTATTCCAAACATCGCATGATAACAATTAATAATAGTTTGAATAATAATTAAGACCGTGCATGAACAATGAATCATCTCATCTCACTGACTCTTTTATCTTGATCACAATCTCTTGACTCATTCGGTCCACCTAGAACCATCCGGCGCAATGCCGTTAGTTTAGAAGGTCTGTCGATATGTCTGCCGTATTTAAGTTGGCCTCGACATACCTTGACATTCAAGGTTACAATAACCTGTGGAATACTTTAAATTAATCTACCGTATCTGAAGCGGCCTGGAATAATTTAAAGCTACCACCAGACTGACCTACTGTATCAAAAGCGGCCTGGGCTCAATCCTTCTTAATTAACCTATCGTATCTGTAGCGGCCTGGAATAATTAAGGCTATCACAAGACTCTGATTGACCTACCGTATCAAAAGCGGCCTGGGCTCAATCCTTCTTAATTAACCTACCGTATCTCAAGCGGCCTGGGATAATTAAGGTTACTCGACCCGAGACATTCTCACAACATATATGCTGACCAACAACCCCTTTCCATATATGCCATCTCGACTATGCAAATGAGTAATTTATTCTCTTTCTTGTTTATATAGACGTATCAGAGCGGGTGTACGACTTATTCTTTCTTTACATATTTTCTTATAAACGTATCAGAGAGATATGACTTAAACCCTTCTTTTTACATTTGTTTTATAGAATGTATCAGAGCGGTTTCTTCTTGTGATTATTTATCGATTAAATCAACTTATCTAATTCTCGCATTTAAAATATATTTTCCTTTTCTTTATTAACAAGGTACAATGTATTTAAAATCATTTAGTTAACATCCACGATCTAAATTATCAAGTCACATATGAGACAATAGGAAATTTCATCAAAGAATGCTTTAATACGCTTTTTCAGCTACCAGTACACAAGTGGGTCTGCATTGAAGCATTGCCCTAAAAAATGAGTTATAATTTTTGTAGGTGAATTACATATCAAATGAAAGGTCTCTGAGTCTAGTTTCCAGTGCTTCGAATGGTGCGCGTTTTCGAGTTTTCTAGAGGGAGTTATGGCCGTTTTACTAAAAGTCGTCAGTGCTGAAATATGTCAATCGATTGGAAGAAGTTCCAATCGATTGGAAAAAGTACCAATCGATTGAATGAAGTATCAATCAATTGGAAGGAGTGCCAATCGATTAGATGAAGTATCAATCGATTGGATGAAGTCCCAATGGATTAGAGCTGATGGCAATCGATTGCCACTGCGTCTTCTTCCTCTAGACGCTGTAAAAACGAGTTTTTCTTCCATTTTTTAATCTGGAACCAACCAGGTCGTGTAATATACCATTCTCTTCCTTTTTTCATGTAGATTATGAATATATAAGTTTTACATACCGATTATTACCGTATCTCCACTTATAGGTGAAAATCCGAGAGTCGCCGAAATTTCGTTTTGATCGTACGTCGCAACTGTTACGAATTAAGGCCTAAGATTTGAAATGGAGCTTACTGGGACTATAATCTTTCATTTCCAATTTACATAATTGAATTTCGTTGAGTTTTACGGTACCGCTAATTTCGGACCTCCATGGCTATATATACATATATAGGCGTATATACTTACTTTCGATACCCCCGGCTTGTTCGTAATGACAAATACTACATTATGAGTGGGTTCGAGAGACTCACCGGTTTGTAGATAAGGCGGCGTGACTTGCCGAAGAAAGACAGAAATTCCGAAATCGTAATAAAACTTTAGCTATGGAAGCTTTGGCTATGGCCTTAGAAGCTAATGTGACAATACTCCTTTGTTGTGATATACTTATATTTCTAGCAGATTGTAGTGTGTGTGTGGACTGATTGAGAAGGGGAGAGGTGTATGTGGGCATGTATTATGGCCGAGAGAGAGAGGGAGTGGAATGCTAATGCTTGTGTATTGCAATGTATGAGTCTCTGTGTATGGTTGTGTTATGAGAATACTTACAGACTAAGTGTGAACTCAAAAGATGAGAAATCAGTGAGTTTAAATCATTGAGTTGCAAGTTGCAAGGTAATGATCAACAAGATAAAATTACAGCTGTATGACTGATGCGGTCACTTCAAAATAATACAGTTAGTTTGTAAATCTGTTGGTTCAGTTAGTCCAGTTAGGTTGGTCTGGGTAGTCTAGGAAAATACCCCAAATAAATATTAGGGACCAAAAATGTAAACAACGTTATTAATATTTTATTACTAGTTTTAATCCCAAATTATAGGGTAACTTAGGGGTGCAGTCCTAAGCATACTTAATACAATTAAAATTACAAAAAGGGTCACAAAATTAAAGTCATTTAATTATAGTAAATCAACATAAGTATTTTTCATTTATTGAATTAATACTACAATTAAAAATAACACATAACAGCAAAGTAAAATGGCATTGTATTAATAACTAATAACACGAGTATTATTTAAAAATTAGAATAATACCCCAACTAAAAAATTGACAAATAGTAAATAAATAAAAACTGACATCTCTTATTTATTATTAGGGGCGCGAAAATACAGGTTGCTACATCAAGAGCTACTATCCATAAGGATTCACTCACCTCAAACTTCATGTCATCATCTAGATGATGATGAACTAGTAAGTAAATAAAGAAAATCAAAAAGAAATGAGGTAAGAAAATATGAACATTGTATATTAGCAATCAAATGAACAAATCAATAGATGATATTCAATGGTGGAACCACAAGCATTCAACCTCTCATATATGTGTGTATGTGGGTGTAGATTGCTCTCTAAAACTCAAAGAAAATGAATTGAAATCTTGTGAACACATGTTTAGTTTTGAGAAAATTAATTGAAACTCAAATTTGGATTGGATTTTGAAGAAGAAAATCTCTATTCCTCGCTCTATTTCTCTCTAACTCTCTATATCTCTCTCTAATGGCTTCCAAGTTCTCCCCCAAATGGAAGCAAATGGGTATCATTTATAGGCCAACTTGGGGAGGTATTTTGGGTTTTAAAAAGTCTCTAATTGGTCCAAAATCATCAAAATTTCAAAACTATGTCGTTTTGTTTATTGAAAATATGAATTAAAACCCAAAAATTAATCAAAAATTACAAAAAATTTGAAAAATGACTTAAAGTGCCACCGCGGTAGTGGGCTAGTGCCTCTGCGGTAGTCTACCCCCCCCCCCCCCCCCCCCCTCCCGTTGACCAGAATTTGCATTTTGGCCCCCGAAACTCTCAGAATTCGTGAAACAGCCCTATTTCATCCGAAATTCACAGAATATTCATACGAAATTCAAATTGAGATTGTGATATACCGTTGGAAAGAAATTGAGGTCTAATTTACATAAAAAATAGTTTGGAGTTGGGTCACTTTAGAAAGTTTTGCGGTATTCGCGATAAAAAGCCGAATTGATCGCATTTTTCACCTTCAGAAATTCATAAATTTGTTTTAGATCCAGAAATTATGTGCGATATACCATTGAAAAGCTATTGACCTCTAATATTTGATAAAAATATTTGAACGTCGAAAAGGAGACTTTGATTTTTGGTCAAACTTACAGTTAAATCAGTCAAACAATGTACTCCCAGGAAATTCCGAAAAGTTGTGGGAGCCGCCAAAGACTGACATTTCTGTCCGATTTTCTTTTAAAATATATTTTAAGACTTTTCACATGATTTAGGATGATCTCGGAACTTTTGGACGAATTCGGATGATTTTGGTCAAACCCTGGTCAAACTTGGTCAAACCTTGGTCAAACCGGTCAACGGAGACTTTCCAGGAACTTCCGAGGGTCTCTGGGAGCTTATGATTTCAAAAATTTATCTTTTTAAATATTTTTTTGTTTTGAACAAAATCGAATGATTCTTGAGATTCTGGGCCAATCTAGAGAGTCTTGGGCTTTTAGAGGTATTTTGGTCATTTCTTTAATTTCTTGAGAGTTAGAGGCAATCTCTGAAAAATCCGATCTTTCTAATCATCGAGGTTTTGACATGCTTGTGGCCTCCTAAATCTGTTAGCCAACAAAATGGGGTGTCTACAAGATCATATGTATTTGAAAGTTTCCCGGTTCGTGCCATTGTAAGGTTTGGACCGAAGAGGGAAAAGCTATCACCACGCTACATTGGACCATTTGAAATTCTAGAACACGTGGAAAAAGTCGCCTACAGATTGGTGTTACCACCAAAGATGTTGGGAGTTCATAACGTATTCCATGTGAGCATGCTGAGGAAATGCCTTCACAACCTGGCACACGAGATTGATTTCAAAGATATCAAAGTAAACAACAACGCTATATTCATCGAAGGACCTGTAAGAATTTTGGATCGTGGAATCAAGAAGTTGAGAAACAAAAAGATTTCACTAGTAAAGGTTCAGTGGAAGCACCATAATGAAGGAGAAACTTCTTGTGAGCTGGAATCGAAGATGCGAGAGAAATTTCCATTTCTGTTTAGTACTAGTTAGTTTTGATTTCGAGGACAAAATCTTATAATAAGTGGTAGAAGATGTAATACTTGTAATTTTCCTCTACATATAATAATATCAGTTTTTTTGATTTCTGCATTTGACCAGTTATTGTATTATTTTAATTGTGTGACTGCATCAATGTGATGTTATAACTAATTAGACTGTAAGCAGCGCATCGACTCGACTGTAATAGGACTTAATTTAGTCCCGTACCTGGACCCAGACATTAGAATTAATACCCGGTTGCACATAAACTGAGATCGACACGCATAATAAGGACTTATGCACACAAATCGAGGAAGTAGCACAAAACCCGAGGTGGGCCCCCACCATGGCCGGCCTCATGGTGGAACATGCAACCCCCCTTGACACTTGTCTACCCTTTTTATACTTGTCCACTTGTTGGACACTTGTTCTAACATGCACCCATGCATGTGACACCTAACCCTCTACCTTTTTCTATATAACCATGCATATGGACATGCATTACTCTCTTAGTCACTTAAAAATCTGCATATAGAGTCAGAGAGAGCTAGGAGTTAGGAGTTCCATGGAGAGATAGAAGAGAATTAGGAAGAAACCAAGCATTCATCTTCTTTTCTTTTGTACACTTTTCATATACAAACACCTATATGCATCCACACCACCATGGGAACTTAGAAAACAGTTAGAAGAAGTCCTTAGAAGAAGAATTCTAGAAGTAAAGAAGAATGAGAAGAACAAGGAGCTTTCACTTTTGAAGTTGAATTCAAGCTTCCTAAGCTCAAATCCGAAGCCCAAGCTCAATTTCAAGTCTAGGTGAGTTTACTAACTCACTTCAGAACTTGTATAGTATGTATTAATGTTTAGTAAGTGTTTGATGTTGTTATTTTGAGGTTTCTATGCAACATGCAAGACAAATCTTAAAATCTGCGAAATAGGAATTTTCATCAGAACGTAGCTTAGTAAAAATAGCTTTTTTGATAGCTCGAGATTGCACAACCATCTCAATTTTTTTTGTGAAGAAACCAACTTATTTATCTACAAATAACTCTTCTATAACCCAGTCTAAAAATCACTCCTTCATAGGTGAAATGCACGTACAACGCAGTGCTATAAATCTGGGACAGAGTAGTCCGAAAATATAAGAAATGTCTAAGTTAAATGAACGATTTGGCAGCTCAAAAATCCAAATGAAGCTAGATTTTTTATACATAAAGATAATCCAAATACTTATAATGTTCTAGTTTTGAGTTTGATCCATAAAGTAATTTATCATGCCCAAATAAATCATATCAATTCAGTCAACACAGTGAAATTAATCCTGGCAGATTGTGCAGCTACTTGTATGATGTATTGTATATACATTGTGTTGATTGATGATGCTTGTTTTCTGGTACTTGTGTTATTATGAATATGTTGTGCTATGGTAGTGCTATCGCATAGATGAGCATGTTAAAGATTTTATCTATATTTTTGTTGGTATCAAATCCATATTATAGATCCGTGAGCTACTTGCTATGTTTCCGTTATGAATATAGTGTGATGACCATTGAAAGTTCATACCCAAGCTATAAGTATGTTGTACGACATGATTATCGCGTTGATAGTGATTGGGTGAGTTTCCATCGTAAGTATTGCTGGTTAGTCATGTCCTGGTTGTACTATTGGGAATATGAGCATGTAAACAAGTTTGTGTAAGGGCGGAGCTTAGGAAAATGTGCTATGGGATTAGAATGATTATAAGTGTAACAATGGTAATCGCATTCGAAAGTTATGTAAGGAGCCTAATCTTGAAATAAGTGACGCGAGTATCAGTTATGTAATATCGGGAGCAACTTATATTGGGATTAAGTGTCGGGTAGCTAAACCAGGCTGCGGAGGCTGGGATGGTGCAAGAAGGATATAGTTGTCAGGTTAGAAGCCTCGAGAGGTCTAGTGTGATGACATACTAATATGGTGAGTCAGGACTCTGTGTCAGACTCAACGTTATGAGTGGGACATTGTGTCAAACTCAGTATAGTAGTGATAAGACTTTGTGTCGGTTGAGTTAGGACTCTGTGTCAAACTCAGTATGGTTATGTTAGGACTTTGTGTCGGGTTGGTTGGGAAGCTAGGACTCTGTGTCAGGCTTATTGGTAGAGTGAGTTGAACACTTAGATTCTCCGTGATGAAGTGAAGGTCGAGTTGAACACTTCGATTCTTCGTAACGAAGTGAGAACACTTTGGTTCTTCGCGACGAAGTGAGGGTTGAGTTGAAAACTTCGGTTGTTCGTGATGAAGTAAAGGTTGGTGTGAAGTGAGTAGATTTGCTGTTGTAGAGGTTGTTGTCTAGAGTTTAGATTCCAAGTCAGGCTCTGGTAGCAGGTTGCTACAGTATCTTTAGGATGTCGAGATTGGTCGTGCTGATTGTCTGTATTCTCTTCGAATACTTGGTCGAACGCGTTAGTGGTGATAGTTCGATGGTAAGAATGTGAAGAACTTTAAAAGACGTAATAAAAGGAGTAAACGTGTTTTATTTGTGCATGGCTATATAAGTTTCTTTTGGTTTAGTTTTCTCACTCGGCTTTCATAAGCTGACGGCGTTCATGTCGCTGGACATTCCCATGTCCAGCTTATCCAGGTGATGAGTACACAAGTTACGTACGATGCTGCCTAGGAGGAGGAAGTGGAGCAGGAGTACACCAAGGAGGATTATGGCTTCGCTAGTTAGAGAGAAGACTAGTAGTTGTAATCTTGTAAATGTTTTTGGTTGTAATCTCTATCAGAAGACTTATCATAACTATTATAATAGTTTTGTAAGGCTCAAGAGTCATAAGACCCTGATGTATCTTTAATGATGTAATAGTTAACTAGTATTGTGGCTCTTTATTGTAATATAATCATGTAAGCAGATGTTGGTTTTATCCTTTATGTCATGTTATTTAATATTAGCATTTGGTCCTAGACAATTCGGTAATGCAACCAGTCACGTGCCTCAGGGTCCAAGATGAAAATTTAAATTTTCCCTATTTTGGCTACGCTGGGGCGTGACAAATTTGGACAACTACCTAATGTTTCCCATATACGAATATGCTATGCAAGTTCCCATTGCACCCCCATAATGCACAAAAATGGGTCCTCAAAGATGCCTTGGAGTTTACATTGGTTTTGATTCACCATCTATTATACGATATCTTGAACCCCTAATTGGTGATCTTTTTACTGCACGATTTACAGATTGTCATTTTGATGAGACCTTATTCCCAGCATTAGGGGGAGAAAAGCTAAAGCCTAAAGCTCAGCATGAAATTTCTTGGAATACATTGACAATGTCTCAACTTGATCTTCATACCAATCAATGTGAACTTGAAGTTTAAAGGATCATTCATTTGCAAAAGATTTCAAATCAAATGCCTGATGCATTCACTGATGCAAAGAAAGTGATAAATCACATATACCAGCTGTAAACACTCTAGCAAGAATTGAAGTCCCAAGAGGACAATCTGGTACTGCAGCAGTAGATGAGTCTATGACACGATTGAAACGTGATAGACCCAGCGGTGCAAAAGATAAGGTTCCTCGAAAGAGGAAATAAAAGGACATATCAGTAAAATGGAAACTTATAAAGAGATCTCAAATAGCACTATAGAAATACTTGATAAATCCAACGTTGGTAAATAGAGTTCCCCTGGAGAAGAACAAGTAGCCCATGAAGAGGCACAAGTATTTGACAATAAAGAGATCTCGATAAAATATATGTCCACTAGAAATATGTGGAATTGTAATGATACAGTCATTGATCACATATTTACCTTTATAGTGACACTAGACATCACCCAAAGTGATGAGGATCCTGAACCAAAAAATGTGGAAGAATATCGATATAGAATTGATTGGCCAAAGTGGAAAGAGGCCATACAAACTGAGTTAAACTCATTAGAAAAGCAGGAAGTGTTTGGGCCTATAGTCCTTACACCTGAAGTTGTAAATCCTGTTGGGTACAAATGGGTATTTGTACGGAAACATAATGAGCCGAATGAGATTATGCGATACAAGGCCAGACTTGTAGCACAAGATTTCTCACAAAGACCTGGCATCGATTATGATGAAACATATTCCCATGTAATGGATGCAATTACATTTCAATTTTTGATAAGCCTATCAATGTCTGAAGGACTTGATATGCGCTTACTAGACATAGTTACAACATACTTGTATGGATCACTAGATAGTGATATACATATGAGGATCCCCGAAGGATTCAACATGCCTGAAGCATGTAAGTCAAAATCACAAGATATGTACTCTATTAAATTGCAAAGATCTCTATACGGATTAAAGCAATCCAGAAGCATCTTGAGCAAATATATATTGAAAGAAGGATATATAAATAATGCTATATGTCCATGCGTCTTCATCAAGAGATCAGAATCTGGTTTTTCAATCATTGTAGTATATGTTGATGATCTTAATCTTGTTGGAACTCCCGAAGAGCTCACAAGAATAGCTGATTATTTGAAAAGGGAAATTGAGATGAAAGATCTCGGAAAGATAAAATTTCGTCTTGGATTGCACTCGAGCATTTCTCTGAAGGAATTCTCTTACATCAATCCTCATATACAGAGAAAGTTTTGAAACGTTCCTATATAGATAATGCTCATTTAATCTAAAGAAGGATCCCTATCATCCTCATGATGATAATGAAGAGCTACTTGGCTTGAAGTACCATATCTGAGCGCTGTTGGTGCTCTCATGTATTTGGAAAATTGTGCACGACTAGATATTGCTTTTGCTGTCAATCTGCTTGCAAGATTTAGCTCAGCTCCAACTCGAAGAGATTGGAATGGTATCAAGCACATTTTTCGCTATCTTCGTGGTACAGTTGATTTGAGATTATTTTATTCAAAAGGATCCAAATCACCATTAGTTGGATATGCCGATGCTGGTTATCTCTTTGATCCACACAAGGCTCAATCTCAAACAGGCTATGTATTTACTTGTGGCAATACTACCATCTCATGGCGATCTGTGAAGCAAACATTAACAGCTACTTCTTCAAATCAATCTGAAATCATTGCACTACATGAGACCAGTCATGAATGTATTTGGTTGAGATCCATGATCCAGCATATTCAAAAATCATATGACTTATCGTCTATCAAAGATATCCCGACAACACTCTATAAAGATAATGCTGCATGTGTAGCACAAATGGGGGGGAGGGGTTAATTAAAAGTGATAGAACCAAGCACATTTCACCAAAATTCTTCTATACACATGAGCTCCAAGGGGAAGGTGAAGTCAATGTTCAGCAGATACGCTCCATTGATAATCTTGCAAATTTATTCACCAAGGCATTACCAACTTCAACATGCAAGAAAGTTAGTGTATAACATTGGGATGCGCCGACTCCAAGAACTTTCATAAAGAAATCATACTAATGCTGAAATGAGGGGGAGCAATCGATTCACAAGGAGTATTAAAATCCTTAGATAACACATCCAAGGGGGAGTATTATAAATAGTAAGTTTGGTGGATGTCATTTTCATCATCAAAGCAAGGTTGAAAATTGTAACCCTTTGCTCCTATTCAATGTTCAAGAGCAATTGAATGATGTTGGGGATTCATTGCCTATAAATGACAAAGAATTGATGATGGAAAACATGTAGAAAAGAGTTAGAGATCCAGAGAAGAGAAAGAGAGAAAGTGAGGAAAGTATTAGTGTGTTGTAATACGCTGATAGTTTAAGTGCCTGAGATATACCATTTCTTCACGTAATAATACAACTCCCCTCCGCAGTGGACGTAGGCAAATTGCCGAACCACCTGAAATATATGTGCCCCTTTATGTGATTGCATATTTGTCTGCTTGCTTTATTATTAGTTTTATTACTAGTTTTATAACAGAATGCTATATATCCCAAATTTGAATCTCAAGACGTTCCAAATATTTTCTTAGAGTAATTTTTGGGGTACTAACAAATTTCACTAACACTCACACCCACACTTTATCTCTCTCCTAGTGGCACTGTGGGGCTCGAAGTGGATCCCACAGTGCCACTAGGAGAGAGATAGAGCGTAAGTGTGAGTGTCAGTGAGATTTGTTTGTACCCCTAGCATTGTTGAATTTTTTTTTATTGTTATATTACATTTAATTATATATTGAGACAACTTAATTTTCATTTGAAGTTGATTTAGATCTTACAACGTTCAAAACATTTGGAAAAAACCTTTGAGACTAAAATTTAGGATTTATTGGAACTCCATAATATTATAATAAATATGTATAAAACTTACCTTTTGATCCATTATGTATGAGACTAGAAAATTGTATTTCAACATTGGTTGAAGGGTATAAAGGTAAAAGCGAGTAAATGAATAACATGGACTGAACTGCAATAAGTGAAAATTTGGTGGAGACCAGCTTAAACTACATCGTCGATTGAGTTATGAAATTATGGGACCCACAGGCTTGCCATGGGAACCAAACAAGTCCTGGTTTGCGTTTTGCTACTTGGAATGCAGGTTGCTACCTTCAAATGCGGAGACAAACAGCCTCGAAGACTGAAGTTCAGTCTCTGTCTCTGACCTGGGAAGTATATAGTGCAATAAGATATAAATACATATAATTTAAATGAGTATATAACTCTTGATTGTGCAGAATGGAGAAAAATAATTCATACAGCCGACTCCAATTGATTGAGACACAAATTAGTTTGGTTTGGTAGTTTCAAATGCATCAATTTATTCTTAAAGTTTTTTTAAATAGAAAAAATGTAGTCCAACTGTCCAATTTAGTGAGAAAAGTTGACAGAATTTATTCACATGCTTTGCATTGTCATACTTTTTAGGGGCAAAAATGAACCTCCATCAATCTCTCCACCCGTTTATTAGCGTAATTGTGCATAACAGTTGATGAATTCTGTCAAATTTTCTGACATATATAATGGGATATTTGGACCACATTGCTTCTTTTTTTTTTTTTATAAAAAAAAACTTCAAGGATCAAATGGATGCAATTGAAACTAAAGAGACTAAAATGAAACAGGGACAAAACTTTAAAGGTATATTTTGTATTAAGCCGTCAATTGGGCCTCAAGCACCATAAATTATCCAACGAGGACATTTTATTGGGCCTCTTCCGGGACAACTTATAATTTGCTATTGAACTAGCTTTGTTGTAGCTTTAGTAAAAATAGATTATGGCGAGAATAGATTGTGATAATTGTGGTATTTGAATAACATATTGTAAAAATAATTATGGTGGCATAATTAATTATGTAAGTATTTAGTTACATCAGTTCAAAGTACAATTATGCCCTTATGTTGCATACTTTACTTTTTTTAATAGACATTACTAATTATTAACAAAATTAATTAATATATGATTGTCTAGTTAAGTATATTAATAATTATTATTTATATTACCATATCATTAAATTACAAACAATGGTTGCTATTACTATTTTTTTTTGGAAGAAAGTAAATAGCTATTACTATTTATATATTAATTAAAGGGATACTTAATATAAAGTTCATTATAGTCACATTTTTTTAGAAATTGATGCCTAGTATAACACAACTTAAAAATTAGTCCCTCACCTATTTTGAGAACCAAAATATTCCCATATTATAAATATGTATATATGTATACATGTATATATATGTGGTAACTATCAAATATTTCTCTCTCTCTACCATCACCTTGAAATTAGGGGTTTGGAATTGAAATCCCAAAAATTGCTCAGATTAAACATATATGTATATATGTATATCTCACAATCTCTCTCTATATTTCTCTCAATATATCTCTCCCTTTCTTTCTCTCTCGATCTGTCTATCACTTTTCTCTCTACCATCACTACAACGATGATAATGGTGATAGTGGGTAGGTCAATGATGATGGTAGTGATTTTGGGTGGCAAATTGATGGTAGTGATGTGGACGATCCATCACTCGAGAAGATCTGGAAACTTCTAACTGAAATCGAAGATCTACTTTTTCTTATGGATCTAGATGATTTTCTCTGATTGAAGAACCAATTATCGTACAAATCGTCGTCGGAGTCAGCGAGACTCATCGAGATCACGAAGCAATCGAAGGATCTGAAGCTTGCCATCAATTGTAGGTTTTTGTTTTTGTTTTTGTTTTTGTTTTTTTTTTAAAATTTTTTATTATTTTATTTATTTTTTTTTATTTTTTTTTCCCTGTGTGGTGACAGTGGGTAGATCATGACGGTAGTGACACTTTTTTTTTGTTGATATTGCAAAAATCTATATTTGGAAAATACTTTTTCCTTCTTTCGCTTTCTGTTCTATGATTTTCTCACATTCTGTTCTTTCGTGAGAAATTTCTCACATTCTGTTATATGAATTTCTCACTTTCTGTAACTGAGAATTCATCACTTTGTCATAACAATTTTCACATTAAAAAAAAATGAGAAATTCACTCATTTATTAAGAACACAACTAATCGATATGATACGTAAAAAAATTCATTGATTCGATGATTGTTAAAATTTGTCAAAGTGCGCATAAATTTATCAGCAATTCTCACTTTTTCTCACACTTTGCTTTATGATTGTTAAAATATAACAAATTGATAAATTTCTCAATATTTGACCGAGAAATTCCTAATATAGAACAAAGAGTGAGAAATTTCTCACTCCGTAATTTCTCAGCCACATAGTGAGAAATTTCTCACTTAAAAATAGAAACCAAAATATAAGTAAAATTTTCATACAACTTCTCAATCATTGAAACCAAAAGATGTACCAATAGTTGAGTAAAATATGGAAAATGCCTTGATTTTTGGGATCATTATTTCTTTATCTTTAACAGCCATAAATTCACAAAATCAAATTTGTCAGTTGTTGAAAATAAATTTCTCACTTTTATAATGGGAAATGATGTAACATTCTCACTTTTTGAATGAAGATAATGCGAAATTTACCCAGAAAATAAAATCAATTTCTTTCCTTCAAAACACAGAAATAAACCTTCACAAATCAAAAATGCAAAATGAAGAACAAACCTATGAATCTTACTGAAGAGTGTAACACACAAAACACTGCTTGCTCAATCGTGAAATTTCTCACTTTTTTTTTGGCAAATAATGCAAAATTTCTCACTTTATGAATGGGCATAATTCGAAATTTCTCACATTCAAAACCCATAGGTAAAGCTCCTCGAACTCAAAAATGCAAATGACGAATATATATGTGAATCTCTCAGAAATATTGAGTGATAAATTTGTCACTATAGCAATAAATTTGGCATACTATTAAATATCAGTGACAAATTTATCACGTACGTGCCTGTACAGTTATAACGAACTAAGCGAGGATGCAAACAAATTTATCACATTTTTAATCACAACAGTGAGAAATCTAAAATTAAAAAAAAAATTGAATTATGATTATCCTATGTCAACATATGTTGCAGTTTAAAATCACATTTAAACCACACAAAATCAACTACAATAATTTTAGGAAGCCATGATCCCATAACTCCTCCAATTCTATTATAATACATAATGACTAAAAATAACACATTCAAATTAATTTATGTTTAAAACAGATAAAGGGTATAAATGTAATAAAAAAATAAAAATTAGGGAAAGGGACTAATTCCTGAATTGTACACCAATTAAGGGATTGATTTTCTAACTACCTAATTTAGATGCACTAAATATGTAAAACCTGCATAATAAGGGACTAAACGATATATTTCTATTAATTAAATGGAATAACGTTTTAACATCTTATCACTAAAGTAGTACTAATTTGCAATTTTTATATCTTAAATACTAGAATATATCATAAATTATTAATTTTTTACTCAATTTATGCAATAGACATGCTATGACAACCTCATCGAATAACTTCTCCATTAATTAATGGCATTATTAGCTAGGAGAACCACTTGACCATAAATATATAATTGAGTAAATTATAGTTTACACCCTTATAGTTTAGGTGTGATGTAACTTAGATCCTTATAATTTTTTTTACAGAGATAAGTCATATGATGCACAAATAAGGTATCATTAGGGGCATAATGATAGATTTACTTAAAAAAAATTATACTTTATACACCTATATTGAACCTAAATGATAAATATGTCAAAAATTGTAGGAAAAAATTAATAAATAAACTAAATTAAACCTAAAATAAAACTATAAATACTAAAATAAAAAAAAATTGAAATTACAATGAGCAAAGTAAAAATCACACCCAAACAATAAAAGGTGCGGAATGTAATTTACCCTATTTTATCGTTTAACGGCGTCATAAATATATGGTAAACATTTTCCAACTCAGGGGGAAGGGAATCCAGTACAACGCACAGTTCACCATTTTCCAACTCCATGAATTCCTAATTCCACCATAGGCGCCTCAATCCAATTCAAACAGTATCTCTGATCAGAACATCGAAACCCTAACAAATGTCGACTTCGGGTTTGGGGGGCCAGCCTCAATTCAGGTACACCCAGACGCCGTCGAAGGTGCTCCACCTTCGTAACCTGCCATGGGAGTGCATCGAAGAAGAGCTCTTCGAGGTCTGCAAACCCTTCGGCAAGCTCGTCAACACTAAGTTGAATGTCGGCGCCAATCGTAACCAGGCCTTCGTTGAATTTGTCAGTGCTCTCTCTCTCTCTCTCTCTCTCTGCATAAAAGTTTACGATTTGATTTTAATAAATTTAGGGTCAAAGTTAGGTTTCTGTTTCTTGTTGGGAAAGCATATTTGAATTATTTTACCAATTAGTTTAGTGAACCCCAGCTTTGTCATCACATGTGATCTGAATTGAAGTTAACAAGAAAAAAATTACGGCCCATAGAACAAATAAGAGCATTTCCAGCATGCTACCTTGATAAATTGGGGTCAAAAGTTAGGGTTCTGATTCGGGGATAATTATACGAATTTGAGATATTTGGTTATCCTAGTTTGTTGTTGGAATAATGCTACCCTTCCCAAATTTGAAATCCCAAATTTATACCTTTACAGCTGTACCACATTCTCTGATAGGTACCACATGCCGGTGCATGCAGTACAAACTGTCAAAACATTTGGAACCAATTTTAGCATTACTCTTGTTGTCAGATGTCTTGGAGCATATTTGAAAGATTTTACCAATTAGTTTAGTGAATTTCAACTTCGTCATGTCACACGTGATTTGAATTGAAGCTAACAAGAAAAAATTAAGGCGCATAGAATAAAGTAAGAGCATCTCCAGCATGCTTCCTATTTTGGGTAGCCATTTTAGCTAAAAAGTCACTACCTAGCCACTTTTTTGACAGTAAATTTCTATAATGCTCTTTATTTTAGCCAACATATTTAGTTTATTATTTGTAGGCGGATGAGATTTGGGCCAAAGTACAGTGTATTGAAATATGACCACGGTTCGAAGTAACGGCCGATACCGAGACGTATCGGCCGAGTCGACTCGGTATCGTGAGGGTCCGATACGAGATTTGACCGATTTAAGCTGAGTTAAAAAAAAATTTTGTAACGTAACAAAAATCGGCCGTATCGGCCGAAACATACGAGTTAACAAAATCTCGGCCGAGATGTGCCGAGATAATAGACGAGATGTTGAAAAAGCGAGGAAAAAAAAAAATCAAAAGTTGCGTAACGTACCTGAAATCACATGCGTGAAGACCCACTTCTCTGCTTCCATCACTTCTTGTCTGCCTCTTTCTCTCTTTTGAAGGCTCAGTGCCTCAGATCCACTCAAACCATCTCAAATCACTGCAGATCTAACGCCTTTTCTCTCTCTCACTCTCGAAATCGAGCTCTCTCCCTCTCTCTAGAACTCGGTTGATCTCGATCCACACCTCTCTCTGGAACTCGAGCTCTCTCTCTCGCCGTGGAGGTAGATCGCGAGCCCCCATCTCTCTGCCTTTCTCGTCGCCTACGTCTCTGCCTCAGTGCCTTGCAAAGGTAAGTATGTTTTTTTTCTTTTTCTTTTTTAGGTCTGGGTTATAACTTAACGCAGAGGGGAGGGGGGAGTTTATTTGGGGGGATTGGGTTTTTATTCCATGTATAACATGTGTGTGTGTTTATTATATAACATGTGCATGTGTGTTTATTTAGTTGTATGTGTGTGTATTAATTTTATTTTATTTAAAAAAATAAAATTATTTAGTTGTGTGTGTATTAATTTTTATTTTTTATTTATAAAAAAAATATTTATATTTGTCCAAAATGTGTATGTGCATTAATTACACTTTATTTTTAAAAAAAATGTTTATTTATTTGTGTGTATTAATTTTTGTTTTTATTTAAAAAAATTGTTTATATTTGGTCAAAATGTGTATGTGTATTAATTTATTTTATTTAAAAAAATATATTCATTTAGTTGTATGTGTCTTAATTTTTGTTTTCATTTATAAAAAAAAATATATCGTTTATATTTGGTCAAAATGAGTATGTGTATTAATATATTTTAATTTTAAAATATATTCATTTAGTTGTATGTGTAATTGTGTATTAATTTTTGGTTTTAATTTAAAAAAAAAATGTTTATTCAGTTGTATGTGTATTAGTTTTTGTTTTCATTTATAAAAAAAATATTGTTTATATTTAGGTCAAAATATATATGTGTATTAATATACTTTATTTAAAAAAAAATATTTATTTAGTTGTATGTGTATTAGTTTTTGTTTTCATTATAAAAAAAATATTTATATTGGTCAAAATGTGTGTATTAATTTATGTTTATTTATTTTTAAAAAATGTTCATTTAGTTCTTTTGTGTATAAATTTTTGTTTTTATTTATAAAAAAAATATTTATATTTGGTCAAAATGTGTATGTGTATTAATTTATGTTTATGTATTGAAAAAATGTTTGTTTATATAATAATATTTAGTTCTATAACTATATTTAATTAAAAAAAAAGTATATTTATAAAAAATAATCATCTATTTGTATTTTCTAGAATGCCTCCAAAGAAAGACATTGGTTGGAATCATGCAACACCTGTTGGGGGTAATAAAAGGATCGTCATGTGCAATTATTGTGGCAAGATTGTGCATGGCGGTATAACGAGATTGAAGCAGCATGTTGCTAGAATATCGGGACAAGTTGACAAATGTCCTAAAGTTTCAGAAGAAATATCAAAATTCGTGAGACAGCATCTTAATGAATCAGCAAACGCTAGGGATTTGGAGAAGAGAAAAAAGGCACAACTCATAGAAAGTCTCCGAGATGATAGCTTGTATGAAGGAGGGGATAATATTGAGGATGTGGATGAGTACGACGAGGATGACACTGAAGGAATGTCGCGGCTTGAACGACGACAATTAAAAAATGCAATGAAAGAGAGTAGGCATATGGCAACTATGGACGATGATAGACGTAGACGGTCTGTTTCCGAAAGAGGACGTTTCGCTAACGTGTCCCAGTTTGAGAGTGGATCACATGTTGCTTCTGGCTCCAAACGTCCAACACCATCTCAAAGGAGTTTCAGCGTGAGGGAAAATGTTGAGATGCCCGCCTCAGGTGGAGACCCTTTTATGTTTAGGCCGAAGACAGGATTTCAAAAAAAGGTGAAGGACATGTTCAACAAACAAAATGTGAAGAAAGTAGGGAAAGCTGTTTCTAAGTTTTTCCTTTTCAGTGGAATCGCATTTAATGCAGCTGACAGTGGCCCATACTACCAGACGATAATAGATACTATTGCAGATGCTGGACCTGGAATTAAGGGACCCTCTGGTTACCAGATCAGTAATTCATATTTGGATGAAGAGGTGAAAGAGCTAGAGATGTACATTGGCCAGTTGAAACAAAAGTGGCCAGATTATGGTTGCACAATAATGTGTGATGGTTGGAGCTCTAAAACCAATATACCTATAATTAACTTTATGATCTATTGTGATAGGAATATGATATACCATACATCGGTCGATACTACAAACCAATCCAAAACTGTCGCATACATTTTCTCACTAATGGATAAAGTTGTGGAAGAAGTTGGTCAGTCGAATGTTGTGCAAGTAGTGACGGATAATGAACCAAATTTTAAAGCGGCAGGGAGATTATTGATGGAGAAGAGGCACCATCTTTTTTGGACTCCTTGTGCAGCACATTGTATCGACCTCATGCTAGAAGACATTGGTAACATAAAGACTGTGAAGGCTACTGTTGACAAAGCAAAGAAAATAACAAGTTTTATTTATAATAGCCAAAAAGTGGTGAATCTTATGAGAACATATACACAAGGCAAAGATTTGTTGAGGCCGGGAATCACTAGATTTGCCACCCAATTCATCGCGATAGAGAGCCTTATACGTTATCAATCTGAATTGAAAAGGATGTGCATATCCAGTGAATGGGGTGAATTTAATCGTGAAAAGAGTAGAAGAAGTATTTCTGCAGCAGTGTCTGATCTCATTTTGACTGATCGATTTTGGAAGAATGCAATATTAGTAACGTCCATTATGGAGCCGCTTGTTAGGGTTCTAAAAATCGTTGACCAAGACAAGAAGCCGACAATGTCTATCATCTACGAGGCAATGGATAGAGCTAAATTAGCAATAAAGGCATCAGTCAAAAAAGATTATCAGAAGTATTGGGATGTCATTGACTATCGGTGGGAGAGTCAATTACATAGACACCTTCATGCAGCAGCATATTTTCTAAACCCTGCATTTCAGTATTCCCATAATTTTTCTAATCACCCGGAGGTACGACTTGGCTTGAAGGAAGTAATTAAGAGATTAGAGCCAGACGTAGAAAACCAAGCGAAGGCGATTAGTGAGGTATGAAATTAGAAATTGATTGATTGCTTGTTAAATATAAATGATAAGTTCAACTAATAAAATTTAATTTGTAGATCAAAAACTACACGGATGCAAGAGGAGAGTTTGGCCAACCTCTGACAAAGAAGGCTATAACATCTCTACCAGGTTATTGTTATAATTTCTAGCATTATCTTGATGATTAAATTGAATGATTTATTTATTATTTAATTTCATTATTGCAGCTGAATGGTGGTATCACTATGGTGAGGAAGCTCCACATCTTAGGCGAATTGCGATTAAAGTCCTCAGCCAAACCTGCTCTTCATCAGGGTGTGAAAGAAATTGGAGCACCTGGTCACTAATTCACACCAAACTCCGCAATCGCTTGGCAATGAATAAATTGCATAAACTAGTTTTTGTGCACTATAATTTGCGGTTGCGAGTTAGAAACATCATGTACACGAAACAGGATGAGGATTATTATAATCCAATTGATCTGAATAATATTTTTGAAGATGATGATATTTTAGGTGATTGGATTAGGGAGAAAGAGGCACCTGTTCTTGGGGATGATTTGACCTGGTTGGATGAAGGTAATCAAAATAGTGATGAAGGTCAAAGAGGAGGAGCTGAAGAAGAGGAGGAAGATAATACTCCTATTCCTTCAAGGTCGAAGCAATCTACACTCAACAAAAAAGGGAAGGGCATTGCACAGAGAAGTCAATCAATTTTTCCTAGTTCTAGTTCTAGTAGTGATGATGATGATGATGGTGATGATGATGATGACGACGATGACAACAACGATGGTGGTGGTAATGATGATAATGACATCGAAAGAAGAGGTGGTGGTGATTATGGCGGCGACAGTGGTGGTGGTGGTGGCCATTCTAGCTTACCCCATGGCATGTCATGGGCAGAGGGAAATAGTCAATATTATGCCACACAAGACACAGACCATGGATATAGGCCAGGAATAGATGCACAGCGTCAACATTTGGCTAGGTTGACTGAGATTTCTAGTGGTGATGATTATTCTAGTGGGTACAATGCTGGTGGTTTAGGTATTGATGATCAGTTGCGTACTATGGGGATAGGATATCAGGATTATGGAGGACATGGGGGATATGGTCAGCCGTATCATACGATAGGACATGGATATGGTCCTCATGGCGATCCTGGATATTCAAGCAGTAGCACGGGGAGTAGGGGACACCTACCACTAGTACTAGCAGTGGTGGGTATTATGATCGTGCTCCTAGGAGGTATCGGGATACATCAGCTAGCACTGCCACAGGTGATGGAGGAGGATATAGTGGCTATGATTTGGGTCGTAATTATGATGGATCATCCAGTAGTAGCGTTGAGTGTCGAGGATTTGGATTTTATCAAGGTACAAATCCTGTCAATCCTTCTCAACCCCAAAACCCAGATTATGGATCATCAAGCCAGTCGTCTCAACCTGCACCTTCAGAGTATGGTTCAATTTTATTTGGAGGCCTTCAGTTTCCATATCCATATAATGCCTTCAACAATCAAGGGAATAATGATGAGGATTTCGAGCCCCCACGACACTCCTTCTGGCACTAATTTTTCTATTGTATGTTACAAAGTTGTATTTTTATTATCATGTTATTATAATGTGTGTATTATGTAGTACTATTGAACAACTTTTATCCAGTTATGTGTGTAAAGCTATCAAACACTAGATCGGCAGCGTGTCAATTGAATAATTTGTGATTATATGATTGGTACATTGTGTATTGTGATAATCTATGAGGCCAATTTTGCTATTCTGATGAATTTAAAATTTTTGGTTATTTTTTCATATTTTTTTGAGCCTTAAATCTAGTGTATCGTTGCGTATCGCCCGATACCAGGCCGCGACGCGGCGCCCGCGTCGTCACACCGGTCGCCGATACCGCGACCGATACCGCGACCTCGAACCATGAATATGACAGTTGAGACTTTGAGAGAGAATTTGGAGAACCAAAGTTGGCTCTCCAAATTTAGCTAGTCATTTGGAGATATTATGGTTAGTTGGCCAAAATAGCTAGGGGAAAAGCTACCCTGTGCAGTTTTACAAGTGGGTTTTGCCTAGCTAGCCATTACATGGAGTTTCGTGGAGATGTCATAAGTATTGCTGTATTGGACATAAATTTGTACAATACTCATGGTATTTTGATTAATATTAATGATGTTGTCTAGGAAGCACGGGTACTTCATTTTGGTTGTCGTACCACGGGTACCGACACGGGTATGACACATGTGGGAACGTGTCGGACACTTCTCGGCCGTGTCCTGGTGATTTTAATTAAATTGTGACATTGGGTACTGGATGGGTACGGCAGGGACACGAGTACTTTTAAGAAATTGAGATTGAAACTAGGGATGGCAGCGGGGTGGGTATGGGACGGGGGAGCCATATCCTGCCCCGCCCCCGCCCCGCCTGACAAAGAGTATACCCCAAACCCGCCCCGACCAAAAATACAGCTAGCCCACCCCCGAGCCCGACTGTTTCACTGAAACCCGTTCCCTCCCCGCCCCCGCCCCCGCCCCCGCCCCCGCCCCTAAACATCAACTTATGCTAAGAGAAAGTTTGAAGTCTTGAACTTTGAATGCATGATCACAATTTTGCCATGTGTCACTAGGAATTCAAAGTAGTCAGAAAGTAAAAACTATCAAACTTGAACACAAGAATTTGTGGCATCATGTGATGCACAACTTCCCATGCATCAGAAACTTTAATGCTTGAAGCACGAGATGGAGAATGCATTACTCTACAGATACATTTGTTTTTATAGAGGTAAGAACTTGGGACCAACTTATATACTGCCGATGTGGGACTGAAACAAAAAATGCTAGTATATCGGGGCGGGTTTGGGGGATTGTACCCTTATTCCGGCCCCGACCCGAACCCGACTCGGGTTATGTGAATGTATTATGTACCCCATACCCGCCCCTAACCCGTTTAAACCAACCCCATACCCTACCTATTAGGAGCGGGGCGGGGAACCCGGAAAACCCACCCCATTGCCATCCCTAATTGAAACTCTGACTTCTTCTTCTTCTTTTATTTTTATTTTGTATTTATTTTAATGTTGTGGACTTTTAATGCTATTGTTAAGTTGCTAGACTGCTTAGTTGCTATGCTATGGATGAATAATGTGTAGTATTTCTTCTTCTTCTTCTTCTTCTTCTTCTTCTTCTTCTTTTTATTACCAAAAATATATTTTTATTCAACGTACCCTAGCCGTACCCGTACAGTGCATTTTTTGGAATAGCCGTACCTCCATACCCCGTATCCTATTGTACTCGTGTCGCGTGTTTGTGTCCGTGCTACATAGGATGTTGTCTCAGGTCATTCATAATTCTGAGCACCTTATTGCTATTTTTCATGACTCAAATGTCCCCCTACAGACCCGCCAAATATAATTCCGAGCTACTTTTCTTATTTTATAGCAACTTCACCTTGAGGAACGATCGTTGCATTGCTGTTGCTTTAGGCAGTCATACTTCCCTATGCGTGCGCACGATAACTGGTTTCAGTAGGAAAATTTTCTTCCGATTGCTATATGAGCTGGAGAAGTACTATTTACGTTTTTCTCCGTAAATATTAGCAGATACTGGATATGCATCTTCTGGTTTTGTTGTTCTTTTTTAGGCAGCAGTTTTATGTTGACGATGGCACTTATATTTCTATTTTTCCTTTAACAGGCAGATCTCAACCAGGCTATTAATATGGTTACATATTATGCTTCTGCATCAGAGCCTGCACAGGTTCGTGGAAAAACTGTGTATATCCAATATTCGAATAGACATGAAATTGTGAACAACAAGGGTCCAGGAGATGTTGCTGGAAATGTTTTGCTGGTGACCATTGAGGGTGTAGAAGCTAGTGATGTCAACATCGATGTTATTCATTTGGTAAGTTCATTCTGGCTACAAGATATCTTTCTGGACCTATTTTATCACATTTGACAAATCTTTGTATTTTCTCACTGATCGGAGTTTTAAAAAAGCACTACAAATGGAGTATTTTTATTTTTTGTACTCGTGGCTTTGTAAAGCAAAGGTGCGTTTTACAAGCATTAACTCATAGTTGGCACTTGGCATTTAAGACACTCTTTATAGATGATCATAATCCCTTCTTGTATTACCTGGAAACTCCCGTTTATGGTACCGCACTGGGGAAGAATCTTGTTAAATTTGCTAATTAAGCTATACTCCAATCAAGGGTCTTGTTAAGCATACTCAATGTTATCAAACCGTGAATCGAAATTGCCAAAATTATGAATCGTGAATCGAATCGAATCGAATCGTGAATCGTAATATTCACTTTTTTAGAAAATAGGTTGTAATATATTTGTATATGCATACAAGGTTATTTAAGGTGCAAGGTGCACTGAGGCGCAAAGGTCCCCTGGAGCCTAGGCGTGAGGCGCAATCCGAGGGGCGCGCCCGAGCGAAGCGAGGCGCACTTTTACATGATTTTACATGTAAATAGCTTATCTATAATATGATTTTACATTATTATATACAAGTTAAAGAGATTAAATCATCAAAAATGAACTTGTTTGTCTGCTTCCCACAAAAGTTGCAAGTGAACTTATTTCCGTCATTTGGATCTTGTGTAGCATACTTGTATGCCGGATCTTTCTTTGAACTTACGCTACCACCACTCTCCATTTATCTAATTGTAAAAAAGAGTCATTATCAATTAAAAATCCATAGAATCCAATCATTCCGGGGACCGGAGCTAAAGTCTAACTTCTAAATACAGCCATACAGGTATACAACTATAGTATTTATCAATAGTATAGTGGCATACAAAAAAAAAAAAAAATACAATTGAGGTGTCAAAATTAATTGATAGCAATGTGTATGTCTAACTTGTAAGTTCTAAAGTCTGTTTTAATGTGTTCTTGTGTGGGAAAAAGATTAAGATATTATAGTAGTATAACAGTATTACTAGTATAGTACCATACAAAAAAAAAAGAATAGAAAAGAAAAAATTAACAAAGAACAGAAAAAAAAAAGAGAGAATAATAAAGAAGAGTTAATTCATGAATCAACTATAAAGGAAGGGGAAAAAAAAGAGAGGACTGTTTGTCTCACTACTATTTTGCAGGAAGAAGAAGAAGAAGAAGAAGAAGAAGAAGAAAGGAGGAGGAAGAAGATGAAGAAGGAGAAGGAGAAGAAGAGAGATCGCAAAAAAAAAAAAAAACAATTACCCAGATCGCAACTCGTCGAAGAAAGAAGAAGAAGAAGAAGAAGTCGCAGAAAGAAGAAGAAGAAGTAGCAGAGAAGAAGAAGAAGAAAAAAAAAAAACCAGATCGCAACTCGTCAAAGAAGAAGAAGAAGTTGCAGAGAGAAGAAGAAGAACTGAGAAGTCGCAGAAAAAAGAAGAAGAAGAAAAAAAAAAAGGTCGCAGATTGCGAGACTCGCAGAAGAAGAAGAAGAAGAAGAAGAAGAAGAAGATGATGATCAAAGAAAGAAGAAGAAGAAGAAATAACAAGCAAAATACCTGGTATCAACTTTCAGCAGCTCCTAGGGCTCTGGCTCACAGCACAAGTCGACTGGTTTCTTTCCTTTCCTTTCTTCTTTCTTTCCTTTCTTCTTCCGCTCCCCCCTCCCCCCCCAAACTGGGGGGGGGGGGGGGGGGGGGTAAAAATGTGCCTTGGGTCTTGCTTTCAATAGGCTTGCGCCTCATGAAAAGGCGCCGAAAGGCGCGCCTTTTGTGCGCCTTGATGAAGTCGCCTCGCCTCGCCTCGCCTAGGCGCGCCTTTAATGCATTTAAAATGCGTGTAGATACATATTTTATGTGTATACCTATAATGTTGTGTTGCCTTTTTTTTTTTAGGATGTGAAGCCCAACACTTTACATACGTACATGAATGTGAATAGGAAAAAGAACAAACATAAGGACAATGCATGAATGGCATTACTGGTGATTTGCTAATAAAAAGCTTGGCATTATCTACCTAATCACCTATTTATTTACACACAATAAGAAGCTTTATATGTAGAAATTGTGTCACAACTTAACTCAACTACCTGTAAACTAATACAAGTGAATAATAGAATGGCATGTAACACGGGCAAAAATTAAGCCAAAACTTTTTTTTTTTTTTTTCATTTTTTTGTAGTGAAACTCAAAATTTTTATGAATTGTGTGCATTGTATGAATCGAATCGTGAATCGTCCATGAATTGGACGATTCAATACGATTTTCGGTTCATAGGGACGATTCGAATAGTTCAGTATGAGCATCGAATCGAATCGTATGAATCGAATCGTGAATCGTACGATTCCAACAACCGTGAGCATACTTAGTATGTAATGCTTAGCTCGTTGCAAACTGTTCGTACATGCAAAAAGTTTTCTGCCCATGATCTCCTTCCCCATTCCAGTGGACTTGTCATTCTTTGCTTTGGATTCCAGGTCTTTCATTGGGGAATTTTGAGTTGTGATTAGGCTGAGAACAAGTTCAATCAATACTTTCTCTCTCTCTCTCTCTCTCTCTCTCTCTCTCTCTCTCTCTCTCTCTCTCTCTCTCTTTTTCCCCTGGGAGCTAAGTTTGCTTACTTCTTACAGAGAGCACCTGAATATTTAAATTAGTTGAATCTCAGATGATGATGGTTCTTATATAAATTCTTTTGCTGGAGACAGTCTGGATATTATATCATGTGCGTCATACTCAGTTTCTAAAGTCTATCTTCACACGCTTACATATACAGGTGTCATTCTGCACTCATTTCTGATCCATTGATATTTGCTCTTTTTTTTTTTTGGCCTCGTACTGATTTCGTTTAATTTTTTGGTGGTATGCAAATTTTGTTCCTTGTTTTTTCCTGCTGCTATATGCGCAAGTCTAATGGAAATGTGTCTCGGGTGTTCTCGGCATTTGGCTTTGTGCACAAAATTGCCACTTTTGAAAAGGCTGCTGGTTTTCAGGTGAGACGTTTGAATGGTTTATTGGGACTTCTTTTTAACAAAATTTAATTACTTTGTTTATCTCTCTTTACTCGTCTCAATTTGCCTAAACATTGTGCAGGCATTAATCCAATTTAGTGATAATCAAACTGCATCGTCTGCGAGGGAGGCTTTGGATGGAAGAAGCATACCCAGGCACTCACCTCTACTCTCTTACTCTCTCTCTCTCTCTCTCTCTCTCTCTCTCTCTCTCTCTCTGTCTGTCTGTATATATTTATTGGTACCCCTCCTACTTCTCCTTTTGTATTCTGACTTTTGAGGTAGAGAGAGTTCTCACTTTGATAACTATGTGGTTGTAATGTTCAGATACTTGCTTCCAGACCATGTTGGTTCGTGCCACTTGCGCATCTCATATTCTGCGCACACAGATCTGAATATTAAGTTTCAGTCTCACCGGAGCAGGTAATAATGGACTCGCATGCCACTTTTGTAGTTTCTTAATTCTTTTGTACTTGGTCACATCAGATACTTCAGCATTATTCTGGTATACTTTTGATCTCGGAAAGGCCTTGCTAACTGAGGTGTGTGTTTTTTGTCATCTAGGGGTTAGTGAAGCTGGGCAGCTAGAACACAGATGTATTTTTCATGGCCATTTAGTAATTTTCTCCGTCTCAAGTGTTTTTTTGTGGATTCTTGTGATCTTACCTTGATTGAACATTTTTGAGTTCCGAAGTGAATAGGTGGAAATGCATCAAGTGAAGCAGTGTCCCTTTTGTCTTAGTAATATGTTATGTGATACACATTCCGTTCTTTGACTCCACACCGCGTTCATTATGCACTAATGCTGGCTTCCAAGAAATACTCTACTTTTTGTTGTGGTATTGATTTTGTTAGTCTTGTTCCGCCAAAACTTGTAGTTTTGTAATGGGTTGTTCTAATTTATAAGCATTTTTTGTTCAGTGCGGCCTTTATTTAATCTTGTACTATGTTAGGTTCTTTTCAAGTTCCATTTGCAAAATTATTGCTCTGTCCAGTGAAACTGCTTTTGGGATCTGAAATGACTCAAATGCGCTTGGTTTAGTTGTTAGAATGGATTGTTGATCCCTCTCTCTTTGTTTAATTAACATGTTTCAATTTTGGTTTCATTTTCTATTTTATTTTTATGACCAACTTGATTTCTCGTGGCATCAAATAAATGGTTGCTCTAGCTTTTCAAGGTTCAATTTTGACAGCATAATGATTATCTCATGACAGGTGTAGTTATATTCATCTAAAGAAGCCATAGTAAGATGCTCACCCAATGGCTATTACAGTCCATTTCCATTGATGGTCCATACTTTTATAGGCTGTGTGCTCTATGTTTATATTCATATAAGAATGGATCTAAAAGGAACAAGAGCAAGGCCCAAGTTCAAAAAATCTAAAAGAACAACTGCAGAGAATTTACTAGATACTGCATACTTGAGTATGGAGGTTACAATCTTTGTTTATGCTATTCGAATCTTGATAGGAGTTAAAGATATTATTGGAGCAAGAATTACCTTTATATGATTCAGATCTCTTTTTTTTTCCTCTCTTCTACAAGATTTAAATCTTTTTAGGCTGTTTGAATTTCCCTTCACAAGAAAAAATGCGAATAAAAACATTGAACACTTGAAGTTTTCCCTTTTATTTCCCCATTATTTTGTGTTTGTGCTGTGGGGTCCACCCTGGATTCCTTACTAATGAAATTTAGGACATATTTGCTCAGTGAACTTGGTCAGCATTTGATTCTGTGCTCCTCTGTAGCGATTTGAAGTATATATTAAATTTTTTCCCCCCCCCCTCAAGATGGGAGCTAACAACCTACTAGATTATTATGGATGTTGGTGGAGTGGCATCTGAAAATCACAATTTGCAATTTTGTCCATAGCCGTTCTGATTTAGTCATATATTTATGTTTCCCTTGGAAATTTTCTATACTAGCTTGAAAATTGATCGTTACATCTTACAAGTGATCTGTTCGTGTGTGTTTCACATTGTAAATTTCTAATCAATATGAAGCATATGTATAAAAGTGTCAGCCTCTTCTTGGGACGAGAGGGATGTGATCATGTGTCCACAGCCACAGGGATTGGATTTAAGTACCGAGGCCTTTCATATGTTTTCATGGACTTCATCATCATTGATCTGTAATCCTTGTTGGCTTTTCGGCTTTGTTTATCTTGTGGGCAATGATATATCTTTATCTGCCCCTTGTTGAATAAACCTGGCTTCTTAGTTCCTGAGATCCTTGGTTGATTATATCTATCGCGTTCTCATTTTGCGGTTTCTGTAACTCCATTTTTATATGCTTGTTTGCTATTGTTGTTTTCCTATCTGTCGATTGAAATATCTTTTGAGTTGAGTAATAATCTTGTCAACTCGAGTTGTTAAAAAAAATGTGCAATTTTTTTGGTTCATCTTACAGGGACTACACGAATCCGTATCTTCCCGTAAATCCTACTGCAATTGAGGGATTTATTCAGGTATGTTTCTGGGTTTTGAAATTTACCTTAATTTGTAAAGGATGTAGATACTAACAAGCAGTAGTGTTCAGCTTGTTGTAGGTCCTGATGGAAAGAAAAAGGAACCCGAAAGTAATGTGCTGCTTGCATCAATCGAGAATATGCAATATGCAGTCACAGTGGATGTTCTTCACACGGTGATGGAGTGTTTAAAAAATTCTCTACATGACTTATTTTCTTATGGGGGAATTTTATTCAAGTGATGACTCTTGGTCATCTATTTCAGGTATTCTCCGGGTTTGGTACCGTCCAGAAAATAGCTATATTTGAAAAGAATGGTGGAACACAGGCTCTTATCCAATATCCTGGTAGGTCTTCCCTTCTATAAACAAAAAAAAAGGCACTCTTATAGTGTTAGGCTCCACTGAACTGAACAAGACCGTGGCAGAAACATTCCTTACTTAGGCCATTTGGGATAGCTTTTTGAGGGGCCTACAATCACTTATAAAAAGCTCAAATTTGTCACTGTTTAAAAAATCTCTTATTTAAAAAAATGTGGTTATTTTAAAATCCTACTCAAATGGGCTCTTGTAACTGTTTATGTCATCGAAGCAAAGGAATAAACTGTTGGCTTCTTTTGTTTTCCTGCCCTGCCCTTTCTTGGTGTCAATATCTATTAGTTTTTGAATTTTAGAACTTTTCTGAAATTAGATACTCTGGTAGTATTGGTTGATGCGCGTGTGAAGGAAAATATACCTTTTTCTCTTATCTTCAATGATATGTGAATTTCATATTGGCTGCCAAATCTGATGATTTGTTCTTCTTTATAGTTGCAGAACCATCTATCCCACACTTTCTTTGAGTGGGATAAGTAGAAAGAGACTCTGAAAATCCGTCAAACAAGTAATCACAATATTCCATGAATTCACCTGGTTAATATTCCTTACTACGTAGTGTTCTGAGAAATGCTATTGGAATATCTAGTTGTAGAAATGCATCTCTGAGGACATGATAGACTGTTTCATAAAATTTTCTTGAAAAGTATGAGAACAAAAGGAAACATTTAGAAACGATTTGGTACCATATGATGTAGTGCGGTTTGTTGAGAAAATTTGTGGAAAAGGTGAAACTAAGACTTTTATTTCTTGGGTTTTCTGGTTTGGGACTTGAGGAACTAATTCCTTCTGAAACTTCAATACAAGTGTTTGGCGTTGAACTTAGCTGCTCTCTCTCTCTCTCTCTCTTTCTCTCTCTCTCTCCGATCCGATCCGATCCGAGATAAGGGATAACTCCGTTAGGTTTTTCGGTCCGGAGCCGAACGGTAATGGACCTACTTACCTGTTGCAAACGAACTGATCTGGCTTCTGGCCTACTCAACTGTGGCAGGAAGTATAAAAACTCCTTCCCTGCTATAGGTCGGGATGCTCTCTCTCTCTCTCTCTCTCTCTCTCACACACACACACACACACACACACACAATGCTAGAGAAATGTTATGGTACAGTATTGTTATGAACTATTGGTAGGAGGAAAATAAGATTGTACAAACTTTACCGCAGACCACATTTCTTCAAGAACTTGGAAATTAAACCATGGTATTCTTTTTCTGTACAGTGTGGCTTATTTTTTTGTGTTTCTAACTTACTAGTATTTGGCCATTAGCTGACTATTTCCAGTAAACTACATGTATTTTTTCTGTTACCGAGGTCCTTATTATCCAAAATTATTTTGCGGAGCCTGCTGACTGGTTTAAAACTTGTATAATTCCAGATGTCACAACTGCGGCAGTTGCCAAAGAAGCTTTAGAGGGACACTGCATATATGATGGTGGCTATTGTAAGCTTCATCTATCATACTCTCGTCATACTGATCTCAATGTAAAGGTATAAAAGTGTGCTTTTGAGTTAACATTCATGAGAAAAAATTGAGAGGATAATATTTGTAAAGTCATCCGTACAAGACAATATGGGTCTTTTGTTGACAAAAAAGATTGCCCTTAGTGTATGCTTCTTGACACTTGTTTCTTTCTCCCTTTTAGAGCCCTTATGGGTTATGCCATGGTTGTCAAATCGGGATTCGTATCGTGAATCAAAATGATGCATGTGAATCGAATCGGGATTTGCGAATCGTGAATCGTAAGATTATTACAAATTAAAAAAACCCTATAAATATATCCTTTTGTTTTCTAGGCTTGTATAAAGACATCCTTTGTTTTTTAGGCTTGTATAAACATATCCAAAGTGGTTTAAAAGGGGGTTGGTAATCAATTTTTTAAGAAAAAATCGAGAGGAAAAAAAAAAGTTTTGTGCCTAGCAATCAAGCGAATCGTAAGAATCGCGGATCGAATCATACGATTCACTTGCGAATCGTAAATTCGCCTTCGATTCTTGTATATGTTCGATTCGTGTATCGATACCTGTTGTTTTCATGGTGAATCCTATCGAATCCTACGATTCGCGATACGAATTGTACGATTCGTATCTTGACAACAGAGGGTCAAGCTTTTACAATAATCACCTATTGGGACAAGGGATTTTTTTGAAAGCTACAAATTGGAGCTTTTTTGAAAGAGAGGTTCTTTATTTTTAAAAAGAAAGCAGATTTTTTATAAAGCTGTCAAAAAGCTTAACCAAACGGCCACTAACTTTTAATTAACCACTTTTAAGTGACTGTTGGGCCCAAAAAAGCTCCCTAACATAGTCTTAATCTTGTTGGGAAATATATTTCCTGTATGTAACTAGTTTTGTATATGGTTATAGGCATACAGTGATAAAAGTAGAGATTACACAATCCCGGAGTTGAGTTTGCTTGCAATGCAACAAGCTTCTAGTCTCCCTCCTGGAGCAACAGTTTGGCAGAATCCTCAGGCTGGTTCAATGTTTCCCAGGAGCGGCTTTCCTGACAGTGGTCCGATGCAGGCCCAAGCTCATGCAGGACAAGTGCCTCCATGGGACCCACAGAGCGGCAGACCAACCTATATTTCAGCTCCCGGCACGTTTCCTGGTCAAACATATGCTCAGCCCTCGGTTCCTGGTTATGCTCATGCAGGAACACCACCTGGGTCGTCACCCCTTGGTCCTGGTGTGTCTTCCATGAGAGTGGCTCAGGCTGAGCACCAGCCAAATGTGCGACCCGGTGGTGCTTCATCTTCAGGTCAGCCTCCATACCATGGTTAGTACATTGTACCAACTTCTCAAATATTAACTTGCTTTTATGCTTTATTTATTTATTTATTTATTGATTACAGCTGTCTTTTAAGGAAACAACGTTATTATTGATGTATTTACTTTGCAGTTTCTTTATCTAGTGTGTTTCTCTGGCTTTTGCATGTTTTTGTAAGGCATGCCTTTTGAGCAATTTTGGAGATGCATAAGTTGGAATTTAGTTGGCAAGTTTAATGTGGCATACTATGTTTCTCTGCAGCTCTTTTGCAATAGCACTGAAAAACTTAAATCTCTCTCTCTCTCTCTCTCTCTCTCTCTCGCTCTCTCTCTCTCTCTCTCTGACATATTGCGCAGTAAGATTGCTTTTCAATGTAACCGATGCATGGTAAGTGGCAACTCTTCAAGAATAGTGGGTCTGTGGTGTTTGAAGGGTTAACATAGATCATATGATGTTGAAGGCAAGAAAGATGGTTATACAGAAAACTTTAATAGTGGGGCCGTTTGGCAGAAGTTTTCCCGATTAAATTGCAAAAAATTGAATAAATTTTTGCAATTCACTCACATATTTTCCAGTGATTTTTTGCAGAGCTGATTTGTCAAGTGCTTTCATTTCATCTTTTGGAGTGTTCATAATCACTTATGGGCTCCAAAAGCTGCTGCCGAACAGGGCAATAAATGATTCAGATGGGGATTGTTCCTTGTTGGTTTCAACAGTGTACCCAAAAAGCTTGATATGAAAACTCAATGGGGGTGGGTTGGCCCATATGTTCTGCAATACCGACAGAGTGTTAATTTTAGGTACTCCTAGGCTTCTCTGCAGGCATGTGATCACCTATGTGTATCACTATGTGAGTATTTAGTTGACCTAGTGGTGAAATTAAGTGATGATAATAGAAGGAAATTGCGACTATTATTAATTAAAAAAATTGCACATTCTCATACATTTTGATTGATAAATATTTGGGGTACAGAGACGCATTAAATGGTATGCAGATTGTAGATTTTCTAAATACAGTAGCTATAAATATGTAGGAAACCTTTTAAAATAATTTGATTTTGGTGCTTTTCATATTGAACAGATGATTAGCATGGTTAACAATTGAACAACCTGAGACATGTACCGTTGTTAAATGTGTGCCTCAACAAAATGCTCACCAAGTGTTTACGCTTTTAAGGAGGTGGAAAACCCACTTAATTGCTCTTTCTTGTACAACTATTTCATGTTGGAGGTTGGTGTAGAGAGTAAAGTGGGTGGGTGTAAATGGAATTTCCCAAACAAGAAATCAAGGGTTTTATGAACTAAGTAAAAATAGACCAAGTTGGGCGGTTATTTAAGGTAGATTTTGTGAGTTGAATTTCCATGAAGCAATCAATGTGACATATAGTATCATGAAAGGCTTGTCTGGCAAACAAGGTTACCAAAATCTTCCGAGTTGAGCTAAATATACACGACAAAATGGGTCATAGTAGATTTTTTCCTTCAATGCTCTATTTGTTTGGTTAATGCTAATGTCAAAGCAGAAATTGTTAAAGTCGAAGCAAAAAGTATCGCTAAATTGACACTTTCTGCTTTGGCATTAGCAATTTCTATTTTGACATGAGCATTTCCCATTTTTTTTTCTTCTTCTTTCCATTTTGTCATATTTTTATTTGGTTAAAAAGCCTTTCGCTGTATTTTCCTCAAAATTTAAATTTTGAGCCCTCTAAAATTAATTGTTTTACTTAAAAGTCCTCGATATAAAATATTTATATCGATTTTAGTTGAGGACAGTTTAGGTCAAATATGACTGTTGAAAGCCTTTAATCATTTTCCTTAATAGATAAGTCACCCTCATTGCCATTCTATATAATTGTACAAGATATTTTCACCTCATATGGCTCCTCGTTAAATTCTTTTGAAGTCATTGACACCTTTTCCTTTTTCAAGAATCTCCTCCCTTCTTCTTGGTCGAGGACTTCAAAACACATCGTAAGACCCATTATCGAATATAGGTAATACTATCAACACACGAACATTTTCCCGTGCTCCCATGCCATCTCTATAGAACCTCAAGGTGTAAACCTTTCGCTCAACACTAGCATAGACAATTGAAGATAACATCCGAGGCTGCATTAATCGAGGATACATGATAGAAGGAATTGTTATCCGATGTGGGTGTTAAGAGCATTGAGAGGACCTTCCTAGTGAGAGGAACGGGAAGAACACACCTCTGGTGTACAAGGTATCGTGTCCACTGTAAACGCTGGGTAGCCAAGTGTGAAGCAGATAACTGTTGAAAGCATCGAAGTAGTAAGCCCATCCTAAGATGAGTGCTCTCCATGGATCTATGTGTCTATATAGATCCTGTTCGTGGATTAACGAAAATGAGCAAAAGCTTTATTTGTCTCTAGTATTCTGTGAGTCTCTTCCTTTTTGCGTATGGCATCGCCACTCCCTTTGGATGTTGTTGCTCCATCTGTGTAGAGGCAGAGAACCCGTCGTTGTCTCAGCTAGGTGTAATCTTTCGCTCAATATGAATCAACTATTTAGCACTCCTACTGAAACTAAGTCGCTTTATTGTCTTCAACTGAAACTAATGTGAAAATCGAAGTTTGAAGGCCTTAAGTGAAATAATTAATTTGTTAGATGGCCCATAAGGGAAGATTTTTTTTTACTCTTTTAAATATATATATATATACAAAGATTCTCTAAAGAGGGCCACCTCTCTTTATTAAAGAGAGGGCCTCTGTTTTAGCCGTCAAATTGTGTTTAAAAACTGTAAAATGGCAAAACTGTCCTTAATGAAAACACGATCCAATGGCCAAAACAGAAGCCATCTATTTAATAAAAAGACGGCGCTCTCTTTAGAGCTGACTATATATATATATATATAATTTTTAATCGACCCATTTTGTTATAGTTAAGGATTGCAATTTCATGACTAAGAGTGTGCATCAGAAGCTGTTTAAAGCTGGCTTCTCTACTTGCACATGGATGGACCATTTTCTTTGATCCATTCTTATGCTTAAATAGTCTCTATCAATATGTCACTTCTGAGGTAGTAAGCTTATATTAATGTTGGTCCTATTTTCTGGATCACCTTGAATCAAATATATTAAATGTATAGGTATATAATACTCATGATTTTGAGCCATAAAATATGTGGTTTCTTTCATGTCCATGTCTAAGGCAAGAGTAAGACCCCATGTATTTAATGGTATTGACCTTTTATCCAAGATTTTATTATTATTTTTTTCCCCAGGAAATAGGTATTTAGAGAATTCAATTTCAGAGCTTCTCTATATCTTGCTAGCCTTTTGTTGGGCGGGGTGTATTTGTAAAAAAGAGTGGGAAAGTTTTAAAAACTTATACTACTAATGCTTTTAACCGTGTCCCAGGTAAAAGTTTTACGGAGTACAAGAAGTTGGAAAGGCATACTAAGGGGAGTTGAGTCGTAAGGGTCAAATTTTGTGGGCGGGGTGGAAGAAGGTCCAATTGGGTTTACCACAAAGCATCGCTATCAGGGTCGGTCCTGGGCATAGGCGACGTAGGCGGTCGCCTAGGGTCTCCAATTTTTGGTGTTTAATTAGGGCCCAATTTGGTCAAGAAAAATTATAAGGTCCCAATTTTGAAAAAAAAAATATATGTATAATATGTTGGTCCAAAAGACCACCTCCACAATTTAGAAAAAATGATTACATATAAAATATTGGCCCAATTGTAATCCAACACACCCTAAACATTTGCCCCAACTTATTTTCATCTCATCTCTTAGTTTAGCCCACCCAAATTATTTTACCATCATACCAAATTTTATAAATTTCAATCAACAATCAACCCTGTTACTAATAGGCTTTATTTGGTTCATGGATTTAGTGAGGAAGAGAAAAGAAGAAAGCAAATCGTAAAAGAAAATTAATTCTCTGGTGATGATGCCAAAATTTGGTAAGAGGTAAATAAAGCAGATTATAGAGAGAGAGAGAGAGAGAGAGAGAGAGAGAGAGAGAGACTGGTTTTTTGTATGTGGTTCGGCCCTGTTAATGAAGGTACCTACGTTCACGTGTGTGTCTGAGCACGTTCACTATACTGTAAAAAGCCGGGGACTTGTTGATACGAACATCGCCAACAATGTGACGAAACCTGTAACACGATTAATGCCTCGAACCGTTCTACTTTCAGATTCAAATGGGAACCGCGACCAAACACCTATATCAGATGCGAACCTAGGTATAAAGTATGAAAACGCCACAATCAAGGATGGAAAACTCGATTGATAAGTACATGTATGAACGCCACAGAGTAAATTTGATAAGTTCGAATAGTTTTTCAAAGAACCAAAGAGAAAACTCTCACAATATTATTAATGATCAAAACTGCATATTACAAACCCTATAACTATTTAAATAGCTGAGACTTACAGTTGGGCCCTACAAGCCTACGAAATATTATGCCCTAAAATAAATTCGCCCAAAATTAAAATAAAACAAAACTAAAGGAATAAGGAAAGTTCCATAGTTGGCATGAAAGCCTACAATTCAGCAATTTAAGCAATTAAGAAAAAATGAGAATCAAATTCTAATTTTAGGAAAACTAAAATTTGATTTCAAACTTGAACTGCTAGAACTTGAATTAAATTGAGACATCTTTGTGGACCAAGCTCAATAGGCCTCCACGAATTTTACTGAGACCAAACTTCTTGAATTAGCCCATTGAGTGCCTCTTTGAACTTCTTTGCCCGAGCCCTCGTAACTGGTCTAATTGGAATTTGAACTAGTTCCCTTGAAGACGTGTCATGATTTGCATCATTTCCCTCCTCTTGAAAAGGATTTGTCCTCAAATCATCACCTACATCAAAAGGACTCAAATCAGTAACATTAAAAGTAGCACTTACATTGTACTCACCTGGCAAATCTAGCTTGTAAGCTAGCATTGTCATTGATGCGCTCGAGAACTTGGAAAGGCCCATCTCCTCGTGGCAGCAATTTGGAACGCCTTTAAGTCGAAAATCTCTCTTTTCGCATATGCAACCAAACCCAATCTCCGGGTTCAAAAACCATCTTGTGACGCCTCTTGTTGGCTTGCTTTGCATATTGTTCTGTTCGTCGCTCAATGTTGAGTCTAGCTTTCTCATGAATCTGTTTAACAAAGTCAGCTTTCCTTTGGCCATCTAAATAAACACGCTCAGTCAAAGGTAAAAGAGATAAATGCAACGGAGTTAATGGATTAAACCCATATACAATTTCAAATGGTGAAAATTTAGTAGCAGAATGAACAGATCGATTGTAAGCAAACTCAACATATGGTAAACAATCTTCCCATGTTTTAATGTTCTTTTGAATAATAACCCTTAACCAAGTTGACAAAGTCCTATTTACTACTTCAGTTTGACCATCAGTTTGTGGGTGACAAGTAGTAGAAACTAATAACTTACTCCTTAACTTACACCACAAGGTTTTTCAAAAGTAACTCAAGAACTTAGCATTTCTATCCGAAATAATTGTTCTAGGCATACCATGTAATCTTACAATCTCCCTAAAGAACAAATCAGCAACATGTGATGCATCATCCGTTTTGTGACATGGAATAAAGTGTGCCATTTTAGAAAAGTGATCTACCACCACAAAAATCGAATCCCTACCCCTTTTGGTCCTAGGCAAACCTAACACAAAGTCTATTGAGATATCAATCCAAGACTCACTAGGAATAGGCAGTGGTGTGTATAATCAATGGGGTTGCACTCGAGATTTTGCTTGCCTACAAGTTACACATCTTCCACAAATTCTCTCAACATCTCTTTTCATGAGTGGCCAAAAGAAATGCTCGTGTAGGATAGCTAGTGTCTTAGCAACTCCAAAGTGTCCCATTAAACCCCCACCATGCGATTCCCTCACTAACAAATCGCGTAATGAAAAATTAGGAACACACAACTTATTCTCCCGAAATAAGAAATCTTCATGCCTAAAGAATTTACATAATTACTTTTTTTTTCACAATTTCTATACTCTTAAAAAAAAATCTTGGTCTAATGGATATAATTCTTTAATGTGTTCAAAACCAAGCAATTTTGCATCAAGAGTAGAAATCAATGCATACCTGCGAGAGAGAGCATCTGCAACGATGTTTTCCTTACCTTGGTTGTAACAGATGACATATGGAAATGTCTCAATGAATTCCACCCATCGCGCATGCCTCCTATTCAACTTGTGTTGGCCCTTCAAATGTTTCAAGGATTCGTGATCGGTGTGAATCACAAACTCCTTAGGCCAAAGATAGTGTTGCTACGTCTCTAATGCTCGGACTAACGTATACATTTCCTTGTCATAGGTAGGGTAGTTTAAGGTTGCCCCACTCAATTTCTCACTAAAGAATGCAATTGGTCATCTTACTTGCATGAGAACTGTGCCTATGCCAATACCTGAAGCATCACATTCAACTTCAAATGTTTTAGTAAAATCTGGCAGAACAAGTAAAGGAGCATGAGTTAATTTTTTTTTAAGTAATTGAAATGCATTATCTTGTTCTTCCTCCCATTTGAATCCAACGTTCTTATTGATGACTTCGGTAAGCGGGGCGGCTATGCTACTAAAGTCTTTCACGAACCTCCGGTAAAAACTAGCAAGCCCATGAAAACTTCGAATTTGGCCTACACTCGTTGGCATTGGCCACTCGCGAATCACATGAACCTTTTCCTCATCAACCTGTACTCCTTGGGCACTAACAACAAAGCCAAGAAACACAAGCTTATCTGTGCAAAAAGTGCACTTCTTAAAGTTAGCAAATAACTTTTCCTTTCTCAAGACTTCCAAAACCGATTTCAAGTGTAGAACATGGTCATTAAAGTTTTTGTTATAAATGAGTATATCATCAAATAGACAACAACAAATCTAGATATAAAAGTACGCAAGACATGGTTCATTAATCGCATAAATGTACTTGGTGCATTAGTTAATCCAAATGGCATCACTAACCACTCATATAAACCATGTTTTGTTTTAAAAGCAGTTTTCCATTCATCTCCTTCTTTCATTCTTATTTGATGATAATCACTTTTTAGATCAATCTTAGAAAATACACAAGCACCATGCAGTTCATCTAACATATCATCCAAGCGAGAAATAGGGTGTCGATACTTTACCGTGATTTTGTTGATGGCTCGACAATCAATGCACATCCTCCATGTCCCATCCTTCTTAGGAACTAAAATCACCAGAACGGCACACGGGCTCATGCTTTCTCTCACGTACTCCGTTTCCATCAATTCACTCACTTGCCTTTGCAACTCCTTTGTCTCCTCAGGATTAGCACGATAGGCAGGTCAGTTTGGAATGGAAGCGCCAGGTACGAAGTCAATTTGGTGTTCGATCCCTCGAGTAGGCGGCAAACTGTGCGGAATTTTTTCGGGCATAAAAGAGAAACAATAGAACTAGGCAAAGCGTGGTCAATCTCGTTACTGTTCAGAAATGCCTCTTGATACAATAGTACAATCATTGGCTGATTTAGAAACATCGCTCTTTTGATTTCACTCGCTTTTGCATAGAAATTTGCTTTTCTCTCTATTTTTATCTCTCTAGCCGAATCTCCTCACTTTTTTTTTTCTCTCTGATTTTCTCGGCCTCTCTTTTTTCTTCACTCAAATTTTCATTCACTTTTTTTTTTCTCTTTCTGTCCTTTTTGAACACTCTCCTTTTGTAACCTCACTTGATCCTCATAAACTTGTTGCGGGGTTAAAGGTACAAGAGTGATCGAACGTTGATTAAGTACAAATGAATATTTGTTCGTAAAGCCATCATGCTTCACGCGCCTATCAAACTACCATGGGCGCCCTAGCAATAAGTGTCCAGCATGCATCGGTACTACATCACACATCACTTCATCTTCGTACTTACCAATTCGAAATGCCACTAACACCTGTTTGTTCACTCTCAACTCACCACTATCATTTAACCATTGCAACTTGTACGGCCTAGGGTGTTTCAGAGTGGGAAACCCTAACTTCTCCACCATTATTGTGCTTGCAACATTAGTACAACTACCACCATCTATAATCACACTAAATACCTTGTCCTTAACATAGCACCTAGTATGGAAGATATTTACTCGCTGTACTTCCTCAACTTTTCTTGCTTGCACACTCAATGCTCTCCTTGCCACCAATGTCAATGCATCTGGGGCAACGTACTCCTACTCAGGAATGTCCTCCAATGGTGGCATATCACCGGTGTCAGAATCGTCATCCTCTGTTTCAATCTCACCATTGTCTCGTATCACCATAACCCGCTTGTTTGGACATTGACTTGCTATGTGCCCCCTGCCTTGGCATTTAAAACACTTAATGTCACGATTTCTAGAACTAGAAGAATCGAATTTACCTTGATTTCCATGGCTGGTCAATTCTTGTTTTTGCTCAATTTTTGGCTTCACCAAAGGCTACTTCTCATCTCTTTTTCAATTATTTGGTTTTCAAACGGATGTATTGGAGTTTTGGCTTGGATTTTGGCTTGGATGTGTGCTGCTGCTCCTCCGCTTGAGTTGATTCTCAATTTTAATAGCCATGTGTACCATCTCCTCCAATTCAACACAGTGTTGCAATTCCACTGCATTGGCAATTTCCCGATTCAACCCAACTAAGAATCTAGCCATTGTAGTCTCTCGATCTTCCTCTACATTCGCTCGAATCATAGCGACTCTCATCTCCTTATAATATTCTTCTACACTCCTATTACCTTGCCTCAAACTTTGCAACCTGTTATACAACTCCTGATAGTAGTAGCTTGGAATGAACTGCTTCCCCATCACAGTTTTTATCTCCTCCCATGTCTCTATTGGATGCTCCCTATTTCTCTTCCTATTTAGTACCAATTGATCCCACCAAATAATAGCATAATCGAAAATTCAATTGCTGCAAGTTTTACTTTCTTAATCTCGGAGTAATTGTTACAATCGAATACTAATTCTACCTTCTTCTCCCATTCAAGATATGCTTCCGGATCAGTCTTTCCTTGAAACGAAGTAATTTTCATCTTAATACTACCCAAATTATTATCTTCTCGGTTCCTAGCTTCTCTAAACCTAACTTCTCTACCCCGACCACCATATCTCTTATGATTATCTATTGACTCCCGATCATTTTCTTCATCAAAGTCTTCCCCAAAATACTCCTCATCATCAACTCTCACTCTTCCTTGTACATTACGAACATTTTGTGGTTGCCTATGTGGTGTACCCTCTTCAACTCTATCCAATCTCTCATGTATCGGTTCAAATTCTGCCCTCATCATCTGTCTCATCTCCCCCACTAAAGCTTGCATTTGTAGATTCGTAACCACTGGCTATTGAGACTCTTTATTTGTAACTCTTCCCTGATCTTGAGCCATAATCCCTACAAGAGCGGATTAGAAATAGAACAGATCCTCACTACACTCCCTCACGTGTTTCACTCAAGAATATGATTCACTCGTGTTTACACTCAAAAATCAAGTCGGCTTTTACCCTCTTATGTGCTCACCACTCCTGCCTTTTTCCACTCGTAGTAATTCTCACTCAATTCTTATGAAACTGATCAAACAATGACCAGAATTTCTCAGTAACAATCCACACCCAAACTAGACCAATCAAATTTGAAAGTTGAAAGCACGACTAAAAACGAACGCGGATGGCGGACTTCTTAGACCCCAAATATCGTAAAACAAAAAATAAAATTTTAAGCCGTTTTTTTTGTATTTTTGTTTTGTTTTGTTTTGTTTTTTTTAATACGGTTCAGAAACGAGAAGGAATAAGGAAAAAAACGAAAAAAGATAGGTTAAACCTGAGACTAGAACTGTGCTCTGATACCAACTGATACGAACCCCGCCAACAATGTGACGAAACCCGTTACATGATTAATGCCTGGAACCGTTCTACTTTCAGATTCAAATGGGAACTGCGACTCAACACCTATATCAGATGCGAACCTAGGTATAAAGGATGAAGATGTCACAATCAAGGATGGAAAACTCGATTGATAAGTCCAGGTATGAACGCCACGGAGTAAATCTGATAAGTTCGAATAGTTATTCAAAGAACCAAAGAGAAAACTCTCATAATATTATAAATGATCAAAACTGCATATTACAAACCCTAAAACTGTTTAAATAGCTGAGGCTTACAGTTAAGCCCTATAAGCCTACGAAATATTATGCCCCAAAATATATTCGCCCAAAATTAAAATACAACGAAACTAAAGGAATAAGGAAAGTTCCATAGTTGGCATGCAAGCCTACAATTCAGCAATTTAAGCAATTAAGAAAAACTGAGAATCAAATTCTAATTTTAGGAAAACTAAAATTTGACTTCAATCTTGAACTGCTGGATTAATCTTCTAGAACTTGAATTAGATTGAGACATCTTTGTGGACCAAGCTCAATAGGCCTTCACGAATTTTTCTGAGACCAAACTTCTTGAATTAGCCCATTGAGTGCCTCTTTGAACTTCTTTGCCCGAGCTCTCGTAACTGGTCCAATTGGAATTTGAACTGGTTCTCTTGAAGACGTGTCATGATTTGCATCACCTGTGGTGAGCCAACATAGTTTGGAGCTACTGTAGGTCTGTCAGACGTGTTGGTGACTGCTATAGACGTGTTGTAGTGACTGAAAAGTCGGTCCCCTGAAGGGGGGGTGAGTGGTCTCTTTTATAGATGCAAGAGACCTACTTGGATTAGGAAATATAATCCAACTAAGCTTGATTGGCATTAATTGTGGGGATTTCCTAATTGGATTAGAAAATAATGTCCACTTTCCATAAGTCTTCGATCTTGAGTAGGAAGCTGTCTGGAATATTCTAGGGCATGTGTTGTGGGCCCAATTGGCCTGCGCCTGTATGGACCATGCCAGTGTGGTCTTCTCGACTTGTTGGTCTGGTCGTGAATGAACCGCTGGGATGGTGAGTATCGGGTAGACTAGACCGCTTGGGCTGATGCTTGTTCGAGGAGTTGTGCATAATTTGACCAGGACAGGGACAGACTGCTGAGTTGAACCGCTCGGTCATAGGACAGAGCCAATTTTGGGTGTATCAGCTGCCCCCATTTCCAAGGTTAGCTTGATGCTATATCGGGGCAAGTTTGGAAATCTGTTTGATGCCGCTTGCCACTGTCTGAGTGCTCGGGGAAGCTGCCTTGGAGGTTCTGAGTCTCGTGAGTCCTCGGGAACTGGCTAAGAGTTGAGACTTAGCCTAGCTCGGAGTCTATAAGTGCTCGGGAATTGGCTAAGAGTTGAGACTCGGCCTAATTCGGAGTCTTTTGCTTAAGTTAAGCTTTCAGGATGGTTATCTTCTACCCGTAAACCTTCGTCAAGGTTGTGGGTAAAAGAATTTGACCATGTTGGAAAAGCCGACCTAAAGTGTGTTACTTTAGGGTCCTTTTGTGTTAACTCCGTAGGATGGTTATCTTCTGCCCAGCCAGCATTCGTTAAGACCGTTGGGAGAAAAGTTTGACCATGTTGGTGGAGCCGATCTAAATCATGTTGCTTAAGGTCTTTTTACTCCTCTATCGTCGGCTAACCTAAGAGATTTTAGTCACCTCTATCATCGGTTTGGACCTAAGTAGAGTTATTGCCTCTAAGAACTGTAGGCGCCCAGGTTGTCTAAGAGTTTGACTTAGTTACCACAAGGCCTGTAGTACCCGGTGTGATTGCCTGTTTAGTTCATTGTGCCTTTTTGCCCCCCAACTTTTCGCTAAGACGAGGGTCTTGTGGAGGCAAGGACTGTAGGTAACCGCCCTAGAACATGGGTGGTTGCAGGGTCTTTTGAAACTTGCTATCATTAGCCACCTAGGGGGATTTTCCCCCATCGTATGTTGGACCTAAGCGAAGTCGATGCCTTGGGTGTGACCTTGAGGTCTTTTGCCACGGGTGCGATCTCGAGGTCTTTAGTGCCTGGGTTCGGAGACCGAGGTCTTTTGTGCCTGGGTTTGGAGCCTTAGGTATTTTGTGCTTGGGTTCAGAGCCCGAGGTCTTTTGATGTCCCTCGGGTGTGGCCCGAGTTCTTTGCAAGAGCTCTCTGACAGTCTGCGGAGCCTCATCCAATGATCGGGCAAGTACCACTGCAGTTGAATTGGTCGAGACTATTAGAGACAGGAGGTCGGGCCAGGATCACCAGACTCCTGATTACTCTAAGCTAGATACAAGGCCGGGATCATTGGATCCTGATTGCTGCGAACTAGAGGTCGGGTCGGGGCTGCCAGACTTACACCGCTGCGAACTGGAGGTCGGGTCGGGACTGCCGTACCCTGCCTGTTGTGAGTTGGAGGTCGGGTCGGGAGTGCCGGACCCTGACTGCTGTGAGCTGGAGGTCGGGTCGGCACTGCGGGACCCTGACTGCTGTGAACTGGAAGAACTGTCAAAACTCCCGAGCTGATCTCGCTTTCGCTTACTTTTGGAAGACTCGTTGCTTACGTGCCTAGGGTCTTTGGTTTTTAAAAATTCTTCAGTGCCAATGTATTCTCCAACCCTCTCTGTGAGTTCAACTAAGGTTTCCGGTCGGTTTCTGTGAAACGACGCGGCGCACTTGGTGTGTTGAACTTCCGAGTAGAAGGCTATAATAATGAAAGTTTCATCAAGATCATAGATTCCGAGCTTCTCTTGATTAAACAGGTCGGTGAATTCCTTGAGGGTCTCATTATTCCTTTGTATGACTGTCAGTAGCTACATGTCAAGCTTTGGTCGTTCATGCATACCGATGAACTGGTTGATGAACTGCTTGCTGAGTTGTTTGAAACTGCGTACCGATCGGGGCTCCAAGGAGTAGAACCATTGCACGACCGGGTCTTTCAAAGTGCTAGGGAAGGCCAAGCAATTTAGCTCATCGGAGTTGGTGGCTAGGGCCATCTGAGTCTTGTAGGTCCGAACGTGGCCGACCGGTCTTCCCGAGCTGTTATAGGGATTTAGGCGAGTCTGCATAAATTTGCGCGAGATGGCAAATCTCGTGATCTGGCTAGAGAATGGTGACTATGTCTCGGTATTGGCATGATTCTGAGTAGTGTTCTGGCCCAGACTTTTGGCCACTCCATCAATCTGTTTCTGCAAGTCCTTGATAGGTGCCACCACACCTTCCCGATCGGTATCCGGGCTGCAGGTCGGGTTAGTGGAGGAGGCTTCCTTCTCATGGCGGTGTGCTGTCCCCTGGGATCGGGCTTAGCTATGACTCAGGTTCATCGTGTGCCTAGGGACACCTCGGCTCTTGACCGAGTGACCCTGGACTGATTCCTTGGCCATATGCTACTGCCTTTCCTCTCGAGCAGCACGCCTACTGTTGATGTCTCTGGCATCCTCAACACGGGACGGTTTGGCTCGGGCACGTTGTGTGGTCAAGATCGGTTCCCGACCGTACGCAACATTCCCGGATTACTTCCCGGCCACTGGAGGACTGCTTTGCTGGGCCAGCAGGGCTTCGATCTGTTGCTGGATTTGACGTTGGCCCTTAAAGAGTTGTGTGAGGGTCGTGGTGATCTGCTCAGATGTCATGACTGCCGCAGCCGGTGCCGGGGCCGGCGGAACATCCCGGTTGGCCTGCTGTGCAGTCTACTCACTCTTCTTCGGAGGCATGGCTGTCAGCCAAGAGATTTGTTGATGAAGAACTTGTCGTTCCCACAGACGGTGCCAAACTGATGATGTCAAAATTTGGTAAGAGGTAAATAAAGCAGATGAGAGAGAGAGAGAGAGAGAGAGAGAGAGAGAGAGAGAGAGAGAGAGAGACACTAATTTTTTGTATGTGGTTCAGCCCTGTTAATGAAGGTACCTACGTCTACGTGTGTGTTTGAGCACGTCTACTATACTGTAAAAAGCGGGGACCTGTGGTGAACCAACAATAGCATGGAGCTACCGTAGGTCGGCCGGACGTGTTGGTGACTACTATAGAGGTGCTGTAGAGACTGAAAAGTCGGATCCCTGAAGGAGGGGGGGGGGGGGGGGGGGGGGGTCTCTTTTATAGATGCAAGAGACCTACTCATACATGGATAAGGAAATATAATCCAACTAAGCTTGATTGGCATTAATTGTGGGGGTTTCTTAATTGGATTAGGAAACAATGCCACTTTCCATAAGTCTTCTATCTTGAGTAGGAAACTGCTTGGAATATTATGGGGCATGTGTTGTACCCCAGCTGGCTTGCGCCTGTACGAACCTTGCCAGTGTGGTCTTCCCGACCTGTTGGTCTGGTCGTGAATGAGCCGCTCGGGATGGTGAGTCTTGGGTAGACTACACCGCTCGGGCTGATCTTGTCTGAGGAGTTGTGCCTAATTTGACCGGGACAGGGACCGACTGCTGAGTTGAACCGCTCGGTCATACGACAGAGCCAGTTTTGGGTGTATCATATGATATTTTCCTTTGTGTTTCATCCATGATTAATAATATAAAAAACTAATAACATTTAAAATATGAGTAATGCTATGCTTATCAAATTTTGTATCCTAAGTGGTTCGCAAACACGTGGTAGTAAGCCCACTTGATTTTGATTGGAGGATGTGTAAGTCCTCCCACCATTATTGAAGGTGGTCATGCCGTCACATATATTTGGGAACCATTTGAGATACAAAATTTGGGAAGTATAACATTACTCTTTCTTTCCTTTTTTTCGTAAGTTTTCTTATTAAATAACAAAAAGTGTTTTTTTTTACCAACACCAAATCTCACAATTTTTAAAACGATTGTAAAACATCATAGGGAAAAAATAATAATAACAAATAAATAAACTGTAATATTTTTAATACAGAAAATCTTACCTAAAAAAATAGGTAAATTATTAAAAAAAAAAAAAAAAAAACACACCTCGGGATCACTACCGTGAACTCTCGTATAATGTTCATTACAAAGGTGCCTTGCTTTTTTTTTTTTTTTCATCAAAACAATAAGGCCAAAGGAGCCTCGCTTGAAGAGCTCGCATAAAGCCCCCAAATGGGCAGACCGCCCTGACCGCTACCCAGCTTCGTGTCGGACATGAGTGTGGGTTGGGGTTGATCCCTTAATCTTTTTTTTTTAATAGAAAATTACTTTTACAAATTGTTTTGAATAAATATTATGAACAAAATAAAAATCTCTTCAGTGTTCTCACGTTTATTTTAATCCAACTTTTAGATTCTTTTTACTGCTATAAAGTTCAAGCCTTTAAACAACCCATTAACTCATTTAAGGCCCAAACGTTTAGAAATTTGTTTTTAAAGCCCAAACGTTTAGATTTTTTCCGTATAATATGTCTTCCTACATCAGTATTCATCATCCCTTTACAGGGAAAATTTTCAAGCTTCCGAAAGAGAGATGAAGCAGTGAGGATCTGAGAGTAATACAGTTTTTCAGAAAATAAAAAGCTTTCTAGTTTTTCAGTTCCGAGCAACAGATCAGAGAGGTGTTTACCAGTCTTTCGACATGCTAGAAAGATTAATCATCCGTTTGATAAAATTGAAAATTAAATGCTAAATTTTAGTACTGAAAATTTAAGCGATTGAACATGTAATACTGAAAATAGTGTCTAGTACTAAAAAAAACTGCATTTAGTGATTGTTTTCAGTAAAAATTTTTCACTTAAAGTTTTCATTGTTTTTTTTTTTTTACTGCATTTTCAATTAAGTGGTACATTATCAATCGCACTGCAAACTAATGTGTTGAAACTTTTTATTTTTAGCACTTAACTGGGTTGTCAAACTAAGGGCGTGTTTAAGCGCTGAAAATGAATAGTTTTATCACTTTTTGTTTTTTAGTGCGTTTGATGATGTACCACTTAATTGAAAAAGCAACGAAAAACCCACTGAAAACTTTCAGTGAAAATTTTCTACTACAAAGAATCATTGAATGCAGTCTATTTGATAACTTGAAATATTATTTTCAGTAATGCAAATTTAATCGCTTAAAATTTTCAGTACTTAATTTTTTCAGTTTTTATCAACACACAATAAGCCATATGGTGATTTTGGGGACGACGTGACATTTTTCTAGAACTGCTTGCACAATCTGGACAAAACACAACTCCTAAACAGATTGACTTAATCCACGACTCAGCCCAAAATTTATCAAGAGGCTACTGATCCGGTAACATTCTTCCACTCCTAAATTCTGTTTCCAACACCTTTATTGAATGTCCACACCAATGTGGTTACTTACTTAAACGTCCCTTTAAATGGTGGTCACCTTTGTATATGGTCCACCTTTGCTAGCCACAGAGAAGGAAATCTCTCCTGTGATTTAACTCTGCAACCACCTGTAACATCTCACTCATTCAGCTAGCTAAGTGTTTCCATGATGCTGGTTGGTGGACAAACCACATTTATATGGTGTCTAATATGGACCCTGAATTTACAAGGAAGGGTCACGTAATTGTCAAAAAAATATTAACTGATTTTAGCAATGAAGCTCCGTTTGGGAACCACTACCGATTGGATCGCAAAAGCAGCTATTGCCAAGTTTGAGAATCGTGATTAGGCCTCCAAAAGCAATTCCCAAACGAGTCTGACAAACAATGCATCACGCCCTCTACTCTAAGGCCATGATATCTTTTAAATTGGACCGGTTCACTACAAGTCTTATTTTTCCATTTGGTTCTTGTAAGAATCAAATTTATGTTAGTTTGACAAATAATCAATTTTAGGAAAGATATTAGATTGGGAAGTGAGAATGGACTTCTATACATGAAATTGATAGAACTGGTTCACTTATGAATCACAGAATCAATTTTGCTTTCTCAAATAGCTTCCTTTTTTTTTGGTATTAATAAGTGAATCTGTTCTATACACTCAAGTACCTTGGTATATACCCTTATTGTGTATTACTCCAATCTAGATCAGTAATCATTCATAAAACAGGTTCTTTACCGAACGGTTGTCATAAAAGAAAAACAGATAGAAAATGTGATTGCAAATGATCCTATTTCCAATTGTACACTTGAACTGTTGTTCCAATGTGATTGTGTACACTTGCCTTTCTCCATAAAAAGACCTTTACTACAGGGGACAATGACTCTATATCTATAATACTATAAGAGCGAATAAGTTAGCACGTCAAAAAATATGAACTTCCTCTTTTGTCCTTCACTACACCATAATTACTCATACATCTATCTATACGACGTAAGGATATATTGATTTGTGTGAGGGTAAATCTGTCACTTTAGACAAATAATTACATTCAAGTCAGGTTTTGAAATTTTATTTAATATAATAATGAGGTTTCAATCAACAATCTTGTGTCTAATACATTTGGGTCAACAATTTTTGAGATATTTATTATTCACTTCAAAAAAAGTCAACAAAAGTGAATATTTTAGTGACTAGTTATGTCACGCCCCGGAGCAGCATAAATAGGGAAAAATAAATTTCCGTTATGGGTCCATAGGGAATGACGGGTGAATAACCGCATTGTCATCTAATCAAACCAACAAACACCACGATAGGGAGGATGCTATTCATAGAACATAACTTATTAACATAATCAGAGGCTACAGCGAAAATATAAAAGGTTTGGAAGCAACAGATGCCCAAGTACCAATTATAAAAGTCTACTAAATCTATTACAACAACTGGCTTAGAGTCTGAAGCCTATACCAACAACATCAGTAGTACAAAAGATAAAAACTAACTATTACAAAGCGGCACGTCTTCGTCTTTAAGCCTTTAGCTCCACGTCCGGCGAAACATCAGTCTCCCGTCTTCACTACCTGCCAAGCTCTAGACATTGGAATGTCCAGGGCATAAACGCCATCAGCTTCGGATACAAAGCTGAGTGAGTACATTAAACAACACTCCTCACCGTTATTGTTTAGCATCTTAAAATGCGGTTAATCTCTTATCAATGACGTCACTCACGGACATAGCAGAGGTCTCATTAAACTATGCATGAATTAATCGATAACAGGAATCATATTAAAAATGACGAAGATAAAGACCATGGCATATATATCTCATCACGTATTCACCAAATCCAAGCATGTAACTGTGCAACCACCCATGCATCTACCTTTACGTCGGGACGCTGAATCCGCGACTGAACCTTTATCTCATCATATCCGTACTCATATTCATGTCTCGATCCATCTCTGTATCCATACGTCGATCTCATAATACCAATCTGATATCTATTCGTCGATATAATACTGCCAATCGGAATCACCCGACTAGGCAGCAGGTCCCACAATCCCTTGATAGGGTTACCGGACGTCTACACGGTACCACCTATCTGTAAACGATAGAACGACACATCGGACGTCTTCAACGATGCGTATACCCTCACTGGTCGTCTACACAACTGAGAATACATTAGAGCACTAGCCGGACGTCTTCAACGGTACACTGGACGTCTTCAACAGTGCATACGCATCACTGGACGTCTTCAACAATGAGAGGCGCACTAGGAACTCTAACCATCCCACGTCCACCCAGCTCGTCAGCCGTTGATCCAACGGATCCAAAGTACACATATCTCATATTCCACATAAGTCACATATCCCATTTCTCATCAGATTCTCTTATCTCTTCATAACACTATTCCATTTCTTATCAGATTCTCTTATCTCTTCATAACACTATTCCATGCATGCTGACCACGTGTTGTGCAATGCTCATGCACTAGATACAGGAAATACCACATGCTCTATATTCATCATATCTATCGTTACTGATTATTAACATGCTGTAGTGTTCCATTCTACTATTCAGTTCAGCAATATTATCATGTAGCAGTTAAACAGTTCATCTTATAACAGTGTTGCACTATCTCTTAAATTAACAATATCGCATAATAAAAGCATGGATCAACATTTAATCAACTAAACTGTTCATATTATAATCAACAGGAATTAATCATGTTCTGTCAGCTTCGATCGATTGAGGTCTTCTCGATCGATTGAAGTCAACTAAGTTCGATCAATCGAAGTGAGTTCGATCGATTGAAGAAACAGAAAGTTCGATCGATCGAGAATAGTTCGATCGCTCGAACATCATCTTCCACCCAGAAACGGGGCAACGACAAACAAAGGTTCCGGGGTCACAATATATACGTTCTAAACTGCAGAAAATCATCCTAACATCATCCCTTGAGTGAGTTAATGAACTCACCTCTCTCCGGTGGTCCGGTGGCGGCGTTTGAAGCTCCGCGGTGGCGACGACGGCGGCTATGGTGAACTCATTCTCTCTCCTTCTTCTATGTCTCTCTCTATTCTTCTCTTCTTCCTGTTCTTCTGCTCCTCCTCTTGTTCTCTTCTTCTTCTTCTCTGCTCAAGCATATATATATATATCACACACATACACACGATTACATATATATATATATATATGTATGGAACACGCATACACACACAAGCTCTCTCTCTCTCTAACTCTCTAAACTGCCAAACACCACACACACACACAAAACATACATATATATAAGGAGGCAAGAGAGGCAGGTGGCAGAATACGTAAACTGAAAATACAACGTTCGATCGATCGAAGTGAGTTCGATGCATTGAGAAGGGTTCGATCGATTGAAAGAAGTTCAATCGCTCGAGAAAGGGTACACGTCACAGAATCAGGTCGGCAGAGATTCGATCGCTCGAAGTATGTTCGATCGATTGAGAAAACACAAGGTTCGATCGATCGAGATGAGTTCGATCGCTCGAGAAAGGTTCTTCACCAAGGTTTCACACAAGCATACAGGGTTTTATTTATATAACCATGCATCCGAAAATACAGGGTATTACATTATCCACCACTCATCAAAAGATTTCGTCCTCGAAATCCGAAGCAGCGATCCCTAAAATACAAGAAAATCATCTCGGAAGACATACTCTAAAATGCTCAAGTTCTCGTTTTACATAAACGATTACATCAGCACCCAACGGGTTAAGTTCTAAACACGCAATGCAAAGTTATCAACGATCTATGAGTGCTAGGGTAACAACTATCAATCCTCTGGTTAGCTATATGAAAATTGGTATGTCGAATTTCGAGAAAAGGTTCTAGGTAGCATAATCTAACCATCCTACAAGACTAAATAGCTCGTCTCAAAACACACAAGATTTATTCCTCTTGTCAAACTCTACAGTGTGAGGGTTCTACTGATCAAGTGTTCTAATACCGTCTAAGTTGTAGCGAAGCATTGTCGTCTACTCCCGTCTTCAATGATGCTTCGAACTATGCTAACGATGTCTCTACTGTATCAACAGTTGGCTGGCTCCCATCTCTGGACTCCTGGTTATGATTGTCAGCATCCTTAGTCGGTCTCTTATTGCACAAGACGTCCTTATTAAACTCCTGTGTTATTATCATCATTTAGTATGTTGACTTAAAAGCATCATGACTCTAACATCGTAGTTGTTGATTCGAACTTCCTCATGTGTCTCCAAATTCTCACGTATTATTCATATAATCATCTCTCGAGGTTGTACCATCTGTTGAATACTCGTTTTACTTCCACGTACTAATAAAATAGACTAGGCAGGACTATATACTGATATCGTAAGTCGTTCTACTACAAAACATCTCGACTAGATGAAAGTAACAGGCGATCGGTGTTGAGAAGCATTCCTCTGCGATACTCTTTTGAAGTTCTGGTGTTGTCTCTGCGTTACTCGTATCTCTTCTCGTATACTCGCAATCTTCTAGTTCGTCCTTTCTTGTCAAGGCTACATCTAACGAAAATTGAGATTCTTCATCTCTAATCTCTGTCCAACTTACCAACGGTTGGCGTAGTCTTTCGATAGGGAGGCAATTGACGTTATATAAGGATGCAAAAGATGTCATATGGGGATGCAATTGGTGTTATACAGGGATGCAAATGATGTCATATTTTTTTCTTGGAAAACTAATGTCATAGACGATTATTGATCAGTGCCAAAGGGGGTGTTTGGGTATCTACAATTTATGGTGTAGGCTAATCCTCTTACAATCAATCAAATGGATGTAAAACTTCCTTCAATATCGGAATTATATGTAATACATGATGTAGGTGATGAGGGTTGTACCTTCTGTCTATCGTCCTTGTCTAAGTCGAGACCAATTATTTGTATGGCGAGTCTGCCCTCGTGATACTTGTTGCGACGGAACCTTGTGTTGCATCTCTAGTTCTGGACAAAACTTACGGACATGACCAAATTTACCACAGTTGAAACATCGTATTCCCCGTCCATTAGATTTCTTCACCACTCTACATTCTTGGGAATGGTGTCCCAGTACTCCACAATTGTAGCAGATATCTCGTTCTCTGTGCTGTGTTGGAGTCGTCATTAGTTTTGATTCTTTCTGGCCGTTCCCCATCCTCTTACGCTTCTGGCGGTTGCTTATGTAACTTCTCTCTGTATTTCCTTGTTGGACTTGGTTGGCTGCCAACACAACCTGACTGTCTTTTCCTCTCTGATCCGTTATGAAAAACTGATCGTTCCCTGAAAATTCTTAATCAAAGTGTTGTCCTTCACTAATCTGAGTGTCGTCTTCCAGTTTCGTTGCCATTTCTACCAAAGTTTCGAAAGATTGATCTAAATGTCCTATAGTCATATGACGAATATGCGAAACTATTCCTTGATGATATCTTTTGATCTTTCTTCTTGGTGTATCGATCATATGCGGTGCAAATCGTGATAGCCTCTCGAATTGGGTTGTATCTTTGGGCACTGTAAAACAACCTTGAACTAAATGGATGAACTCCATTTCCCTTTTGTTCTTCTCAGATTCTGGAAAGTACTTTTCTAGAAATCGAGTCTTGAATGATTCCCAAGTCATCCTTCCTACAGCTTCTTCACCTATCGTAGCTTTCACTGCGTCCCACCAATCTGCTGCTGAGAACGTCAGTTGAAATATGGCCAAATGTCTTTTCTCAACGTCAGTACATCCAAGTACCTCAAATATCAATTCTATCTGTCGAATCCATTGCTCCGCTTGCCATGCTCCCGTTAATCCGATAAAGGTTTCTGGTTGAAGAGCACGAAATTCCTTTAGCAACTTGACTCTCGTTTGTCGTACTGGTGCTCCATTGCCGATGACACAATCTGCACGATTGATAACTTGATCCATACGACAGATGAAAATTCCAACCATTCCTGTGGGATCTATCTCAGGAGGCACTACATCAGATACTCCATTCAACTGACCCTGGTTTCCTCGAGTCGTCCTAACCATAACGAGTGCTGGTAGTGTTCAATGTCGCTACCTACAAATGAAAAACTATTCGGTCAGACGCATTCTATCTTACAGCTCAAGCAAGAACATGTGGTAACAAATATATAGTACCACTATATAACACGATCACACCAAGCAATGCGAATACCTCACATAAAAATAATATTAACCACAGAGGTCAGTCTACCTACTAGGTACGCTTAAATGTATCTATGCTCAAGACGAAACTACAACCTCTACGCGCAACGTCAAATCTTAAACATTCTATTTCTATTCTCAGGTTCCAAACTACAAGTACTGCTCAACTAACATGTGAGACCTCTCAACTAATATGTGGCTTAAGGTAACAGGATAATCTTATCCTTAATCTCTTTCTATTTCTAGGACATACTGACTGTTCCGACATCGCTCAGGAATTTGTCAGTGTCTAACATCCAACGGCTCTATATTTAGGATCTCCACTACCACAACTAACTCTCGATACCTTATTCTCCGTTAACTCAGCTATCCATATTCTTATTGGTTCCAACAGTTACTACCTTCCAAAGAAACATCCTCAGACGGATTCTTCCAACCTCCTATCTGTGTGACAAGATAACAGTTCTATCTCATCGCGGCTAATCCTCATGCTATCGATATTATCTAAGAACTCGGGTTCTAACACAAAAGACAAGCGGTTAATAACTAAAACCTAGGCTCTGATACCAAAAATCCTGTCACGCCCCGGAGCAGCATAAATAGGGAAAAATAAATTTCCTTTATGGGTCTATAGGGAATGACGGGTGAATAACCGCATTGTCATCTAATCAAACCAACAAAAACCACGATAGGGAGGATGCTATTCATAGAACATAACTTATTAACATAATCAGAGGCTACAGCGGAAATATAAAAGGTTTGGAAGCAACAGATGCCCAAGTACCAATTATAAAAGTCTACTAAATCTATTACAACAGCTGGCTTAGAGTCTGAAGCCTATACCAACAACATCAGTAGTACAAAAGATAAAAACTAACTATTACAAAGCGGCACATCTTCGTCTTTAAGCCTTTAGCTCCACGTCCGGCGAAACATCAGTCTCCCGTCTTCACTACCTGCCAAGCTCTAGACAATGGAATGTCCAGGGCATAAACGCCATCAGCTTCGAATACAAAGTTGAGTGAGTTCATTAAACAACACTCCTCACCGTTATTGTTTAGCCTCTTAAAATGCGGTTAATCTCTTATCAATGACGTCACTCACGGATATAGCAGAGGTCTCATTAAACTATGCATGAATTCATCGATAACAGGAATCATATTAAAAATGACAAAGATAAAGACCATGGCATATATATCTCATCACGTATTCACTAAATCCAAGCATGTAACTGTGCAACCACCCATGCATCTACCTTTACGTCGGGACACTGAATCCGCGACTGAACCTTTATCTCATCATATCCGTACTCATATTCATGTCTCTATCCATTTCTGTATCCATACGTTGATCCCATAATACCAATCTGATATCTATTCGTCGATATAATACTGCCAATCGGAATCACCCGACTAGGCAGCAGGTCCCACAATCCCTTGATAGGGTTACCGGTCGTCTACACGGTACCACCTATCTGTAAATGATAGAACGGCACATCGGACGTCTTCAACGATGCGTATACCCTCACTGGTCGTCTACACAGCTGAGAATACATTAGAGCACTAGCCGGACGTCTTCAACGGTACACTGGACGTCTTCAACAGTGCATACGCATCACTGGACGTCTTCAACAATGAGAGGCGCACTAGGAACTCTAACCATCCCACGTCCACCCGGCTCGTCAGCCGTTGATCCAACGGATCCAAAGTACACATATCTCATATTCCACATAAGTCACATATCCCATTTCTCATCAGATTCTCTTATCTCTTCATAATACTATTCCATTTCTTATCAGATTCTCTTATCTCTTCATAACACTATTCCATTTCTTATCAGATTCTCTTATCTCTTCATAACACTATTCCATGCATGCTGACCACGTGTTGTGCAATGCTCATGCACTAGATACAGGAAATACCACATGCTCTGTATTCATCATATCTATCGTTACTGATTATTAACATGCTGTAGTGTTCCATTCTACTATTCAGTTCAGCAATATTATCATGTAGCAGTTAAACAGTTCATCTTATAACAGTGTTGCACTATCTCTTAAATTAACAATATCGCATAATAAAAGCATGGGTCAACATTTAATCAACTAAACTGTTCATATTATAATCAACAGGAATTAATCATGTTCTGTCAGCTTCGATCGATTGAGGTCTTCTCGATCGATTGAAGTCAACTAAGTTCGATCGATCGAAGTGAGTTTGATCAATTGAAGAAACGGAAAGTTCGATCGATCGAGAATAGTTCGATCGCTCGAACATCATCTTCTACCCAGAAACGGGGCAGCGACAAACAAAGGTTCCGGGGTCACAATATATACGTTCTAAACTGCAGGAAATCATCCTAACATCATCCCTTGAGTGAGTTAATGAACTCACCTCTCTCCGGTGGTCCGGTGGCAGCGTTTGAAGCTCCGCGGTGGTGACGGCGGCGGCTATGGTGAACTCATTCTCTCTCCTTCTTCTCTGTCTCTCTCTATTCTTCTCTTCTTTCTCTTCTTCTGCTCCTCCTCTTGTTCTCTTCTTCTTCTTCTCTGCTCAAGCATATATATATATATCACACACATACACACGATTACATATATATATATATATATGTGTATGGAACACACATACATACACAAGCTCTCTCTCTCTCTCTCTAACTCTCTAAACTGCCAAACACCACACACACACAAAACATACACATATATATAAGGAGGCAAGAGATGCAGGTGGCAGAATACGAAAATTGAAAATACAACGTTCGATCAATCGAAGTGAGTTCGATCGATTGAGAAGGGTTCGATCGATTGAGAAGGAGTTCAATCGCTCGAGAAAGGATACACGTCACAGAATCAGGTCGGCAGAGATTCGATCGCTCGAAGTATGTTCGATCGATTGAGAAAACACAAGGTTCGATCGATCGAGATGAGTTCGATCGCTCGAGAAAGGTTCTTCACCAAGGTTTCACACAAGCATACTGGGTTTTATTTATATAACCATGCATCCGGAAATACAGGGTATTACAATTTAGGAATTGGTCACTAAGATTTACAATTTGGTCAACTTCTTCTATCAAATGAGGTTTTAATCAACAATTTTGTGTCTAATTACATTTGGATAAATAATTTTTGGGATATTTATTATTCACTTAAACGGTAAAAAAGTGGCTATTTTTAGTGGTTATTTAGGAATTGATCACTAATATTTACAATTTGGTCAACTTCTTCTCTCAAATTTATGATTCATATATTATAATGTGTAATTACATTTGGGTCAGCAAGTTTTGGGATATCTATTATTCACTTTAAAAAAAGTAAAAAAAAATGGCTATTTAGGAAATGGTCACAAATATTCACATTTTGGTCAACTTCTTCTCTAAAATTTAAGTTATGGGGTATTTAAAATATCAAATAAAGTGGCTATTATGAATTGGTCACTAATATTTATATTTTGGTCAATTTCTTCTCTCAAATTTAGGATTTATAGATTGTATTCGAATATCAATTAAGGTCTACAAACACATTCATGTCATTTTTTAGAGGAAATACCCTACTTAATTGTGTCATATATTTTTAGTGGTATTTTATTAGGTACTTTTATTACTCATTTACAAGATAGTTAGAATTATCAACTTCTTCCGTAGTAAGAGTTTTAGATAAAATAACTACATTTACAATTTTCTATTTAACTGTTTTAACATCTTATTATACACTTTTAACAACCACTTAACCACACAAAACGACACAATTAAATTTCTTACGCAACGCAGGCATGGCCGGCCCAATGGGGGGGCCAGTGGGGCAACCGCCCCGGGCCACCAAAGTTTATCAAATTTTGAGGGCCCTCATAAAATTTTCATAATTGCATTTTTACTTTGAGATTTTTTTTAGCATTTTACATTAGGTCTCCCTTAGTTATGTTAAGTCTCTCCTCAACATATGTTTAGGCCCCAAAGGGGCCCAATGTCCAATTTAGTGTCATCAACTACATATATATTGATATACATACATATAAAACTCAAAAGCAAATGCCCCTAGAATTTTGAAAATTACACTTTTAGTTCAAGAATTTGTTGAGTTTTAGAAATAGGCCTCCCAAGAATTTTGAAAGACACCGTACAATATTTAAGTTTTACAAATAGATTCTCATATTATAAGTAGATCCCAAAAAAATCGCCAATTATGTATAAGTAAACCCTAAAAAAAAAGCCAATTATGTATAAGTAGACCCCAAAAAAATTGCCTCGGGGGCGCTGCCCCCGAACCCCCGAATAAGGGCCTCCCTTTTAGTAGTTCGTCCCGGACCTCCAAATACTCGGGACCGGCCCTGAACGCAGGCTCCAACTAATTTGTGTATAAAGCATGAATGTCCATTGCAGACGGATGGGTAAACGTTCTTTTCTTATAAGTGGTGAAATATAGAAGATACAAATTAAGATTGTATAATTTGTATGTCCCTTGTACAAGAAGAATGTAGTCATATGGTGAAGTTAAACTGCTAAAAATACAATGGGACCCATCATTTTAAAGGTCTCTGGATGGATGATTTGATAGAAGGGTATGAAATGATAGTTCAAGTAAAAATATTTTATAATCTTATATGTATGTAAAGCTGAGTTTAACCTACCTCCTTGAGAAATTTTGTACCATCGGTCCCCAAAAAATAGAAAAGTTAGCTCACGTGATCATCACACTTAATAATAATTTGAGCATTTTGTAAATTTTACATAAATTTCACAGTGATAGAGAAATTATAATAAGTTAGCATCACACATTTTCATCATGTGACGATGAGATGAGATAAATTTCCATAAAATTATACTAATTTTCAACACTTTGTGCTTTTCATTAGTTGTCATGATTCTGTAATGCAGCAACTAAAGAATAGGTGAGACTGAAATTCCACGCACACATATTGAAGACTGAAGAGGCTGAAATCGCGGCGTGACATACCCAGAATTTAGTTGGATATGAAGACTGTGCCATGCCATCATTATAAATTTATAAGAAAGGTTGTGCTCAAAGTCAATGGTCATCAAAAATATTCTAATGCCATTTTTTTCTTGCCTCTTGACCCCATCATTTATCAATCAAAGTTCATTTCCAGGTTTCATTTTCAATTAAATTAGTTGTCGATCCGTGTATTTGTACGAGATGGTTGATGATTTAATAATATTTACTTTACTTTTAATATGTCGAATAAATTAAGATCTATTTTATAGTAATAAAATTATAATATTTGTAGTGACTTAATTCATTAAATTTTTTTTTAAAAAAATCTTAGTTGGATCTAATTAATTTACATCAACTATAAAACCATAAGATTCTATATTTGTTCATTGAAGACCATAGCTATCATGTTTGGAGTGGTTCAACTTTAAGTTGTAGCAAAATTTTTGCTTTACAATGATAAAATAATTGACTGTATTAATATAATAAGAAATAGGGGCAGCTGGCCATAGGTCCCTATTAGAGACTTAAATAGGCTAACAATCCACATGTTTTATTTTTGGTGCCAAAAGTCCCTGTAATTTTTTGAGACAAAATTACCCATTTGACGTGTCTGACGAGTGTGTCAAATTTCTTTTTTCTTCAAAAACTTTAAAATGCAATATCTCACAAATGACAACTCCGATTTTCATAAAATTTATATATTTGGAATCACCAAACTAAGATCTTTAAAACAAGGCCCATAGTGCATATTAAAATCTGGAATTTTTTAAATTTTTTTTTTGAAATTTTACATCTCGTAACACAGTATCATGATATTATATTTGAAGATGATATTGCCTTTGACATGATATTGTCTTTAATTTTTTCAATTTAAAGCCATAATACTGCCTCAATTAACATGATACTGCCTTAAGCCATATCAGGTAGTAATATACTACCTTAAGCCATAATAGGCATTGCCATAAAAGCAATGCCATAAGCCTTAAAAGGCAGTGGCATACTCTCTTTCTTTGATAAACAAGCCAGTGACATACTCTCTTTCTTTGATAAACAAGCCAGTGACATAATTCCTCAGATGGAATCAAATTGAAAATAAAAAAGATAGTGACATACCTTATTTATTTATTATTTATTTTCAATAAATGAAAAATGCAGTGACATACTGCCTTAAGCCACAAAGACAATGACATAATTCATCAGATGGAATCAAATTTAAAAATAAAGATGACAGTGACATACTTTTTTTTTTTAAATGAAAAAGGCAGTGACATCCTAGCTTAAGCCATAAAAAAAATCGTAAATTGTGCATATCAATCAAAATAGTAACATGATATTGCACAAAAGAGAAAGTAGCATATCACTGTCTTTTAAAAATATCATTTTATGTATGTCACCGTCTTTTAAATTAGAATGACAAAAACATCATTGCCATTTAAACTGTAATGGCAATGATAATGATACTATTAAATTATAAAACTGCAAAATTTCGACATTTTTAGACAATGTCAATGCCACAACCCGGTCCCACAACAGCGGAACTGAAACCCGTGGCATGCCACCGATGCTACTGCAATTCAGTAACGTAAAAATAGCAGAAGAATAAACAAGAGTACAATCCATAAATTCAAGTTATAAAAAGAATTCTCCATTTGAAACACTTCAAGAAAACAAACCATTTTGAAAACAGCAGTCCAGTCGACTGATCAGGGTCCGGTCGACTGGAAATGCAAGATACCGAGAGTTCCAAGTTCCAGCAGCCAGTCCAGTCGACTGACTTCCATGTCCAATCGACTGGAATGTTAAACTTCCAGTCGACTGGTACTGTCTGGTCGACTGAACTCCAACCTGAGCAAAAGATCTGATTTTTGAAATACCATCCAGTCGACTGTGTCGGGGGACCCAATTGACTGTTTTTCCAATAATTGATACAGTGTCTATATGACAAAGAGGTCCAGTTGACTAGACCTAGTCTGGTCGACTGGTTTCCTTGCAGCAGAACATATTTTAGAACTATCAAGTTTAAAAGCTTTCTAAATCCAATCAAGGACCAAACACACACTCCAAAGTCATTCCAAAGTAAGTCCTAACTAGATTAAAACTTTGTTAAAACATAACTACAAGAGATTACGATCTATTACAACATTACGAATCTATTCTATGATTCTAAGTTAAACATAGCCACAAGCCATAAAATTCTTATTACAACACTTCCATTTCCAAAACTACGGAATAAACATGATGTTGTCGCCTTCTAAGTAAACTCCCGAACCCACGTGCTCACTTCTGCGATTCCTCGCCGACATTAACACATGAAATGGTTATTTGAATAACCACACATATTCGATTTGTTTAAGCTAATGCTTAGTGAATAAAACAATGATACACATGAATGATAAACATGCTCGTATTCACATCTCTACATTTCATACTAGTCTCCGGAGTCTCCTATGTACGTTCCATACTCCTAATCCGCGACTCCTCGCCAATAAGTCCACACGAAAAGGTAAGACCCACGTTTCTTTTCTTCAAATGTGCGACCTTAATGCCTATATCGGCTCCATAAGATGGCTTGGTACCACGTGCTCTTTTGACCCAAATAACAACTCAACATGCTCAATTCAAATATCACCATGCTTTTGGTAATCAAAACATTTCACCGTGCTATTCAGCCTACTTATCAATATAATCGCCCGATATGAACTACACAATATATATATATCTGTAAACTAACACATGCTTTTTATACAAAACATGAATACATGTCAAGAAATCATTCTAAAAACATAGTTGAATCACTCATCCTTGATTTACACTTCTAAAATACGATCCAAGGAAAACCCGAGTACAAAGAATGTGTAGTAATCCTTCTAGTACAATTCCTATCGATCAGAATTCCAATTATCAACTTTCTAGAAAAATTCTAGAAAAAGAGTTTTCAAAAAACTTAGCCAAACAAGGCCTAATGGATATCAAAATGAAGCCCTTACCTTAAGGAGTCCGAATATGAAATCTGGGGAAAAACAAACGGACAGAAGGTCGTCGATTTGTGCCAGAAAGCTTTAAGCAACCAAATCCCCAAATCTCCTCTCTTGAATTTCTAATTTAGGTTTGAACTTATGAAAATATCTCACCTCTTTCTATATATAGGAACAACTCTAAGGAATTACGTTTACCTCCCCGCGAGTTCTTAAAACTCCTAATCAGTCTCTGAAACTTTTTACACAGCTAATTCATAACTTCACGAGTAAAATTTAAAAATTATAAAAGTTTTCTCCTAAGTTCCATTTGGGTGCTAAAATGCAAATTTCTACAATGATTTTACGAAATTGCTAAGTAGCCTACCAATTCTGAAGCGTGTTAATTTGTCCTCACCAGGATGCTAAAATTAACAACAGAAATATAATCTAAATAAATTAATCATACAGATAGTGAAATACACAGGTAAACATTTATTTTCAGATAAACATTTAAGGTATTCCACAATGAACGTCTCATACTCGGAGAGATTTCACATCAAAACACTCATTCAACACCGGCTTAAAGGGTTCTCTAGCACAGACACCTAAATCGACTCGTGAGTCAAAACTCACTCACACATGTGCCAAAATGCACAACACATCACATTATCATGCATGACAATGTAATGAAATGCAATAACATAATAACGGGTGTTATAATTCTCTCTCCCTTAAAAGAAGTTTGTCCCCAAACTTGTACCTCATGTATCGAAAAAAGGTGCCAATACTGAGTACGCATTTCATCCTCTATTTCCCACGTCATCTCTTCTGTCGTTTGGCAATGCCATAACACTTTCACCTTCGATATCACTTTGTTTTGTAAAACTTGATCCTTCCGATCCAAGATCTCTACCGAATATTCAATATACGTCAAATCATCCTGAATTTCATTCGGTGTCGGAGTCATCATTTACTCTCTATCTTTCGCCAAATGCTTACGTAGCAATGACACATGGAAAACGTTATGAACTTGGGCATACTCATTCAGTGAATGTAATCGATATGCTACGGGTCCAACTTTCCCAGTGATTTCAAAAGGTCCTATTTATCTCGGGTTGAGTTTCCCGTATCTACCAAATCTAGTGATTCCCTTTGAAGGTGACACCTTCAAGTAAATCCAATCGCCCATGTCAAATTGCAACGGTCGTCTACACTTGTCGACATAACTCATATACCTACTCTGAGCTCTCAGTAACAGTTGTCGAATCACCTTTATCTTGTCTGTCGTCTCTTGCACAATTTTCGGCCCTTCAATCATTCTTTCCCCGACTTCCACACAACTAATTGGCGAATGACATATGTGACCATACAAAGCTTCAAAAGGAGCCATCCCAATACTCGATTGAAAACTGTTGTTATATGCAAACTCAATCAACGACAGGTGGTCTTCCCAATCACCCTAAAAATCAAGTACACATAAACAAAGCATGTCTTTCAAAATTTGGATTGCTCTTTCCGATTGACCATCGGTCTGAGGATGAAAAGCGGTATTGAAGTGCAATTAGGTACCCATTGCTTCTTGCAAGGCCCCCCAAAACTTTGATGTAAAACTACTATCTCTATCTGAAATAATAGAAAC